>OY720449.1:19782645-20465145 GCA_963082715.1 Harpalus rubripes
AAAGACTATTTTATTCTCCATACGATTTGAATGCATTTTTAATACTTCATATTAAACGAATATAGAGTTAAAAAATTATAAAGAAATTAAATATCTTATATTAGCCAGCTATGCTCTGGAAACAGCTGCTACGTTAAGAAAATTCTGATTGAAAAATGTCAGTGTCAAGTGCAATTGATAGTATGTTTGTGTTATAATTTTACTGGAAATATAGGATCTTTTGCTAGAAATTTTCTGTATAGAATTTGTATAAAATACACACAACTACCTTAAGGTAATGTACAAGAAATAGAATCTTTTGCAAGGAACTTTCTATATAATATTTATACAAAATACATACAACTGACGGAAGGTAATGTGCTGGCCACATATGATTTTGTTTAAATTTGAAATAATCAAAGAACAAACTGTCTGGCTTCCTTACTTTTCTAGATTTATTATTATTCAATTTAACTCAGATATTAGAAAGCAAGGGTGCACCGAAACGTCGGTTTTTTTTAAGAATAAATGCTGTTTGACAGATTTCAAGAAATTGTTAACAATTTCTTTAATTGTGTCAGCTCTTGCATGGTGAAACTTATTGTTAACACCTTATTTACACCACAATTAAAAATTTCCCATATTATATTATTGAAATTGTTGTAGAGTTCATTGTCTTTGTTATTTCCAAATTGGCATTAAACCGAAGAAATTGAAAAATGAAATTACTACCTTTAAACCTGTTTACTAGCTGATTATTACTGCCAGCACATTAAAAACGTAGTAAACCAATTTAATTAAAATTATCATACATAAATATCACAGTGTCATCAAGGTGATAAAGTTCAATAAAACCGCCAATTCCAACAATTAAATTGAGGCGCGCCTATCAGCGATGTGGTGGGTGTTAGTAGACCTCTATAAAACCTTAATGATAATGAAGATGGGGTATTTTTAGTCCCCATCAGGAAGGAGTCTATTCGTTTACAACCAGGCACAGAATCGAGTCTTAAGTACATCTGTACCAGAGGTTCCCAATCACAAATACGAAGATGAATTTCTATCTGAACGCAAGATTCGAAACACCGTAATATTCAATGTTCTTTTGGTTGCTACAACTAGATATACGAGGGAGTATTGATAAGTTTTTTAAAAATTACATGTCGCATATGAATTTTAAATATAAATAAATGAAAACGAAATAAAATTTGCTATATATTTTGTACTTTAATACCTCAAATAATGTAATTAAAGTCATTAAAGTAGTCCAGTTTCCCTATGAAAATGTCACTATAGAGTGGACCATGCATATTTTGCTCATAAATTCGCGATTAGCTTTATTCATACACTAACATACACATATTTAATATATCCGAGTAATTTTTTATTAGGATCAAAAGAAAACTTACTTATTAAATAAATTTATATCATAATTTGTTTTAATTAATGTATTCTCAATACTAGTAATTGTTGTAATCATTTAGTAAACATGAATGTAATTGTTGGATTACTTTTTATTATGAACTAGGGTTTGATTATTGTAATCAATACTGTCTTTGTTGCATTTAGTTATAAATAGAAAATAGTTTAAATACTATTTTAATTATAATAATGGCACTTGGTGAGTATAAAAACTTGCAATATTATATTAAAGACAGTCTTAAGGTCACAATAATTAAAGCGAATAATTAACGTAATTATGAAAACGAGCAAAAATATTAATTTTACTTACCTGATTTTTATTTATGTATAATATGTAGGTACTATCGAAGTTTTACATAAATTAACATTTAACACTACTCCTATACGCTTGTACCGTAACGTTCGAGGCGACGCCAATCGGCCGAAAATGCAATATTTCAATAGAATTTACGTGTTATTTTAACTTTAAAAGATTTTATCATCGATAATGATTAGTTGGTTCAGTAGAAATAGTTAAGATAAAAGGTGAGTATATGCTGCGCTCAAAATTTCTCAAATTTTGAAAGTAAAAACCCAAAATTCTGAACTTTGATTAGTTGAATAATATATTAATAAGTAATTTTAATACAAGAAACATTACTTCTATCACTTAAATATTTTAGTAAATAAAGAAATATTTTATATGTAAACTTTGAATTTATTATAATTCAGTCTTATCCAGAGTTTAATTTAGACTTTATAGGCCCTAGGCATAAAATATTTTTCAAGCCATCATCAAAAAACTAGGACCTACAATTTTACATGACAATGCAGCTGTAAATATATCATAAATTAAATTGCATTAGAATTAAAGAAACATTCGTGATTACCCATTTTCATTATTGTAATCAAAGTTCATTTGTTGTAATTATATAAGTATTCCTTTATTGTAATCAAATCAAAATACATGTTTTTCTTTAAGAAAACAGGGGCTCCAATCAGACATAAGTACATAAATTCAGTAAATTATCTACATAGGTATACATCCTTGATATACATATATGTTCATATGCCACGATTAAATTTAAAAAAAATCTGATGTGGCCAGCACATTACCTTCCGTCAGTTCTATGTATTTTGTACAAATTTCATACAGAAAGTTCCTTGCTAAATATTATATTTCTTGTACTTTACCTTCCGGCAGCTGCATGTATTTTATGCAAATTCCATACAGAAAATTATTATTTTGTGACGTTTTCTATATACAGTGTAATGTATCTGCAGAAATAAAAGATTTATTATTATTATTATTTCTTGTAAATTACCTTAAAGCAGTTGTATGTATTTTATACAAATTACATACAGAAAGCAAAAGATCCTATATTTCCAGTAATATTATAAGACACACACTATGTCAATTTCATTTGACACTGACATCTTTCAATAAATATTTTCTTAATGTAGTAGCTGTTTTCATAGCTATGGCTAGTTTATGAAATTTAATTTCTTTATAATTTTTTAACTCTATATCCATTTAATATTGAGTATAAAATGCAGTCAAATCGTATAAAGAATAAAATATTCTTTAATATTTATAATAACATTAAATGTGAAAAAATGATATTTAACATAGTTTTTTCAAGAAAAACTGTTAAAATCTTCAAATGAGGGTACTTCCGGTTGTCCAATTCTAACCAAAATCTAATCAGCTCTTCACATGGATGTAACGAAGAGAAATACGAAAGAATTATAATTTTTAGAATTGTAATATGGCAGTTATCGTAGACGAAAATTTTGTTACACACACACACACACACAGACACACATACATACATACATACATACATACATACACACACACACACACACACACACACACACACACACACACACACACACACACACACACACACACACACACACACACACACACACACACACACACACACACACACACACACACACACACACACACACACACACACACACACACACACACACACACACACACACACACACACACACACACACACACACACATACAGACATCATCGTAAAAATAGTAAAATCGTATTCTAGGGACCCTAAAACGTGCTTATTCATCAAAAACTCACCACCGAATTTTTTGACCAAAGACAATACCTTCCTTACCTAAAGGTGACGGAAGGTAAAAAAACATACGGTAACAATACAATTATTGTAATAATTTTTCTGTGTGATTAATCTTTTTCTGAATCAGAGATACACATATTCACTATTATCTCCAGCCATATGATACACATTAGATATGTGCATTTGACCCGATTAAACTCTAGTTTTACAAAGACATAAAACTGTTATAATCATTTTTTTGTATTATTTGTCATTTTCATTATTCAAATCAAATTGGGAAACATATTTTGTAACAGTTATTTCGTCGATTTAAAATTAAAAAGTTTGTCTTTTGGGAATTACAGGCCTTAGGCAAATCCAGTATAGTTTCCTTAGCCTAAATTAGGTCCTGGTCTTTTCTCAAATTTGACAAAATTGCACTGAAGTTTCCTTCTTATCAGTCATACATGATTCTTGCATATTTCTTCACTTAACATATTTATAAATTAATTATTATTTAAACTAGTAATATCTACATTATTTTACCTTACTTTCGACATTATAAAAATATTTTAATGTGCTCTATTGCCAATAGCTCCTAAAGTTTCTCTTAAAACAGCACCTTAATTTTAGCGAATTTTTTTTCAATAATTTCCTTGATTCTAGAAACTTCATAGCTTTCCACTAAGTTTTTACCTTTACTTTTACTTTTATTTCGACAAACATTCAAGTTTACAGCTTGAAAACTACAAGTAATTGTAACTGACATTTTCCGGACTTTGTCAATGATCAGCTCAAACATGCTTATCGCTTCCAGTAGTCGGCGCTGCCGTCGCTCAAAAAGGAACGGTACAAGCGTATACTTATTCATGTAAGTAAATCAAACCAAGCGATTGGGAACCGAAAGAGCTTGTAGTCGAAATTGCAGGGATTATAGAAATCAAAGAAATGATCTTGAACTAAACTATAGTAACAGTTTTACTAACCACACAAAAAATATTTCTTACTCCTTACGTGCTCAGTCGGACCATATGGAGTGAGTTTATTAATTTCTGGATTATGTTAGGTATGTAGGTATGCCCTAATATATTCTATATAAATTCATATAAACTCCGTCAAATTTGGAAATCATATAATTTACTAGGCCTGATGCATCGCCCGGCATTAACTAGGATGGCTAGGATGCATCTTCAAAGATTCTCTCTTTCAGAGGAAAAATCATTTGCAAAAACTGGCAGAGAACTGGTCTAGCTAAATTGTATTCATCCAGATAATTAGATGGTGAATTGTTTGTTAGGCTAAAAACTTATCAATATCTTCTCGTATATTCGTATAAGTTCCATTGTCGGTGCATAAGGTGGAGGAGTGAAAAATCACTGTTGCACCTCCACGAAGCCATCCTTCCCCTCAGATTTAATGGTTCGCGTTTACCGTTTAATGTCTCGAAACAAGAAACCCGTGGATGGAAGATTAAGGCGAGGTGCGTGGTGCGTGCGTGCACCCGCACAATTAATACCTCCAACTCTACCGGCAGTTTAATTTGTTCCTGGAGGAGTGAGGTTCTCCATCCGCGACATAAACTCCGCGCTGTTTCGCCTGCCTTGTTTTTGTCCGTACGCAATTCTCCGTGCGAATTACCTGGAAATTAACCGTGAAGGGAACGAGAACATGGCAATGTTTGTTTGCTACAAGCCAAGGAGATGTTGTCGATGGTTTATTACGCAAACTTTGCAAGATTAACAACCAGAAGCAGCACCTTTAATAGTGGTTAACAGTTTTTACTAACGAACAATGGTGGTGGAATTAATCAAATACCGCTGTGTCCGTATGTTTCAGAACCTAAAGATATTTTAAAACATTTCTAGAGATACACAAATAATAACTCTACTTACTCATAGTGAAGTTGCCAACACTAAAACTTCAGTTACATTATAATTATTTTTTTTAAGTACCAAGATCATGGGGCGCCTCGATTCGCCCTTTTTGATGTTAAGGCTACAGCAGTAAGTAGTATAAAACCGTCGAGCAAGGTTATGTAACTATTTAAAACTGACTCTATTGGGTCTAGCAATAAAACCTCTGATGTGCAAATTTCGGAAACTTATTTTTTAGGAAGTTTCATAGAAAATTTTATTGAAAGTTTCACAAAATGTTTCACTATGAATTTCAATGAGAATATAATCCATGAGTCACGTGACATATTTTCCGCTAATCAACATTTAGAATCTCCCTAGTTACATGTCTATCACAGTGATGATAAAAAACAAAGAAATTACCACCTATTTTATATTACCAAGGGATTTGTTTTCTTTATTTGACATTGACAGTTAATTTTGAGTATAAAAATGTGCAATAATCGTTGGGTTGATATCAACAACGATGATAATAATAAGGCAATTATCAAATTAACCATGTTGTAATACAATATATTAAAAGTTAGGTTAGCAGCACGCACAATGTGTCACAAAAATTCATTATATTCTCTCATTAAATATGACGTAATCGAAGATATTGCTCGTGAAACCGAAGCAGCACATCTACAACTCGGTTTCACTCGAAAATATCATCAATGATAATCATATCACTTGTTTACGTATGAAAGTTTCATTTAAATTTCAAGATATTTAACATTTGTCAGATGATTTTTAAATATTGGGATCTCAAATTAACTAAGTTGAAAATAAATAAGATAAATCTGATGTGGCCAGCACATTACCTTCCGTCAGTTCCATGTATTTTATACAAATTCCATACAGAGTTTTTTGCGAAAGATTCTATATTTCCAGTACATTACCTTCCCTCAGTTCTATATATTTTGTACAAATTCCCTACAGAAAGTTTCTTAGAATTGATTCTATATTTGTAATACAATTATAACACAAACATACTATGACAATCGCACTGGACATTGACATCTGTCTATCAGAATTTTTTAAATTATATTAACTGTTTCCATGTTATTACATAGCTGGCAGCTTTATGAAATTTAATTTCTTTTTAATTTTTTAACTTAATATCCATTGAATATGAAGTATAAAATGCAAACAAATCGTATAGAGAATAATATATTCTTCAATATTTATAACATTAAATGTGAAAAAATAATATTTAACAGTGTTTTTTCAAGAAAAACATTCTAAGTACTTTAAAGTATTTTATAAAGTACTTCTATATGTAATATAAAATTATGTAACAAATCGCTTCTAGATTGTTATTTAAAAAACAGTTTTATAAAAAAATATAACTGTATGGTAAAAATATGAAAATTTCAAATAAAATTAAATATTATAGAATTAAATACCAGTTTTATTTCGAAATTATGTAGATTAGCTTTGTTAAAATATGTCACCACTCTTTTACTAATAAATATTTAAAGGAATATCGTTTAGGTATTTGTTTCCACCTTTAAATATTTAAGTATTTAATTGTAAAACGTATGTTCTTCTAAATATCAAGTAAAAATAGAAGAGGTATTTTTTTGTACAGTATGTATGAAAAAGTACTTTTCCTACTTGCTGCACACAAGATTTTTTCTATTACCGTTTCTAAGATATATTTTTCACATAATTTTTTTTAAATTTAACATTTAACAGGCAATAAATAAAGTATCCTTGGTAATTTACATTTCCGCACTTTTGTGGAAATTTACAACATTAATCAATAGAATGACGAACTTGCAGAATTCTATGGTACACAGATTTAATCTTTTATGAACGAATAATTGGTATACACGCATGTTCATTGTACTCGTACACATAAAATAATAATTTAAAATATTAATTTGAAGTACTCTAAGTATTCAGAAATACCCAGAGTATTTATATGTACTCAGAGTACTTTTCATGTACTCTAAGTACTTTTTAGAGTATTGAGTGCGAGTATTTAGATGAAATATCGCAAGTACAAGTAAAAGTAACAGATTTTAAAATGTACTCGAGTACGAGTACAGAGTACAAAACGGACAGAACTCGAGTGCGGCTAGCTCTGGGTGCAAACATATTAGGTTTGTTCCTACAAAACGTTTTGGATGCATTCAAACATATGTAAGAAACTTTGTATAGTTGGAACGGACAACGGACATCATTATAATTAATTACAGTATTTTCTGCAGAAAAAGCAAATATTTATTATTTATCGTATTACATATACCTAAATAATTACGGTTTTTTATTCAAGGTATGGCGATTGGCCAAATATCAAATCCATTTTTTCATCAGATCAATCAGATAACAAAGTTTCTGAATCAGATTCAAATTCCAAATCACTCATTATGCTTCGATATTTTTCTCGCAACTCGCAAAAATTGTGGTGCGCATGTGCTGACAAATGGTACATACTCGGGTACATAGCACAGACCAGTGGATGGATCTGATAGTCCGCGGATGCGTTCATATATGCATCCGAAGTCTGTAGGAACAATCATACAACAGTCCGGTGGACTGTACAGGGTGTCTCATTTTCGATGTTTTTTTAAGGTATCTCGAGTAATATTAACGATAGATCAAAACCGTTTGCACATTGCAGGGTCAACTTTTTGAGAAAAGTTTAATAGTCACCACAGGAATTTTCGATCTTCTTTTGTTTCTGAGCTACAGGCAAAAACTCGTTTTTCGGTCATTTTGAATATATATCATATCTTATTTATTATGATAATTAGAGAAAAATTGTTTTTACAAATATTTTACTGTTTTTAGATAGAATAAAATGGCGTAATTAGATTTTTTGAAAACTTAATAATTCTCGAGATATAACACAAACTTATGATTTTTTAAATGGGAACCTATATTGAAAATAGTCTCGTCTTTTTGCTTAATTTATGAGCTTTTCAATGATATATAACAAGTCTACATTCTTTTGTTTTAAACATTAATAAAAGACGAATTATTAATTTACTGGGGTGAAAATATTGGAAATTATTAAGAAACAAATGAAGAAATGTATTACAGATCATCATTTGTTTATTTTGATTCTATATCTATTAATTGTGTTCTCAAAATTATTCTTAACTAATTATTTTCGGGTTAGTTAAATTACTATTTATCTACGTTATAGTTGGCTTTGACACAAAAAAACGGTTAGATGCTTTTGAAGTAAATAAATTGAAAAAATGAGCAAAACTGAAACAAATACTGTTAGAAATATGCAAATGATGATCTGTAAGAGATTTTTTCATTTGTTTCTTAATAATTTCCAATATTTTCACCCCAATAAATTAATAATTCGTCTTTTATTAATGATTAAAACAAAAGAATGCAAACTTGTTATATATCATTGAAAAGCTTATAAATTAAGCAAAAAGAAGAGACTATTTTCAACATAGGTTCCCATTTAAAAAATCATAAGTTTGTTTTATATCTCGAGAATTATTAAGTTTTCAAAAAATCTAATTATGCCATTTTATTCTATCTAAAAACCGGTAAAAATTTTGTAAAAAGAATTTTTCTCTAACTATCATAATAAATAAGATATGATACATTTTCAAAATGAGCGAAAAACGAGTTTTTGCCTGTAGCTCAGAAACAAAAGAAGATCAAAAATTCCTGTGGTGACTATTAAACTTTTCTCAAAAAGTTGACCCTGCAATGTGCAAACGGTTTTGATATATCGTTAATATTACCCGAGATACCTTAAAAAAAAACATCGAAAATGAGACAGCCTGTACAACAGTCGGTTGGAACAATATTTTTAAAATGGGCATGCCTCTGACGTACATATGCCAGTCCTGACTAACTATAGGAACAAACCTATTATTATGACCTTGCATAACCTGTAAATTAAATTACTGCACGTAAAACTATCACCAGGTGGAATCTGTGTTGTAGGTCACTTGTTTAGACTGTAAGCTGACAACCTACACTATTAAATTGCAAGTAAAACTGTTGCAGTATCAGGTGGAATTTGTGCCTTACGCTCGAGAGAGCATATATATAGTATGTATCTTGTCGTTAAGCAGTAGCATTGTGCAGTGTCCGTGGTCTCCTCAGTGGGCGATTGTATTCGAAGTATTGATTGGGAATTGCGGTGTGGCCCCAGTGAGTGACGGGGCTCCTGCGGGAGCTCCCCTGATTGCACCTGTCGCTAACCCTACACAGTTAGCGCTCCCTCGTCGGCCTCCGCGTCGGCTCTTTTATCGGGAACTGCCAAAAGTTGCAGCGTCAGGAATAATGTTAGACAAGTGCACAACAGCTACGTCTTCTCTTGTTATGTCGCCAGTTTATCATGTCATGTCTCTCTCTTCTTTTCTTTCTCTACGAAAGGGATTCGCACAATCCAGAACCCTATTGTATGTACATCCGTCCGACAGTCCGCCTTGTGTCTGCTTTCACCAGGAGTTTTACTGCCTTGTTTTTCTTCAATGAATAGATGAATATTTTCACTCTCAGTGTATAATACGCGTATTTAGTTAGATCATGTTAACCGTTAAAGCCCCTTGCATTACTGAACACTTAAATGCTTCAAAACTTTTACTTGAATAATTAAATTAGTATTCATCGCGATTTTCTTGTAAACCAATGGACAATACGAGCCCATGCTCATAATAGTTCGGCTGGCTTGCATTTTCAAGAAATTATAAAACATTAACAATTGTGAGAAATTTTTACAAAATTCTTCAAATATAGACTTAAAACTAACAAAAACTGTAGGCCAAGTGACGGGTAATAATAGTTCGATTGACATTTACAAGGTCAGCTTCTACTCTAGATTATCTTCTACCAAGAACCTTTACTTTTGATACAATAATGTAATAAGACGAGGGTAAGAGCAATAACAGATAAATAATTTTTATAAACTTTTCCACAATCACATTTTAACTCTGTTTATCTATTTAAGTTATAAATGTCAAAATTTAGTTTAGAAATTCTTATCGTATTATGGTAGTCACGACATTTATTTTTTGATTATTAAGTTTAGAAATTATGTATACGTGCGTAACTTTGCAAGCCCTAGCCTATGCACCCCATGCCCCTAAGATAATCCTGTCCTGAAGATAGCGCATTGTTTTTAGTGAGTCGACATTAGATACTCATGGAGTAAACATGAAAGAATCGAGATTAGTTCGTCGAGTCCTGCAGACGTTTTGTTGACGGAACATGTAGTGTTCTTTACCTCTCGCTAAGCGAGGTATTGGATTCATGCTAAAAGTCGCATATCCAGATTTTAGTGAATAAGCACGTTTTAAGGTCCCTAGAATCCGATTATAACATTTTTACGATGATGTCCGTATGTGTGTATGGATGTGTGTGTGGATGTGTGTGGATGTGTGTGTGGATGTGTGGATGTGTGTGTGGATGTTGGATCCACGATTTCTCAAATACTATGACTTAAGACATTTTTAACTACGGATTCCTCAATCTAAAAATAATGGGAAGAGTTGATTAAGCTTTGGTAACAATTGGACAACCGGAAGTAGTAGTTACAAGAAAAAAACATCTAAATATTATTTATCGAAAATTTATGTAAATACTTATATTAAAGAACGTTAAATTCTTTATTCGATAAATATAAATTCATTATTATATCTTCTATAGATTTAGAGATAAAGAAATGCATATAAAATAATTTGATGTAAAAAAATCTCAGATCAAACTACTTCAAGACAAGAAATTCAAATGTTTGTAATTGACACATAAATGTCACTGTCAAAAATATTTGTATGCCATTGTCAAAAATATTTGTACATCATTATGAAGATTATGAAAAGAATATACGTAAAAAAGAATACAAACGGAATTTGCGAAAAAATGACGAATATAAAGAAAAAGAAAAGGAAAGTAGAAAAAGAAAATTCCAGGATATTGAATATAAAGAAAATGTATGTATTGTACATAATTCGTATTAAAATATCCCATAACTTCTTAATTTATAATTTTAGACCCCTTATTACTTAATACTTTTTTAAAGGAAATATAAATTACTATCAAAACATATAAATATATATAGGGTGTTCCATTAAGAAATATAAAGTTACATATTGTTGCGCTTAAACGGAGCACCCTGTATACAAATGCATATGGTATGTACATAGACAATAATATATGATATAAATTTTATTTGAAGAGTTTATATATATATATATATATATATATATATATATATATATATATATATATATATATATATATATATATTTATTGTAAACCGGTTGTTCTGTTATGAGCTTGGGCTCGAAAACGAGAACTACTTGAAATCTTGTAAAGTTATCTACCTTGAATGAGACAAGACATTTGAAAATTACCAAGTTTTCGCTTTCGTCTGGGGGTTATCATATTCCAATGTAAAGAAACTTTATCCCGCAAACCAGCAAATCAATACGAATCATTATAAATATTCCAAGACAAACTCTAACAGAGCCACATTCTGTTGGAAGTAATGGCTTTCGGATCTGAATACAAATAAGCACAAAAACTCTCCATCCCCTTGGAAGTACACTAAAGGTGAGAGTAGAGAATCAGTCTGTTTCAGCAACGCGCGGAATGCACATTACTCTGTAAGTATCAGCCGGTGTAAAGGTGCGAGACGAGGGTTGCTACTGCTTCTCCTGTCGGTCAGTTAGGGAAGATCGGCAGTTCAGTCACGTGCCTTCCCGACAAGTAGCTGCTGCAGCCAATAAGGCGTTCGATACGACGTGAAACAAAGGTGAACACACATGATGCCACCATAGGCGGGAGTCGAAACACTACCAAAATTTTGTCATTAAAAAATAACATAATGTACTTATATCATATAAGTTTTCGGAAAAAAATAAAATGGATTATAATTTGGTTTAAGGACCATACATTGAATCTGCTTATTATTACAATAATTAATATAGCTTAAGCATTAACATTCATGTTTAATACAGAACTAGTGGTCCATTTTCCTCTACGAAGTTTAGTTCTGACTTGCCCCATGAGTCTTTGGCGCATTTTAAAATTCATTTTGCATACTAATTGAAAAATCCTGGGTTTTAATTGTTTTCATTTTGGAGCTCCTGCACATTGTTGTACATCTTTCTTATAAGTAACTCCATCAAAGTATCTGAAAATTTTGCCTTCCCTATGAATTTCATATTGAAACTTTTTGGGCGTTATTTACAAGAGTTATATACAACAATCTGTAGGACCCCAAAATAAAAACAATTAATGGGAATAATTTTTCAAAAAATATGTAATAGTTTCATAATCAGGTATAAAAAGAGTGATATTGTTTGATGGATATAATATTTGCCAAAACGAGCGAAGCGAGTTTTGCAAATTATGTGAGTCAAACAATATCACGTTTTCATAACGTATTATGTACAAAATTTTATTTAATTCCGTTAAAATAATTTAAAATTAAACAAAATTCTAGGTTTTTCTATGACAGCTCCTTGTCCATATTTCAAAATCAATTTACCAAAGCGTGAAAATATTTTTTTTTTTTTTAATTATTATTATAATGCTTCTATCAGTGCATGCCTATATCACTGAAAATGAGTTCTGAATATGTTCTGAAACCAATATAGATCTTCCTTCTTAATATAGAGGAATTAAAAGTCAGTCAATAATTCATAAATTTATGTTAAAGGAATCATTATTAATATATTTTTGTTTCTTTTGTTATCAGTTTTCAGTTGTGTAATATCCTTTTTCTACAAACACTATTGAAAATTGAATTTTTAACACGGCATACTTCAATTAAAAATGCGATATTTTAATTCTAGTGTTAAAAGTAAATTACCTAGGTAATGACGAATGGAACAACAAATCGACATGTTTGACATATGTCAATTTTTTTTACAAATACAAATTTAAATGAAATGGATGTGTTTGTAGAAAAAATAGTGTATGATATACGTGTTAAAAGTGATTTTATTTTGTTCGAAGGTTTGGATCACTCCCCTTCGCGTCGTGTTCCAAACTTCCTTCTCACAAAATAAAATGTCACTTTTAACACTTATATCATAAATAACTATTATGTAACTCAGTTACGGAAAGATTTTTTTATATTTTCCGTTCATAATGAAGTCATTACGATACGCAATTGCGTATTCTAATGACCTTCATTTCGATACGCAATTTTTTGTTTTAGACGGTTGGTACTAGATGACGTTTCTTTAACCCATTTTTACCTAATTTATTTTTAGTTAACTGACAATTCATTTTAATAATATAATGTCGAAATTGTTATTATTATTATTATTATTATTATTATTATTATTATTATTATTATTATTATTTTATTTAGGGAAGATTATTTACATGAAAATGTACAAATGGTTACAAATATAATCACAAAATGAGTAAGTAAGTGTTATTGTAGAAGGCGCAAAATATAAAAAATAGTATAAAGAACTCATTTTATAAGACTTTCTTTCGCACTTGTCAATTAGAAAACTCCCTAACGCTCGTTTTTTAAATTTTGACGCGTGCGAGAAAAACATGTGTTATAAAACACGTTCTTTAATATACTATTAGAAAACTCAATTAGTGTCAATTATGTAAAAACTGACGTTTTATAACGTCATACAGTTAGGAAAAATTCAACTTTTTAAAAAGGAATTAGTTAAAATAAATTTTTCTATTTTGGTTCTTTAATATGTAGTTTATGAAACCCATTTGGATGTCTCGCGGCAAGCCACTCGCTTCTAAGAATGACGCGTGCGCTAAAATCATGTCTTATGAAACGTATCGTAATGTACTATTTTAAACCCGCCAAAGGTTTTATAATTTGAATTGATTGTTGAAATTGTAAATCGGCCGAACATAAGCCTGTGCTTGTATGATAATAACCGCTCTAAAACCAAACAAATTCTGTACGAATAGAGATTATTAGAATCATCGAATGTATCTTCTGTATAATATGATATGTGTGACAGAATCATTGTAGCAAATCACATCAATGTACGTTGTCAAGTATCGCTATAAAATCATGTAGTATTGAATGCAATAAGCGCGTATATATTCCCCGAATCAAATTCCATAGTTTCTCTTCTCTCGCACCCCTTGAAGTAAAAATTCCACGGCTATGTTTACGGGCGATACACGGCATTCTGTTGGAATTCCGCAGCTGATTCCTCCACGACATGTATTCTGCCGACACCTGCCTTCCCTGCCAATCCAATTCTGGTCGTCGATTCATCCGATTGGTTTTTACTGGCGCGATTCTTCGCCACGCCACGTGTTACATTATGAATGTTGAATGTAACATCTGTATTCGCGAGGGTGATACACGATCGAACAGGGTGCGGATGCGTCGAGACTTGTCTTTCACCACAGAGAACTTAGCTAGGTATGGGTGTTGGTTGTTGGTGTTGGTATTGCTATTGGTGGTGGTTTCATCCGCAGCACATAAATATCCACTGCCGATACAATAAAAACCGGCCCTGATTTTTTCACAGAATAGGGGATTAAAAATTTATAAAGTGATAACGTTTGTGCGGAGATTTATATGGGGTGCGTTACTATTTCAACTTTCAAGGAGCGTTTCGTTTATTTATTATCCTACAACAATCATGGTACCGTCATCATCAATATAAATTCCAATAACTTTGTCCATAGATACACATACTACGTTTACATGCAGTTTTGAAAATGGTTTCAGTTTTCAGTCAAAATTACGCGAAACTGTTTACATATAATTTTCAAAACAGGTTTACAGATTGATTTGAAAACATTTTCGGCGCATGCGCATTTGACCGATGTAAGTGATAAATCCTCGTCACTCCAAATTCTTTGTTTTGCTATTGTTCAAATTATTTTTTCTACTTTGTACCACTACGCACTAAAACTACACAACTGTTAGTTTATTTGTAGATTAGTAACACCAAGTAACACACAGCGACAAAAACGTTATGCTATGTACGCATGCGCAATATCGAAACTGAATTTTAAGTGTTTACATGAGTAGTTTTGAAACTTTTTTAGTCAAACCCATGAATTTTAGTTTTGATTTGAGATAACTCAAAACCGTTTTGACACTGTATACATGGCGTTTTCAAAACTAAAAACGATTTGAAAACGGTTTGAAAACTGCATGTAAACTCAGTAAATGATTCATAAAGCTACAAGGTGCGTCCAAAAATTAAAGATACAAAGGCACACTGAGAAAAATGACTGGTTTTTAGCAAATAAATATTTATAATTAAGGGGTACTTCATTCATTCAATTATTGCAATCTTACAACAAATATAATTTAATCTTTAATATGAAATGTATTTTATTCATTCAGTTATATTATCTATTTGACCGTCATTTATTTCATTTAAATTTAATTTAATTTTCTCAAATAAACTAATATATTTATGTTTAGTATTTTAAATTGAGATTTTTAATAAATAAATTTATAATTTTCTGAAATATTTATTTGTTTCTTACAAATATGTAATTGTTTAGAATTAATTTCATAATATATTTGTGTAAACTTTATATTAATTACAATGAAAAAGAGTTTTTATTGTATCAATCTACATTTATTTGTCACAAATAAATATTGATTGTGGCAAAATGATATTTCCATTGAGTGAACAATGTTCTAGTTGTCAAAAGACGATTTTAAGTGAAGTGTCTTGTTTGGACTTGTTCATTTGTTGTACGTTGCATCTTGTTTATGGTGGTGCTCATTTGTGACAGTATTCATTTCTGGCGATTTGTTTTTCATTCATTTGCTAAAAAGTGGTGAATATGGGTGACGAAACAGTGATAAATATACTACTTGAGTGGAGTTTTGGATATTTGCTTTGCATTTTTCAGTGTATCTTTTGTGTCAAGGCACATGCATCGGTACCTATACATATTGTGTATTTATAATTTTATAATTTTTTGTTATATGTACACTAATATGTAGGATGTAATTTGTGTGTTAATAAAAATATAGTGTACGAAAAAATTAAATATACTGGTCTTTATTTAATTATTTTCCTTCAATTTTAGTCTATTTAGAGTGGACATGTTATGAAAGATAGGTATATAAATTTGGTTCAAATAAATTATTATATATCCAATAGTAATGAAATAAATTTAGCGCAATTAAAATAATTCTTAACGTAAATAAATGCATAGTTCCCATGAAATAGAAGATATAATTGATTTCAATATATATTTATTTGAGACAAATAAATGCTTCGAATAAATTATTACATTGCTTCAATTGTAGATATATTTGGATCTATTGAAGCTTAGGATTTATTTGTAACAAATAAATTTACAGTTCACGTAATTATATCTTTTTCTCAGTGCACTAGTGGCCTGGGAAATTTTTCCGGATATTTGGCACCAATGCCATTTAGAGGGACTCCTCTTCTTATAAAAAAGTGGTCCAACCGGAGCGTAGGGCGAACAGTTGGACACTAGTAGTTATTTGTGATGAAGCATTTCCTTATTCTCTCTTCCGCCAGATGCAAGATTCGCTCGATCTTACGTTTTCTGCATGGGTCTGCTTTGAATGCGAATGACTACTGTAAAATCCTGAAAAAAAAATCATATGCCGATTCAAAACCGAAGGTCTGCCTTTGGTTTTGAATCGCGGCGAGTCTGCTTCATAAAGAAATAAATAAATATATCACGGCTTATTACCCATTGCTGGATGTGCCAATCTGCTTTGTACACAGATATCGGTAACAGAGACAACTATCTAAAGAGAGATTGGACAGACTTATGGGTGACCTTGTAACAAAGTGTTTGGTGATGAGGGGCTAAGCGGAGCACGGGGAAAATAGTTCCTTGCATATTTCTTCAGAGGCAGCACAATCGGTCAGATTTTAATCAGCGCGCCGAATTTAAATTAAGAGTACGTGAAACCGTTTTTTATTTTACAAATATCAAACTGACAAATTCGACAACTGTCGCAAATAGTTAATTTTCATATTTGTTAAATACGTATCATTTGGATTTGTGTGTTTGAAACGTGCAGTGCCCATAAAGTAAGTATTTCATACATTAAATGTAGTAAGTTAATTCATTTTTCATAAATATATAAGATATAAATGTATAATAATTAATGTAAAATTATTTTAAAAACACGAACGGATAGCGTATTAGAGATCTAGTTACCGTGGTTTAGTTCGTTGCATATGATGATAGATGGCCAACTTTATGAAAATCCGAAAGCATTGAGTTTCCAATCTCTCTTTAGATAGTTGTCTCTGATCGGTAATGATGATATATTTACACCGTCCGGGCGCTTACCAGGCGTCACCTCACGGGCACTCATTGCTGGCGTGGAGAGTACACCACAGGGGTCAATTTTGTGCCATTTAAAATTGGAAATATTTGGCGTCGGTGGGAATCGAACCCGGTTCCCCAGTTTGCTTCATGATAATACATTTTGAATAGGATTTTGTGGACAATCCGCCTCACAGCTCTTCCTGACACCGCCTGATAAAATACTTTAATCGGTTGAATGATTGTCTATTGTAATGGTTTCATTCGCTCATTTATTAAACTAAATTGGTATTAAACTACCTCAAATGCAACCACACGAAAACAAACAAATGTCAAAAAATCAAATTCAAAGCAGTGTTCAGAGCGTCTCTGTTCAGAAAAATATAGGGATTACAAATGCGCCTGCGTTTCATTCCCGACTTGATGTGAAAACTTAGACCTTGTAAGGTTTCAGCCAACGTGTAATTCGATCTAGTTAAAAAATTTCGTTGTAAATGACTACCTGGAAATGTCTATGCTTATAATTTTAAGCCAGTACAATTTTATATTGTCGGCTTGGTGGCTGAGCGGCTTAGCGCACATCTCGTAGCTCGTAGCGACGTCACCCAAACCATGTTCCGTGTGTTCGATTCCCGTCGACCGACAATGTGTGATTTGTCGTAAAAAATAAATACAACTACTTGTATCACACTCGGATGCTATAAGCTGGCCACTTATACATCTTAAATAAATGTAGCAACAAAAATTCAATTCTGCAAGAATGCTGGCGGTAATAAGACAAGGAGAGGAAAACAATAACTTACAAAATGGGGGCAAGCAAGAAAAGCTTAGTACGAAAGAAATGGATATTCCACAGTACAAATAGAGAGGCTACGCATAAATGGAGAAAACACATATTACGAGTTATATCAAAGAGATTAGGACATACAACAGCAAGAACAACAATGTAAAATCAGCAATACGAATTACAATAAACTATACAAATCAATCCAAACAACGTCAATACCACGGTATTTACTGGACGAAAAGAAAAATATGAAGATGATTGCCAGATTCAGATGTGGTAATGAAGAGAGAAACAACAAATACTGGTTGTCAAGTAAATAGAGACGGTGCAGGCCATGCGGGAGAGAAGAGGAAACATTTAGTCATCTAAGGACATCGTGCAGAGAAGTTCAGAAAGATAGAAGAAATGAAAAGGTTCTGTTAGACGACTTAGGGTTAGGACAAGACTAGAAAGACATCATCAAAAAACGGGGGGCCAATTTAATATAATGTATTATCAATATAAAATGTATATATAAAAAAATGTAGATTCTAAGCCAATTCGGCAAGAATAAGTCTAAACTAAGTAGTTTCTTCTTGCAACACAGGTTGTCGAATTAATTCAGAAGGCGACGTATGTCGTAATTCTGTTCAGTAAATAATTTGGAACTTTCTACATAGTTCGTATACATTTGATCATTTTTGTGTATTGTGTTCATTTACGTGATTTATCAATAATGCCAAAAAAAGTTATCGAAGAGGCTAGAATAATGGCCTTGTTTACATGTGCGTTTCTTGATGCAGAAAAATATAGTTTTCTAGCAGGTGTCAGCAAAGATTATAGAACGAATTGTACTAGGTATAAACGAATTATTATTGCGTCATGCCATTCTTACGATTTTCAAGTAGGTTTTAATAAAAAAAAAAGATAAATTATAATTTGTGAATATAAATCTTCTTAAGGTTCAGAGGATAGGAAGACAAAGGCTGATTAATTTTTCATATAACCATAAATTCCTAAATCGATATGCGACAGAATATAACCCACAAACATCATATAAAAAATTCAGTTGATCGGCAGTTTACGCGTGCGTTACGCGCCCCGGAACAGGGATCATCATTACTATTTGATTTTAGTAAATAAACACACAAATGTACGCTACGGTACGGTAGTCGAACAGACGGCATCGGAACCGGGATATCGGCGGAGTCCCATGGGAGAAGTGGGGGGGTTGCTGCGCCCGCGGGACCACTTGGCACCGCATTAACAACTGTCGGGGATTCCAGGATTCCGATCAACGCCGACTGCAATCCTGGCCAGGATAATTCACACCGATTTCCCAGCTAACCCGGACCTACCAGCGACAAGCTTTTCCAATAAGTATTTTTATACAGGGTGTTAATGAATACTAACTTTCACTAATAAACTCATATCCGAAAACGAACCGGTTTCGAGCTACAAGCTCTTAAAAGAGTAAATATTTATACCAATTTATTTTAACTTTTAGCCTTGTATTGCAGACGCATTGGCTGGTACAAGCCTTGTTTTGAGAACGCGCACAAATTTATCAAAATATTATTTTAAAGCAAAACATAGTTTATATTGACATAAATATTTTGAAAAAAATATTTTTTAATGTATAGGTGAAATTAAATATTGAATGCAGCATTTTTAAAATAGGGCTTATAGAATCAGTCATTGTGAATGAGTATTCTGTTCGCGATTACGCTAACATGATATTAATGTACGGCCGAGTGTACGGCAGGACAATGAAATTTAAACCAATCCTGTCGTTTTTTAACGAACACGGCGGGGGGGGTTCTCCTTCGATGACTGCTGATAAAGGATTTCGTGATAAAGGAAGAACACACATACACATACACTTTACACTTGATGAACACTACGGAGATTACAAACACAGAATTTACTGATTAACTACTGTTTTATTTTCATGATTAAACTATCTATGTTTTATTTACATGGTTACATTCCGTAACCCAGCGAGCAGGCGTTCTGCACGCGCCCCAAAACTAAAACACTACATTCCGACAACAACCAACGTCTTGACGACTCGACGAACTAATCTAGACTCTTACATGTTTACTCCATGGCTTACTCAATTCGGCTCTCCAAAAACGCTATTTTCAGGACAGGATTATCTTAGGGGTACAGCGTGCATAGGCTAGGGCATTCAAAGTCACGCACTTATACATAATGATTTCTAAACCTAATGATCAACAAATAAATGTCGTGACTAACATAATACAAAAAGAATTTCTAAACTGAATTTTGACATTTATAACAAATAGATAAACAGAGTTAAAATATGATTATTGAAACTAAAATTTCGAAAAGTTTATAAAAAGTTATTTATCTGTTATTACTCCTTGTCACATCAGAATATACTCCAAAGGTGCAATGCTTCTATTGGAGTTTGTGGTAGACATTTTTATATTTATTTTCATTATATTTTTATTATTATAATATGTATTTAAAAACTGCATAAAATTATGTAAAAAAATCAATGCTAAGTTTAAAAAACCAAATAGTAACTGAAGTAACAGTAACTAAAATTAAGATAGATAATTTTAAAGGCTGGTTCATGTAAGCTGTAACATGTACTTCTTTGGCGAATAAATTTAAAAAAAGAAAGAAAAGGCGTTGGGGAGTCCGACCTATATTTCAGCGGCGAAAGCAGCAGGGACATTTTTATTAAATATCTGTTCCACTAATTCAATTAGTTGAATATCTTTTTCAAAACCGTACATTTTTACTTAAATGTGACAGAATTTTTTAAAACGTCAAATTCAAATACATGAATATCGCCAGCGGCAAGCTTCTGATTGGTCGGCATTAGAATTATGACTTAAGAATTTAAAAATTGGCGTATTTTAGGGTTACGGCATAATGCTAAGGTTAAGGTTACAGCTACTTATACCGTACCACGCATTTGTCTATACTCGAATTATTAAGTAACGTCTTAAGTTTACAGCTTACATGAACCAGCCTTAAGAGCCTGTAGCTCGAAAACAGTGCATTTCCGAATACGAGTTTATTAGTAAAAATTTGTCTATTTTGCATACACTATGTAACCTATTAATTTGTAACACGTATTTATTATCAACCTGTATTTATTAATACTTTTGTACGATTTGCAAATTGAAAATATTTAAGGGTAATTTTCCTTCCAAGAAGTCTTCTTTAAGAAATAGTTTCATTCTCTCCCTGAACAAAGAGGTAGACGAGCAATTAAGAAAGGTAAATATTAGGTCAATTAAAAAGATGTGATTTCGAAATCCAAAGGAGAAATACTACCGTACTTTCTACAAAGAAAAGATTGTAAAATTTAATAGAAGCAAATATGCAGATTGGTAGTTGGGGAGTACAATTGAAGACGAATGTCCTTTATTTAGTGAGACTCTATAGAAAATTCGTGATACATGAGCTGTTCGAAAGGAGAGAAATAGCAGTAGAAAAAGAACAGTACGAGTGTATAATAGCTACTAGCTAGACATAAAGCAGGACCGGCTTGAATTTTGCAGGAACATTTTACAGGTATTTCCTCTCACGACAATATTAAAAAAATTATTGATCATTTAAAATTTATCCCTTGCTCAAATAATCTGGTTGTGCCGTTTTAAAACTATCAATAGTTTTCGCCAATGTATAATTAACTGATAGCTAAATTAATTTCACAGCAGTAAAAAAAATGATGTATTACCGTTAAACAACATATATAAAGAGTAATTCTTACTCTAAAATTAAATGACATTTTTATTTTTAATCACAAAGACTCAACTTTCATAATGCATTTTTAAGCTACAAATTGACATTTCTTATCAGAACATTGTCCCTTCTATTGAACTGAGTGGCTCAGATCATTTTGAGTTTATTTCGTGGGTGATACAACATCGGTAAAGGAGAATATGAGAAAACTTAGTACCGATCAACTCAGAACAAAAAGAACAATTTACTGAGTTTATCTGGAGTGACCTGAAACGAACTGAAATTTTGAGCAAAAATAATACAGCTAGAATAAAAAAAAATCGGATGTGGCCAGCACATTACCTTTCGTCAGTTCAAGTATTTTGTACAAATTTCATCCAGATAGTTTCTTGCAAGATTCCATATTTCCTGTCCTTCAGTCAGTTCTACGTACTTCGTACAAATTCCATACAGAAAGTTTCTTGTAAGAGATTCTATATATTTCCAGTAAAATTATAACATATACTATGTCAATTGCATTTGACACTGGCATTTGTCAATCAGAATTTTCTTAATATAGTAGATATTTCCATGGTTATAGCATAGCTGGCTGCTTGTTGAAATTTAATTCCTTTATAATTTTTTAACTCTATATCCATTGAATATTCAGTATTAAATGTAATCAAAACGTATAGAGAATAAAATATTCTTTAATATTTATAATAACATTAAATGATTATTTCGTAACTATTATTGTTGTCCGGTTGCGGCATTTCGCTATCGAAAATCGATCGCACTTTAATATGTTAAGAGTGAGGAGTATTTGTTGTATGATGTCAGGTTAGTAAGAATGTTGTTGAAAAAGAGAATGATTATTTTTGTGGTTGATATTATTATTGTTTCGGGTCTGTGCTAACCCACTAAGTGAGAAATGAGTGATTTAATGTATGTATGTACATTAAATGTAAAAAAATATATTTAACAGCGTTTTTTCAAGAAAAACTGTTAAAATCTACAAATTAGGCTACTTCCGATCGACTAGCTATAACTAAAATCTAATCAACTCTTCATACGGATGTAAAGAAAAGGAATACGCAAAAATTATAATTTTTGGAAAGGTGGTATTGAAGTTGTGCGAAAAAATCGTCACACACGCACATACACACATACATACATAAATCCACTCATACATCTATCCATAAATATATCCATCCATACATCCATCCATCCATCCATACACACATACAGACAGACATTATCGTAAAAATAATAAAATCGTATTGTAGGGACTCTAAAACGTGCTTATTCATTAAAAACTCATCATCGAATATTGTAACCAAAGACAATACCTTCCTTACCTAAAAGTGACGGAAGGTAAAAATATGGATTATTTAAAATATAACTCGTTTAAAAAACGAAACTTCCCGTCTCAGTTCTAGAATTATCAATAGTTTTTGACTATGTAAAATTAACCAACAATATATTTGTCTACCTTGAATTTATCTTGTAATTAACAAGTCCAAGCTGACTTCACAGCATAAAAATCTCACTCTGTAACTGGGGCTGACTACTATGTGTAATATGAGCTGGTAACTGTTACATGATTGGAGTATCAAGAGATGGCAGAAATTTTCGGAAATTTCGCCGAAAAGTATGTTCTTTTCAACCTGGCTTTCTAGCGTTCGAAGCCGGCCCTGAATGCGAGTTGGCTGGCTTACCTTTAGAATGGAAAGGTAATAAATGCACGGGCAGTGTACGAGTATTTCCGTCACAACGACGGCTTCTTCCAGACCACTTAATTATTTATTGTCGCGAGCCAGCCGAGCACGAATTAAATCACGCTTCTTTGTGTTCACTCTGCAGCAATTACACTCAATGTGCTAATGAGTTCAGTGGCACTGGCAGGTAAACGGGCCGAGGGGAACAGGGGGACTGCCAAGATACCAGCCACAGATCCGCCATAAATCTCCGCCATTATTCACCAGGTTACAATGCACAAATGTATCTCGTCTCCAGCATCTCCATACCTATGTTTCTCTATTGTTCCACAAAGTCCCAAGTGGATTGCATCTTATAAATGTTATAAATCCAAAGGCCTCTGGCTTGGCTTCTCAAGCTTCCGTTTTGACAAACTCTGCGCGTACACCAGGATATATTATATAAGGGTTAGCGTCACTACGCTTAAGTCGGCCTCCAAGTCCAAGAAATTCTGCAAATTCACCCGAGAACACAGACAAGCACACAATGACGACAGATCTACACCGCTATATTAATTGCATTCCTTTGTTAGGAAGGTAACTCATGACATTATGAACATAGATGTCACTTTGGCTAAGATTCTACCTCAATATTCGCAAGCCAAACAAAAAGAAATAAAGGTTATTTTATCTTCAATGTCCGGATTTTGAAATTAGATAAAAAACAAACGGAATCAAATTCCTACAAATTTTTAGTGTAATCATTGATAATAGAAATTATCATCATTGAATTTGCCATCACGACTACGTTTTCAATCATATTTTCATTTTTGCATAGTTGAGACCCCACGCTGGCTATTTCGCGTCGTAAGTTCTTCTTTAGCTCGAATTGTCCTTGACTTATTGCCGTACACGGGTGAAATTAGGCGCCCAGGGAACTTTTCCCAATAAAAAACCATTATTTCACCACTTAGGTGGAATCTAAAGCCGTCTTGTTGAAAAAGTGTCTTTGACTGGCTGAAATGAGCGCTCCATGTTTTTTTTGTTAATTGTCTTCAGCTCATATATGTACGGCAATTTTGCATTTTGCTTTTTTACAAAACCGTGCAGCCAAAAATTAGCCTCGTCGCTGAAAATTATTTTTTGACCGAAATTACAAATTATAGAATGCGAATTTTTATAATATCGCTGAATAATTTCTATTCATTGTTGGGCTGTGAACTTTTTTACGATTAATTGTTAAACATTATTTATTGTTTTTGTCAATTCAATTAAAAATTCCTAGTCTTGCTGGATAAGAGCAATTTAAAATCCGGACATATAATTTTTGATTGTATTTAAACTTTTACAGTTATTTATAATAATTGAGGGGTAGATTAGGGTGAGTAAATTTTTGGTATATATTTTTTATATTCTTGTACATTTCTCGTTGCATTGATGGAGATGAGATGATGAAAACGCCTGGTGGGAATCAACCCACTATCCCAGGATTCAAGCGGTGATGGTGACTTTGATCACTTTCGAAACATGCTGCCTCAGCACGATCGGCTACCGGCCATCAGTGGGGGAGATTTCGAATTTCTGTAAAATTTTAAAAAATAACAAAAAAAATGATAAACTTTTGCAATATTTTCTTCCCGCCATTACGGCGTACATAACATCAACTATGTGCGAATTAGGTTTCGATATACGTGCTCAAAACGTGGTTCGTAGAAAGAGACAGAAGCAAAAGTAGGCCACCTGTTTATGTTTATATTTGACACATGACAATTTAATTTCTGTGTTTATCGTATTTTCTAGATTTTACATTTATATTGTAACGTTTTTATTTATTTGGATGACGCGTAAATATTAAGCTATTATTATTAATTAAAACAAGAGTTTATTAAACTGTAATGAAATTGACTATTACTAATATTAAACAATTATTAAAAACTAATTAAGACTAAAACTATAATTAACTAGATAACACTAACACTATTTATATATTTAACCAATTAACACTACTATTTATATTTAATATATTTGATGGTAACTTACAGAAATTTCACTGTTGCATTACACTCAAAACAGTCTTCTCTCACTACTATTTATTTCCACGAAATTACTAATTATTTACTTCCACTATTTATATCACTTTTCTATATGTATATTCAACTGCTCGGACAGAGGTCACCTCTTTCACCACACTATCTGTCTATTTATAAAACTCTTTGTCTAACTTCCACAGCCTCAGTATCACCGACTGTCCGTATGCCACAATACTTCAACACCACTGCCGAGTATTCACTTCCACTTGCCGTTACTGTCCCCGTATACCTAGCTTCCCTATACTCTTCAACACTACCGAGTATTCTCTTTCACAGCCCGATATACCAGTAACTTCCCGACTCGCCGTTACTGTCCTTGTGCACTATAGCTTCCCAATATTCGTCAACACTACCGAGTATTCACATCCACAGCTATCCCAATATACCAGTAACTTCCCGAGTACCTACCTACTCGACACTATAACTGCATACGCTCCATACGATACTGCTGTGCTTCTCACTAACACTTTACTCTCTAACAGTCCATGAGAATGTTTCTATGACTCTCCCTATGTAACTAACTAACTAACATCCTTTTATACAGCTGTCATTATCTTCCAGAGAGCTCTAGAATGTTCGACAGCATAATAACAATGAACACAAAAGGTTCAGGCGTCCAGAAGTAATTAAAGACGTCGCGGCTTGTTTGTTTACATAGCCCGGCTACTAGCGCGATTGCGTCATCGCTGTACTTGGACGCTTGTTCAGCGTAGCAGCGGGGCTCACACGTTGCAATATATTTAAAATCAAATAATTTGCTTTTTTCGATTTGACATTGAGTTTCAATATCAAATATAGAAGACATACGTTCATGTTTTCATTCTAAACTAGCGCTCGTAGTGGACAACTACGGCAAACCAAAGATGCTGCATACGTCATCGTATTGCGGCCGATTTAACTAACGATAAATTTAATGTCGTTTGTACAAAAAATACGCTATATTTTATTACTTTTATTGCATTAATAGTAATATTGCCTGTATAGTATTGCAATGTGGAAACATTATTACATTTCAACATGACTAAACTCATTGTAAAAATCCGGACATACAATTTGAAAAACCATGTAGTTTAGAATGTGTTCCCATATGTGGTGAACATATTTTTCTTTTTTACACAATAATAACACATTTAAAAAAGTAGATGTTTTGTAAGCAAAGAAGAACTTACAATAGGCAAACAATGTTCGATTAGCATAACCAACTGAAGTTTAAAATACAGTGATTTCCGTAAACACTTATCAGCTTATTCAAATGAGTATCGTGTAATATGGAAGGCAAGCTGAAGCGAACCGAAGCGAAGCATTGTTTTTACCTAGCGGCCTTGAAAGAAGACAGAGGGAGCAATAGCTGCAAGGGAGGGAAGTGATCTGTAACCCCTTGTTTATCTTGTACTCCTACCTCTTGTTTACAATCTCATCTTTATATATGCTCAGATGATCCGACTACATTATTGCGTTCTAAAATGTTGGAATACGGAGGTAAATGGCCTCCCTCCTCCTCGTTCCCAACATCGTCCTCGACCCGTCGTCCAAAGAGTTTTTAAACATTTTATTCTCTGTTTTTCCCCCGCGGTGCTCGTTTACATTTTGTTTGACGTGATTCTTCTGTTTCTTTTTATCATCAAAAGTTTTCTTTGCCGTTCGTTCTCATTGGAGGTTCGCATTTCCTCCGCTGTCCATTCCGTGTCTTCCTCTTCCGTGTTTGCGGGAATTTCTCCAGCGGGGGAGATTTCCACGTGAAACAACAGTCTTCTCCATAAATATTCATTGTGTCCGACTGAAACTCAGCGGGCCATGATTCAAGGAATGCGGCCCGTGATACCTGACAATGGTCACTTCACGGTTTTGGTTCGTTCGCTCGCTGGTTTCGAATATTGTGCTGTATTTAATTGAGATTTCATCGCATGAATTGATCTTTTCTCTCTGTTGAGCTTTTAAAATCTGGGATGCTAAATTTTGAAAAGGTAAAACAACATAAGTGCCGACATTATAGTGTTTTATACAGGGTGTCTCACAACTCGCGCTCCAGATGAAACACGACACTTGCCGACGACAATAGGTTGCGAACAAATAGAAGAAAATAATTTGCGGCTGCTTGCATAACGGAGTTACAAGACTTTTTAATCCACCAATCCCGGAAGGATATCTTGAGGTGTGAAGGTATTATTACAAAATAAAACTGGTTGCTAGGTTTTAAAAATACTACTAGTGAGTTATAAAATTTGTTTGACTTACTGTAATTTTGACACTTTATAGTTGACTTTTCACTGTCAACAAATTTAGGTTAGCGAAGGTGTCATCCGAGATCATCATTTATATCGTACAGTGCAACGTGTTGTAGCATAGCTGCGTAAAATGTGCTAAACGAAAATATTATTGTCATTTCTAAGTAATCAGCGGCTGAATACATGGTAAGAATTTGCCTTTTTTATTCACCTTGTCAAATTTAGTTTGACACTGACATTTTTCAAAAACTACAGTCGCCCACACATTTTAAAGAAGATTTGATTTGTATAAACCATAGTAACGTAAAATGACGGCAAACACACGTTAAAGGTGTAGGTCTCTGATTGGTCAATTTTAAGACGTTTTTTCTCGAATATCTTTCAAGCTAGATTTTTTTTTCTTCGAAATTACACATCCGAGTGCAGTCTCGTGTTTCCTCATTCGCTCTGGGGCGCGAGTTGTGAGACAGCCTGTATTATTCTAATCATTGATACACCAGTAATTGTGATACTTAAATCTTTATTCGTTTATTAAATATTTTCTTGATCCTACGGCCTATTTCTACGATTAAAAATATTACATTTGATCAACTAATTCTTATCCATAATAATTATTGGTCATCACATGGATTAACGACTCTTAAACACACTGTGAACTAAAAGTTTATGTTATCGATCAATTAATTCGTCAGTATTAAAAATAAATCAACTATTTTCGTACTTTGTTGATATTTGATATGGGTGTGCATCTCTCCCAGGAAATGTTATGGGGGAACATCAACGTGGCCATGGAAACTGATAGGTGTATCGAGCACCGCCTTGTAGTCCGCCCACCACGTGTGTTTACAGAGCCGTATCGATAAATTATCTCCCGTAAACCGACCAGTTTTATAACTTCTCTCGTAAAATCCTCCCTGTTTTACTTATGTTCACATCATACAATATTCCGGGAAATACACATTTTCGATATTTTAAATCATTCTGAATTTTATACAACTTTTTAAATAATATCTTTTTTGCACTATCGGTGTGTACATAATGTTTACCGATATGGCTTCCAAGGCAGTAGGTTTTATAGAAAAATTACTGATCGGTTCGTGATTGCGATTCCTACAAGACCCGACGGTAAGAGAAAATAAAAATAACGATCAAAGCTTACTTTAAAAATGACAACTAAAGGTGGATTTATGCAGCCTACTTTTTATTTTCTTTTTCGTTTACTTTATAAAAGTTAAATGTGTGTTAATATATGTACTGCTTTATGTGCACACTTTTAATTTTACTTTAAGACCTTAAGTTGACCAACTTTCAACTTAATACCGTTAAAGTAAAAGAATATCACAACTACGCATGAGCTCCACTTCACAAACGTCAGCGTGTTGTGTATTTGTTTTTGTGCGTAGGTTTTGGGTTATGCAAACGAAAAATCAGTGAAGACTGAAGAACAAGATTGTATAATATAAGATTTAATTCATAAATATCCCCACTTATACGATAAAACAGATATTTTATTCAAGGATAAAGTGGCCAAAATAAAAATAAATGTTTACTTACTATGTAATAATATTTTTGTATGCACGAATTATTACATTTTTGTCCATTTTAACAGGATGTATTTATCTATTTACATTTGCGACTATATGCTAGAAAAATCACATCTGCGGAAGGGTATTGAATGCTTTAAACTAGCTGCATAAAGTACTAAACTTAAAGTAAAAGTAAAAGCGAAAAGAAAAGAAAAAGTAAATTAAAAAGTAGACTGCATAAATCCACCTTAATAGTATTTTATATAACAACTGGCTAAACAGTGCTTCTTTTTTTATGAGCTCACAAATGAAAAAAAAAACAGCGTTTAGTCACGACATATAATTTTTTGCAACACCACAATCTTCAGTTAAACAAATTTAAAACAAATTTTATAAGATGAAAATGTCAAGATACTTCAATGTATCAGTTTAATCACTATTTACACTTTATTTATCAATAATACAATTTAATACTTACAACTTTTTAAACTATAGCCTAGAATACAGCAATGAACTTAGTAACTATAAAAACATATGGCCTGAAATCACATTATGACAACAGATGTGACATCTGTCGTTACTAGGGGTACTATTTCAACACATACTTAACCTGAAGAAAAGGAAATCCCATGGGTAACATGGATATGGAGAAGAAGTTAGGGTTATTAACAAAATTTATTTTGATATTTTTGCTTTTAGTTCTTTCAAAAGATAGAAAATGAGCAAAAAAGAGAGTATTAGTGATACTGGTGATTTTTTTATTTCATAGTATTTTTCTTTATTTTACAGTTAGTTTTTTATTTCACACTTTTCTATAATGACGCATTTTAGCCATTGAAAAGTGTGAAATAAAGACTACTTTAGAAGGTGGTGTTGCAAAAAAAATTTAAATATGCCAGAATAATTTTCAAATCTTATTTTTTTTTATTTTCTGCGTCGACCGTTCAAAAAACCTATTAAGCATTGTGGTCAGTAAGTGCTTTTCTGCCGGTATTAGATGTATTAGACTTTGTTTTTTCATAAAATAATCCTCAACCAGTAAGAAGCACTTACTGCCCTTATTACTTAAATAGCTATTACATATCGTAGAAATTTGACGAACTAGTGACATTGGTGAATCGCAAATATGTGATTCACGGTAAACTGTTGCTCAAAGATTTTTTAATATATTTTTCCTGTACGTGTCAGAAATGTCATACTTTTCGTTATCTTCATACTTATACTTTTGTATTACTCTGGCAGTAAAATATTTCAGTACGGAACTGTAAAGCTATAATATTTGTATGCAGATTATAGAGTACAGAACACATGGCCTGGGGAAAAATAGGTGGAAGCGATATTAATAATCATTCGGAGCCACCTATACACAGCACATGGCCCTGCAGATATAATAAAGGACACAAGCCGACAATAGCGAGAATAGCAACTCCGTCATTGTTATACAGAGTGTAACAGCTAAATGAGCTACCTCAAAATAATTTCTATATTATTAAAGATACAATAAAATACTATTAGGCAATCTTATAGAAGACCAAGGGGGACATCCGAATATAGAAGAAAATATTTTTTTAAACCAGTGATTCTCAACACAAAGTTATATTTTTGTAAATGGGATGATATATATTTTTTAGGTCTATTCAATAAATATTTTTTTCTGAATTCAACCATGTAATCATTTTATATCCTAACATAATTGAGAAAAATTTAATTGAAATTTAAATAAATTTCGTTTTTATATTTATATTTTTCAGTAGGCTATGTATGAAAAACAATTCAACCTAAATTAAAATGAAACATATTTGTTAATAAATAATGTTCTCTATGATTTTCGTCGGAAAGAATTCAAATTAACAAATAGCAGTTATTGTTTTTCATACATAGCCTACTGAAAAATAGCTATAAAAATTAAATTTATTTAAATTTCAATTGAATGTTAGGATATAAAATGATACCTACATGGTAGAATTCAGAAAAAATACTCTATTAAACAGAAGCCTAAAAAATGTATATCATCCCATTTAAAAAAATATAACTTTGTATTGTAACTTGAGAACCACTGGTTTAAAAACATATTTTCTTTTATATTCGGATGTCCCCCTTGGTCTTCTATAAAGGGGGTATCAGACGTATGCACGTATCTGCAACTGTTTTGACAACAATTGCTGCTACGTTATCAGACGTACGCAAAGTTGCAAGAAATATAGAACTTTTTTAGTCTCGACGTTGGTACACATGATATTTAATTCTTGTTGTCATTTTTTAAAGTTTGAATTATTTATTTGTATTTAGACGAATAATATCAGAAATAAACAACAAATTATTAGCTGCTACTACGTTATTTAAAATATGGATGTCTCGTATTCCACAGAGCTTTTTCTTTTCTTACGAGATCAATCAGAGTTTGAAAAAATTTGTCTGATTTTATTTCAACTTCAGCACCTCCAGCCATTTTTAAATATCTCGTACTGTTTACCAGCTGTTTACAAATAAAAGTCAAACAGTTTAGGAATTTTTACTCCCTAAGCCCCTTTACTACGCATGCGCATCTTGATAGTTGCAGATACTTGTAACTAGTTTTCGAACAAGATGTAAAACTAGTTGCAAGAAAATAGGGTATTCTCCGAGGACTGCCAATATTAAAAATTTATATAAAATATTAGAGTTGATCGGTAAACAAGAGGGAAAAAACAAAAAAAATATTATAAATTGATTGTTGCAAAAGATATAAAGCATTTAAATTTTGCTGATATACTAAATGACCTTCCAATGGGAGACCAGTTGAAATCCCTACTCCGTGTTCGAATGCGATGAGAGGTCGCATGAACCACTGATAGCCCATCGCTGGTACTGTACAACTAGTACGTCACTATCACGTGACACAACAAAACCAAATTTTAAAAATTAATATCTCGCTTATTAAAAGGAATATTTAACTCGGGTTTTCACAGGTACTCTTAGATATATCTGTTCTTTAAGAAAAAAAAAAGAAAAAAAATATGAGATAATACCCTAATAGGGTATTATCTCATATTTGTCGCACTATCACAATACTATCACATGTCAAATGTTGCACGAAACGCTCGAAGTTGCAGAAAATGTGTGACAGGTTGCAGATACGTGCGTACGTGTGATAACCCCATAATATTGCCTTATAGTATTTTATTGTATCTTTAATAATATAGAAATTATTGGAGGTAGCTCGTTTAGCTGTTACACCCTATATATATATATATATATATATATATATATATATATTAAATATTTAGATTTAGATTATTCGCTATGTATTGTCTGGCGTAAAGGTAAATTCAACTCTTATAATATTTTTACTATATATTACCAGAATGTGGTGGCCGGGTTCGATCCCGATTGACGCCAAAATGAGTCTCTCTACTCAGCAATGAGTGCCCATGTGGTGACGCCTGGTAAACACCCTCACATACCAATATGTTCATCATTACCGATATCTGTGTACGAAACATACTGGCATACCCTGCAATGAGTAGTCCATGATACCAAAGAAAATCGGTCTGAGGAAAGTTAAATGCTATGATAATTTCTGTAAAGATTCGAAATTATTTACGATGACTTGTTATATGGAAACGTTGGCGAATGGTGGAACCGCACCAGCTTTCTTTGGTGTCATGGACTGTAATATGCCGTGATGATATTTTTATTCATTAATTTACCAAAATGTACTAATACGGGTAGATGAAAATAAACGGATGAACTGAGAGATAAAGCAACATATAAGCGTGCGAGATAATAATGATAGTTGGGGAAGCTTTAAAAAGGAAAGCACAGGCAGAGGTATAAATAAAAGGGTAGTACAACGTAATCGCATTATTTTCTCATGGGGTTTACTTCATAATTCCGTTGTGTTCCACAGTGGCGCTGTGCTGGCGGTGTATATTAGCAGATCGTTGCAGTAATGAAGTAACATAATATACGCGGTCGCGTCGTGCAAACACGCACAGCGAACGGCCGGAAATTAGCTCTGAACATGATGCACGGCAAACAAAGTGGCCGCCGCAACAAATCAAACGAAATCAGCTGCCGATTGCAGCAAGAGTTTGCTCGGAACAATCGCCGCTCTGATTAACCAAACAATCGCATCACTATGCATCAGCCACTTTGTGAAAAAACACCACCTGGGATCAGATGATGCAGCCACTGATGCTGTATGTAAGCACAACCGCAGGCTATCGTACCGTGCGGTGCGTCGCGCTTTGATGTATTATGTATCGATGCGCGCCCTAAAAACACTACTCCAATCGGAAAATATAAAATAAATCGGGAAAGCCTCAGTCCCGCATATAATGCACAGGTATACACACAGTCCTTTGAACGCTAACAAACCCATTAAAATACATCTGAAAAACAGCCATGTTGCAACACAAACACAAGCATTAGCTTTTTTATTAAATAAAATGTTCGTTGCTTTGTTTACTAGCCCTATCAATTTATAATATTTTCTAGACGCAGATTTTAATTTTATTATTTTGTTGTTCTGTAACCTGTGTTTACTTCAAAAGCATCTCAAATAAAGAGAACCCCAAGAAAATAATTGATACATATATTTATTAGACTGGTAGACTGTATTTTTTAATTAAATGAAAATACGGAACGATTCCTAGGGTTCATATTTATTTAGAGAAATATTTGTACTAGTATTTAGAATGTTCAGGATTATACAGATTTTTCATTTACATATGGGCAAATTTTTCAACTGTAGTATTTTATTTTTATTTTAGTTGAAGGCTCTAAGCACTAACCACTTTTGTCATTGCGACCTGTAAGGTCTATTAACCCTATCTTAGTTTTCTGTACGTAGTTCCAGAATTTTCATGAAACCAGTTACTGGAGCAAAGCTGGGCAAAGTACCGGAAAGTAGTAATTGAAGTGCAAGTACCAAGTACTTTTTAGTTTCTAAAGTACTTGAATAAAGTACCTGAAAAAGTACTTGTAAATTTGGGTGCAACTACTTTTTCGGATAATTAATATTTTTCTGAATATATGGACCTTAATAGGTGATTATTGACAAAAATTTCAATATGCGATATTTATTTGCTTATTTCAAACAATAGTTCCTCGCTGGGACTGCCGTATCACCTAGCGATCCCATGACGTAAAATTGACGTCATATGATCGCCAAGCGATACGAGAAGCTGTACCGAGATACGAGAAACTATACCGAGATGTTAGAATGCCGTCATTTTTACGTCATGCGATACGGCAAAGTCCCAGCTCAGTAGTTAGGTAATACAAACATTATATGTATATGCAGTAGGCAGATTAGAATTAATTTATTTATGCCACAAAATTTGCAAATATATATATTTACTTTCATATTATCGCTGAAAATATATTTATTAATGAAATTCACATGATCATGTACTACAGGAATAACAAAAAAAAAAAAAAAAAAAAAAACACTGACAGACAAACAATTCTCATAACATTGTTAACTTTTAAATTATTCATCGAACTTCAAGTACATTTAAAGTAATTCAAGTACATTTAAAATACTTCAAATACATTTAAAATACTTTAAGTACACTTATAGTAATTCAAGTACATTTAAAAATACTTCAAGTATTTTTCATTGTACTTGTATTTTTCCAAGTATTAAGTAGACTTACTTTGTCAAATACGAAGTACTATATATAGAAAGTACTTCAAGTACAGTACTTGAAGTACTGAAAGTACTTGCAAGCCTAATAAAGTACTTTTCTTGCAAGTATTGCACAACTCTGTACTGGAGTAAGTTTCCCGTAGCTGAATAGTCACATGAATGTGTTCCGAAGTTTCTTTGTCCTCTTCGCAGGGTCGACAGTTTACTGTTTCAGCTATATTAATCTTACTATCTTACATAGATGGTGCTGCAGAGAGCATGAACATAGGGTACCTTTATAACCAGGGTATGGCCATGGTCCAAGATCACCGCCATGTCGGTAATTCATTTCCCTATTTATTTGTAAAAATTATTGCTGTATAACTGACATTTCGAGTAATTGTCAACACTTTTTCATTTCAAATTTAACTTAATATTTTCGCAACTTCAAGATTTTTCCAGTTACCTTAACCACTTTTCCATGCATCATTAGTATAATAACTTTTTATAAAGACGGGTCCAAGCAGGGAAACCCTTCTACCACCCACTATAGTAAAAATTAAAATTGAAGATTAAGAGTGAAATACCAATAGAATATTTTCCTCTCGAATGCAAACAAAGAGCTCAGGTGGAAAACCGTGTGATGGGTTGCGAGTACAAAGAAAGATTTGATATGGACATTGGTCGGTAGACACACAATAGCTTAGCCTTCCGAAAACGGAAAGAGTAAAATGTAAACTCCATTTCGCTTGCGGAGAACAAACAGGGGCGCAAATCCCAGAAGTCAATAACGGCCACCGTCGGCTACCTTTACGGGAAGTCCGGTCACGCTCCGGGACTTCAGAATCGAACGCAACGCCACGCCACGCCACGCTCCAGCCAAGTACCTGCCGCAAGGGAAAGTTCGCTTCTCACGTGCGAATAGCGAAAGCGAACTCTGTTTGAACGGTTCCACTTCCCAACGACACAATTATATCCCGCCAGCGACAACTTCAAAGATAATTACGACATAACTGACTCCAATCTCACCTTTTGACTTCCCAGGAAATTTCACTCAGTGCGGATACTTTCAGCACATCGTTATAAAGTGCTTCGCGCGATATTAGATGTTATTATGCCTCAATTGTTGCTACTTTGCTTTAATACTACTAAGTTGCGAATTATCGTTTTTACTAACTTTCCCTGGGTAGTCTACGAGCTCAGGCATAATAGTTCGGGCGGTTATTTCCAACAAACAAATTATTGGCTGTGTCATGTAGCACATCGTTTATTATTAAACGAAGTAGTTAAATATTTTGACAAATAGAAACAAATCACATTACGTTTTTTTATCACAGTCAAATATTTTGATTGGATAACATTGTTAGCTATGTCATTTAATATAAGCGATGTGCTATTTGATATAGCCATAAAAAAACCTAAAACCTGTTTTACATTTGTCAATTTTTAGAACCTTGCTGATGAGTTATCCAATTTTAAGTTCAGCTTATTGACCTCCGCCAAGTTCTTCAAATTGACGTATAATTGACAAATGTAAAACAGCCATAAGCAAATGGTAAGAAATTTACAAAACTTACAAAAACTGAACATGTTATTTAAGTATTCCGTCATTTAATACTGAGATACATCGCCTTTACTTCTATTCTTGCACATTCTTTGGTTGTATTATCCTTTATGTCTTGCAAAAAATTTACGAAATTATTTTTCATTTTGTGCCAAAAGTAAAGGTTCTCTCTATAAGATAAATATGTACTAGAAGATCACCCTGTAAATGCCGTTCGAACTATGATCAACCGTCATTTAGCCCACAGAGTTTGCAAGTATAGTCGGAAGCATTTTTTTTTAGAAATTTCTCACCATTTATGTAGATTTTATACTTTGTTGAAAATGTAAGCTTGGACTCGTATTAGCAGAAAAATGTTGCTGCCTTCGAAAATCATCAAACGCTGCCACCTAATGTTCATTTTTTTTACTGTTTTTAGCTTCCGCTACCCTTGGTAAGGGAAGTATAGGGATCGTGTTACAAATCGCATATCGAGATTTTGGTAAATGACCACGTTTTAAGGTCCCTAGAATCCAATTTTAACATTTTCACGATGATGTCTCTGTGTGTGTGTGGTTCCTGTTTACGCTCTAACTCAAATGCTATGGTTCAGAAAATTTTGAAACCTTGTATTTCTACCTTATTCTAATATGGAAAGACGCCATTAGATTGTGGTGTAAATCAGACAACCGAAAATGGCACTTTACTTGAAGCTCAAAATAGTTTTTCTCTGAAGAATACCTTTAAATGTTATTTTTTCGAGATTTATGACATTATAAAAATGAAACATTATTAAATTTTCTACAGATTTACATCAATACTTTTTATATATATTTTATGGATAAATTTATAAAATTATCTAAATCCCGGAACTTTTAACAAATACAACTCCTTGGTTACACACGTTACCCAGTTCATATTTCAAATGTATGCAACTGACAGATAAATTACTCTGTTAAAGAACTAATCATTTCAAATTAATAATAGTAACGTTTTAAAAAGAAAATAGTAAAGAGAACCATAGTTATGTGGAATGGTACTTAATACAGTTTAAAGCATAAGTATAAATATGTAAGTATGTATATTCGAATTTATAAAAATTAAATGGCGGGGGGTATTGTGTTAGCCACATCAGATTTTTTCTATATATTTTATAGATAAATTTATAAAATTATCTATAATTTAAATTCAGGAGCTCGCTTTAAACAAACACAACTCACTCCTTGGTTACACAGTTCAGATCTCAAGTGTATGTAACTGACAGATAATGTCACTGTCAAAGAACTAATCATTTCAAATTAATAATAGTAACGTTTTAAAAGAAAATAGTTAATAGAACAATAATTATATGGAAATGAATTTAATACAGTTTCCAGCATAAATATGAGTATATATTAAAACTAATAAAAATTAAATTGCTGCAGATATAGTGTTGGCTACATCAGATTTTTTTCAACTGAAAATGAATTATTAATTCTGTGTCCCTGTGTTATTAAGACATCAAAATTCCGGTGTGATAATCTTCTTAGGAATATTTTTTCTCCTCATCTGAAGTTAATTAAAGAGAAATTTAAGAGGCGTGTGGATGAAGAAAGCGGAAATAAGTAATTAATATTTCACACGTCGCGCGACGCTGTGCTTTTTACCTTGCGACGCCTACTGCGACAGGCTACAGTTTTTTATTTATTGCTGCACGAATTAAAACTTTTTAATTAAGGATCTTCTTCTCGTTACTCATATTGCCGAAGGGAGGAACTCTAGACTTGAAGGAAGCGTCTCTCAAGCGGTGAAATAAAAACCTTGCACTAGCTTATTAAAATAAATAAAATCTTTACTCCGCAGAAGATTGAAAACTAGAAATATTTAAATGAAATTAATGAGTGGAATTTACGGGCAAGTAGTTCCTCTTTGAAGTTGTCGAATGAGACAATTATAATCAGACGACAAGTTGCAAGATAATTAGGAGGCAGGCAAAGCCTTGTTGAAAGACCACGGGGCGAAGCGATGGTAAAGGTAACCCCGCGCTCTCTTAAATCATAACAAGCACGGAGCATGGCCTGGCTTTCAATTTTACAGGCGCACAATATAATACGAGAATAATGAAGTCTAATTTATTTCCCTGACGTTTCACTTGAGAAATATGAACTCAATACGAACCAAATTAACCGCAGACAATCATCATCTTTCATTACGTTTGCGGAAATGAAAGGCTCAAGGCGACTCTTGTTAGACACTTGGCTATCAGCGCCAAGCAAAGGTGTCTTATTATTACCCTCACATCGCTACGTCGCACGATACCTTACAGATATCATCACCAACTCGAATATAGTAAATCGTAATCCGTAATAATAGTTATTTATGTATCAAGATACTGCAGTTTTATTTTTTTTACGAATATGGAATTTAGTTGCCGAGGCCGTCGGACCGAGGAAAATAAGCCAATATGAGTGATAAAAATCTGACGTGGACACCACACGATTTCCTTGTACGCAAGACCAACATGAAATACTTGTATAGACCCAATTATAAAATTGCACGTATTTGACGTAATTTAACATAATGTATCCCTGCAATAGTAACTTGCAGATAGTCGTATTTTTATTACATAGATGCTTCTGGACATTTTTTTTTATTTAACTGCAAAGCAGTTCTGCTTGTTGACTGCGCGCAGTTATGCATCCAACTTTGAAAAGGTTGCATTGGATATACGCATGCGCATACTGTATTTGAAAGTTTCTAGCAATAGTAAACATTTTGAATAACTTTTAATAATGTCTGATGAATTGCCGTTTGACAGATATCGTTACCTTATTGTCGCTGCCGCAGGGTACTGTTTGTTTATTCCTCGCAAAACTGTAAGCAGGTAACAGCAGATGTGACGTCATATAAAGCAGAACTGCAATACATCGCAGTATTCCGTTGACAATAATAAAATGTACCCAACATTATTTTTTTATACTTCTTTGTCCTAATCCAAAGCAAGCTTTATTACAAAAACCAAAAAGTATATAAAATGTTTAAATTTACATATCTCGCTTATACAAAGGGCTAAGGGCTAAATTAATAATATTAAATGTGCTAGACGCAGAATTTAATTCTCTAAAACTATTATTTGAAAAATTATTAATAACTTCAGGTTAGCCTATTTTAACCAAAATCTTGAGTTATGCGTGATACGTATGTACGTCACGACGAAATTAGTCAAAATGGATTCAGGGATGGTCAAAATGGATATTTCCGTTGAAATCTGAAAACCGAAATTTTTCGCGATTGCAATACTTCCTTTACTTATGTATAAGGAAATAAAAAGGAACTTCAGTGCCGAGGTGCATATAAAATTTTATTTAAAATCGAAAAATTGTGAAAATGAAAGGAATATTTAATTTTATGTTGCTGCTAGTCAAACAAACGAACTTATGTTTAGTGTTAGGAACCTCTGGACAGTGAAATTATCGTAAAGAACACTCAAAATTATGTGTGTAATCTCAATTTTCTTCATCGAAATTATTTAATTCATTCTTCTTGCATACATTTTTGTACAATAATTAGGTATATTATATGATTGGCAATTATCATAAGGTTGCTTGAAATCATCGTTTAATGAATTACTTTAGTGCCGATTTATGAACTTTTAATTATGATTTTTATGCACTTTAATGATGATTTCAAATAAAAATTGTTCACATATATTTAGAGCTTATAGCAAATTTAATTTTGCTTATTATATTTGCTAGAAGTAATTATGATTCTTTTTGTACACCATATGTTCCTACCCTCTTGGGACGCTTGTGTGTAAAATATTTACTGAGGTTTTACCCTGGAGCCAAAGGTAAACAGTTGTCGGGTGACAGCTGTGGGGTTAGACTCTAGACTGAAAAGTGAAACTAGAAATACAAAGTATATGAACATGATACGAATAGGAATCAGACGAGACATGTGCAAAATTTTTAACATTGCTCGCGTTCAGCCAAGATAGCGCTAGCCTAACAAAAATTAGAGCTGTTGTTAGTGCTAGATACGTACTGAACGGTATTTATTTTATTGAACCTAGCGAGCGAACGCAGATTAAGGTAAAACATATTTGATTACTATTAACTGACAGGTCTACCTGTCTAGTACTGGAAACTCAAAGAATTCATTTTTAAATTAATCTAATGTTTTATTACATTAACTGTTAGAGGATGTACTTTCTTGTATTTGAACAATTTGTTACTGTGTTCCGCACGATTACTTAACTTCGAAATTAAAACGTACACAACAAATTAATATTAAAGATTACGCGTTAAGCTCCCCACCATTTCGCTAGATGTCTTAGCGAAATATTTCTCGTTAGCCATTTCTTTTAGCGTTAATTTAGGCTAGATTTTAGCAAATCGTTCAATTAATTTGCTAGTCTAGCGCTAGTTTGACTGAACGCGAACACTGGTTCGGTCGTTCCACGAAATCAACCGATTTACGTCATTAACTTGCAAAAAATATGAAAACTAAAAATCCCCAAACGATTGAAATGTTTTCGGAAAATTTGAATTATTTTAAAACTTTTACAATTAAATTTTCGTTTAGTATGTACGTTTGAAATAAAACAGTAAATAAAACATTATTCGAGTGAATCTTTTAAATATAGGTATTTTTCTTTTTTATGCTCCTGTTGGTAAGACTAACGATTGACAATTTGATTATATGTTATGTTCCATTGATTTTTGATTGAAATCAGTGTATTTGAAAGAAAAAAATAAGATTTTGTGATATTTTCGTGTTAATTTGATACCGTATTTTGGTCCTTTATATATATATATATATATATATATATATATATATATATATATATATATATATATATATATATATATATATATATACTATAAAAATTACCCCATTTATACAATATACGAAATTATCACAAAATCTTATTTTTTTCCTTCAAATACACCGATTTCAATCAAAAATCAATGTAACATAATATGGTGTCGTATATACAGGGTGCTTCCTTCAAAACAACCAGAGAGAAAAATGTTTTATACCAGAAATGATCAAGAATAAGGGGATAATGTATCAATAGTAACAAACCGAATATTTAACGAGTGGTTCTCAAACGGTAGAACAAAATTATATTTTTTTAAATGGCACCCTATATAATTTGTTAGCCCTGTAAATAGAATATTAATTTCAGATTTCAACGATATAAATATAGTTTTCTTGGTTTGTTGAAGATCCCTGCATTATATGTTTTGGAAAAATTTTGGTTTTCAGGATCGAAATAATATTACATAGTTAACACATGGGCTAAAAAATTATATAGGATACCATTTAAAAAATATAATTCTGTTCTGCCGTTTGAGAACCACTGGTCGAATTTTCGATTTGTTATATTAGTAAACTAGCCCCTTATTCTTGATCATTTCTTGTACATAACATTTTTTTTTTCCAGTCATTAGTTCGCTCAAAAAAGCACTGGTTGTTTTAAAGGAAACACCCTATATATATATATATATATATACAACACCAGTGGCATAACTAGAAGCCTTGGGACCATATGCGAAATATTTGTGGGTCTCCCCGAATAACATTGTGAAAAAAATTAATAACAAAAAAAAAATCCTATTGTTTGTGACAATAATTATAATCTCTCTGTTCCGTAATTAGTTATTTTCATTATTTTAATCAAATTTTCTTTGTTGTAATCAAGCATATTATTTTACTCGGACTCGCAGTATAGGTAACAATGACAATATAAAACCACCCAGTCTCATAAATTAGCTAAAAAGTTTAGTAACTTTCTACTGATGCTGATGACTTAAATCGGTAGACATCGTGAAACGACCATATAACTAGTTTTATGTATCTTGTATCTGTAATTTAAATTGAGTATATGTGAATTTAATAAAGTTAGGTAGAGTGGAAGGTAGTTGTAAAATATTTGAAAATAGAAACAACAGCGGTCCCAGGACAGTGCTGCGCTGCCTGTGGAATGGTCTGATTGCGTAAAGCCCAGTGAATCGCAGCAGTGGACAAAGCACAGATTCGCGATCCGCGCCACGTTTCGAATGTACAAAATCGCAAACGGAAGAATCATTTAGCTCGTTGCGCGCACAAACCATCGTTCTGTTTAATCGAATTTACATATCCATCGGAAGCCACACGGCTCGCTCGTCGCAGCGACCGGGGATTTCAGTTTTTAATGGTTGGCTATTGTGATCAGCGGGATTAGATCCGTTACCTGTGCGCGCGCACCCATCTATGTATTTCGCACGGTTGATTTCACACGTCACGATTCACGCGTGCTGCTTTGCAACGCGATGCACGCGTCAACATCGATCAGTTTTGAATTTTGTACTTTGGACGTGAGCCGCTTTCCAATCACTTCATTTTTATTTCCAACGCTTCAATTTTGTAATAGTTGCTTTATTTGTGCAAATCCCAACGCACCTAATTTTTCACCGCTGCGGGACACCGACACAGAATCATATAGCTTTACTTTATATCCAGTTACACCATTAGTTAATACAAAACCACAACGGATCGCCTATCGAATTCATTGCTGGTTTATAACTGCCACATCGATTTTGATTTTCGAGTATTCCTTCATGGCCACTAAATCCTCTAATGTAAGGCTTTAACTAAATATACTATGATTTTCATTTCGTTCCAAAAACCGAAAACTGGGTACACAGATAATAAACGACTCTTCTTGGCAACCTTGTGGTACTCCTAACGTGTGTAACAAAAGTTTTGAGAAAAAGGTAGACCTGTTTTTCAAATAGAATTAATTTTTTATTGAAACGTTAACATAATGGCTTGTTCCTATAAACTAAGGAGATAAGAAATCTAATTTTACAACACTGATAGGACGCAATTCTTCAATACCCTAACCCATTGGCGCTGGACGATGTTAAATATATTTCCCGGTTCGTCAAAAATATTCATGGCTGTAACTATTATTAGTTTTGGAATTCCCAGCCATTTTTCTATACTTTACGTGTTAAGAAATGTTCATAAGTCTTCAATCAGTCGCGCCTCAGAAACATTTGGGGGATTACACTCTCTCTCTCTCTCTCTCTCTCTCTCTTTTCTATAAAATGTTGGCTCCTTAATGCTCTGCAGTATTAAAAGATTCGCTCAAGCTGGATTATTTGGTTAAATTATTCTACTTTGTCATGAGTACTGTGAATGAGTCTGCTGATTCGATTTGGGGGCAAAAGCTCGGGTCGACCACTTTTTGGTAAATACACACTACTACACCTTCACATTCCCGTATATAAATAATCGTCTGTCTAATATTTTGATCTCCAAAAACGTTAACTATTATGTATATATTATGTCCAACTAAATTAGACTTTTTTAGTAATAAAATTTGGAGGGTAACATTTTTCTCAACACTTTTGTTATACATACTGTAACGTTTTTTATTTATTTATTTGGGCGAAGTGTAAATATTAGACAATTATTATTAATTAAAATAAGTGTTTATTAAACTATAACTAAATATTAAAAAGGTATTAAAATTAACTATTACTAATAGTAAACAATTATTAAAAACTATAATTAACTAGATAACAGTAACACTATTTATTTATTTACCCAATTAACACTACTATTTATTTCCACGATATTACTAATTATTCATTTCACTATGTATGTCACTTCTTTATTTATATCACAATCATCTGTCCGCTTACCTACCTCCACAGCGTCTATATACTCAACTAACTCAACAGCATCTGTATATTCAACTGCTCGGACAGAAGTCACACCTTTCACCTCACTATCTGTCTATTTATGTAACTCTCTCACTTCCACAGCCCCAGTATCACCGACTGTCCGTATGCCACAATTTCAACACCAATGCCGAGTATCCACTTCAACTCGCTGTTACTGTCCTTGTATACCTAGCTTCACAATACTCGTCAACACTACCGAGTATTCACATCCACAGCTATCCCAGTATACCAGTAACTTCCAGAGTACCTACTCCACTCGACACTTTACTGCATATGCTCACTACGATACAGCTGTGCTTCTCAAACACATTTTACTCTCTAACACTCCATGTAACTAACTAACTAATTCTTGAGCATAGCTACGTCCCTTTTATACAGTTGTCATTATCTTCTAGAAAAGCTCTAGAATGTTCGACCGCATAATAACAATGAACACAAAAGGTTCAGGCGACCGCAAGTAATTAAACACGTCGCGACTAGTTTGTTTACGTAACCCGGCTGTTAGCGCGATTGCGTCATCGCTAGAAATAGACACTCGCTCATTGCTTTGGCGACGGCGGGCGTTCCACGTTACAATACGTTATTTCTAACAAAATACTATTGATTTTAAATTTACAATTGGTCCATACTGACAATTAATTCTAGTGTGAGTTGTGTTGTGTCCATTGCGACCTTGGCAAACATTCGGTCAGCAAGCCGCCCATCCATCTCATCCGGATTTAAAAGCGCAATGACACTGCGGAGTCGGAGCGGAATGGGCAAGGGTTGATAAACACGACTCGCAACCCTCGCCGTGATTGTAATTATAGTTATAACTCACCCTCACTCTCTGTCGTTCGTTGGTTTGCGCGGCGTTGGCTTTCGCTTTCGGTTTCGGTTTCACCGATTTAAAAACGTTTGCCTCGTCAAAACAAACTTTCCAATTCATATTTGTGCACACCGGGAGATAGATATACGACTGTGGATGAATGTAGGTGAACGAGCTTTATTAAAAACTGTCTGCTGATTAATTTTCTGTTTACAGGATGATGAAGTGGAAATTGAAAATGGAAAACAGAGTCGATACTCGCTCCTTCCTTCAATAATCCCAACATGACTTGTATCATTATTTATAGTAACATAATAGGATTTGAAATAATTTGATATATTAAAAGTTTAATTAATTGTTGTTATATTTGTTCAATTGGAATGGGGTCATACCAAAAAAATAATAATAGGTATTATGCATACGCAATATTATTATACTTTTCGTTCATGATTATCTTTAGAAACATTCTGAGTCTTATGTTGTGACGTCATAATTTTATACACACAGCAAGAGAGAGGCTACACAAGGTTGCAAAACTGTGGCGTTATTTGAAATTATTTCTGTAAAACTAGGAACTTATGTGACATGAAATATTTATGTAAGTAATTTTGAGAGTACTTTTGTGCCGCTCTGTCGAATGAAGACAAGAATTGAACGGATTCCCTACCTACTCTGTATAGTTAAATTATCTGAGTGTTCCTTTAACACAAATACTATTTTTGATTGAAATAGTTCTTGGAACTGCAGATTTCATTTCCCTTCAAAAGAAATTATTTGAAACCAAAACAGCTTTTATGATAAAGGAACTAAAAGATTATTTTACTATGTAGAGTAGGCAGGGAATCCATTCAATGCATGTCTCCAATAAGCTTGTTTCATATTTTTCAAAAAGTATTCTAAATGAAAGTTTATGCAATATTTTTCCTATTAATAATTATTTTTTTAATAATTTGTTGTTATTTTCGTAAATAATTAAATACGAATATAGGCGGCAAAAATTGTCATGAAAAACAAACCCCCACTCCTCTGTGTCGTAGAAGCACATACATTACGTCATTCACAGCCAATAGAAAAACAATTTTTCCATCGACTACATTTATTTTTGTTATTTAGATAAATAAACGTAAGCGATAGTTTGTCACATGTTAATTACTAAGTTTACATGCAGTTTTCAAAACTAAAAACGTTTTGAAAACGCCATGTATACAGTGTCAAAGCGGTTTTGAGTTATCTCAAACTAAAACTAAAATTCATGGGTTGGACTTCAGTTTCGATTTTGCGCATGCGTACATAGCATAACGTTTCTGTCGCTGTGTGTTACTTCGTGTTGCTAACCTACAAATAAACTGACAGTTGTGTAATTTTAGTGCGTAGTGGTACAAAAAGTAGAAAAAATAATTGGAATAATAGCAAAACGAATAATTTGGAGTGAAGAGAGTTTGTCACTTATATCAGCCAAATGCGCATGCGCCGAAACTGTTTTCAAATCAATCTGTAAACCTGTTTTGAAAATTACATGTAAACAGTTTGGCGTAATTATGACTGAAAACTGAAACCATTTTTAAAACTGCATATAAACGTAGTTGTTCGACAACTTTGGCAATATTTTTAACATAACACTTGTAAAAAAAAACCACAAAGAATTGACACTATAAGGGACCAATTGGAGCCCATGAAGATGTATGTGTTGTGACGTCACATACTGTTTCAGATCACGTGACTTTTTAAAAATATTATCCAAATTTCAAAAATTAATTGTAGAATATCTAATGGATATTTGGTGATATTTTCAAATTTGAGGCTATTTAAATAATATCTTTTTAAATTTAATACTTAGAAGGCATATAAAAATTCTTGCAACAGCCCTATTTAAACAATGACAGTTTTGTGCCACCTTGTCATAATTATTAAATATTTTTATTAGTAACCATACTAGTTATTATTCTCTGAAATACCTTCTATGTAAGATTGGTACAACTGTAAATTGGGACTACAGACTGCGAAGAAGGTGAAGAAACTTCGGGAGACATTCTATGTGAATTAGCCGACGTAGACTCAACCATCTGTATCTCTAATACATCTTAATAATAATAAATCCATCTATCCCGTTAAAGTTATCAAATCGACTGGCGTTATTAATGAAATAAAACAGTTAACACTTCTGCAACCGGTATTAGTCACAGCTACATAAGCCGCTTGAAAGCAAATGACAAAAAAGTCCATTGAATGAATTGAAGGTTTAATAACGGGCATTTGCATCGGGGACAATGCGAAATAAAACTAACATTACATGCGATAAGGGTGTATGCCATGCCATGCAGTGCAGGCGACGAACAATGCGAACAATACGCGCGTGGCACACACATGGACACCTCTCTCCAATGGATGATCAGGTGCGCCCGTAGGGTGGGAATAACAGGGGTTGCAGGGCGCGTGGATAACGGACAGTATAACTGGGAAGGGTAGAAACTGATTTGGAATTGTTGACATTAATGTAATTAATATTAGACAAACCTAAAAACGATGGAAAACGTGATTTATAAAGTTCATTATGCCACTGATAATTACAAAGCTACATAATATGTACAACTTGAAGATATTCAATTTCAAGGGTCTCCCAAACCAACGCGAAATATTCGTAGCGATAGCGAAACTTTCGCTTCTCCAAATTGTCGACTGAAAGTATACAACGACAAATGACAGTTTCCACACTGGCACGAAGTTATCGCGCAAACCTCTGCGTAACTGCAACGATTTATTCGCTAGGACATTTACAGAAAAATAGATGGACACGGTAATAAAATACTCAATTTGTGTCCATTTTTGTAATGTAAATATGGACCCATTGTTCATCTTACCGAAATTGTGGCATCAGTGTATGAAATTCTCCATAATCCTAATGCTTTGATTGTATGAATGAATCCATTTTCTTTCTCTTAGGGCAGGTATTTTCACTTGCGAATAAATTTTTGGATAATTAATAAATAACGTGAGAAATCGAACACACACCATCAGACAGCTACTTACTTAACCACATACATGAAGGAATTTTTTGACAGATTCCGATTATGAAACCAATTTATTTTAACATATTGGGGGTCGCATTTGATCTCAAACAGTGAATAGGTAAATCATTATAAAGATCCTGTCATTTGACGCTGATAAAATATTTTCTAATTTTGGATACACTTTTGTCGAATACAATGACAAACATTTACTTTGAACTGAAAGATATATACAAAAAGTACAAGGACAATTTTACAATATACATATCTCGTTTACCACATATGACTTCTGCATTAGATGGTACACTTGTTAAATTACAGTCTCCCGGGGCTAAAAATGCAGAAGAATGATAACATTGACAATAAAGATGTCAAATAATTTTTTTAAAAAAGTTCACACATTTCATCCTTGTCTGCTTAACGTGACTACGTCAAACTCTGTCCTTCTCTACTGACACAAATTCACTCTGCAAGTCTACCAATTCACGAACGCGAAAGTTATTCGACAGATAACTATTTGTTTCCGTAAAATGTGTGAAAAGACGCAATGGAATTATTCGTAGAATAAATATATAGAATAAATTTATTTAACGAATACTTATTTGGAACGTTATTCGAAAGTGAAAATACGGGGCCTAAATCAATTAATTAACACGTATATGATTTAAAGCGGTATACAAAAAGAAACCAGGTATTAACTTCATCGTCTAAAAGTCTAAATAAATCAATAAAAATGCCTCTTCATCGTCTGATGTGGAGTACAGGGTCACAAATGTTATCACATAACTGACAATGCACGCGAAATTGTCGTCGTCGCCACCGCTGCGAATCTTTCGGTTGATTTGTTGATTAATAGGCTTCATTAGAAGTCTGGAACTGTTTACAGAAAACTAAATTACTGCAATGTTACAGTAGGTATTGTAGGTCGTAATAATAACAACAATAATAGGTTTGTTCGCGGCAGCGATCCCGGACTAGTTTGAGCATCACCCGGACTGGTCTATTTAGTAGGTGATCATCAGTGACCAATCATGTGTCAGTCGGAGTCGTACCGCGAACAACTAAAATGAAACTGCGGATGCGTATGATGCTCAAACTAGTTCGGTATCGCTTTTGCGAACAAACTTTATCATTAAAGGCCTGTGTCCACGATGCTAGAAATTTTTTGATCATGCACATTAAACTTGAATGACTAGAGATGTCAGGTTGGTCGAATTTATGAAGCTAGTTTTAGTCACTTCTACCAATACTAGAAACCAAGAGAAACTAATCAAACATAACGAAGAAATTATTGTGACAGTAAGTAAATTATTTTTTAAATATATGAAATACAAGTATATTAATTTATTTGTGAGTAATTATTTATCATAGCTTACCAAAAATGCATAGAATTAGATAATATTTTATAATCTCATAATTTTCAAACTTATCAAACGTCAAAATTTTAAGTTGGTGACAGGTATATGAAGTTAGTAACTTGGATGAAAAAATGGGACAGAACGCATTTTTCTATTTTCGTTTTCTATTCGATACCAATTTAGTAGTGTCCACGATTCGAGTTATCGAATTGTGAGCTATATTCAAGAACTCGAAACGATTTCTAGCACCGTGGACACAGGCCTTAACAAAATCTCCGTAGAAAAACAGATTGGTATGCTTACCCAGATATGGGCAATGTGCTGTGTATAGTATACTTATTTATTTAGTTATTTACTCTGTACTGTTATTGTAATACAAATAAATCATCCAGGTCACGGTAACATGAAATATCTCCAATTTAAAATGATTCCCCGAGTTTTTTACCTGTCAAAAGTGCAGCTATCAATTCTTCATCAGGGAGTGCAGTCCATTCTGTCCATACTTTTCACCGGTCAAGCTCACGGTCCGTATCGGATAAACACATAAATATCTATCGCTAATATTTTAGTGATAGTTGTCGTTCATCAATACTTTGACAATTTGTAGTTTGGAACACGAGATGCACTCAGCGCAAGATGAAATATTGCGGAGTTTGACAAGAAGGAGATAATTTTAAAAATAAGTAGTTACAGACATACACAAACATCCAGACTCTTTGGAGATTCCATCCCGGGACTTTTCATATATTCGGCAGTTAGCGAACCTTAGTAACATGATGTTGGATGTTGTCACCTTACGTTAGAAGTAAGTTGCGAAGCTTATTTTGTTTCAAATTAACTGGTAATACCGTGTCATTGAAACGTAGATTACTTACTGTAGATACGTCATTTTCTGAGTTGTACGTCATGTTACGTTATACGTATCCAAGGTTCGCTAAGTGCCTCTTATTATTGTTTTAGTTGAGGTCTTTAAGCGCTAAGCACTTTTGTCAGTGCTACCTGTAAGATCTATTCTAACCTGGCCGTATCTTAGTTTTCTGAAAGCAGTCCCAGAGTTCTCATGAAGCCAGTTACTACTCCAGGAGTCATTTGCCTAGATGGTTGTCTCCTTACGGCCACAGCTGGACATACACAAACAATGTGTTCCGAAGTTTGTTCTTCTTTCAGAGGACAATCACCAGCAGACATGTGTCATATACTAAAAATGAACAAGCAGAAGACGCACGCCATCAATAAATATAACTAGATAAGGACTTCACTTATCACTACTATTATGGGGTTCTAATTTATTCTAGAAAATGTACATGAATTATCGTGTAATACTTATTAAAACAAACCAATAATACTCAAGGCCTGGTTTAGGTCGTCTTAGCTCTAACCAAATCAAAGCGCCCCAAAAACTATAATAAAATGACAAAATTGTGCGCCCCTAAAATCTGTGCGCCCCTAAAATCTGTGCGCCCTATGATGCTGCCTAGTCAGCTTATTCGGTAATTGGGCACTGCCGTAATTCTGTAGCAAAAAACACAACTCACAAATGCTTAACTCAGAAGATACTGTTGTAATTAATACAATAGGTAGATAAACTAGAACGATATATTGATATATTTTATTGACAGAAAATTGACAGTTCTACAGGTTGCCCATTTTAAAAGTTCCCGCCTGAAAATTCATGAATAGGCAATCCATGAAACATTTCATAAGTGACTTGGTTTTTAAAATTTTGTTTTGTTCTTATACCTACTGTGATTATTCGATTTATAGCACTAATATTTACCAAGTGGCTTATGAAATGTATCTTGTTTTGCCTATTATTAAAATTTCAGGCGGGAACTTATAAAATGGGCATCCTGTATATATTTTTTACAAAACAATAATACATAACTACTTTGATAATTACAATTATTTATATTAATTCAAGTCACTCGTGCCTCGGATGAGATGAGTTACAATCACTGACAATCATGTGACAGGGGCAGGATCGATATTTGATCGATTTTAACTTGAATGGAAACATGGACATTCTCAGTAGTGCTACCGTTATGATATGAAAATAAACTACAATTAATTCAAATAATTTTATATTCCCTAAAAGGAATAAGGATTGACTTAGAAATAAAGGTAAATTTCATCAATAGTCGCGTTCTTTTTACCACTTTTTACATGAGATCTCGGTTCGTCTCAGTCCACCTCAGTTGCCTCACTAATTTTGACCGTTCTTTTTATCGTAACGGAGGTGAGATAAAGTGAGACCGAAGTGAGAAGAGTTCCTCCCCCCTTCCCGATTCTTAGTCACCGCTGGAGGTTGTGCTTGTTGAGTTTTTAATCATAGATGAATGGTGGGGATGAATGTTTTGCTGTCACGGGCTGTCACATACAATTAGTTTGATTATTGTAAAGATTATTTGTTTATTCCTTTAATAAATATTATTATTAGAAGAATAAATAAATATACAAAAGACGTAAACTTCATACAATTGAAAATTATGTGCAAGTTATAGTACCGTACAATTTAAACAACATTTTAGAACGTGTCGCACTACATGTTATTATGTAATCGACAGAATTATGGAAGCCCAAATAATGCCCACTCATAGTTTTGGGCGATCCAAAATAACGCCTGAAAATATCGTGGTTGACCGTTCAAAAGCTAATGTCAAATTCAAATTGTTCAAGTTAGCAACAAAATTTGTCTTTTGTCGTTCTTTTTACTACATAAAAATCTTTCTTGATCTCAACTCAGTTCATGTCAAACTCATCTCATTTTGAGATGAGATGAGATAAGGCAAATGATAAAAAGAACGCGACTAATATATACGTTTCTAAATATTAGTATTTTTTATTTCTTCTTTTTTAAAAAATAAATAACACCCCATAATTTCTACAAGTTATATTTCATTTTATAAGGTTTTCTCAGGTTGATTTTTAGTATAATTCTAAGGTCCTTTTTGCTGAAAGCTAATAGTTCTTTAGCGTTTATCGACGAGGATGAAGTGAATTCTTTCGACTGGCTAAAACCTGGAATATCTCTCCAATAGGTGGCTATGGTTGACTCCTTTCCTTCATATGGCTTTTCAAGACGCCACAAGAAGGTTCAGCCCCGTAAAACGGTAATTTAGCTTTTGATATATGAATGGTTTATTAAATTTGTGAGGGAGGTGTTCTTAAAGTTAAAAATGTCAGGAAAGATCAAGTTATTTCACTAACTAATTGCAAACAAAAGAATGTAAAAGAAAAATGAAAGTCTTTTGATAGAGAAACTGAAACAGTTTAATTTAACATCAGCAATAAAGTTGGTTGATGCAAATTTCCATTTCGATTGTGTTTGAATAAAAGAATAACAATGCCCAACCTCAGTCTTGAAGAAGTTTGTAATTAAAATTCACTTATTAGAATATCATGTAAATGTATTCTATCCAGTGGCGCCGTCGACAAACTTTCACGGGGGTGTCGAGTTTGATTATAAAAATAATTAAGGACGCGCAGTAATTAAAAATCGCGCGAGCAAAGAATCCGAAATGATTGCCGGCGCACGAAGTAAACATCGAAAACAACCGTGAAACGAAGATAAATTATGTTTTGAAAAGATGGGTTTGCAGAGTTCATCGACGTGAAGTCGCCATGAATTTGTGAATACATCAAAGTCTAGCGCGCGAGCGTACACTTTTCATTATCCCGCCAGAAACGCCGCATTTTTCACGGCTTTTCACGCCAAGGGGATAGGGTAAGGATATTACCTATCAACTAATCTGTCATGGAAAACAACAGTTAAGGTATAATAAGTATACTAGAACAAGACCCTTTCATTTAAAAGCTTTTGACTATCTCCTTATGTCAAACGTCCGGCACAAAAGAATCATAAGAGTCAGGAAAATGGTACATTACTGACGAGATGCCATATTGGTACAGACATGTTACTGAGGAATCATGTATTCATTTATTTCTTAAACCTTTGCTATAATAAAAATTAATTTTAAATTTAATAATTAAATCTGATTTTCTATTAGTACATTAAAACACAAGTATCATAAGGCAATCTGTTAACGTACGAGTCCAAGTTTGGAAAATGAGCCGCCATGCGAGTTTTACAAAGGACGAGTGCGAACTTATTAACAGTTTTTCTTGAATAAAATGTTTTTATTTTGATTTTAGAAATAAATGCTTCAAATAATAGTTATAGAGAATTAAATTAAAAAAATATTATTAAATTAGCCCTTTGTATAAGCGAGATATGTAAATTTTAAAATTATATACTTTTTGGTTTTTGTAATAAAGCTTGCTATGGATTAGGACAAACAAATAAAAAAAATTAATGTTAATGTCAAATTACGTCAAATATGTGCAATTTTATAATTGGGTCTATATTTCATGTTGGTCTTGCGTACAAGGAAGTCCGCATGGCGTGAAAATATATACGCTCCGGTTTCAGAAAAAAACATTTACCTACATTAGTTTTGTTAGTTAATGCGACAATGACATACAATTATTTGTTATAATAATTATGGCTTAGGTGTGCTAAACAATTAAGACATGGTTGATATGGTCTTGATATTCGGTGAATGGCAAAGATAGCACTTCAACTTTGTGAAAAGATATATCCCCAGTTTTCTTTTGTTTTACGGTAATAAAATTGTTTTTATAGCTTGCTATGGAATTTTATTAATACATATTTTGCAAATAAATGATTGCCATTTTGAAATAGTTGAAATAAAATTGTAATATTGGTGTAATTTAATGTACATTCTGAAAAATATATAAAATTTTTGATACCCTATATTAGAATTATACTTGTACCCATTTCTGCTAAAATCGGATGTAATACGAAACTCTTACTACGATCATCTTATGAGCCCCTTTGTCTAGATTGACTTTGCTTATTAACATTCTTTCTGTATCTGTCAAGTATTCTTGGTGCCGGATTTTCGATAATCACCTTGTATACTACTATAAAATGGAAGTTTCTTTTTTTAATATTATCTGTCTCGCAAAACTTTTTGCGATGTTTTATACGTAGAGACTTAGAGAATAAAATTCTGAATTGAAAATTGTAAATAAGTGTACCTAATAGTTAGGAAAATAATATAATAATATTTTATTTTTGTCTGGTGTCCTTAACCTTTGATTATTATAAAATATCCTGATGGAGCCATTTTGAATACCTCCTCAATTTGTATTTCAACCTCCTGCTCCACTTAACTATGCCGAAAAAGAAGTTGTTCAAAGGCTTACGGAAAGTAGCAGTGTCAGCATCAAATAAGGATTCGTTCGCAACCGGAAGGGGATGAAAAATCCCGCCTCTTGTTTCCGGCGGCCACACCTGACAGTGTTACCACTACTACCACCACCACCACCACGCTTGGTTTAATTTATATGACGAAGCCCTGGCTGTGCGAGCCGTGATGCATACACGGATTTTAGTGGCTTGTTGAAGCCGATATTGTGCTATTGATTTTTGAATTGAGCTATTTGCACGTGAATTGGAAACGGTTATGATATCAGCGTTATTGACATCGTTTCGACATTTATTTCGTTTGCCCGTTGCATACACGTTTTTATTTCTGTAAACATTTTCATGTCAATATTAAATTTCATGTACTCAGGATTTAATTTGAAAATCACAGAGAGCTTCTAGTAAGACTATAAAAACAATCTATGGCAAATTATGGTACAAGAATTCACGGGAAAAATTGTACAAGGGTTTCGCAATTATACTGATATCACATTGTGTTCAGGTTAATAAGAATCCTACAGATTTTTCGTTTAAAATTTATCTTTACTCATTGTTTGTATACTTGGAGTTTTTTTTTTCAGTGGGCATGGGCATATGTCATTACCATAGTTACATTATTAAAATGATTGACAGCAATGTATTATCGCGTTTTTTTAACCTTCCGTCATACCTTTAGATAAGAAAGGTATTGTTTTTGATCAAAAAATTTGATGGTGAGTTTTTAATGAATAAGCATGTTTTAGAGTCCCTAGATTACGATTTTACTATTTTTCCGATGATGTCGGTGTTTATGTGTGTGTCACGATTTTTTCTCCGTCGATAACTCCAACACGACAATTCTAAAAATTATAATTCTTTCGTATTCCTCTTCATTACATCCATATGAAGAGCTGATTAGATTTTGGTTATAATTGGTCGACCGGAAGTACCCTCATTTGAAGATTTTAACAGTTTTTCTTGAAAAACGCTGTTAAATATCATTTTTTCACATTTAATGTTATTATACATATTTTATTATCTATACGATGAATATTGAGTTAAAAATTATAAAGAAATTAAATATCATAAAGCAGCCAGCTAAGCCAGGAAGTAGCAAATGGCACTTGAGAACCGAGGGTTTTTATTTTATTCTGCTGATCGCAGAACGCAGAATTTATTTCCTTATCTAAACCAACGCTATTTTCTTACATGAAATGAACAATAACAAAGTATCTCCATTATTTATAATACCTTTGTTTTATTATAATTATATTATATTGTAAAAAAAATGTCGATAATAAAACAGGGTTGCCAGGCGTCCCGTATATATGAGATTGTGCCCTATTTCAGCTAAAATGTCCCGTAAAGTACTGTGCTATATTTCAATTACTAAATGTCTTGTAATGAATTCGCAAATTTTATTAGAAAAAATAAAGATGCAAATTAAAATTTATTGGCATCTGCAAAATCACATAAGAAATATAAATTTAAAAATGTTTTTTTTAATATTTAAGACTGACAATTTTATAAAATTTTTCTTAATTTTATGTAAATGTTTTTTTACAATAAAATAAATTATTAGTTTCTGACTTCTATCCGATTTAAATTTTTAAAGAATTTGTTATACATATGTGCTTTATTGTAAAGAACTCTATATTATCTTACTTTACATTAAAACACATTTGACCTTGAAAATTTTCAAAAATCGCCTGCATTTTGTAATTATTTCCTCATATTTTAAAGTGGCCCCGCAAAAAGATTTTGTACCCGGCCTCACAAGATCTAAGCCCGGCACTGACCATACTCCCCTTCTTCGTCCGACTAATCGAAAAATATTTGTAAGAAAATGAAAGTCCATATTCAGCCGTCAATCAAATATATGGTTAATAAAAAATCGATATTAGTAATTATAATCTGAACTTACACCGATTTTCAATTGCTAAATCTGTCACGAAAGTATCAAATGCACAGGCTGCACAATTCTTTCTTTTAATTCAAATCAGTACAGAGTACACCAGGTGACACGACTCATGCATAGCACAGCTCGAACACAGCACAAAACCGAACGCACCTAATATACAATATAATATATTCTATTACTGTTTGCTACAGCAGAATTTCTAGATCTAAGTATTCAAATAATATTAATAACCACTTAGGTAAGAGGTAGCTCGCGGCTATTGAAAACTCTGGGACTGCTTCCAGAAAAATAAGATTCTAATCGGATGATGGTAATATACAGTGTGTAAATGAAAAAAGTACATTAAATTTAACCAGTAATGTTACTTGTTGAAAGCAACAATATTTCTTAATAACTTTTTCTCGAAATTGCATATTATTTTTAGCATTTTTACAACCCCGTAAATTGACGAGTCGTTCCAAGCATTTTTCTAATAATTGAATGCAGTAACAATAGCTCTGAAAATTTTTGTTTTAGCAATTGACAGTCCTGTCAGTTGTTGCAATTAAATTTTGACATTAGTAAGAAACTTGTTTATAAGGTAAAATTATGTCAAAATGCTTACGTTTACAAATATCGAGTACATAGACATCGTAATTATACTTACCTATGGTTTATTTATTTATTCGTATCTTTACTACATTTTAATTTGTGGTTGATATAGTTGCCAACACATTTAGACGGAGCGTTTCCAAATCATGCGTTCCTAATATTCGCACATTTGTTAATCTTGTACATCTTTATCACAATACGGAGTGTCACATATGACAATTTTAAAAAAGGCAACAGTTGTATCCATACGATATGCAAAAAGTTCAATGTTTTCAGCACATAACAGACTTCAATTTTGGAAATGGCTCATAATGTTCATTAATGAGACTGAATTTAGGAACTTGGGAAGGTGTATTTATTATGCACAATACACACCTCGACAGACGAAAATGCTGTAAAAATTTTCATTAAAAAATGTTTAGGCGGGAACAATAAATGGACGACTAATTATTGGTACTCATGTACTTCGTTTAAATGGACAAAAGTTTGTACTGACATTTTTTGAATAACGTATTTAAACTATTATGATTTGTCGACGATAAATAATCATCTCAACCTAATAACTATGCTTTTGCTCTTCTTCGTTACCTTGTTCCTCTTTGTCTTCCTCTATTTACAGGTGATTAAAAGCTTGGTTTAATACACAACTTTATTATTTTGTTATCCAAAATTTAAATTTATTTGTTTTAAAAATTGTACTATTACGCATTAGTTAATAATAAATGTTATTTCCGTTGATTCGTTTTTTAATTACTGTGGCCGCAAGTGTAACCGATAACCGTCAATTTTTGAGTTGTTTGTATCCCACTTGAATACGGCAGCAGCCATTTGTTGTCCATGGGCAGGTAACGAAATATGCAGCAAATCTTTAAAAAAAAATTATTTGTTGAGTTACGTGAAGTTGTTTGAATAAATGATAACACTTGGTTAATTTTTCTTCACAAATTTATTAAATAAATTATAGATGTATACATTTCGATTGCCAAGCAATCATCATCAGTATATGCAAATACAAAACGAAGGTACAGGTATTTATAGGAAGAGGAAGGTGGGTATTGTGGTGGGGATTTTACAAAGTTTCCACAAATAATAATGAGTTTGACATAATTAACATGTATCATTGGAGGAGCATTAACCAATAGGTTTTACAAATTTGAGTAATGAATTTTCTAACGGTGCCAGATCTGTGTTTAACAAACGTTGTGAATATTTTTTCATTTCTATGGCCTCTAACATGTTTAACTTTGGTCTATTACATTTCTTTAAACATTTTACATTGGACTCATTGAAATTATGTCCGGTATTATGATGATGTAGGGCTATTGCCGAATTGAATATGTGTTTGTTCTTTAGGTGATATTTGTGTTCTTTAAATCTAGTCGAGATTTTTCTTATAGTTTGTCCTATATACACGTATTTACATTGTTCACATTCAATTGAGTAGATGCCAGAATGGTCAAGTTCTTGATCATTTTTATGATGTTCGTATAATAAATTTTTAACGGTGTATTTATTTCTGAAAGCTAAATTAATATTGAATTTTTTGAAGAGGTTAGAGAATTTGTGGTGGTTCTGTTGTAGAAAAGTGAAACTGTGATGAATGGTTTTCTTTGATTCTTTATTGAGGGTTGTGTTATTTTTTATGAATTGTTTTTGTTTATGTCTATTGAATAATTTCAAGACCATGGATTTTTGGTAACCGTTGATTTTGGCTATGTGACATATGTGTTCAAATTCAATTTTGAATCTATCTTTATTCAATGGTATTGTGAATAATCTATGTAGCATAGAGTTGAAAGCAGCTGTTTTATATCTGTAGTGAGTGTTTGCAGAGGATTGGATATAATTTTCAGTGTTGGTTGTTTTTCTATAAATATCAAACTCAATTTTGTCCTTATTTTTGATTATTTTTATTACAAAGTTCTTTAAAGAATTTTAACTAAAAATCTAAAAGACTTAGAAAAAAAGTTATTAAGAAATATTGTTGCTCTCATCGAGTTACATTACTGGTTAAATTTAATGCACTTATTTCATTTACACCCTGTATATACCACTTCTTCATTTCGAATTATTGCTGCGAAAATATCAAGACTGTTGCGGCGTATGAAACATCGTGCATGCATCTGGGTGTGAAACAATAATGATTGGGCAATAACTTGTCGGGCTCTGCGGGTGTCTTGTGCAGCAGGTGTAGGTGTTACACGGGCCGCTACACGGGCAGTCCTGCTCTGCTGGACTATCCGCCATACGTAATGTGTTTATCTGCAATGGATGTTCGGTGTACGCCGCCGCCATGTTGCCGGGAACACTTGACATGATTAATCGTTGTATTCCTGCTGCCATTAGCAGGCTAGCAGGACCGTGCGTTGCGTGCCTGGCGAGCGACGCGCTCCTGCATTGTGCGAATGCGGTGCACGCATTGCCAAGGTGCCACAAGATCGCTCACGGGACCGAATCTTTTTTCATTTACTCTTTGTCTTCGTACACATTAACTTTTTTAATATCAGGTGTCAATTATTAATTTTTACAAAACGTTTCGCTTTACACATATCTTTTTCAGAACAAATTCTTAAACTTAAAATCAAGTACAGTAGAAAAAAATCTGATGTGGCGTCAGATCTATGTATTTTGTACAAATTCTATACCAAGAAATTTCTTACAAAAGATTTCCAGTACATTAGCTTCTATCAGTTCTATGTATTTTGTACAAATTCTGTATTTCCACTAAAATTAAACACTATGTCAATTGCACTTGACAGTGACATCTGTCAATCAGAATTTAATATGGTAGTTGTTTTAATGGTTAAAGCATAGCTACCTGCTTTATGAATTTTAATTTCTATATAATTTTTACCTCCCGCTACCCTTGGTAACGGATCGTGCTAAATGACCACGTTTTAAGGTCCCTAGAATCCAATTTTAACATTTTCACGATGATGTCTGTGTGTGTGTATGTGTGTGTGGATCCTCCACTCTAACTCAAATACTACCATTCAGAAAATTTTGAAATCTTGTATTTCCAACTTTTTCTGTATCGGAAAGAGCCCATTAGATTTTGGTGGAAATCGGATAACCGGAAATGGCACTTTACTAGAAGCTCAAAATAGTTTTTCTCGAAAAATACCTTTAATTTTTATAATAACATTAATCTCGAAAAAATAACATTTAAAGATTATTAAATTTTCTATAGATTTGCATTAATACTTTTTCTATATATATAATGGATAAATTTATAAAAGTTATCTATAATTTAAATCCCAGAGCCTACGCTTGAAACAAACAAAACGCAGTTATTCAAATGTATGTATAACTGACAGATAAATGTCACTATCAAAGAACTAATCATTTTAAAATAATATTAGTAACGTATTAAAAAGAAAAATGTAAATAGAGCAATAGAACCGCACCCGAACCCATCTCTCAAAAAACAAACTAACTTGATCCTGAACCGAACCCAGTTTTTGGCGGATTCGATGCCCTACAAATTTGTAAAAAATAAGATACTGTCAGTGATGCTGACAGAAAATAACGTTATTCGTACGGCTATGAATCAAGGTAATATATCTGAATTAATAAATAAACTTACGTTACAGCGAAAGTGTTGTCAACAACGAGCATCGTTTTCAAATGGAATATCCTAACTTAGTCGAAACAATATGAATTTTTGTAGGCAAGCATGTTATATCTATTCTTATCGCACACGCTTCTAGTCGTTGCCAATGAGAAAGATAAATGAATGCCAGTTTGGTAATTAGATCATAATAGAGATGACCTTGATCAGACTTCTTTAAAACAAATTACTATCCACATAAATAAATTTGTTTGAAATGGTTACATCTTCTTCTCAGAGTGGACAATATTGTTTTCAGCTCTACCAATTTTATTCAACTAATATTTCAGAGGACAGTGATCAATGAAGACATCTGTCATAGTTCTAAGGTCATTTTTCTTGAAAGCTAATAGCTCTTTAGGTTTTGTCGCCCAGGGTTAAATGAGAATATATCTGTACAGTTAAAAGTGGTACCTTACGAGCCCTCAAATTTGTGCTGCTTGTAAATAAGTTTTAAGTTTGATGTCAATCACTGTCAATAATTTAATATACTCAGCCTCGCGAGCCTGTATCTGTTAACTTAATTCACAAAAACGAAAAGTTTTTTTACTATTATTTGAGTTTTGTTTGTTGAAAAAACCTAGTGCCTCCTATAAAACTTTTTACATGAAAGTAAAAACAGATTCTTTCTTAATCCACCTTACGCGTTAATGTCTCGGAAACCATGGGACAATTTCTATAAAAGCAAAACTGCTACTTGCTATCATATCTATCTCTATCGAAAACAAAGTCATCTGCCTAAATAGTTAACGGTTTGTGAACGATTTGTATTAAAATTTCCAGCAACGGATACATATGTTTGCAGCTGTACACTCGTTAAAACTTTATGATACGTAGTGTGTGTGGATGTGTGCGTGCTGTGCTGTATGTATGTTTCAGACGTGACGCGATGAGCGTAAAACGGAAACTTGCAAAACAGGAAACGCTGCAAGCGTTTATGTTACCTCGTCTTGCGTAGTTACCGACTTCATTTCTTGTTTGGTTCTTCCTTAATTTTGCGCCGCGTGGCTAAGCCACTCGCTTCCTTGCACACGTTTTGCCAACTTGTGGTTGTCTACATACGCTTTACCAAATGCACACAATACGTATAGCCCTATTAAATAATCATACCGTATGTTAAAAACACAAGGGAATCTCGCAAAAATGGAATCGAATTCTTGTATATTTACGCTTGATTTACATTAGCGGAACAATGACGGTAAAATAACGGTACGATACTTCTTGGTCCAATGTATTTTAATAGACCCATTTACATCTATGTTCTCAGTACGATGACGGTACGACGACGGCCCAGTGATATTTACTGATTTACAAAAGCGATACGACCAGGGTACAGTATAGTTTTGTTTCTATTGAAAAAATATCGTAACAGCGTAGTATTTCCATGCAAGGAGGAGTGGAAGGTTGCGTTTGAAGAGTACATGCACTTCAAGTTGACGTTCATGCCAAAATCAGCCGAATGAAAGTAAACATATGCTAGTAGGTAGTAGGTGATTGATATTTGTCATGTTTTTGACTTATTCATATTTGTCTTTCAGTTAAACCAAAATGTAGTCAAAATGAGCTAGAAATAAGAAATGTTTATACATATACATTTATTGAACAAATGTTCTCTGCTTATAACAAAAATGTGAAATATACACTAAAGATTATTACAGAAAGTACATAAAAAATAGTATCGTTTTGTAAAATTTTCTGGATTTTTTCATTTTCTTCTTCATCTTTGTCAGGAGTAAGGACAGTTGTAGCCAAGTTGGTATTTGAGATATTTTTAAACATTGCACGATATTTTCTACTTCTGATAGGAACATGACATATGCACCACAAACTGTCATAATACATGAAAGACAAAACTATATTATCATGGTATTTTATTACGTTCGTACCGTCGTGGGTCTGTCTAATGTAAATGCCTTGTATAATTGGCATACCGTCACTGTACCGTTATTGTACCGTTATCGTACAGTCATTGTACTGGCAAAGTAAATCAAGCCTTAAACTATCTAAGAATATACAGATTGCGGCACCTCCCTAGGTTTTAAAATAAATACTCGATAAAAAAATATATTTTTCCCACTCCCGATATCGTAAATAGGCTATTAAGACATTGTTTGTAGAGATGTATGTTTATTTTACTGTGAAAATCAAATATTTGCTAATTCTTATAGTTTATGATTTTGAATTTGATTTCCATCAAATTGTCCTTATTTCATAAATATTTCCATTTAAAAGTTACCATTGATATGTCAAATGTGACAGATGACAGCACCGAAGTTTTATTTCATGGTTTTGAAAATAATATCGACCAAATGATGTCCGTCTGGAGCAGGTTCACAAACCGAATGGGGGAGTTTCCTAATTTTTGTTTTATATATATATATATATATATATATATATATATATATATATATATATATATATATATATATATATGTTGAATATTTTTAAATCTCAAGAGTTTTTACTTTTATATTTTTGGAAATATTTAAAAAATACCGGAGAAAAATAAATAAATAAAATAAATATATCATCACGGCGTATTACCTCGCATATTACCCATTGCTGGGTGTGCCAATCTGCTTTGTACGCAGATATCGGTAACGATGATGACATATTTGTACCGTGCAGGCGCTTACCAGGCGTCACCTCACAGGCACTCTTTGCTGGCGTGAAGAGTGCATCACAGGGATCCATTTTGTACCATTTAAAATTGGAAATATTTGGCGTCGTTCGGGATCGAACCCGGTTCCCCAGATTCGTGACCTGACACTCAGGCACGCGGCCACGAGACCCCATGTTAAACTTTTGCAATATTTTCTTCCCGCCATTACGGCATACATAACATCAACTATGTGCGAATTAGATCTCGACATACGTGCCCAAAACGTGCTTCATAGAAAGAGACAGAAACAAAATATGACTTGTTTATATTTACATTTGACACTTTACAATTATTCAATTTCTATGTTTATCGTATTTTCTATGTTTTACAATTACATATTTAAAATAAAATAATTAGCTTTTTGCGATTTGACATTAAATTTGACGTTTCAATATCAAATATAGAAGACATACATTCATGTTTTCATTCTAAACTAGCGCTCGTAGCGGACAATTACGGCGAACCAATGATGCTGCATACGTCAGCGTATTGCGGGCGATTTAACTAACGATAAATTTAATTTCGTTTGCACAAAAAAATACGCTATATTTTATTACTTTTATTGCATTAATAGTAATACTGCTTGTATAGTATTTCAGTAATGTGGAAAAATCATTACATTTCAACATGACTTAATTCCCACATTGATAGTAACTGCTCGATTACCCTGCGTCGATGTTTTTAGGTGTTCTATGGGTCCATGGATGTTCACGTCCTTTCCTGACAACAGGTCCTGTTTCCCTTAAATTTTTACCAGCAACGTAATCGATTATGGGACCAGAAATATAAAAACTAGGAGGTTGCTTTGCCGCACCCTCTAAAAGTATACTAAAATATACAGCAAGGTTATTCAGAAAGGATATCAATTAATATAAATTTTATTGTCCATTTCATCGTGGTCAATGTTTTGTTAGTTTTGATGGTTAGAAACCATTCCAATTTTAAAACCTTCTATTTCGGTCGTGAGTTGAGCCTTTGGTTAAGGTGTTGCAAACTACAAAGGACACGGCGAACTGTAACGAACAGATACAAATTGGCCAAGTGTTGCTCTGAGACTCGCTGCTAAGTATAGACTATTGACAGTATGATATAGGACCTGTCTCACTTGTAGCACTAACGACCCGTTGACAACTTGTCTCCGGAGATGACGTTCTCCATACGCCAGGTGAAAAATTAAATCGCTTCCAACCTCAAGAGATTCTTCAAGTCACGAGGAGGTGGAGTCTGGTTTCACATTCCTCCCAGACAGGAGGGAAAAGAGATATTTAATCATTTAGAATTCTTCGTTATGCATGTTTGAAAAAAACATAAGGCTGAACGAATCCTTATGTTTTTTTCAGAAGTTCATCTAATTTTGAGAGCTCTTGAAGTGACGACTGTAAGTGCCCTCAACATACACATCGTCGACAATAACACGAATTGACGTAACTTATTTTTGATAAATTTGTGGGAGATCGTTTTAATTTTTTTCACAAAATTTGAATGAGCCTAGATACAATACGAAACTAAAAACGTATGCCGAATGATTAAAGAAAATTTAATTGTAGGTACGCAACTTTTATTAGAAGTATTATTTCTACAAAAATCCATAAACGATTGACAGATAAAACACTGGTAGTGAATTCATGCTACCAGCCATTGTATTTTGTAAACCTCTAAATAAGTATTATTTGAATATATTTAACCCTTTATATACATGACTTTCAATACTTTAGGAAAAAATGAAATGGTATTATGTATGGTATATTGATCACAAGACCGACATTTATTTTAATATCCGCATAATTAAAGGCTTAAATCTTAAAATTTATATTTTAGTGCCACTGGTTTATACGATTTTTTAATTTTTTACGAACAATAATTTATTTATTCTACATTAGTTAAGTGTATAAATAATTCATTATTATTTCTAGGCCCGGTATTTTCACTTCTGAATAAATTTTCAAAAATTTATTCTATAAATTTATCCAACGAATAATTCCATTATGTCTTATCACACATTTTACAGAAACAAATAGCTATCTGTCGAATAACTTTAATGTTCGAGAATTGGTAGCCTTGGTGAATTTGTGCCAGTAGAGAAGCATGGAGTTTGGCGTAGCCACGTTAGGCAGACAAGGATGTGTCAATTTCTTTTGAACCCGCAGTTGTCAAAATTTGGTTTGACCTCTTTAATATCAATATCATCTATATTTTTCTGCATTCTTAGCCCAGATAGCCTGCTATTTAACAAGTGTACCATCACTGCAGCACTCATATGTAGTAAACGAGATATGTATATTGCATAATTGTTCTTATTTCTTTCAGTGCAAAGTAAATGTTTGTCAATGTATTCAACAAAAGTATCCAAAATTCGAAAATATTTTGCCAGCCTAAAATGACCTATTCACTGTTTGTAATAATAAATTCTTTTCATAATCGGAGTCTGTCTAAAAATTCCTTTATGTATGTGGTTATGTCGCTGTCTGACGTGATCGATTTCTCACGTTATTTATTAATTCATAGTTCTAAATATCATCGTAATCATCAAAAATATTTAATATATCCATTTTGTCAAAAAACTGTACTATGTAGAAAAGTAATGAATTTACGAATAAACGATTATTCGCTACCTATAAGTACCGAATAACTTATTCCGCGAATAACATATGTTATTCTTTCGAATAAATTTATTTGCAAGTGAAAAGACGACATAAATATTTATTCGAAGGATAAATGTATCTAAAGCTTTATGCGCAAGTGAAAATACCGACTTTCGTGTCGACCATTGAAATTACAGATCGACTCTAACAGACAAGTTCGAGCTAATATTAAGACCGCGGTGGTTGTTGTTTATTATTGTTGTCTTGTCAGTAAATTTGTAACCCACGAACGATAATGTGTTCTACTCGTAGTAAGTGTAATTTTAGTGAAAAACTTTTGTTGGGGGAATTAAAAATGCTGTATATTTGTTTCTTGTAGTGTCAAACTAACTTTCGTGATATGAATTTTTAATGTGTTAATCTTGTTCCAGTAAACGTTCCTGGTAGCAGTGACAGCTGATTTCCTGAGATGCAGAGATCTGCTATGCCTCTGTTGTCCAAATTGGACTGATAGTAGGCGAGGTTGGTTCGACATTTATCTCATATTATTTTATAATTCCACTACAACTTCTTAATTCTGTAAATAATAACAGATTATATCGCCGAGAATAGATACTAATTAGAAATTATTTGAACTAAGTTTAAATATAGTTACTGGTACAGATATTAATGCTACAATTTGATCACCATAACATATAAATACTTTTTGACAGTGTGAATGTTTTTACAGAATTTTCATTAGATGAATGTTAATTTAGTTTAGGTCTAGTTTAATATAAATGACCCATTATCTAATTTGTTACTGGTGCAGGACCCCATTATAATTAATTTTATTTTTTATTTTGTGTCCTGAATTAAAGTGCTATTCTCTAAAATGAGACCATTTGTCCTATTCGAAGACAATATTAATAAAGCAATTACATTAATATAAGGATAGGGGCTTTGATAATCAAACTAACGTTTTCTATGAAACACAATTTATCTTCATTGTTTGTAGTTATTGATTTGTTCCATCCATCCTGCCAGGTATTCTAAACGGATACATGTGTGAAAGAATGAAACAATGCCAGCATTCATAACTAGCATCCTCTTGAAAAATAGCGCGCGTCCATCTGCCGTCTGGCGATTCAGAGAATTATAAAGCTATCTGTCTGGAGATCCAATTAAAGCAGACAGAGCAATGGCTACCTTCCTAGAACGCATTAATTCATTACAAATCAGGATATCCATACAGCTCCTGCCCTTAACAACGCACACTCAGCACTGAGTCTCTGCTGTGGGCTCTACTCTGGGATATTGCTTTCATACCTCCACCTAGCAATTTAACCACTTAACATCACTTAAACGTTTATTGTCTGCTTCTGGCTCGTCCGTGTAACTGAGGTACGAGAGTGTACGGTGCGTTGAGTACATACATACGAGTAGTTACGTGGGAACGGTTGTCTCATTGTTATTTTTAAATGAAATTTGTTTTGTTGTCTGCCTTTCTAACTAACATGGGTACATGTCCTCGTTTATGAAATACGTTTTTTCATTCATGCACTCATCAACAATTTTCTCTTAATAAATAGGCAGTACACCTAAAAGTCCTGGCAGCCTGACTGATGACAAAGTAAATTTGCAAACAATGTTGTGACTGATCTAGATCATTTGATCTAAATCATTGATCTAGTTCATTTAGTATAAATCTTGATCTGATCTAGATTATTTTATGAACTGAGATCTTGATCTGGATCTAGATCTAAAAACAATAATCTGTGGTCTATAAAAAAGAAATCAAATATACAGGAATATAAGGAAAATTTGAATAAAATTGGAAAAGTCGAAAATTATTATTTTTATGTAGTTTAAGCCATGTCAAATGAGAAAACAAATACAAAAATTTGAAACCAGAAAATCCAAGAACAAATTAAGTACAAGTGGGAAGTAATTTAAATTCAATGGTATATCATGATTGTCTGCCCATTTGATATGACCTGTCTTGATTTATTATTTTTCAACAATTCTAATGCTTAAAATTATTATTTTTGTTTCTGTTTCTACTTTATTCGTTAATTCAGTATTAATAAAACTAAGTATGTATCTAACTTTTTTATATGTGTAAGGCTTACGGCTAAATATATTCTTTCTAATTAATTTAATTTTTCATTCCTATTTAATTAATAAAAAAAAAGCATTTGAAAATCGTTACTGATCTTTTTTACGATCTAAGAAAAACAGATCCCAAATTTATGATCTGGTCTAAAAAAAAGATCCGATCGCAGAAATTGACCTATGATCCGTTCTAGAACATATTAATTATAAAGATCTTGATCTTGGTCTAGATCCTTTATAAATTGATCAGTCACAACACTGTTTGCAAATCATGAGCATAAACGAAACACGTAACCACCCATTAAATACAAAGTAAAAAAACAATTTTTAATTCCGTCTTCTGAAACTAATTTTTAATTGAATTATCATTTGTAGCAAGTTTTAAGCACTTTTCATTAGAATAAGAAAACTACTACTTAGTAATGCCAGGATTTAACAATTCACCTAAAAGTACCGGCAGCCCACGAACACCTTACGTTGTTTGTATATTTCTCTAAAAACAACAACAATAACCTAAAACACAAAACCACGCTTAGAAAACGAATCGAGTTTATTGTTGTTTATATAGAAATACAAAAACTAATTTAGCAGCTCGTCGACTGCCGGGACGTTTAGGTGTACCTATTAGGGAGTTTTTGCATGACGTACGAGAAAATTCCGTCAACGCTAACGTTAGTCTTTAATAACGGACGTACAAAGTAACAAGTTTTCAAAAGTTTAGATTTTGCATTACGTTTTAATCACACGTACGTTGATTTTGACGTTCAAATGACAGTTGTTTAAATATCTGTCACTTTCATTGTATCAAACACTAATGGAAGAACTGTATAATATTTGCTAAATAGCTTTAAAAGGCGTTCTACATGTCAGCTCTGAAAGAATAGTATATTCTATAACTAGTATGGAATAGATAATTTCCGCGCAAGCGAAAAGTTTGTAGGCCGAGCCGTAGGCGAGGTCGACGGTTTCGCGAGTGGCGGAAATACTATTCCATACGAGTTTTAGACTATACTTTCTCTAACACTATTTAAAAATATATTTTGCTCATCACTTCACATTTTTGCAAAAAATTATAAATTATTATTGGTATGTTATAAAACCAATAATTTTTATTTAACTTACCTACCATGTAAAAGACTCAAAACGCGTAAAACAAGGCGTATAATTAGATTTTGTAATCATTTCTTTTATAATTTGACAGTAAATGCAGTTGAAGTGACAAAAGCGAAAAAACAAAGCGCCAAGTAAAACCGGCTTGATTTTGAAAACAATTGCGTTTTCCCATGTATTTTAAATGGGTGAATTGAAAAACTAGTGGTCTGTGACTGCCTATTACGGAATATTATTCCGTAACAGTATAACAGAATGTCCTCATTCTGTAACAGTTTTCAGATACAGAATGTATGAATTCCATAGTAGTGTTAGAGAAAAAATTACTGTGATTCCATTCAGCTTATTTTTAGTGATGTTCCAACCACATATTTTCATAAAGGTTCATATCCGTTACATTTCTTAGCAATCTCAAATTATTATCGATAGTAAATTCTCTCAATTTTGAACATAAATAAGAAATTATCGAATTTAAATAAAATTTGCGCCTACTAGGTTATAGGAGAGGTACGTCAACTGGCCCGTCTTTTACCCCTGACGGACGTATTACGTCTTCAAATTTCACGTACGACAAGTAACAAATATGATATTGCCTAGCAACCAAGACGTTAGCGCATACGTTTTTCGGAAAAACGCTTTGCAAAAACTCCCTATTGATAAATCCCGCCTGCCGGAATCGAATCTACTACCAATTAATAAATATATAATTACGGCATTTTATCCATTGCTGAATATGCCAGTCAGTTTTGTATACAGATATCGGTAGAGATGATTACATATACGTACAAATTTACCAAGTGTCACCTATGGGACACTCGTTGTTTGTGTGGCGAGTGCACGTCAAGAATTATTATTTTGCTATTTAAAATTTGAAATAATTTCGGCGACGCCTACAGATTTGCAACCAATTGAATAAGAGATGATAATAAATTCGGGGATTCAATCCCGGAACAGTCGGTATACGAAGCGATAACGCTATCTTGGTATTTATATTTATAGTTATCATTTAAATTTCTCTTATCATTTTGGGGCAGTTTAAGTCAACATAAGCTAACAATGCCAATACAAACCCAAACAAACGAAATTCAGAATCATATATGTTCATACAAAAAATTATAACAAAATATTACCCATATTCATGTGGAATATAGTGATAAATGATCTTGTACTACCCAGTTTCTTCGTCCTCGCCCCCGCGAAGCACTACCTTTGAAACAGGATCATATAGATCCTGAACTGATCCCGAATGTCAATGTCACGTCAATATGACTGACTGCTATGTATTTTGTCTTTTTGTAAGTATTTGATATTAAAATGACATGAATAGAAGAAATTAATTAGTTTGAAACGTTATATCATGTTTCATTTCATGTTTCATAAGAAATACATCCATATTTAAATACTCAAAAGTAAAAGAATTTAATATGTCAAAATCAAATCAACAGACTATAACTTCTTATTTTAAAAAATATATTGTTCTTTTTAGGAGTAGTTCAGTTCAGTTCAGTACGAGGTAAGATCAATTCATTTTCCCCCTAAAAAGAAAGCGCCTATACTCTGTCATCAAATTTATAAGTTTCTATGAAAACTATTTTTTTAATTGCCACCAGCATTGTATCATTACAGTTTAACTTGATTAATTGTATTTTAGTGTAATTATTTAATTTATGGTTGGTAGAATGACAGGTTTTATATTGTGGGGGGTGAGTGCCCCTACGCCGTGCAACAGCCGCCGTTCTCTTGCCCGCATCCGAAAGTTTTCAACAACTTTACCTACTCGACTGGAGAGATGCAATCTGGCATCGTTCAATAAAACAACCAATCAGAATATTTATGTAGATTAGAACAGTGTGTTTGAATTCTTTTTGAATATTTCACTCAGCCGTCGAACGTATTGTGCACTTTTCTCTGAATGATGGCTCTGAAGGATTGAGCGATGTTTTTCTCATGCCAGTTATTTTTATTTGGCTATAAAATATTGATAAATATAACCATTTTATTGTTACTTTTATGGAGCCGTCGTGTTAGCATCAAAAGGATACGTCTCTGTTGCTTTTTGGCATTGGAAATTATGCTGGCAATGAATGAAATATCATCTTTATCTTTTTCATCAATGGCATACATTCTTCTACGCAACAATCTTGTAACGACAATGAACAAGTTGCTGTTATGTTTTTCATATAGAAGCATACATATACATACAAATCACGCATATTCCACTTACGGCCAGTTGCACCGCTTATAGTATATTTTTTACTGTTAGTTAAATTGAAAATATCGTATCGAAACGAAATGTCAAATGAGTTCTTAAATATTACTGTCGAAATTTCGATATGCACTTTTTTGTTAACTTGCAATTAAGGCTTTAATTATAAGCAACTGGCTATTAGTGGGTTAACATAAACCCAAAAATAATAACAAAAAGCATAAGAGCTCAGCTGTCTTAACAACTTTCTTACTAACCCTAACTGGATATCTGCGTACAGCAAATATTCCTCATTCCTTACATATTAACGTGATCGATTTTCGATAGCGATAACCGCATCCGGACAACAATAATAGTTACCCAAAAATCATCCTTCGCCACACATTCTTGTCCGTAGTCCAAACACACTTCATTCGCCTCGTCCACATTCATCAATGCATCATACATAAGTGCTCAGCTGACTCAGTCCACTCGAGTAACAACATAAGGTTTGTTCGCACAACAGTCAGAAACAGTCACAAACCATTCTGAGCATGCGCATATGTTTAAAAGTGTTCGCACAAGAGAAATTTTAAATCTACGATTAAAAATCATTCGTTCGTTCAGCAAAATATTTCAATCCCTGATCAGTTTCCAACCGTCATAATAATTTTTAGTTTGTGACATGCGCAGTGGAAATTCTGGTTCTTAGTCAGCATTGTTGCACTAGTACGGTGACTAGTACAGTGTGTTCCAAAAATTCTTAACTCGGAGTAGGCTATGAACAGACGAAGGTACCTATGTCTTATCATTATTCAATTCAAAAGTCAAATTGTCAAAATTGATCTTGAAATGTAATTTTAAGTGGAAAATATAATAAAAAAGAATACAGTATATTGCCGTTCGCCAATTACTAATTTATTTCCATTTCTAAAATAAGATTAAAGAAGAAAAGCTTTGATTTCTTTAGATAACAGTTTTGACAATATCTCGTGTCAAAATGACATTTAATTAAAAACTTTTAAATTAATACACATGTTTCTTTGTTCATAGCATACTCCGAGTTAGGATTAGAAACAAAATATTATCATTTATTATAAATTCTTCCAAACCACCATATATTTGCCATATTGTCATGTAGATTATATCGAATACAAATTTAAAGCCGGTATCCCACTGTAATTTTTTTTTATAAAAATGGACGTAAATATTTTTATAAAAACCGTTTTGACAAAAATTTTATGAAAACTGTATTTACATGACGTCACGTAAAATTTTTGATGTGACATTACATAAATACAGCAGTCTGTATTACTCTGTATTCATTTTGTTGAAAGCTGCGTTATGATTGGATGTTGGTGCGGGCATGCGCAATACGGTTGCTTGAACCCTGTGTAAAATCATTTTCTAAAGATTTTGAATTACCTGTACAAATTTGCAAAAATAAAATATGAAGTAAATGAGAAGCCCATACAAATCCGCCTCGTTCAAGCATTTTAAGATCGACTTTATTCACCTATATACTCGCGTCGTGCCATTTAAGTAGTGACGATAAAAGGATTAATTTTTCAAAATTTATGTATACACTAGATAGAACAAGGCCCATCTTTCATGTGCCGAAATTCACTGCCTTAGCCCCTTAGCCAATATTATTTTAGGAAATTATTTAAAAAATAAACGACTAAATAAATTTGTATGTTGCTACAAAAAAAAAAGATTAAATTCAAAATTTCTCAGTAGTAACAAAATTATGTAAATTAGGGCCTCTCTAGAGACGGGGGCCAGCCCGCAATGCGGGCCCGTTAGTTACGCCACTGCCTCCTTGATTACAAATGAAATATTAAACAACAAATCTAATTGCTTTAAAATAAAATTTACGGAGCCGGCCAGTTGGTGATCAAATATAAATGTCTCCGCTTTTTGGCATTTGTAATTAACTTAGCAATGAATTAAATATAACTGCCGTTCAATAAATCTGCAACAAATTATCTGTGTGCATCCCACAGCAAAAGATCTAGATCAGAAACATAGGATTTTACGAGCGAGGTCCGTGTGCAGTTTTCATCACCGCTTACATTTTCTCCAGCAATAAAACCGATGTAAAAGCAAAGGCAGGTGTCTGCGACAGGATAGTGACCTACCGCCCGCCGCATCACACGACGACGCTTCTTCTTCTTCGTCGTAAAGTCTCCATGGTGTAAACACACCCATACCTGCGTACAGACTTTGATCTAAATCAGAGTAATGCAACATTTTACTACCTTCAAATATATTTATTGCCAGGAAAATGTTACCATCTATTCTTTGCTGCTTAACGGTCCAAACTTCTTGGTCTATTACTCTGCAATCGTCAAATCGTCTACTACGCGTCATATAATTCGCGCTTGGGTGGAAAATTGTGCAATGTACGTCTGTAGCAGTTAATAACCATTCATAAAATCAGTGAAAAGTGGTAAACATCGAAACTGCGGGACTCTGTCGACCCATACTATAATTTACGCTGATAATAAACTAGAAGTTTGACATTCTTGTTGTATTCATGTACAGGGTGTACTCTTTAAATTAAACCTCATACTTTGACGTTTATTCTTTTAAAATGTTTGGGGTTAAGAAAGTAGGCCATAAGTTCCGTCGTTATTTAAGACATCAGTCATACGTCGTTTATTGTGTCAATAGGACTTTTCGGATATTAATTTGTCCATCCTCAGCAAAATATTTTAGTTTCAATATAATATAAATGCTAGTCGAATTAACATAATGAACTACGTTTTTACACATCAGTGGTCGCCCAAAATTCTGTCAAGAATTATTGCAGTTTACTTGTTTTTAGATTCTGCAATAATTCTTGACAGAATTTTGGGCGAGCACTGATGTGTAAAAATGTAGTTCATTATGTTAATTCGGCTAGCATTTATATTATATTGTAACCAAAATATTTTGCTGAGGATGGACAAATTAATGTCCGAAACGTCCTATTGACACAATAAACGACGTATGACGGATGTCTTAAATAACGACGGAACTTATGGGCTACTTTCTTAACCCCAAATTTCAAGGTTGTTCCCAAATTTCCTATTTTAAAATGTTTGTTCACGAAAAGACCGCGTGCGCTTTGTGGTTAATCGAACTAAAATCGAAAAGAAATTTATACTGCAATTCTGAACAAATCTGTAAGTTTTACAGATCTGTAAATCTGTAAAAAAAACGACGAAAACGCATCTATTTTTGTTTATTAATATAAAATTATACATAAAAGTGGCAACTTTCGTTGCGATTTTGTTCATTATTTACAGATTTACAGATTTGTTCAGAATTGCAGCATTAGACTAGACTGATTAGAATATCGTAAAGACCCAGAACATCTAATGAAACAGTTGCATATTTGTCAATTCTAAACTTGAAGTCCAAAGAAATTCACTATTCGTAATTAGGGCTTTCATAATCAATTATACTATCGTACGAAACAAATTAAGGAGATCGTAGCAAAAACACCCTTGATCCATTTCTTTTTTTTTAATATGGGATAATCAAAGAAACATCTTCCTAGCTTCCTTAATTTATAAATTTCTATAACTGAATTTACCTGAAAATCATGTTTAAAAAATCTGATGTGACCAACACATAACCTCACGTCAATTCCATATTTAAAATAGCAATGAGCTTTAAGTATCACTTCCGCTTGTTCGTTTGTAAACAAAATCTAATTTGTTGTTCCAATAAATAGAAAAGTCTGTAATACCAAATTTTAGATTATATTTTATTGTTTTCCTCGAAAATCTGTTAAGAGCTCCAAATTAAGTACCACTTCCGGTTTATCATATAGGTCTAGTCAAAATATAATGTTTCAAATTATACACAAGTTTAAATACCAAATTTGAGAAGTTTTGAATCATGTTTTAATATATTTTTTCAAGAAAATCTGTTTATAGCTTCCTGTAAAGTAGTACTTTTGGTTTATCAATTTTAGAAAATATCTAGTATGTCGTTCTCATTAATATAAAAGTCTTAAATACCAAATTTGAAAAGTTTTGGATTGTATCAATTTATTTTTCACAAAAATCTGTTCAGACCTTCAAATAAAGTATCACTTTTGGTTTATTAATTTTAGAAAAAATCTAACATGTCGTTCTTATTACTATAAAAATCTTAAATACCAAATTTGAAAAGTTTTGCAATATATCATAATATATTTTTCACGAAAATCTGTTGAGAGCTTTAAATAATAATAAAATCTAATATGTTGTTACCCTTGATATAAAAGTCTTAAATACTAAAACTGAAAAGTTTTAGATTGTATTTTAATATAGTTTTTCATAAATTTTACCCAAAATCTGATTCTTTATATGAATGCAGAAAGCTTAAATACGGGAAATAGAAATACCTATTTGGAAGTTTGTTATAACGAAAAAATCGTCACACACACAGCGCGCACACACACAGACATCATCGTAAAAATAGTATAAACGTGTTGTGGGGACCCTAATTCGTGCTTATTCACTGAAAACTCACCATCGAATTTTTGGATCTATAACATTACCTCCCTTACCTATGTATGACGGGAGGTATGTAAAGAAATAGAAAAATAAACATTGATGAGCAATTATATAACAATTAGACATTATTATAGGACGTTTTATTACAAACACTCAAATTTTAAAATTTAATTACTTGTGACTAAGATACTTTTTACAAAAAACAGTTTTGCCAAACTGGCAATCTTGAAAGTACATGTCTCGCTGTATGTAATTCATTCTTACAATATTTGGACTATGGTTGTTTTTGCCAAGAAGCCAATTTAAGCTTCATGTTAAAAAATAACAATAATTGAAATATTCCTTCCCGAAAACTCTGTATTATTTTAGTACCCAGAATATATTTAATATTTAACCTTTTTTAGAGTAATAATCTATATGTACTCGTACATCACTTATTGCTGATGATGGCATCTTCTTTTTATTAATTGATAAAGGTATAGGACTATCTCGTTGGATAACGTGAGTCAACCTTAAGGGAACGTTGCTATATTTAGTCATATCCATTACACGGAATCGTTGGTGCAGAAGACGCAAGGGGCCTACCCGATGGTAGTAAATCTCCTGCCAAAGCCAATGATATCGGCAATAACTGACATCATATATCAAAATCGGTGATGAACTAGTTTTTGCCGCATGATATGGCAAGTTTCGTTAAAAATAAAACGACTAGGATTTCTCTAGCAACTCGGGAAGGAAAAGTGAAGTAAGAAAATAAACTTGAAAATAATCTGTGAGATTTTCGTGAGCGCTGGATAGTTGGGCAAGTTTACTAAAATAGCCCGGTGGACGAAGGATCGCGTCGGGTGCACCTGGCGTATCGGATGACTTACAGCGACTCTACAGCGAGGGAACTCGGAACTAGATGCTATTTTAGCCTAATTTTATTGACGTTAATTCACACTTTTTCACAGGTAGATTTAACAGATTTTAAACCAGAAACGATAAGAGAAACTTTTGTTCTTTTTTTAAAATAGATTGTCTACAATCTATAACGACAAAAGTAGTTGCCACTTAGTCTAAAAGTACTGTGTTCGAATCCTAATATAGCAATAACGTTTGTATGTGTCTTTATTATCTCATCTCCATCAACATTAAATAAAAATTACAACGGTTATAAGAACAACTGTCTTACCTTTATAATTTTTACAATAATGTACAATTATTTAATTTGAAATGACACAAATTGATTTTGACGGGTTTAGCGTAGAACTATAGATATTGTAACGTGTGAGCTCCGCTGCTTCGCTGAACAAGCGTTTAAGTATAGCGATGACGCAATCGCGCTAGCAGCCGGGCTACGTAAACAAACAAGCCGCGACGTGTTTAATTACTTCTTGTCGCCTAAACCTTTTGTGTTCATTGTTATTATGCGGTCGAACATTCTAGAGCTCTCTGGAAGTTAATAATGTATAAAAGGGACGCAGCTATGCTCGGGAGTTAGTTAGTTACATGGAGAGACATATAGAGACATTCACATAGAGTGTTAGTGAGAAGCACAGTAGTATCCTAGTGAGCGTATGCAGTTGGTGTCGAGTAGGTACTCAGGAAGTTTCTGGTATATTGGGATAGCTGTGGATGTGAATACTCGGTAGTGTTGACGAGTATTGGGAAGCTCTAGTGTATAAGGACAGTAATGGCGAGTCGGGAGTTACTGATATACCGGGATAGCTGTGAAAGAGAATACTCGGTAGTGTTGAAGAGTATTGGGAAGCTAGGTATACGGGGACAGTAACGGCAAGTGGAAGTGAATGAGAGAATTATGGCATACGGATAGTCGGTGGTACTGAGGCTGTGAAAGTTAGACAGGGAGTTACATAAATAGACAGATAGTGTGGTGAAAGAGGTGACTTCTGTCCGAGCTGTTGAATATACAGACGCTGTTGGGTCAGTTGAGTATATAGACGCTGTGGAGGTCGGTAGGCGGCCAGTTGAACGTGATAAAAATAAATAAGTGATATAAATTGTGGAAATAAATAATAAGTAATTTCGTGGAAATAAATAGTAGTGTTAATTTGTGAAATAAATAAATAAATAGTGTTAGTGTTAAGTTAATTATAGTTTTAGTCTTAATTAATTTTAAATAATTGTTTAATATTAATAATAGTCATTTTCATTATAGTTTAGTAAACACTTATTTTAATTAATAACAATTGTTTAATATTTATACTTCATCCAAGTAAATAAATTAAAAAGCATTACAATATTGTAAATATGACAAAACAGCACATAACTGTCACTGTTTGATTTTACATTGAATGCCAACGTGCTTATTATTTGTGCCGTTCTGTTGAAATAAAGACATGCATGCATTGAATGGATTCCCTGCCTAGTCAGTATAATAGAATAATCTTATTGTTCCTCTAACATAAATCTTTTTATATTTGAAATAATTTTTGGTACTGGAGTTTTCATTCCCATAAAAAACAAAAAAGGCATTTATGTTAATGGAACAGTAAGATTATTTTACAACACATAGTAGGCAGGAAATCCATTCAGGGTATGTCTTCATGTCAACAGAGCGGCACAAATAATGACAGGTTGTCAATCAATGTAAAAGCAAGCAGTTATAATTATGTGCCGCGTTGTCATAATTACGATATTTATAATTTTATTGCTGGATCCGATTATATCTGTGTACAAAGCAGATTGGCACACCCAGCAATGGGTAATATGCCGTGATGATTTATTTATTTTAAGAAAGTCTACAAGCTGTCACATTTGCAACAATGAGTACTATTGTAACCAAGGTGACGTGCCGTGACATTAGAAAATTTATTATGTCCTATTGCTTGTAAGACTAAATATACCTTTGAGCAAAATAAAAAATACAATGTACTAATTATGCACACAAGTTAATTGGGATGTATATAAAGTGAAACTAGTGTAATCCACTAATTTAATAAATTGAGGACAACTAGATCTTCTGCAATAATAGCATTGAGAATTGGCTTCCAGCCTAAATTTGATATACTGATTAATTGCCTCTTGTCATGTATGTACATACGTCTAACAGTTCATAAATAGCGACTTTCTTTTCGAGTGAGGAGATTGCCAACTTATTTTTAACTTATTGAAGCGGAATGATCAACTACTGTTTACCAATTTAGTTGATTCCACAGCAGTAATTTACGGCTGAGAAAATTTATTGCAACAGTTTTATTTTCCATTATTTCTAAACGCCAGGTTTGTAGAAATACGAAAGTTATGGGTCAGGTGATTTTTTATCGCACGGTAATATTTTTCAGTAGGTATGAAGTAACCACAACCGGGAAATAGCGGTGGACAATGTTGCAATTTAGAGATAGTTTTCTTTATTTGCATTTGGTGTTTTGAATAACAAAAGTGTTACAAATACAATGAGAGGTTTATTAAATAATTGAAAATAATTTAAAAACCCGCAGCTCTGAAGTGACTTGGCACTACAACAATTAAATTTTTTCAAGATCTCGATTAAGGAACAATTTTTTTAATGACGGGTTGAATACGATGATCGGCTGGTAGCGGACTGGAAAAACGCAAAATAATCAGACACGTAATCTAGTGATAGCTATTAACATACCTAGGAAGACATCTAAGGCTTGTTACGATTCATAAGATCCGTGGTTTGTTCAATACTTTATCGGTTTCAGAAAATGAAGACAATACTATACTCTATCCGTTTTAACTATAGAGCGTTGGGTGAGATAGGGCTTAAGATTCTAGCTCTCTGATTGGTTCAAACGTGAACCGAGTTTACACAGTAAAATAATTGACGCGAAATTTAAATTTGCTTGACAACTGTATCAATTATTTTGCCGTCTGACAAAATATATAAATGTCAACAAAGTTAATAGTACACGATTTATTACATATTATTAATTTCTGTTCAGTTCTGTTTGTTTTTTCCGTTTACATAATATTCATAGTGTTTTGTCGTTATATTTCATATTACATAATTTTCATTGTGCGCGTTTTCTTAATATTTAGTTAGTAGTTCATTAATTTTGTTATTGTTCTCTTCATTAATATTATGGATAAAAATCCTGAACCTGGCTCTGCCAATGTTTTAAATATTCAAAATGAAAGGCCCTCCGAAGCGGGCAAAAAGTGGCGTATAATTTATACTGCACATATCGTGCCACGAATGCATATTCCAAATTAGAAAGTGTCCAAATTGTGGCATCAGAACTGGGCATAGGACGATTTAATATTTGGAAAGCTATAAAAGAACATGAGGAAAAAGGGTCACCCCAGGAACAAAGAAATTTCTTTAGAACATTATTTTGTTCATATTTAACGGTGTATATAGTTTATACATATAATGTATATATTTTAGAGTGTAAATATTTATATTTTAAAGGTGAATTATATTTTTATTTTACGTTGTTCTCTTTAAAATTTATTTGAATAATATGGTTTTCATTTATGCATGCCTCTTTCGCCGTAATGTAGAGAAAGGTTCGGAGATTATAAGTATATGCATAAAAACACAAAATAGATTAGCACACACATTGTTTTGTACGTAATAAAATTACTGAAGAAATGTCAATTAGAAAGAATTTTTTTTAATCCAGGAATGGCGCCAAAATTTGAATTCTTTATTTAATACGTGTAAAAACGGCCGCGCTCGAAACGCCATCTAGTCTATAGTTAAAACGGATAGAGTATAATAAGTATTATTTCTTGAAATTCTCTTGTTAATGCTACTTTCAGAATGCTATGGTTAACAGAACAATTTTTTTGACATATGACAAATATTCAAATTATGTGCTTTATTCCTTATGTTTATTATTTTGGAATAAAGTAAACCGTAGTTAGAACGATACACTAACGCTATATGCATGTATTGATGAAGAACATTATTTACATTTTACTTTATATTCATTTTGTAGATTGTTGTTGGCAAATCAGTATGGTATTAGCTACTAACATAGGTACCTAGGAAAGTTATGTATATCATAACAGCCGCAGATATTTTGAAATCCGAGCTCGTAGAGCGAGGATTTTAAGACATCTAAGGCTTGTTATGATTCATAACATCCGTGGTTTGTTCAATAGTTTATCGGTTTCAAAAAATGAGGGCTATATTAATAAATATTATTTTTTAAAATTCTTTCGTTAATGCTACTTTCAGAATGCTATGGTTAACAGAACAATTTTTTTGACATATGTCAATATGACAAATATTAAAATTATGTGCTTTATTCCTCATGTTTATTATTTTAGAATAAAGTAAACTGTATTTAGAACGATATACTAACGTTATCTGTATGAATTAATGAATAACATTATACTTTCATTTTATTTTATTTTCATTTTGTATACCGTTGTTGACAAGTCAATACGGTAATAATATTACCATACAGATACAGTTATTACTTAGTTACCAGCCTACTTTTGTACATGTAAAGAATGGATTAATAGCCTGAAACCGGTAAATAATATTACCGCACAGATACAGTTATTACTTAGTTACCAGCCTACTTTTGTACATGTAAAAAATGGATTAATATCCTGAAACCGGTAAATTATTATTTATTTCTTGGCCTACGTTTCGAGTGACCATTTCCAGCCCTGAAGAAGACTGTAGTTACAGTCGAAACGTAGGCCAGGAAATAAATAATTTTCATTAGACTGCGTGCCTGATTATTTTTTTCCAATTTTTTTTAATAATATGGAAAAAATAGTTATTAACGTCATAAGGCTGATATGAAGCAAATAACTAGACGCGGTTGAATATTGTAAAATCAAGGCCACAGCCGAGATTTTACAATCAACCGAGTTATTTGCATATCAGCCGTGTGACGTTCAGTATTTTTCATAATAATATAAAATATCTTCTGAAAATTCTATTTTCTATAGCATATTGACAGGTGGCAGCTCTTCATGACAATTTCATGATGCTGCGATTTTTTAGAACACATGATTTTTAATAATTGTTCTGTTATAAAAAATAACGGTCGTGGCTGTTTTGACGCATATATTGGTTGAGCATATAGTACTGTTAAAGCACATTTAACAGTATGGTATTAAGAAATATAATTTGATGGTACTCTATGTTTGCTTTCAGTGTAAGTGAGGCGATTGAACGACTCGATGTGTCTATTGACGAGGAGGACGTTATGTTAATATAGTCACTTTTTAAGAAAGTGGAAGTTCAATATTTTAATTCATTGCAAATCGAGTTAATAAAGAGAGTTGGTAATTAAAAAAATTGTTTTGGTGCAAATTCCGTGCTATTCGTTGGTAACCTAATTAGAATTAATTATAAAGTTTCTGCAGCTGTTTTCTCTCATTTAGAACAAATCACATAATTGCGTCCATAATTCCTGCAATTTAAAAACATCTAGCTAAACAACAGTCCATTTTCCTGCTGCGTTGTGCTGCTCCTACTGCAGCAGGGAAATGATGAATGAGTCCACTCCGAAGAGGCAAGACACGGCGCGAATAAAAACCGAACTAACCTCGTGACAGTCGCTTGTTTTATGGAGCACTTTTCTTCTGTTGTGAGATTTTCACAATTTACAGTGGGCACGTCGTGGACGCGGGCGGCTCTGGAAGGAGATCTCACGGCGGATCGCAACGGATGATGGAGATAAACGCGCTCTATTTGCCCCGAGGCAAGGGGATGATGCACTACTGACTCCCGACCGAAACGGCTTAACTAGGATTGCTTTATACCTCACACCCAGACTGGCAGACTCAAATTTTAAATGCTATAGGATTTGAAGATAATGAACCCCTACATCGTTTTAAAACTTATTTCTCACATCTAAAAATATAGTGGGTATAATAGTCTCCACGACGAATGGCATGATTCTTAACGACATACGTAATTGAAGTACCTAGTTTCTTTTAGCCACACAGGTAATAGAATCGACTTATGTTGTACATGTGTTCAGGAGATAATTTGGAACTGTCAACATAGTTCGTATGCATGGGCGAGTGTTTCAACATTTTTGGTACTTTTTGGTACTCTCCACGCCAAAAATAAGTGCCTGTAAGATTGTGTTTGGTGAACGCCCTCACGGTACGAATATGTCATAATTACCGATATCTGTATACAAAGCTGATTGGCAGATTGGTACACCTAGCAATGGGTAATATGTCGTGGTATTTATTTACTTATTTATTTATTTACGAGAGAGTTCCAAGTAAAGTGACACTTTCGGTTGGCTAGTTATAAAGCCCTTCATATAAACGTGTACGTGTTTATTCATAAAAGCTAACCATCGATTTTTTTACCAAAAGTAATACCGTCCTCATGAGAAGTAAAAATAGAAAAAGATAAACTTTACTAATCTCATAGATTATAGATACACTAAGGTATGTTATTCTTCATGTGGTAATTTTTAAGTTTGATCATAAAAGTTGTAATTGCAGTTACTGCTATTGCGAATGGGTTAATTTATCTGACACATGAGGTCGGTAAACTTTGCACAAGAACACAGGGGAATAAGAACCGCGGTGTTTGACTTTCTCTCGTGTGGCTTGGTCCACGATTCATAGCTGATTAACTGTCAAGATCTCCGGCGATGATAGACTGAAGATTACGACGCGTCTCTCCGGTAAATGTAAGAGAAGGAAAGAAGACAAGACGGCGCGACGGAACCGCCTTAAATTACTCCAATCAAGGGAGGATATTTTGCTCTTAAAATAGAAATTATTGCAAGTATTATCCCATTGGTGCAATAACAATTTTTGAGAAGACGATAGTGTGGTCTAAGAAAAGTTTAAGCTTAAGTTTAATTCTGACTTGCCCCATGAGTCTTTAACGGGTTTTATAATGTTCTTTTTCTATTTTTTGAAAAATTCTATGCCTTAATTGTTTTCATTTTGGGGCTCCAACACATTGTTGGGAGGATTATTTCGCGGGTCACAGATGTTATTTTTACCTCCAAGCGCTGCGTAGTTTTTCGGGCATAGTTGCCTGAAGCTGGGTCAGACCAAATCTTAATCTCTTTGTTTATATAATGTAAATTGTGTAATGGCCAAAGGCGGCCTGTCAACTTTACTCGACGTTCTCTGTAGTTTTTCTTGCTGTCAAAAAGGGTTTCTCGGGCGCCAATCGTTCAGTCGATAACACAGCACAGGAGAGGTGGTAAATCCGGTAAAGGACGCTCAAATAGCGTCGCTGAAAAAAGTGGCTTGAACGCCAAAAAGGGCTCGGATAGCTTAGTGGAGACAGAGTTCGATTTTTTTGACAATTAAATCAAATGTAATGATTTTTAACTTTTTTATTAAAATATATTAAAACGAGAATAATAACAAAACAAATGAAAATAGCAACCGCTAGCATATAATCGGCTAATAGAAATGAACCAGCGATACATACAGGATTCGTTCAATAAAAGAAACGGTCAATAATGGACGGGCAACAATGGCATACATCAAAGTTGTGAGAACCCGAACGGGTAACAATGGCAGACACCAAAGTTTCGTGACTTCGGCACGAACGGTCAACAATGGCACACACCAAAGTTGAAAAAAACAAATACTTGCTATTTTGAATAAAAAAATATAAAATACAAACTCATGTGGGATCAAGAGAGGGATCGAACCGACGATCCCAAGCGCGCTGGTCTAGCATGCTAGCCACTCGACCGAGCACTCGACCGCGCTGTACCTGACAGGTAAACAACAAATTTATAAACATAAAAAAATAACTTGTTATCCACAAGACTACAATGCTAAACACGAAAATTACATCCAAATCTAGTGACCATCGTCACAATTGATGAAATCAAGTAATTTCAACTGGCAATTTTGTGTATAATCCTCTAAAACATTCAATGAATTGTCAAGAGACGCCTGCTTTCGAAATTGCAACCACACACCATTATTTTATCTGAAAACTTTGCCTTTCCTTTGAATTTTATATTGATTTTTTTTAAGTTACAAGATAGATGAACAACAATATGTAGGAGCCCCATAATGAAAACAATTAATAAATTTAACGTCCGACTGTTATGTTATTACTATCATAAGAACCCTACTTTCCGGATTGTTATATACCAAATAACACCCAAGGGCGTGTTACGAATGGTAATGTAAAAAAAAATTATATTGATACCGGGATTAATCCCAAAAAACAAGCAGAAGCACTTATAGCCTATCTACTCCTTAAATTTTATTAAAACTTCCTGATTCTAGTCCGTAGAATATTAAAAATTATAGTCGAATGTTAAACGTTGAACGCACCACGGGAGTTAAACGGACAATTATGCTTTTTGCGTTATTGTTCTTATAACATCTTATATACGTTAATTACTATTAAAATCCGGCTAGTTAAACTTCGTCTACCTCTATATTATATATGAAAGTTAAAGCTTAAGCTATATTAATGAGCCGGCTTCACATTTTTTAAAAAGTATTTTAAATCATATTTTATTCAATATTTTTCATAATAATATAAAAAAATTATATTAATTTACTTTTATTTTTGTAAATATTTAAATAAAGAGATTGGCGCCAAAAATAGTCATGAAAAACAACACCCCACTCCTGTGACGTCGGAGCACATACAGTACGTCATGCATAGCCAATAGGAAAACAGTTTACGTTATTTATATAAATAAAAGTAGGCGATAGTTTGTCACATGTTAATTTGTATGTGCTCTGACGTCACATTCTATTTCAGATCACGTGATTTTTCCAAAATATTACACAAATTTCAATAATTAATTGTATATAAAATATCCTATAGATATTTCGTGATATATTCAAATTTGAGGCTCTTTAAAGAACAATATCTTTTAAAATTTAGTACTTAGAAGTCTTATAAAAATTCTTGCAACAGCCCTATTGTTGTAGTAAACAGATTCAATATATGTTCCTTAAACCATAGTATTATGTATTCAAAATTTTCCAAAAACTTATGTCCCATATTTTAATCTCTAGAGTCTCTGCTGGTAAAAATCTTAAGGGTGTGTGCGGAATCATTGTCAAACAAAAAACTCTACCTCAGCGACTTAATTAACCGCTGCCCTTTTAGCGATTGAATCAATCGCACCAGGACAAGTAATAGTCTCGTACAATTTCACCTATATGCAGGTTTTTTGAAATAGTTATACTATCGCTAATGTGTTCATCTAAGTGCTGCGTCCACGTTGCCAACATTGAGAAGATATTTTAAATTAAGAGCTGCATTACAGCCGCTAGTGTGTGAATCGTGCTACTTTATGTGGGATTTATTTTTGCCGTGGTTATTTGTTTTGAGTTTTATGTCGGTGTTGGATTTGAGGGGGCCATACATTTTCTCAAGATGTTATTTATGGAAGATATGGTTTTATAGTCTAAAGGTAATGTGTTTGTTATTGCTTAATCATAAACTAGGATTTAACATTTACATTATTGGAGTTCGATAACATAACACGAACGATACTCGTATACATACATAATTTAGATATATGATGGAATATACCTACATACATAAATTATAGTTTAGCATTAAATTTTTAGTGAAAAACTTGATTGAATATTGTCAAACTATTGTTTATAAAAATTAAAATACTTGTTAGACAATAATAAAAATTGTCATTTTTTCATAGATTACTGTTTTATTTTGCATGGAATTTTATTAATACACATTTTGAAAATAAATCGTAGCCATTTTGAAATGGTTGAAATGAAACTAAAATATATTGGTATCGTTGCGAAGGTAAATTTATCTACATTCTGAAAAAAAAATTGAAAAATACTGATTCTCTATGCTAGATTTAAAGTTGTGTCCATTTCTGCTAAAACCGGATGCGAAATGCTTACTACGATTAAATTAAATTTTAAGCTAGACTGAAACAAAAATCTGATGTGGCCAACACAATACCTCCCGCTGTTTAATTTTCATTAATTTAAATATACATATTTAGTTATACTACAAACTATTAAAATCCATTCCATATAATCATGGTTCTATTTACTATTTTCTTTTTAAAACGGTATTACTATTATTTTTTTGAAATGATTAGTTCTTTGACAGTGACATTTATCTGTCAGTTACATACATTTGAGATATGAACTGTCAAATCAAGTAGTTGTGTTTGTTTAAAGCACAGGCTCTGTGATTTAAATTATAAATAATTTTATAAATTTATCCGCAAAATATATAGAAAAAGTGTTAATACAAACCAATAGAAAATTTAATAATATTTATTTGTTATAATAACATAAATCTCGAAAAAATAACATTTAAAGGTATTTTTCGGAGAAAAAATATTTTGAACTTCAAGTAGTGCCATTTCCGGTTATCTGATTTACACCAAAATCTAATGGCTTCTTTCCATATTAGAATAAGGTATGAATACAAAGTTTCAAAATTTTCTGAATGATAGTAATTGAGTTAGAGCGTAAACAGGAACCATATACACACAGACATCATCGTGAAAATGTTAAAATTGGATTCTAGGGACCTTAAAACGTAGTCATTTACCAAAATCTCGATATGCGATTTTTAGCACGAACGCTATTCCTTCCTTATCAAGGGTACCGGGAGGTAAAAATGCAAATCGAAATTTTGGTAGCTATAATCTTCAATTATTCATTTGACGTTTCGTTTCGATACGATATTGACAATTTGAGAAATGCTCAAAATTCAAGTGACAGCAGTGCAACCGGTCGTTTATCTAGTTAAACTTGGCTTATTAAAATATTATTGTATCTTTTCAAAATAAACGAAATATTCTTGGTGCCGGACTTTCACCAATTACCCTGCCTGTATATGACTTTTTGGGCTGGTGATATCATCAGTTGATAATAGAATCAATCACAGTTCTAAATGCTAAACATTACGACATAAAAACAGTTTACAGTGTAGGTAATTATCCTTAAATAAGTAATAACAATTTCGTTGAAATTATGTTGGTAGTTGAATTAGCAGATGTAGTATTTGATAATAATTCCCTGTGTATGTATGAAGTATCCAATCATCTCTGTAATTGTAGTTTGATGAAAGTGTGTCACACCTTAATGAAATTGCTATTTCGATCATGTAACAAACAAGGTTGTTGCTAGGGGTTGAAGGTCTGTGATGTGATCAGGCGTGGTGTGCTTATTTACGTGCGTGTGTTTTATCTCACCGGAGCCGGAGTGTGAGTCTCACCTAGGACGTCCGATGCCTCGAGTTCTATCCGCGGCTCATCACCAACCCTCCTGAGACCCTCCAATCCAATTTAGTCCGTCGGACGACGTCCAGGTTCCCTTCAGACGTGCCTTCGCACTTGGCTGCCGCGTCTTCAAAACAGGAAAGGACTCAGATACTTTTACTATTGCATGAACGCAGTTTCCAAGCAACAAAATAAAATCAAAATGGTTATACAGCGTTTGTTGTTACAAAACCGATGGTTCGGTTTACATTTAGACCTTCTTCAGAATAAGTAAGGTCTTACAAATTATTATTTAATAACCTTTCCAAGTTTTAGAATTAAGATGAATGTAAGTGCTATTTTTTATTAGATTTTATAAATCAAGGAAGGAAAGAAAGAAAAGAATGCTAACCGGCGGGATTTGAACCCACGATCTCAGCATTTGTACTGCTGCGTGTTACCAACTACAAGTTTTATTTATATTGGTTCAGTACAGTTCTCGGATGGGCGTAGTTGGTTGTCTCGTCATGGTTGCTTCCATCAAACAGCGGTACGCAATCAAATTTTGTGTTCGTTTGTGCAAAAAACCAACGTAATCGGTTACTTTGGTCTAACAAGCGTTTGGGGATGCTTCATTGACTCATTGCAACATTTTTGCCCGGCAAGAGCGCTTTCGCGATGGGCGAGATGGAAATAATAAATAATAATATTCTTTATATATTTCTTATTAGAACTTTTAAAAACCCTCAAACTTTTTTGACCTTATATTTTGCTCTAGTCAGAAGTCAGCTAGAATTCGCAGTAGTTGTTTGGAATCCGGAATACTTCACATATATAAACAGAATTGAAAGTATTCAAAATAAATTTTGCAGATATTTTTCACAAAATTCCCGAATTACAACCTCAACCTCCATCGCTGTGTAACTGACGCAATTTACTGGACATTGTTTTTATGTATAAATTACTTAATAACATAATTGATTGCCCACTATTACTTACACAACTTTCTTTTCGCGTGCAGTCGCACATGTTAAGATCGAATGAACTATTCAGTATAAATTTTTACAAAACTAATTCTGCAGTCAATTCTGTTATGAATCGTTTACCTGTGTTATATAATAAACTGTCAAATAATGCCAATTTTCCAGACATTTTTAACACTCCTTTGAATTCATTCAAAAAACAGATGCAACTAATCTTTCGCAATATGTAATTTATAGGTTATTATTTTGTGTTACTAATTAATTTTTGTACTAATATTTCTTTAATTTTACCCATGCTTTATATTGTATATCTACTACCGAAAATTTATGTACTATGCATGTAATTGTAATGCTTCTCTGTAATTGGAGCACTTAGCTCTGTTGAGAACGCTAAATAAATAAATAAATAAATAAATAAATAAAATAAATAATATATCATCACGGCATATTACCCATTGCGAGATGGAAATGACACAAAGAATGACGTGACCACCCCGCATCAAACAGAAAACATCAAGAAATGTGGCCAAATGTTAGTTTTTGATCGACAATTAAGATAGTTGCAGAGTAATTGAACATCGACAAAAAACGGAATTGACTATCATCGAAAATTTAAAGAAAAACAAAAACTGTGCGCTCTCCCGATAACGTATTGGCTTATAAAGCAACAGTCTGTCCTCCAAAAATGTCACTATGTTGCATAATTCTCCGTATGCTTCTGATTTGGCCCCGGCTGACTATACTCCATCAAACATAGTCGTGATATTTAGCCACTTTTAGAATCAAAAAGGTCCTTAAATAAAATTATAAAATCATCTTTTTTGTTTTCATAATTTTAGTAATTTTGGTTCAATTTAAAAGTTGTTCAAAGGTTTCAGTATAATAAAAAAAATGAAATGAAGTGTTCTATTGGAAAAATTCATCCAAAAAAGGGCAATTTTTACCATCATATTTAACAGTGAAATTTTGGTGTACGGAATCTAGATGTGACTAGAAACCTTTGTTGTATTTCCTATTATATTATGTTCTTTTCGGGCGAGTGCGCCCCTGTCGCGTTAGTCCTTCGTCCTGCAGAGCCTGTCTTCTGGCGTCCTGCAGCCACATCACAACAATGAGTGTTTATGATGGCGCCTACTCGTCGATTGCCATAGCAACGAGCGTCGTCCTAGGTGTGCCACATGGCGAGTGCGTGCCCTTATGCCTCCCCTATGCACTTTCTTCTTTTACTTACACACCTGCAGACTTTCAATTTTCTTCTTGTTCTGCGTTTTGTTTGTTTTTTCAAATCTGATTCCATTTAGTTTTGTCGCCATGGTGAAGTTAATTGAAATACACGTCATTTATTTCCACGATCTGATGTCTACGATTTTAAAAATATTTTTCTTCGAGCTATTTATCAAGATTGGAGAATGCTTGGGGCTTGCAAATTATTTTATACAGTTTCAAATTATAAATCAGAGTAAAATATTGCAGGTTTTTAAAAGCAGTTTTAATATGTCATAACAGTATTTCTTTCCACGTGTGTTTAAGTGTTAGAAAGGAATTTTAAGATTGTATAGGTGGCTTTTTATTGACCATTGACCTAATTGCCAACTGATTTATGATAATTGACGGCACGGGCATTAAATAGTTTGAGTTTACTTTAAATCATAATTACAAAGCGTAGAAATTAATATCTCAACAACTAACCATTGTAAGCAATGAGACATTAATAGTACATTAAAACACAAGTATCATAAGGCAATCTGTTAACGTACGAGTCCAAGTTACAAAGGACGAGTGCGTTAACAGGCCTTATGATATGATACATGTTTTGTATACTTTTTTACCTCTCGCTAAGAGAGGTATTGTATTCATGCTAAAAATCGCATATCCAGATTTTAATGAATAAGCACGTTTTAAGGTCCCTAGTATCCGATTATAACATTTTTACGATGATGTCCGTATGTGTGTGTGTGTGTGTGTGTGTGTGTGTGTGTGTGTGTGTGTGTGTGTGTGTGTGTGTGTGTGTGTGTGTGTGTGTGTGGATGTGTGTGTGTGTGGATGTTGGATTCACTATATCTCAAATACTATGAGACTTAAGACATTTTTAACTACGGATTCCTCAATCTAACAATAATGGGAAGAGTCCAGTCAGTTTTGGTAACAATTGGACAACCGGAAGTAGTAGTTACAAGAAAAAAATCGTCTAAATATTATTTATCGAAAATTTATGTAAATACTTATATTAAAGAACGTTAAATTCTTTATTCGATAAATATAAATTCATTATTATATCTTCTATAGATTTAGAGATAAAGAAAGGCATGTAAAATAATTTGATGTAAAGGATCAAACTACTACAAGGCAAGAAATTCAAATGTTTGTAATTGACACATAAATGTCACTGTCAAAAATATTTGTATGCCTCTCTCAAAAATATTTGTATATTATTATGAAGATTATGAAAATAAAAAAAAGTCAACAATGCAAAAGAATATACGTAAAAAAGAATATAAAAGGAATTTGCGAAAAAATGACGAATATAAAGAAAAAGAAAAGGAAAGTAGAAAAAGAAAATTTCAGGATATTGAATATAAAGAAAATGTAAGTATTGTACATAATTTATTTGAAAATATCCCATAGATTTTGCAAATATATGTGAGAATTATTTTGTAGTGAGACATGAATATATGTATTTGTATTTAAAAATATTTTTCGTTTTATGCGTACAACCAGGTAAAATATCTGGCGAGAGGTTATGTGTTGGCCACATCAGATTTTTTTCTATTGAGGTAATTTTACAATTAATTTTTTTAAAAAAGGACTTGTCAAAAATATGTCTTGTTGGTGTTTTTTGTCAGCTATGTTGGTAGCGCTTCCCGCTAACATTTGAAATTTCACATTTTGACAGTTTGTGTATTGTGTGATTCTGACTGATATTTTACATTAAAACATTGTATCAAGCATTATATAATTATGAAAGAGAAAAACCAATACTTATAATGTACTCCACCGGTTTCTTAATGAACCATCTGATTTGACATATCTTGTAATAAAGGTAAATTTATCAAATAACGAATCGGGATCGCTGGTTTGTGTTAGTTATTGTCATAAATAAAACTTTTTACATAATTAAATACTTTAATGAACAATTTATTTATCTACACTTTTACATTCCACCATTTTGTTAAATAATATTTAAAAATTGAATATTCGACAGTTCGCCTCGACGTAGAACTGGAAATCATGGATTTTCATATTTGCTTGATGCTTGCAAGTAGCCACAAATTTAGTTGACAGTGTCAACATTTCAAGTAACGTGCACCATACATTTCAAAACTTGCCTGATATAACAATACAATCAGCTGAAAATTGCAATATTACCATAAAATTAAATTGCAATAAATAAAATTTACCGTTTAAATTGCTTTGACAAAGTAAATCTGAGCGCATTGTTTCTTGTTTGAAAGATTTTAACTTCACAGATTCTTCTTTCTGAATTAACATAGATATAGCTATAAATTCCTCTTCTTTCTTGTCCTATCTCATGGAGAAAAGATAAAAATCAATAATTTGAAGTAATATTTCAAAATAAACAATTAACCATTTTGAGGTTATATGTAAATCATCTGTCATGACTACCACCTCTAGAATACGAAAGGCGCCAAACAGTACTTTTATAGATTTTCTAAACGTTGTGTTTTCAGGCATAGACAGTGCTTTTATAGACGCATAAGAACACCGAAATAGAAAAACAATTTTATAGTGTCTAGGACTCATAAATGACACGCTGAGTGATATTATTTCTGCTTTAAATAATTTGTCCAGGCGTAACGTTTGTATTTCAGGTGGAGAGGGGTGTATGAGTTAGCATCCGTCGATCCTAGGGATGTAATTGAATTACCAGCTTCTGGCCTGGTCTGCGTCTCTTATTCCCCATTATCTTGAGCACAAAGTGGGCCCACGTTTTGCTTCGTTGCTATGGGCGCTGTGTAAACTTACTCCAGGCCATTACGCACCTTCTACGATCCTTCAGTTTGAATTTATAAGAAGAAATTTTAAAGTGATTTAGGCTTATAAAAATATTTAGCTTTTTGGAAAGTATACCTTGATTTCTTAAGTTTCCTCTGGGTTCTGAGTTGTTTTCAGAACAATTCTTTGTTTAGAGGTAGATTATATTTTTATGCTTTTACATTTGGAGGAGGTTGTACCTATATTTCGAGATCTGTGATTGGGTAATTGTCGACACTGATTTACAATTTTCAACAAACAAACTATAAAACCTACAAATTTTTTCGATTATTATAATCAAATAAGTATGGACTGGAGAAGGCAACTGTTTTAAAATATAGATGTTAAAAACTGAATATCGGCTGTATCATGTAGCACATTGCTTATATTAAGCAACGTTAATATTTTGTCGCATTCATACACTGAAATGTGTTGTTTCGCGTCGCCTAAACAACGTCCGAAACGTCAATTTCCCAAGTCTCCATCAGATAGGCGACCGGGAAATTCTAGGAAAAACACTCTCCTATTTCTAAAGAATTTCTTAAATTAATATATCTATTATAAAAAAGTATATTTTGTCAAACATTCTTTCGCTTAATAATAATAAAAGAAAATGGTAGAATATTGAATGAATTTAATTTTAAAATAATGAATTCACAATATTGGCAACAATTTCTGTTTGGCGGGAATCGGCAAAACAGAGCACTCGGGGAGTCGGTAAAACATAACCAACAAACGTAATGTAAATTGTAACAAAACAATAAAAAATTTAACAAGTTTATTAAGTTTAAATTTGCTATGTACTACAATTGAAATACTTGGTAAGTAATAAATAGTTATTTAGATACCAAGACTCGGCTTTGAGGCTAGCGGGTAAGCGCAGTGACGTCACCCGAACCATGTTCCGTGTGTTCGATCCCCGTCGACCAATAATGTGTGATTTGTCGTAAAAAAATAAATACAGCTAATTGTACTTATCACACTCGGATGCTCTGGCCACTTATACATCTTAAAATAAATGTAACAATGGCTGAAATCCAACCGGCAGTACGGCAGTGATAAAACACTGCCGCTCGGTGAGTCCGGTTAGAAGGGTAAACGGCATCAGCTGTATACAAGCCCTAAATAGATAGACAGATAGATACCAAGATTAACACTATATTACATTTAAAAAAAAAAACATTAAAATAATTGGAATTTAAATTTGACACATCACTCTGAAATTAGCTACAAAGCAGTGTTATGTAATAAAATTTTAATAAATAAAATTATTTGTACACAAATTATTAACTATTAGTTTTGTACTATTCGTACGAAAAATATTGTACAAACCAACTTGGTTCCCGAAATCATTCTATGGCGCCGCCAAACACTCATCCGGGAACCAAGCGTTCACGCACTTGGATTGTTGGAATGTAAATAACTATGACAAATAGAAACTAATGTAATAAGCGACATTACGTTTTTTTTCAACAAAGGCACATATTCTGATTGGATAACATTGTTAGCGACGTCGTTTAATATAAGCGATGTGGTACATGATACAGCCGTATGTTATTTTCGAGTAAATATTCTCCCATTTAATATTGGATTACATAGCTTTTATTAATAATAGCATCCTTAATTCTATGCACATTCTTCTGTTACAGTATTTACCTATATGTCTTGCAATGTAGGTTTTACTGTACGCTCTGAATTTTTACTGATTTTCATATTGTGCCAATAAAGGGTCGCGGTAAAAGGTAAATCTGAGGTAGGGTTTTATAACTCGTCCGTTATCAAACGGTACCGTTATCACTATAGTAACGTATTTTTTAAAAGATGATTGGCATATTTACGTCACAGTTGTCAAATACAATGTCATTTTCTATGTAACCATAGTAATAACGGTACTGTTTGATAACGGACGTGTTACAGAATCCTACCCCTGGACTAGAAGACGGTCCTTTAAATGCAGGTTGAACTATTATCACATGTCTTTTGGTCCACAGTTTTTGTTAGTTCTAAGTCTATATTTAAAGTATTCGAAAAATTTTGTAGCAACATCTCACCATTTGTTTTGGTTTTATAATTTGTTGCCGAACTATTAAGAATCTGGGCTCGTATACCGAAACCTCGGTTTTTTAAGAATAAATGCTGTATGACTGAGATTTCGAGTATTTGTTAACACCTAATTAATAATTGATTTCTCTTCAATAATTATTAATAAGGTGGGGGTACATTTACTGCCCAATTCCAGGGTTAAGCTTTGAGAAGGCGTTTGAATGTCCACCTCGTTTTATTTATGATAAATATTAAATCTGGTGTAAACGTTGTAAGGCCAATAATAGGGTCCAGTCCAAAGTGTCCGTCCCTGGTCTTGGTCCAGTATCCAGCATCCACAGAGCATCAGCAACATAACGTGTCCGGCGGGTGGAGGGTAAGCGATGATTAATCGAGACGGCCGGTCGTGCGGTCGCCGCTGTTTACAGACAAGGGCTTCTTTGATCACAAAGACAATTAATATCAGAGTGACCATCGAGAAATCTGGCCAGCGAACGTGTTATTAATGGCAGAGATGGTGGAACTGACGCTCAAACGGGGACAAACCAACACTGAATTATTAAGAAATATGTAACCGTGAAGCCAAGGACTCCCGGGATACAAGCCATCCATATACCATTATAACGATCTTCATTTTATAATTTTTGTAGTAATAGTTTTTCAACATGTGCATAGATTTTCAAAGACATTACAATAGGGTATTCTCGCATATATTTTTTTCTTAAAGAGCAAGTATATCTAAGAGTATCTACTTGTGAAAACCCGAGTTAAATATTCCTTTTAATAAGCAAGATATTAATTTTTAAAATTTGATTTTCTTGTGTCACGTGATAGTACTAGTTGTACAGTATCAGCGGTGAGCAATCAGTGGTTCATAGGTTTTCGAGAAGGTGTTCAGTAAGTATTGAAAAAGATGGGAAATAAAATATATTTACTTGTAATCTTACCTATTATTACTAAAATCTTAAGAAATTTATAAGGGAAATTATTCTGAGTAATCGATTACATATTTTTGTTTATGCTGCAAAAACATTTTGATATTCTTAAATTATATAAATGGCATTTGATAACATACTTTTATTGACATTATTATACTTTGTATAAGAAATGTGAGACAAGTCTCGTAGCATGGTGGTAACGTTTTTGCTTCTTATGTCAAAGGTGATAGGTTCAGGTTCGAATCTACCAAACTCTCGACCAAACTTCCTTACCGTTTTTTTTATATTTTTTCTTCATATTTATTTAACATAATCAGATACAATTCTTATATTAAATTTGATATTTATTTAAAATTACAACAAAAAATAAAAATAAAGAAATTTGGTGGATTCGAATCCAGCACCCTTGACAGAACAAGCACAAGCATTACCACCATACAACAAAACTTATTACCTAAAATTTCTTTTAGGAACAATAATAATTATTACAATAAATTTACTATAAACTTTATTTACTTTTTTATATTCTTTATTAATTTTGAACGATTCATTATTAATATGATGCAATAAATATCCATAGGCATGCGTACAAAGTTTTTCAGTTTTAATGGAAAGTAAGTATTCAAAATATACTAATTTCCCATGTTAAATTCACATGTAACGGATTTTGAACGCCACCTGTATGTCGATTAGATACACGAATATGTATTTGTAAATAGTATTTAACAAATTTTTAATATTACATACATTGTTGACATGTAGTTCATTATTTTGTTACCAGATGTCATATCGCTTAGCAATACATTCTAAAACAGTTATACACGAACACTCCCGAACGATCCGAAATAGACCCGGGCATGTGTATACTTAAGATGTGGCCTGTTATCACATTCGAACATGGAGTAGGGATTTCAACTGGTCTCCCATTGGTAGTACAACTAGTACATCAGCAAAATTTAGACGCTTTATATCTTTTGCAATAATCAATTTATAACAGCTTTTTTTGCTTTTTCCCTCTGGTTTACTAATCAACTTTAATATTTTTATAATTTTTTAATATTTGTAATCATGAGAGAATACCCTATTGTGAGTAGATCAATTATTTGAAGTTCTTGTCCACAGTATATATCGAAGTGTCAATGAATATATAATTATAAAATCAGATCTAATCAAAGCAGTCTGCCTTTGAATAAAACTCCTACAATAGCCAGATGCCAAAGAAACAAAACAGCCTCCTTTCCCCAGCCTACTAGTGCTTCAACTGCCCGCATGTGTATCACCACCACCACACCGTCATAGGAGAATAAATATTAACCAAGACCAAGCAGATAACAAGTGTGAGTCATCATCGATCGGTCAGCACAGCATCACCAATGCAATGCATCCTATACAAATATACGAGAATAGGTGGAAGAAGTACAGGGTAGAATTTATGAGAACCGATGAATTGGAAATGGCCCGTGATTGCTGATTGATTTATTGTGACTATGATTGATGGAATACCTCGGCACACCTATAGCAGGTATATTGAGGGAAGCTGAACCCGCGATCAGGCGTGCCAACTCGACGGGAATAACTTCCGCTTTGGCGAGGCTTTTGTTTTCACCCATATACGCGAACGGGAACTTTTTTTACAATATTAAACATTTACATCTATACATTTTTGCTACTAGGATTCTCGTATGAAGTATCATATATTCTTACAAATTTTCTTTTTACCTTCCATCACCTTTAGGTAAGGAAGATATTGTCTTTGGTCAAAAATTTCGGTGATGAGTTTTTAATGAATAAATACGTTTTAAGATCCCTAGAATACGATTTTACTATTTTTACGATGATGTATGTGTGTGTATATATATATATATATATATATATATATATATATATATATATATATATATATATATATATATATATATATATATATATATATAAATATGTGTGTGTGTGTGTGTGTGTGTGTGTGTGTGTGTGTGTGTGTGTGTGTGTGTGAGTGTGTGTGTGTGTGTGTCTGTGTGTGTGTCTGTGTGTGTGTGTCTGTGTGTGTGGGTGTGGGTGTAACAAAATTTTCGTCTACGATAACTCTAATACTACAATTCCAAAAATTATAATTCTTTCGTATTCCTCTTCGTTGCATCCATATATGAAGAGCTGATTAGATTTTGGTTATAATTTGTCATCCGGAAGTACTCTCATTTAAAGATTTTAACAGTTTTTCGTGAAAAAACGATATTAAATATCATTTTTTCACATTTATTATAAATATTAAAGAACATTGTATTCTCTATACGATTTGACTGCATTTTATACTTCATAATAAATAGATATAGAGTTATAAAATTATAAGGAAATTAAATTTCATATATTAGCTAGCTATGCTATAAATAGCTACTATATTAAAAAAATTCTGATTGAAAGATGTCAGTGTCAATTGACATATTCGTAGTATATTTGTGTTAAAATTTTACTCGAAATATATGATACTTTGTATAAAATACATACAACTGTCGAAAGGTAATGTACATAGAAGAAATTTAGAATCTTTTGCAAGGAACTTTCTGTATGGATTTTATAGAAAATACATTTACGAAAATTCTACCGGTAGATACCGCATCTACTGACTGTGTTCGAAAATACGAGTGGTAAAAAGTTACCATGTTTGAAAATTGTACAATGTGTACCAGATCTATCTACCGGATTCATGAAGAATCTAATCTCAAAAAAGGTAGTGATGCAAAGCGAAGCGCGCGCGTTAAAAGTTTGTTAACTATATCAAATTTCTAACCTGTTTCAAATTTTCCATTTTTCTTATAGGTTATGGATCTAATCTGTTTACCATTTGCGTTGTTAAAATATCGATTCCGGTAGCTATAACCTGATAAACAGCTGTTTACCGGTAACAGTTCACTGGTAGAATTTTCGTAAATTCTGGTTCTTCAGAAGACAAACACAAATTCCAGTTACTCAGAGCTCAAATTAAATCTGAAGTTAATGAACAATACTTAAGTTATTGCAAGTCCATGCAGAATAATATAGTCGATGAACCTAAAAGATTTTGGTCATTCGTCAATAACAAAAGAAACTCTACGTCCATGCCATCTGTACTTATACACAATAACGAAAGCCATCTTTCATTATCAAGGATTGTGCGCCTTTGTTGAACCATTAACCATAATTTTCAATTTAATTTTAAAGAAGTCTATTTTCCTCGATCTATGGAAACTCTCGAAAATTACCCCCGTATTTAAAAAAGGAGATAGGTATAATGTTACTAACTACAGGCCAATTTCTATCATATCTAATTTCAGTAAAGTTCTGGAAATAACTCTTCATGATAAAATTTATAATCACACGTTATCTCTGTTATCGCCCAACCAACATGGTTTTGTAAAAGGACGGTCAACTGCAACAAATTTAATTTGCAAAACTCAGTATATAAGTGAAGTAATTGATCAACAAGGTCAGGTTGATATTGTCTATACTGACTTCTCCAAGGCGTTTGATCACCTAAACCATTCACTCTTGCTATTAAAGCTTAAATCTTTCGGATTTTCCGATTCATTAATACAACTTTTTACGTCATACCTTCTCAACAGGTACCAATATGTTAGTACATATGGTCATAAATCGGCTAATTTTTTACAGTGCTCTGGAGTGCCACAGGGCTCAATACTTGGACCATTGATGTTTAATATCTTTATAAATGACATTACATCAGGCATTAATATTGAACATCTTATTTATGCAGATGATCTGAAATTATTCTGTGAAATATCATCTATTGAAGATTGTCTCAAACTTCAATCTAATCTAAATCTTATTAGAGAATGGTGTGTTTTCAACAAACTACATCTCAATATTCAGAAATGTTATGTCATGTCATACACTAGAAAACGATCGCAAATAACATTCAACTACACACTCGACGGTCTCTCAATTAGTAGACAGAATTTAATTACAGATTTGGGAATAATATTTGATCCCAAATTATTATTTAATAAACATATTGAAAATAAAGTTGCCTCAGCATTTAAGTGTGTGGGTTTTATTATACGTAATGCTGAAATGTTTAAGGAACCAAAGGTACTTAAATTACTTTTTACTTCTTTAGTCAGACCACATTTGGAGTATTGTTCAGTCATCTGGAACCCTACTACCAATTATATGATAGAACTCATTGAAAGTGTCCAAAGAAAATTTATCAAAGCTGCTACATTCATATTAGAAGGTACTTACCCAAGTAGAGGCACTCCACAGACAATACTCCTTGAATCCTTTGATTTACAATATTTACAGCAAAGGAGAAATATGCATGCTAGTGTTCTTTTATTTAAAGTGATTCATAATATCATTAACTGTATGTTACTTGTGAAAAGAATTAATCTTAAAATTCCTAGACTGTCTTCTAGATTTAATGACACATTTTATTTACCACCGTCAAGGACTACAATACTCGCTAAGTCTCCCATACATTACATGATTAAATCGTATCACCTTGTACAAAGTCACGTAGACATATTCAATTGCACTATAAACGAACTTAAACTTTGTATATATTTTTATTGATAAATGTACCTCTCCTACCCATTAATTGGGCTTTTGCCTGTAGGGTAGTGTATTAAATAATAATAATAATAATAATAATAATAATAATAATAATAATAATAATAATAATAATAATAATAATAATAATAAATGCCTCATATAACTGACGGAAGGTAATGTGCTGGCCACATCAGATTTTTTTACTAGTTTTAATGAATCGAAAGATTTCTGTGTTTGTTTAGATTTTGGGTTTGTCCAGTAACACATGTATATTTTTCTGTTGGGAAATCAGTGTAATCTGAATTTAGCCTATCCTGTTGTTCCCTTTCACAACATCCAGCTATTAGGAATTTCATCTACCTATTCCAGTCCAATTATCTGTTACCCTTACCAGGGGATTTCCCAATAAACACATCCTCTCATCCTCGTCCTGATCCTGTATCCTGCAGTCACCTGCCATTAGCGCGTACGATCCTCTTCGGGACAGTTAGTCCTGCCGCCTCGCCTCGCTATCTTCGGCCGCAGTGCAAGCGTTGTTTATCTACCTGCTGGTTGTTGTGTCCGGCACTTCTCGTCCAATTACCGCAGGGATCAATGCAGGCTGGACACAGACTGCCTCTGGGACTTGAGATTAATGCGATCAGTGAGAAACAGATAGAAAGAAGGTGTTGGTGCTGACAATGCGTGGACGGCATGTTTAATTAAAAGGAGAGGGGATAGTTAGAGGGTGGCTTAGTTAGCAACTAAATAATTGAAAAGTATTCCTTGCTGTCTTCTTATCGAAAGGTCGTCTTTTTAAACAGTTCTTCAATAAAGAAATTATCGCCGATTGAAGCTTTATTATCCAAGAATCCTCGCCAATTTGAATCGAAAAGTATTCTCCATGCAGGAAAAAATAAACGAAACCTTTTTGATATGTTACTAGTAAATACATAGATATTATACGAGGAGTTATTGATATATTTTTAGCCTAGTCAGTGGCGTAACTACCGGTGTTCCGCGTGTTCCGCGGAACCCGGCCCGGTGCCTCAAGGGACCCGGCACGCACGTCAAAATAATTTTTTTAATAGAGCCACATGTTCCAAATTTATTAAATGATCTTACATCTTTCAGCAGAAAAATCCTTTTCAAAATAAAAATATGTAAAAAAAATTTAAGGGATACTACAGGGCAATAACGATTATCATTATCAGATATCTATTATTTCAGTAGAATACGAAATTGCTAGAACAATAGATGTATCTCACATATAAACCTTGTCAGCTTCTGATTTTAGTGCGCACTAATGTGCTCTGAGTTCTCGTTTTGTTTTCATCATATTTATATGTTTATACCTTAGACCAGGAATAGAGGGGGAGACAGGGCATGCTATGTATTTCGCCATAAGACGACTTTCCAAATCATCCTAGCGATTTTCGACCTTATTGAACTGTCAGAATCAGCCGCAAAAGGCTAGTCGGCCAGATGTGTTACATACGTGTGCAGTCGAACGAATAAGTTTTCACTGTCAACAAGCGTCACCTACCATTTTAGCTTGTCCGTTATTTACATTACGTTTTTTTTATTAATATTCTTTCGTATTTATTTTAGTTTTATAAAACAAAATCAAGATAATTTGTAGTTATGGATAATCAAGTATTTATTTAGATTTGGCCAACTGTAACATAACAGTATTTAACTGGTCTAAGGTTTATACTATCTTCGTGGTAGTGTTTTTGGCTTGTTGTGAAATTGCACTAGTTCGTAGTGAGTGCGCACTTTTGTGCACCGACTGCAGAAACAAGTGCACGAATATCAGTGCAAATAATATGACTTCTAAAAATAAAATCATATTGACAATTGCCAGAAATTATTAGAAAGTTCTTCAATGTCAGATAGTGATGAAGAGTTATTAAATCAAATAATAAAACTTTATGCTGTACCTAAATATACAAATAAAAAAGTAAGAATGTAAACTCATGTGAGTATTTGAAATAAAATTATTTTCGTTTTCAGTTCAAAGATACTTTTCAGATACAAAGGAGTACTTCCTGAAATTCATAGATAATTTTAAAAAACATGCCAAAACTAGCAGGCTCTCAGACTTGCACTCATTTATGGTCTCGTTTTCAACTTAAACTTGCATTAGAATAGTTAGGATCGAAACTGATTCCATGCATTTACGTCCCACAATGCACTGAGTACGCACTGACACCGCGTAAGCCGCAAACGCTAATATCAACTTTTGGCAAAAAAAGAAATCAGTAAAAGCTGTTGACATAAACGAACAATATTGTCTTGGTTTCATGTTTATTTTTTGTTTTTTATTTTTTTTAAGTGCCCTATTATGGGATCAGTAAAACTATTTTCTTATCTACATAGGGGCCCGGATTGACTTGGGAACACAGGCTCATGGCTGCATTGTTACGCCACTGTGCCTAATGTAGAATAATACATTAAACATTAAAACATAAGTTACAGAAGCCAACGTATTCTAGCACGAGTTACAAATTAACGAGTGCTTGAATTGCCTTTTGTAACGTGTGTTTTATAATATTTTCTCTTTTGAGGCTTTCTTTTATATTCGGGCCTATTCTCTAACTCAGTGGTTAATTTTTAACAACTAATTATAAAATTTAACCAATCAAGTATGTTGTTATATAACAAAAATTTGGATTTTCAATTGTTAAATCAATTTCAATTGGATAAAATTTTTATCCAGTTTAATAGAATTATTGGGTTGGTGATAGTGATTTGTGTTTTTATTTTGTCCGTTGCCTACAAATTTAGCGTATTTATTGCAGTCATGCCAATCTCAAATAACAAAATATCACCAAAAATCTTTTAAGAATGAAGCTCCTTATGCATGCTAGAATGTAGCATTCTAATTTCGAAACACATTTTCCATCGATACTCCAACTCCTATAACCCATCCAAAATATAATTGGTGTCTTGCTCTGCAAAATAAACTTCATCGGAGCAGGTAGCGGGTCTAATGTTTTGATTGTTCCTTCGTTGCAGAAGTATAGTGGTGGATCGTTTCATTTAAATCGCTCCAACAGGTCCTTGGAAATGTTCATTCGACTGCATTTTTTGGTCCAAAACGAGCAGTCACAGCACCCAATGCCCAGTCACTTTTCTCGTGCTCAATTCTTCATCTAATGATAAAATCATTCTTTGGATATACCCAAAACCTCTGCTATCTCTTCAACTTTCATTCGATGGTCATCCAGTATCATTTGGTTAAAATCAGTATGGTTTCACGGTGGCAAATGATGGAGCAAAGACCTTTTAATCAGCGTCCAACTATGTTTTAATTCACGCAGACGTAATATTATCGAAAAGTGTATCGCCAATAACTATAGTATTTTTAAAAAGCTCATTTTGTATAAGAATTTTTTTTATTATTTTTGTCAACATTTCCATAAATACGATTCAATTAATAGTGAATCAAGTATCAGTTGACATTCAAAGAAAACTTCCAAAGTTTGTGAACCTCAAATTGATGTAGGTGTACATCCGTGCTCATTTTTCACACTACTCCGCGACTTTGATCTCAGTTCTGACTTGACGAATACGCTACAGAACATTTCAGCAATATACTTGTAATCAGTCAGAAGAAATTAATGTTCTAGTTGGAAGCGTAATGTAGAGTACCTAAATATAATGAAAGGTAGGAAAATAAAAGAAGTGGAAGAGCGAGATGTCCGCTACAGAAATAACACATTGCTGCTCGGGCCATGTACCATACAACGACATCGCTGCTAATTTACTACGTAATTAATTGCGACGATAAAACAGGTGTATCTGCGGATGAACGCAAATTAAATCTAATTTCGGAGGTCGTACCTCGCAGAACGCAGAAAATAACTATAGTTTAACTTTCATTATTCGATTTGCAGAAATAATAAGTTTACCAATAATACAATAGCTGTCTTCCCTCAAGGTACAAATATGACATCTACGGCTTGGAATATATGTAAAATGCATATTAACCTTCTACTGGTGACGGGGTACCTTTATGACCCCACCTGTTTTTAAATTTAACGCCAATTGAATAGTTTTAAAGCTAATGTACAGGGTGTCTCATTTTCGAAGTTTTTTTAAGGTATCTCGGGTAATATTAATGATAGAGCAAAACCGTTTGCACATTCCAGGGTCAACTTTTCCAGAAATGTTTAATAGTCACCACAGGAAATTTCGATCTTCTTTTGTTTCTGAGCTACAGGCAAAAACTCGTTTTTCGCTCATTTTGAAAATATCTCATATCTTATTTATTATAAAAGTTAGAGAAAAAATGTTTATACAAATTTTTTACCATTTTTTAAATAGAATAAAATGGCGTAATTCGATTTTTTGAAAACTTAATGATTCTCGAGATATAACACAAACTTATGATTTTTTAAATGGGAACCTTGAATTTTGAAAATAGTCTCATCTTTTTGCTTATTTTATGATATATAACAAGTCTACATTCTTTTGTTTTAAACTTGAATAAAAGACGAATTATTAATTTATTGAGGTGAAAATATTGGAAATTATTAAGAAACAAATGAAAATTTTTATTACAAATCATCATTTGTTTATTTTGATTCAATATCTATTAATTATGTTCTCAAAATTATTCTTAACCAATTATTTTCGGGATAGTTAAATTACTAGTTATCGACGTTACAGTTGGCTTTGACACAATCCGAAAAAGATGGTTTAATATGCTTTTGAAGCAAATAAATTGAAAAAATGAGTAAAACTGAAACAAGTAGTATTAGAAATATGCAAATGATGATTAGATTTTTTCATTTGTTTCTTAATAATTTCCAATATTTTCACCTCACTAAATTAATAATTCGTCTTTTATTCAAGTTTAAAACAAAAGAATGTAGATTTGTTATATATCATTAAAAAGCTTATAAAATAAGCAAAAAGATGAGACTATTTTCAACATAGGTTCCCATTTAAAAAATCATAAGTTTGTGTTATATCTCGAGAATCATTAAGTTTTCAAAAAATCTAATTACGCCATTTTATTCTATTTAAAAAACAGTAAAAATTTTGTATAAACATTTTTACCTTCCGTCACCTTTAGGTAAGGAAGGTATTGTCTTTGGTCAAAAAATTCGGTGGTGAGTTTTTGATGAATGAGCACGTTTTAGGGTCCCTAGAATACGATTTTACTATTTTTACGATGATGTCTGTATGTGTGTGTGTGTGTATGTATGTGTGTGTGTGTGTGTGTGTGTGTGCGTCTGTGTGTGACAAATTTTTCTAATGCGATAACTCTAATACTACAATTCAAAAAATTATAATTCTTTCGTATTCTCCTTCTGTACGTCCATATGAAGAGCTGATTAGATTCTGGTAAGAATTGGTCAACCGGAAGTACCCTCATTTGAAGATTTTAACAGTTTTTCTTGAAAAAACGATGTTAAATATCATTTTTTCACATTTAATGTTATTATAAATTTTAAAGAATATTTTATTCTCTATACGATTTGGATGCATATTATACTTCATATTAAATGGATATAGATTTAAAAAATTATAAAGAAATTAAATATCATACATATTAGTCAGCTATGTTATAACTCTGGAAACAGCTGCTATATTAAGAAAATTCTGATTGAAAAGTGTCAATGTCAAGTGCAGTTGACAGTATGTTTGTGTTATATAGGATCTTTTGTTCTGTATGGAATTTGTATAAAATACATACAACTGCCTTAGGTAATGTACAAGAAATATAATCTTTTACAAGGAACTTTATGTATGACATTTATACAAAAGCCGCTTTCTTTTTTTAAGAAGATCAACTCCGAGTAGCACACATCTACCCTAAATCGTTCTTTTTAAAAGGGGATAAATGATCTTGTACTACCCAGTTTCTTCGTCCCCGCCCCCGCGAAGCACCACCTTTGAAACAGGATCATATAGCTCCTGAACTGATCCCGAATGTCAATCTCACGTCAATATGACTGACTGCTTTGTATTTTGTCTTTTTTGTAAGTATTTGATATTAAAATGACATGAATAGAAGAAATTAATTAGTTTGAAACGTTATATCATGTTTCATTACCATAAGAAATACTTCCATACTTAAATACACAAAGGCAAAAGAATTTGATGTCAAAATCAAATTAACAGACTATAACTTCTTATTTAAAAAAAATATATACTGTTCTTTTTAGGAGTAGTTCAGTTCAGTTCAGTACGAGGTAAGATCAGTTCATTTTCCCCCTAAAGAGAAAGCGCCTAAAATACATAGAACTGACGGAAGGTAATGTGCTGGCCACATCAGATTTTTTCTCTAAATTTTATAATAAATAAGATATGAGATATTTTCAAAATGAGCGAAAAACGAGTTTTTGTCTGTAGCTCAGAAACAAAAGAAGATCGAAATTTCCTGTGGTGACTATTAAACATTTCTGGGAAAGTTGACCCTGGAATGTGCAAACGGTTTTGCTCTATCATTAATATTACCCGAGATACCTTAAAACAACATCGAAAATGAGACACCCTGTACAGTAGCTCCATCTAGCCTTAAGTTAGATGTAGTTTATTCATTTCACATGTTTGTAACTTCATCAGTTGGTTTTTTCAAAAGTTATTGTAATTTGATTGGGGTCATATTGGCACCACGTCACCGTTTACGTTACTATTTAATAATGGCAACTACTTCCAAAGTTATCTAGATAATAATAATATACCAAGAGCAGAATTTATCAAATTACTTGCAAAGCAACTTGTAGAAGATCATATGAATAGATGATTAATAAATCAAAAACTTCCACGGGAATTACGTAACACTATAGGAAGAATTTTAAAAAAACCTGTGACAGACGAAGCCTTTCAGCCAGATTCGGGTAATAAAAGAAGAAGATGTGGATTTTGTCCACGTAAAAATGACAAGACAAAAAATACATGTAACTTATGTATGTAAAATACCTATGTGTCACGATTGCAGAGCAAATATTTGCAAAAATTGTATAGAATAATTTTTTATTTTTGTATTATGTTTAGTGCTTGCAGTTTTTTATTTCAAATTGTTTAATTAAGCTTTTCTATTTTTTTTTTGTAAATAAGCCATTTATAAACTTTAAAAAATATATATTCAACATTAACAAATATCTAGAAAAAAAATAGTATTTTAACATTTGTAAACCTCTACATTTTACAACACATTTTCGTTCGCCTTTCATTTAATCGTAAATATATTTTTTCCAAATAACATGTCAATTATTTAATTGTGTTACCTTACTTAAATACATTGTTTAAAAGCATATTTAAAGTAAACAATAACAATTTGTTACTAGTTGCTGTGCAATAATTAGTTAAACTGTCAAGATGGCACCACGTCACCAGTTACGTTACAAAATTTTCACGTCACCAATAGAAGGTTAAGTGCATGCTTGCGTATTTTTAAGAAAATCGAATAATGCATATGCAAAATAGAATAAGTGCATATTTTGCGAATTTATGACATTTGATAATTTTAAATTATCTCTGCAAAGAAAAACTGCCGGTTCGTACTTATAGTTGAAGAAGAGATTTATAATGAAATTTTATGGTTAGCCGATCACCTTTAGGGTGCGCCGTGGAATTTGTATTTACATTACCAGATATTTTCGAATTTTACCCCAAAATTTTCCCATTTCCAGGTAGTTTCTTTCCCTATATTTGGAATTTTAAAATTCTGCATAATTTTTTTGAACATTTGTATGAAGCAGCAAAAAAATGATAGAGAAATATAATTGTGTATTTAACAAAAATGCTGGATTTGAAGAACTTAGACAAACTAATAAATTAATAAAATATTAAATGGATATTGATGTTAATTTTAATTTAAACTTAATTGCAAATTTTAATTGAGCCCGTATAATTTATTGCTAAGTCGAACGTAGAGTCGGTGACACGAAAGAAAGCAGGTGCGGTAAGAGAAAATATTCCACGTAATCGTGTTATCTAGTAAACCATATGCGTTTCTTCGGTGTAATGTACAATGTACTACTCTTAGTGCATATTTTCCAAGCAGATTGGCACACTCAGCAATTGGTAATATTCCGCCATGATATATTTATTTAAAACATATTACGCCTTCAATGTCCGACTGCATCAATATTTTAATTTGGAATTTAACAAATATTAATTTAAATCATCTTTTATGTAATATATTTTGTACGTATGTTTATTTTATTTAATTTTTTTTAATGACGAATTAAATATTGGTGCAACCGGGTATAGTAAATAAAGGTTATTTTAGATAAAATGTTAGCAAGTGTTGTTTAATGGAGGCATCAGGTTTGAAGATTTTCCAGTACTCGGTAAGTACAATACCATCATTTAAAATATGTAAAATGCATTCAACATATTGTTCTTATTTATTTATAATACATTCATATCTGTATCTTGTAACATCGTTAGATAGTAAAAAAATTAAATATACATTAGTTAGTGCTGTTACAAAATATGCGTATTCAAATTTGAACCAATACAACGTCTACTTTTGTTTTATACCAAATTTGTATGTGGTTAAATCTACACATCGTGTAAAATTTTTCAAATTTGGTATTTAAGACTTTTATATTAATGAGAACGACATAATAGATGTTTTCTAAAATTGTTAAACCAGAAGTACTACTTTACAGGAAGCTATAAAACAGATTTTTTTGAAAAACTACATTAAATCAGGATTCAAAACTTCTCAAATTTGGTATTTAAAACTCGTGTATAATTTGAAACAACATTCAATTTTGACTGTACCTATTTGATAACCGGAAGTGGTACTTAATATGGAGCTCTTAACAGATATTTGAGAAAAAAAATAATCCCCAATTTGGTATTACAGACTTTTCTATTTATTGGAACAACAAATTAGATTTTGTTTACAAACGATCAACCGGAAGTGATACTTTACTTAAAGCTCATTGCTATTTCAAACATGGAATTGACGGGAGGTCATGTGTTAGCCACATCAGATTTTTTAACTGTAATAGAAGAAATTACTAAAGAACACAATGACTGCTAAACTTTTCGCTTGATAAAATATGTACTTACTTATACCATAAAAATTTCTGGAACGAATCTACAAAATACAGTGGTTTCCAAACCACATAATCATATTTTTACCTCCCGCTACCCTTGGTAAGGGAGATATAGGAATCGTGCTAAAAATTGCATATCGAGATTTTGGTAAATGACCACGTTTTAAGGTCCCTAGAATCCAATTTTAACATTTTTACAATGATGTCTGTGGGTGTGTGTGTGTATGTGTGTGTGTATCCTCCACTCTAACTCAAATACTATCTTTCAGAAACTTTGAAATCTTGTATTTCGAACTTTTTCTGTATTGGAAAAAGCCCATTAGATTTTGGTGAAAATCGAATAACCGGAAATGGCACTTTACTAGAAGCTCAAAATAGTTTTTCTTCGAAAAATACCTTTAAATGTTATCTTTTCGAGATTAATGTTATTATAAAAATTAAAGATTATTAAATTTTCAATAGATTTGCATTAATACTTTTTCTATATATTTCATGGATAAATTTATGAAATTATCTATAATTTAAATCCCAGAGCCTACGCTTTAAACAAACAAAACGCAGTTATTCAAATTATGTAACTGACAGATAAATGCCACTATCAAAGAACTAATCATATCAAAATAATATTAGTAACGTTTTAAAAAGGAAAAAGTAAATAGAACAATAGAAAAGGAATTCAATACAGTTTCCAGCATAAGCATGTAGGTATGTATTTAGATTAATAAAAATTAACGATACACAAAAATGTTTAAGCTGATCCTCATTTTTGGATTAGTGAATTCTATTCTATCCCGGTATTTAAATTTAATCTTCATTTTATTATAGCTCTGGTGGCTTAATGGTTAGAGCAACGCCTCATGTCATGAGTGCCCTCGGGGCTCTGGGTTCGAATCCAATTTTTAGGTATAAGTCATAGAATCTGGAATATAAGTCCTACACTTTTTACTACAGTCTTATACTCTTCTAGAAGCAATGCTTACAAAATACCTCAACGAAAATTCAAATTGAATCTTTAAATAATCAACCTGTTCCCTGGCGGAATAAAGCCATTCTTCCTTGGTTTGAGATTCACGTAAATAGTTGTATCTGCTTTGAAACTCGAAGAAAATTTCATTAATTAGCAAGACGCGCTTGAGTCCCGTCCCAACCCAAGTAACAAAACTTCGGTGCCCCGCACCTATTACTGAACACGCGAAATCTATTCCGTGTACTCCAAATTCCGCAATCCATCTTCATTATTCATATTTAGATTATTATCACATTATGACAAACTTTGCTCATTCCCGTTCCAAGAAAAATTCACCAACACTCGTACAGATGCAGAGGAGAGAGATCAAGATGCTAAATATATTACAATTGATGCTAAGGAAAACTACTTACGCTGGGAATATTAGATCCATTGGGAATTTATCTCGAATTTTCTTCATATTGAAGAAGGATTTAAACTATGAACTCGTACCTGAAACAAACAAATAACATATTAGTTTAAACTAAAAAGTATTTCGTATCTATAAAATATATACTTGATAACTACACAGTATTCAATTTTTTTAGTAAATGGCTAAAGAAAACTAATAAATATTAATAGTTATGTTTGCGCGATCAGGTTTTTTTAATGTCTACCGCTGGGGGTTGCCAAGGCAGTAGGTTTTATTTACAAATTGTAATTACTTACCGATCGGGAAGCGAGGTGGTAAGAAAATCAAAACAACGCTTACTTTAAATATGACAACTATTTTTTTAAGTATGTCAATATATTTTTTTCTTATTTTTTTTATTTTTTGCGTTGATTCTGCGAAAGAACGCAATAAGCATTACGGTCAGTAAATGCTCTTCTACCGGTAGAAAGCACTTACTAGCCTTAATACTTAAAACTATTACGTATAAAGGCAGTAAAGTTTTTCTTATTACATAGACAAAATAGTATATTATACAATGACGCTATAGTGGATGCTCTTAACACCGAGAATGAAGTGACGCCTGGTAAATGCCCGCACGGTACAAATATGTCATCATCATTACCGAAATCTGTATACAAATCAGATTGGCACCCCCAGCAATGGGTAATATGCCATGATGATATATATATATATATATATATATATATATATATATATATATATATATATATATATATATATATATATATATATATATATATACTGTATGTCTGTCTTAAATGTGTACATAGGAGATTAACATGGGAAATCAGTTTTTTGCAATTTCCTGCTCGCCTAATTATTTTAAGCAAAAATGTGTCAAATAAAAGTTTTAGAGCATAAATTCTGCATCTAAATCAATAAACAGAATTACCTTTCCATGCATTATAACGACAGAAATTAAATATGAAAATATAGAAAATTACGTTGAAAATATCGGCAGCCATGGAATTGAACTAAAAATAAATAAATGCTTGACGTTTTATCTGTCACAACGTAAGTTAACTTATTTGACGTTTCTGACAATAAAAATAAAACGACAAGCATTTATTTTTTGTTCAATTCCATGGCTGTCGATATTTTCAATGTAATTTTCGACATTTTCATAATTAATTTCTGTCGTTACAAAGCATGTAAAGGTAATTCTGTTTATTGATTTATATGCAGAATTTTATGCCCTAAAACTTTTATTTGACGCGTTTTTGCTTAAGATAATTAGGCGAGCAGGAAATTGCAAAAAACTGATTTCCCATGTTACTCTCCTATACACACCTTTAAGACTGACACACGGTATATACGTTGTAACTATGATGACGAAGTCATTTTTAAATGTGAATTTTTTACATATTTATTTTATTAGAAATATTCTGATTGGTGCATCAGAGGGAATATATTATTCCCACCTTACTATTCCCTCTAGAATGTATATATGACATTATATGGCAAAAACTACATATTTAATATACCTACATATTATTCATAATATTTAAAAAATCATACTTGACAAGTTTCATGAGATTTTAGACTATGAATCAAACTCCCGGTCATTTATCAGAGACTAGCCCACTAAACCAGAACCAAGACGCGTTTCGCTCTTATTGGATCTCATCAGTGTGGTGCACTGAGGCTTCCAGAACGCGCTGACTAGGTTTAGTGCTGTGTTTTTCTTTTTAATATTATATTATAACACTACATTTATTAATGCATATTATTAATTAGTCGTAGATAAAGGTACTTTAATTCCTAGGTTCATATTAAAATGCTTTCTAAAATCATAATCATACTTGCAAGACCAGTTTTTAATATGAGTAAATTTCTGGACTGTAGTGTAGAATAGCTGTTAACAATTACTCAAAATCTCAGTCATACAACATTTTTCTGATGGAGATGTGTACCGAAACGTTGGTTTTGTAAGAATAAATGCTGCATGATTGAGATTTTAAGTAATTGTTAACACCTAATAGTTTATAGTGAAATATTTTAGTAATTATTTGCAAGAACTAATCGTCCTTAGTATATGTTCATTTCGTCCCAAAATGAAATTACTTTCTGCCATCATCTCCACACATTATATCTCCATTAAACTCGTGGAGTCTTCAGTCGATTACCTTACACCTTTTGCTCCCCTGCTGCTCGGGAATTTCATAAACACTCGCTGGCACTTCTCGCATAATTAGGGGTTGAAAGAAGTGGGCTGGTGGTGACACTGCTGTTCCTGTGCCTGTGTCGTTGCCATTCCCGTTGCAGCCGCTGTGTCGGATGTAGTAATTTAATAGATTAATTTAGTAAGTAAGCGGCGAGGTGAACAAGTGAGCTAATTTTCACTAAGGCGGTGAACCACCAGCCAAGCAAGCATCGTAAACACAGAAGGTTTATGCAAAGAATACAACGCCAGATGCGTGTGAATTTGTGGAGGTGTACTGTCTCTGGTTTGTGTTTGCAGAAGGCTCGGAATTAGTGGTTTTATAGCGTTTACGTGCTGCATTTATAAATTATACAACCTCCGATTATTGGAATCAAAATCTCAGTTCGTCTCAGCTTAGTTCAGATAAACACACTAAATTGGAGGTTTAGGGATTGTGCTAAAAATCGTATATCGAGATTTTGGTAAATGACCACGTTTTAAGGTCCCTAGAATCTTACTTTAATATATTCACGATTATGTCTGTGTGTGTATATGTATGTGTGTATGAATCCTACGCTCTAACTCAAATACTATCATTCAGAACATTTTGAATCCATGTATTTCTACCTTATATGAATATGGAAATTAAATTTTGGGGTAAATCGGATAACCAGAAATAGAAATAGCACGTAACTTGAAGCTCAAAATAGTTATTTTTCGAAAAATACTGTTAAATGTTATTTTTCGCAATTTATGTAATTATAACAATAGGGGATTCCACCATTTTTTTTTATAATTTCATCTGAAGGGATAAGTAAAACTAAGATTGTCGGTGAAAATCCAGTGAAAAAATTCCTATTAATAAGCGAGTTACAGTCCTCCGAAATTTGAAAATATAGATGTGACGACATGTATATAAGTTTTTATATCAAACTATTTTCTTCGTGGACCTAAATGTTTTTGAAATATATGCTATTTCTAAATTATATTTATAAAAAATAAATAAATATTATTATACTGTATAAGTCGATATGATTTATAATTGGAAATGTACTTATATTATTAAGTTTAATGCAAAATATTTATATTCAAATAAAAACTGTTTGAGAATTGCACTACTGGACTGATAGCCACGCCTCCGCTATTTGAATTTCTCTACTTCCATTGGTAATGGGCTCCGCCCCTAACTCGGTATTCGTTATATATTTATAGCTGCTCTTTGAGTCGCCAATCAATATAATATATATGAATTTCATATGAGTGACGAGCTGCTAAAACAAAAACCCCCTTATTTCTGAAGTATTTCAATTATATCATTTTATTTCTTTATTAATATTCATCATTAAGCATATACTTTCACTATTTTTTACTAATTTCTCTTAATTCGATTGAGCTGTAATCCCCTATTAAAGAATATTAAATTTTGTACAAGTTTGTATTAATACTTTTTCTATATATACGAAGGTAGCACCGAAAGTTTCTGCAAAGGGTTGATAGAAACCAAAATTTTCCAGAAAGTATTTTTTTATTGTTTTTCGAATTACTCTCCTTTTAACTCAACACATTTATGCATTCGATAAAACCAATCGTTAAAGCAAGAAATCCATTCTTCTTGAGACACTTCAGAGACCATGTTTTCGAAAGCTTACCCGTTTCATTTGCACTTGTATATCGAAAACCACACATTATTTCCTTTAATCTAGGAAATAGGAAGAAATCATAAGGTTTAAGCTCAGGACTGTATGGTGGGTGCTCCAGTAATTCCACCTTTGATTCTTTGAAATAGGCTTTAGTTTGCGCACCAGTATGTGAGGATGCATTGTCCTGATGCAATACTAGTTTACTTCAAGGCCTATTTTCACGCATTTTTTCAAATACCCGTGGCAAACAAATCTTCTAATGTAATATTTTGAGAAAAAGGAGGCAATCATTTTTGTATCAACACTTCGAACTCGTTTTATTTTGATAGGATTGGGGTCTGTTGGAAAGACCCATTGTCGTTTTGTTTCAGGTTTAAATGCATACACCCATGATTCATCACCTGTTATAAATTCATACACTGCTTTAGATTTACCTCCGTTGTACTTTTTTAATGTTTTAATGCACCATTCCACAATGTGTTGCTTTTGACCATCATTTAAATTATGGTATCCAACGGTACCAAACTTTCCTGCCTTTTAGATGATGGAGCAAAATTTTATTTATAGCGGTCATTCCAATACCTAAAGTAGCCCGTATAATTCTGTATGTGACACGGTTGTGTTCTTTAATTATTGTACGAATAGCAGCTATGTTTTCATCCGTAACTGCAGAAATTGGCCGATCTTCGCGTAAATCGTCATTGATTCGATGAAATTTATATTCATTGTACCAGCTGTGAACAGACCTGATACTAGGTGCTTTATATCTAAAAGCATCCCGAAGTTTTTCGATGCATTGTTTTTGAGAGAGCGCACATTTAAAATCGCAAAATATCATAGCTAGGAGAAAATTTTCTGTTGTTAACTGCATTTTCAGTACGACGAGCGTACTTTAAAACTGCATGGAAAATTACTGATAACAGATAACGAATTGTAACAAGAACTGCCATGCTACCTAAAGATGTAATTTTATTTTTCCATGCATTTATTTTTCGTATAGCTACCTTGATTATATTTGCTAGCAGAAACTTTCGGCGCTACCCTCATGTGTTATGGATAATTTTATAAAATAATCTATAATTTAAATCCCAGAGCCTACACTTTAAACACAACTCCTTGGTTACACGGTTCAGTTATCAGATGTATGTAAATGTAACACTGTCAAAATACTAATCATTTCAAATTAATGCGCCATATTACGGCCAAAACTGTAAGTTTAACTATGTAAAAATACTGACAAAAACACGTCTATTTTTGTTGATTAATATAAAATTCTACATAAGTGTATCCGGTTTCGTTGTGATTTTGTTCACTATTTACAGATTTAAAAATTACAGTTATGTATGTAGGTAGTTTCCAGCATTTGTAAATATGTAAGTACGTATTTAAATTTTAAAAATTAAATGGCGGGAGGTATTGTGTTGGTCACATCAGACTTTTTACCTTCCGTCACCTTTAAATAAGGAAGGTATTGTCTTTGGTAAAAAAATTCGATGATGAGTTTTTAATTAATAAGCACGTTTTAGGGTCCCTAGAATACGATTTTACAATTTTTACGATGATGTCAGTATGTGTGTGTGTGTGTGTGTGTGTGTGTGTGTGTGTGTGTGTGTGTGTGTGTGTGCGTGTACGTGTGCGTGTGCGTGTGCGTGTGCGCGTGCGAGTGCGTGTCTGCGTGTGTGCGTGTGTGCGTGTGTGCGTGCGTGCGTGCGTGTCTGCGTGTGTGCGCGTGTGCGTGTGTGCGTGTGTGCGTGTGTGCGTGTGTGCGTGCGTGCGTGCGTGTGTGTGTGTGTAACAAAACATTCGTCTGCGATAACTCTATACTACAATTCAAAACTTATAATTCTTTCGTATTCCTCTTCGTTATACATCCATATGAAGAGCTGATTAGATTTTGGTTACAAAAGCTCAACCGGAAGTATCCTCATTTGAAGATTTTAACAATTTTTCTTGAAAAAACTATGTTAAATATCATTTTTTCACATTTAATGTTATAAATATTAAAGAATATTTTATTCTCTATACGATTTGACTGCATTTTATACTTAATATTTAACGGATATAGAGTTATGTACATTAATTTAAATAGTTTCTGTTTCAAATTTTAAGTGAATATTAAGGAGGCCATATGCTTTTATATCCAGTAAAAAAATTGGGGGGGGGGACAAGTACTGCGTTACGTAATATATGGGGGGGGTTCACGTTTGCGTTACGGGTGCGTTACAAAGGGGGAGGGGGTATCAAAAATTTCCTAATTTTGCGTTACGTAATTTAAGGACAGCCCCTTAACTCACTAATTAACAGAGCTGTACTTACGTTTATAAAAAATCGAGATTTAATTGTCCGCACAATTTTTTAATGATTAAAAGAATATCTTTCTGTTTGAAGCGACGTAGAAGAATGCGTGCCCCATTAGATAAGAACAAGCCTGGTTATAAATTGACGTTTCATTGAAAAGTAGCTCACAGCGTTGAATACCAAGCAGGGTCTGTGTCTCTCCGCGGGTCAGGTGCTGCCACCTATTACGTCACTTCCTTCGATTTCCTCTGGTAATTGGTCAGGTTCGATAAGGACTCGGTACAGTCCCAGTCAGAGCTCGTTAACCTTTACGAACCTCGTTATCTCTCTCAGAGATACTCGCTCGCTAGCTATTAGTTTATGAACTGTGTCGTGTCGTGTTAATTATATTTTCAAATCGTAAAACTCTTTCCCAGGCACACAGGATATGGTTAGATATTTTTTAATTTTGTTATCGCGTCGCACAGCACTTTGGGCGATATATTAGTATTATTTCTTCCGCGAAACGGTGATTACGTTACCTGGGAGTTTATTTTTAAGAATACGCTTTTCTCAGACAACTTTGTCATTATTTTTTAAAAATAATACTAAGAAAAAAGATTCTTAAACTTGACGTTCTGTTTTATACAGGTTGTGTAAAAAATCAGTTACATAGACATTAAACATGAGAAAACTTTTTTTAATATCTATACCGTAAAAGAAATAGTATATTAGACTGCATGGGAAATATAACATTCTCTCCTGAGGTGTACGTGATTATAGGTACTATTTTTCCACGACCGGAAGTGGAAAACTTTTATTGAAAGAAACACTGCTAGTCAACTGCTTACTAATCACCCTTAATCAATTGTTCATGCTACCAGCCAATATTTTTACAAGCACAAAGAATAATTGTAAGAACCGCAGAAAATAGTTGATGCTGGTGTGGCAGTTTTAAACTTTTTACCTCTAAAATTCAGAGAATTGTATGATTAATTTTTAAATATCATTACTTGACAAAATTAAAAAAAATCCTCAAAGGGAAAAATATCTAGATTACATATCCAGAGGCAAAATAGTGTACTTTTTCTTTTTATTTCGAAACCAAACATATTTCTTTTTTGCACCATCGGGTTTTTTTAAATGTTTACCGATAAGGTTTCCAAGGCAGTAGGCTTTATTTATAAAATACTGATCGGTAAGTGATGTACATAAGCTACCGATCAAGAGGCGCAGAATCAAATGTTACTTTAAAAATGACAACCAAATTTTTTTAATATGTCAAAATAATTTTCAAATATATATATTTTTTAATTTTGCGCGTGGATTATGCTTTTTCACCTCATAACGTTTTACAACACGGATAATAACTGACAAACTGTATAACTTTTTTTACATTCCGTCACTTTTAGGTAATGAAGGTATTGTCTTTGGTCAAAAAATTCGGTGCTGAGTTTTTGATGAATAAGCACGTTTTAGGGTCCCTAGAATACGATTTTACTATTTTTACGATGATGTCTGTATGTATGTATGTATGTATGTATGTATGTATTTATGTATGTATGTATGTGTGTGTGTGTATGTGTGTGTGTGTGTGTGTGTGTGTGCGTGCGTGCGTGCGTGTGTGTGTGTGTGTGTGTGTGCGTCTGTGTGTGACAAAATTTTCTAATGCGATAACTCTAATACTTCAATTCCAGAAATTATAATTCTTTCGTTACATCCATATGAAGAGCTGATTAGATTTTGGTTATAATTGGTCAACCGGAATTACCCTCATTTGAAGATTTTAACAGTTTTCCTTGAAAAAACTATGTTAAATATCATTTTTTCACATTTAATAATATTATAAATATTAAAGAATATTTTATTCTCTATACGATTTGAATGCATTTTATACTTCATATTAAATGGATATAGAGTTAAAAAATTATAACGAAATTAAATATGATATATTAGCCAGCTATGCCATAACTCTAGAAACAGCTGCTATATTAAGAAAATTCTGATTGAAAGATGTCAGTGTCAAGTGCAGTTGACAGTATGTTTATGTTATAATTTTATTGGAAATAAGTATAGGATCTTTTGCTAGAAACTTTCTGTATGGAATTTGTATAAAATACATAAAACTGTTTTAAGGTAATGTACAAGAAATAGAATCTTTTGCAAGGAACCTTCTGTATGACATTTATACAAAATACATAGAACTGACGCAGGACGCAGGCACCGGACAGCTAAATGAATGTGCCAAAACACTATCATAGTTCCAGGAAGCAAACTGTAGAGGCGCGACAGTGCTTACATTTTAAGAAAATGGATTAAGTCACCTTTGAGTTCAAAACTTTTGTACTGTAAAGTCACATAAGTCATCACATATGTCATTGAACTTACGCTTTAACATCTTTAATTATTTGCCAATTCAATTTGTAATAGTTTATAGTTTTAGTTATAGTGCCAGTAGTGATTTATTTCGTGATTTCTCCAGTTTTAAAGTGCATTAACTGTGTTTATTTTTGAGGTAATATGGAATTGAAATTCAATAAGCTGATGAACATTCGTTGTGCTGTTTAATATAAAGTGCAAAGCAAAGAAGCAAATAGACGTTTACTTTTATATTTAATGATGAAATGTCGTACCATTTCCAATATCCTTTTATCTATATAAAGAAATATTAAAATAGAAGTGTATGTCTATCTGACAAGTAATTTTAAATTTATTTAGAAATGAATTTATAGTTATTGTATTGTGATTATTTAAAATATATGTATGTATTTATATTTAATTTTCTCGTGTCCTTTAATTTAAAAATTCAAAATTTCAATTTATCTATACATGACATATCTCCTATGTCACAAACTACCAAGCCGACCAAGCCATCACAGTGTGTGTTAGTTCATGGAAGCAATCTGTAGATGTCACTATTTTGTATTTCGAAAAATACATTAACTGTCCTATCTGTAGTTGAGGTGATCCGTGAACTGACGGAAGGTAATGTGCTGGCCACATCAGATTTTTTACAAATTATTATTTTCACCTCTCGCTAAGAGACGTATTGAATTCATGCTAAAAATCGCATATCCAGATTTTAGTGAATAAGCACGTTTTAAGGTTCCTAGAATCCGATTATAACATTTTTACGATGATGTCCGTATGTATGTGTGGATGTTGGATCCACGATTTCTCAAATGCTATAAGACTTAAGACATTTTTAACTACGGACTCCTCAATCTAACAATAATGGGAAGAGTTGATTAAGTTTTGGACAACCGGAAGTAGTAGTTACAAGAAAAAAATCATCTAAATATTATTTATCGAAAATTTATGTAAATACTTATTAAAGAACGATAAATTCTTTATTCGATAAATATAAATTCATTATTATATCTTCTATAGATTTAAAGATAAAGAAATGCATATAAAATAATTTCATGTAAAAATTCTCAGATCAAACTACTTCAAGGTAAGAAATTCAAATGTTTGTAATTGACACATAAATGTCACTGTCAAAAATATTTATCTGCCACTGTCAAAAATATTTGTCCAACATTATGAAGATTATGAAAATAAAAAAAAAGTCAACAGCGCAAAAGAATATACGTAAAAAAGAATATAAAAGGAATTTGCGAAAAAATGACAAATATAAAGAAAAAGAAAAGGAAAGTAGAAAAAGAAAATTTCAGGATATTGAATATAAAGAAGTATGTATTGTACATAATTTATATTAAAATATCCCATAGATTTTGCAAATATATGTGAGAATTATTTTGTAGTGAGATATGAATATATGCAATTGTAATTAAAAATATTTTTCGTTTTATGCGTACAACCAGGTAAAAATCTGGCGAGAGGTTATGTGTTGGCCACATCAGATTTTTACTTCCTTGTACAAAGGAAGTATTGTATTCGCGAAAAAATTCGGTTTCCAGATTTCTACGGAAATATCCATTTTGGCCATCCCTGAATCCATTCTGACTAATTTCGTCGTGACGTCTGTACGTACGTACGTACGTGCTTATGTATCTCGCATAACTCAAAAACTGTAAGCCGTAGAAAGTTGAAATTTTGTATTTAGGATTTCGATAACATCTAGTTGTGCACCTCCCTTTTTGGTCATTATATAATTTCCAGAAAAGGTACTTTATTTGAAGCCTATAATAGATTTTAATGAAAAACTGTATTAAAATATAATCCAAAACTTTTCAAATTTAGCATATAAGACTTTTATATCAATTGGAATAACATAGCAGAATTTGGTTAAAACAGGCTAACCGGAAGTGATATATTACCTAAAGTTGTTAACAGTTTTTCTTGAATAAAATGGTTTCATTTTGATTTTAGAAATAAATGCTTCAAATAAGAGTTTTAGAGAATTAAATTCTGCGTCTAGCACATCAAGTATTATTAAATTAACCCTTTGTATAAGCGAGATATGTAAATTTAAATTAATATACTTTTTGGTTTTTGTAATGAAGCTATGCTATGGATTAGGACAAAAAATAACAAAAAAAAAAATAAAAAATAGATGTTAATGTCAAATTACGTCAAATATTGGTCTTGCGTACAAGGAAGTCGTATGGTGTCCGCATCAGATTTTTTGTAAAGCCGTCGAGATAACTATAACATCATTAAGTTAAAAAATATTGGTTAAATTGTTGGCATGATGTGCGATGGCGGTGTGTGTTCGTCTACCTCTGGTGTGAGCGACAACGCGGCCATTGCCGTGTCGCATGATGGCCGCCAAGGTTAAACTAATCAAGTGAAGTGGATAAGCTTGTTTAGTGTTAACGATCACTGGAATGGCAGACTAATATTTTTAACCTGATGTAAAAACGTACACTTTATTAATGAAAGGCGTTTGTGTGCTGCTTTTTTCAGGCCGTATGGTGTTTACGACAGTACAGACTCGGTTTATGGGACGCACACAACGCGCAATTCCATTTGTTTATGTAGTAATTTGTTTCCAATGATGCGACACATGGTGTAAGTTAATTGGAGCACTCAGGATTGATGCTTGAGGCACTCGAGAAAGTCTTATCTCTGACTCATTTCAGTGAAATAATAATGAGAGTAAAGTACGCACTCGTTTCTATAAATCGCATTCATTGCTTGATACATATTCCTAACTGGGATGAAAAACTCAACAAAAATTATCATTAACAATAAATGATAATGTTTTGCAGATTAATTCAGAATATCTTCTTGAAATAAATATATAGGGTATACTTGACTTGAATGTAAATTACGCTGTTGAAGGCCCGGTATTTTCATCTCTGGTTTAAAATGTCTGTTAACGGTTATTTAGAACGTAAAATATCGCATCAAAAAATTGACACGTGTAATTTTCACAGCGTATACAGAGTGATCCAGAATAATTGAATGTCACGTGACTTGAAAAAGTTCTGATTAAAATCAAAATTATCTTTCACGGAAAAAAATTAGTATCAATTTATCGGCAATGTAAAATTATGTTTCCTATATTACCGATATTTGGAAAATTTTTGGAGAACTTTTTCTTCCCTTTTTTTAAAAAAAAATGTTGTTTGAAAATGGACTTTTTCCGGCCTTTTTGGGAAGGGATTTATGTTTATAAAACTTGTTGTTTTAATATTTTATTGAAATTAGACGTTTCGAAGGCCCAATGGCCTTCATCTTCAGCATTTTCTTACTATCTATCGTTACATTTTTGTTATTCCATTTTAATTAAATTTTAAATCCTATGTAGGGTATGTTTGACCACAAGGCCCCCACATGAAGGCCATTGGGCCTTCGAAACGTCCAATTTCAATAAAATATTAAAACAACAAGTTTTATAAACATAAATCCCTTCCCAAAAAGGCCGGAAAAAGTTCATTTTCAAACGATATTTGGAAAAGTCAGCGGCGTTAAGTCTTTGAATTTTTTTACATAGTTTATTTTTACCTTTATAATTAAACTGTTATTTATTCAAATCATTACGTTAGAATGGTTCATTATAGAAGAACATGACAAATTTATTTTGGAAGTATATATTCTTTCTGTGAGGAATGATGAAAATGAGTGGAAATATGTACGTAATGCAATCTGTCAATCGTATTTCACTATCATAACGATGCGGCATTCAGAAAATCACAACGAGGCGAAACTTTCAATCATTCTTGATCACTCTGTACTATAAGACGTTTTTAATTCAGAGCGGTTACCTACAGTTACGTGGAAACCGCATTTTTATTGAGCAACCCGGTTACCCTTGTCTAGCATTTTGTTAGTATTGATATTTTCAGTAAATATAAAAATGGAATTTGTGAATTTTTCATCAACGTATTTTGTATTACTACAATCAAATGTATAAGGCCCGATCATATCACCTCTAATTAAAGTGACAGTTTACTAACCGTTAGTTAAGAATTAAAATGAAGATTAGAAGCGATGCGAACGATAGGATTAACTTGTAGGTAGCTCTAACCAAAGGTGGTAAGAACAATTTTCGAAATAACCGTTGGTAAGCACTAAGCACTATGTAGAGGTCAGAGGTGGTAAGAGCGGGCCTTACACTACGAACAAGATAAATAATTAATTTGACAGAAAAGTCTTTAGTAACCGGGCATATTTTATTCACAATGGTTACCGTACTTACTGCGCGGTTAACCATATTATATAACCCTTTTACGCGAATAAAAAACACCTTACCATATCGATGGTATATTTTTCGTTCAACAGTTAAGGTAATAAACAGTTTAAGCAGTGAGAAAAATACCGAGTATAAGGAAAGAAATATATTTTTTTAAAAATTATTTCTCTTTCTTAAGTAAATAGTATATTAAGTATTAAGAACGGTAAGGACAGTTTACCGATCGAAGACAATGTTTGGGGATTGAGCGGAGCGAAGGCCCCAATTTTGTCTGAAATCGGCAATAAGGGATTACAGCTCAATCGAATTAAGAGATATTAGTAAAAAATAGTGAAAGTATATGCTTAATAATGAATATTAATAAAGAAATAAAATAATTTAATTGAAATACTTCCGAAATAAGGGGTTTTTTGATTTAACAGCACGTCACTCATATGAAATCCATATATATTATTTTGATTGGCCACTCAAAGACCACCTATAAATATATAACGAATACTGAGTTCCGGGATGGAGTCTACTCCCAATGGAAGTAGACAAATTCAAATAGCAGACACGTGGCTACCAGTCCAGTACTGCAATTCTCAAACAGTTTTTATTTGAATATAAATTTCTTGCATTAAACTTAATAATTTTGATACACTTGCAATTATAAATCATGTAGACTAGTTATAAATATAATTTGAAAATTGCATACATTTCATGAACATTTTAGATCCACGAAGAAAACAGTTTTATATAAAAACTTATATTCGTGAATTTTTTCACCGGATAGTCTTAGTTTTACTTATACTTTCTGATGAAATTATTTTAAAAAATGGTGGAATCCCCCATTCCTTGACGTTCGTGATACATTTTTTGCACGATTGTCGTACAAAATTTTTAAAAAAAGATTTGAAAATTATTTTGATATATTAAAAAAGTTTAATTGTTATTTTTAAAGTAAGCTTTGATCGTTTGATTTTATTTACTTACCGTCTCGCCTTCTAAACGGTAAGTGATTCACATCACTTACCGTTCAATAATTAGTAAATAAAACCTACTGTCTTGAAAACACTATAGGTAAATTTTTTTATTGTTGAATGTATCGGCGTGTAATAATACATTATCTCCTTGATAAAAACCAGAGAGATTGTAACAAAATTTATACTTATTACGAGACAAAGAACTGTTGTTAACAAACATTCCATCCGTACAGAGTTGAAAAAACGTGAACTAATTCATTCAAGTCATAAACCTAGACGTCTCCCTATCAGCCGGTATAACCTCGGAGGTTATCTCCTCTACCAGGCAAGAAAATTAATATTGCCGATAAAGTAGAAACCTACTGACAGGTCAACAAACTTCATCCAACATTTGATACGGTAACCATCGCGGCAATTAGCTCACACACACGCTTGCAGCGCCGCCCTAGCGGCCATTGTCGGCAATGCGACACGCCTATCGGGACACAACAACGATTATCTATTTATTATATGGTTTTAACTGAAACATAATTAATGGAAAGAACGTGATAAAAAGTTAAGGAGGAGATACTGTTTTGTGGGAGATTCAAAGGTGGTACTGTTGAAGTATACTCGTATGTGCCTATACTCGCCCTGTCTGCAGTATCAACTAATAAAACTCCGCACCTTCAAATGATCAGTATGATTTATTCGAACCCAAACTCATATGAGTTCGACCGGTTAACATTTTCAACAAACTAATTATAAAATCTATACAAATGGTGAGATATTTGTACAAATTTCTTTCGACAAGTTTAAAATATAGATTTTAAACTAGTTATTTAAATATTCCACTAATTAATATTGGACTACATCGCATTTATTAGTAATACCAGCTTTAATTATATTAGGCATTGTAACCCTAGGTCCTGCAAGTTTTTTTTTTATTGGCATAAATAAGAAACAGCCAACTAGCGGCAGCGGCGAATATTAGAACTACAAACCATGGTACACATACGACTTTTACATGAAACTACAACTATATGACTACAAAAACTTTATTATACGTACTTGAATTATAAATAATAAATACTAATAAACAAACAAATGTCAACAAAAAGTGTACCATGACGATGAAGCCGATATATATACAATTGATCTCAATGAGGAACTAAGAAATATTTGTCTAATTTTATCAAAGATACTAATAGAAAAGCACAAGAAAAATGTAACTTTATTTGTAAATATGATTTTCAATGCAGGTACGATTATTATCAAACGTTGTTATAGCTTTAAGAATATTTTTAATATTCCTGGTAACTAGCAGCAGCAAAAAGCTGAACACAGTTTTTCGAAAGTGAAAATTATAAAGAATTATTTTCGAAAAAGCAATAGATAACAGAACTATAAAGATGTTATCAAGCTATTTGTGATAAAAACAGCTCGAATAATTGTTTAATAAATGGTTTTTCTACTATGCAGTACTGTTTTAAATGTTTTGTTCCTTTTTCTGCATTCTTGTTGTTCAATGACTTTTTATATTTAAATATTAAATATATTTTGAAATACATAAAAATATCATGTTAATTAAGCCATAATTTTTCTCTTACACCCGTTGCCATAATAATTTGAATATGGTATTTCAAAATATTGGGATGCTCAATACATCGGCCCGGCCCTGGAGTAGGTTATGAGTAAAGAAACATATGTCTTAATTTAAAAGTATTTAATTAAATGTCAATTTGACACGAGAAATTTTACAAATGTTTTTACTCGATATCTATGTACAAAGCAGATTGGCACACCCAGCAATGGGTAATAAGCCGTGATATATTTATTTATTTATTTTTCTAAAGAAATGAAATATTTTCTTCTTTTAGAAATGGAATTAAATTAGAAAACGGCGAGTGGCAATATACTGGATCCTTCATTACTATCTTCCCTCCTTAAAATTAACGTATGGGACATAAGTTTTGAGAAAAAGTTTAAACCTCTTCATCAAATAAAAAGATTTTTTAAGTGAAACGTTGACATAAGGGGTTCTTCCTACAAAATAAGGAGATATCAAATCCAATTTTACAACACTGATAGGTGACCAGTATCTTGAATACGACGCAGTTTTTTAATACCTTGTCTCATTTGTCTCTGGAAGATGTTAAATCAACTTTCCTGATCGTCAGAAATATTCTTGTGTGTAACTGTTGTTCGTTTTGTATTCCCTGCCATTATTGTATATTTGTCTGCTGAGAAATACCCAGAAGTCTTCAATTAATTGATTAATAGATTTTAATGAAAAACTATTATAAAATATAATCCAAAACTATTCAAATTTAGTATATAAGACTTTTATGTCAATGGGAATAATATAGTAGATTTTGGGTAAAATAGACTAACCGGAAGTGATATATTATCTGAAATTATTAACAGTTTTTCTTCAATAAAATTGTTTTATTTTGATTTTAGAAATAAATGCTTCAAATAATAGTTTTAGAGAATTAAATTCTGCGTCTAGCAAATCCAATATTATTAAATTAGTCCTTTGTATAAGCGAGATATGTAAATTTAAAAATTATATAGTTTTTGGTTTTTGTAATAAAGCTTGCTATGGATTAGGACAAAAGAGTATAAAAAAATAATGTTATGTTAAATTACGGCAATTTTATAATTGGATCTATACGAGTATTTCATGTTGGTCTTGCGTACAAGGAAGTCGTGTTGTGTACACATCAGATTTTTTTTTTTTTTTTGAAATGTAAACCGACCGTACTATTATGAGTTTGGGCTCGTATACATTATAATAATTATAGTTGATAGTAGAATCGCACCTATCTCATAATTACATCCGCGCTTATATAGATGTATTTGTGTCGCTAATTCAGCCATCTCATGCACTTTGAATAGCAAGGCAGGAACGTTGCATTCAACCCGATACCATTAACTAAGTTATGATGCGTGGTGACAGATTACCTTTGAAGAGAATGATGAGCACCGTTGTCGAATTCTGCAACTAGTTTACCTTGCTAATTTTACAGAAAGACGCAAGAAAAAAGAGATTTACTCATGATTGAACGCGAATTGTTATTATGAATTACTTGAGGGTTTTAAACGCTAGTCACTTTTGTCTCTGCGATCTGCAAGATCTATTGTAACATGAAACATGACTGAAGCCAGTTACTGCTCCAGGAGTAACTTGTCGTGAGGTACCCTTTATCTAGATGGTTAAGTCTTCTTACGGCCAAATCTAATATACAGTGTTCCGTATCCGAAGTTTCTTCGTTCTCCTCGGAGAGTCCACGGATACTGTTTTCAGCTATACCAATCGTATTTCAAAGTACAATGACCAACATATTTCATAATTCTAGGGTCCTTTTACTTAGAGCTAATAGTCCTTTGGCGTTTGTCGAAAATGTTGAAATAAATTTATTTAATACAGCCCATATATAATTTTATTATAATTGTTTTTGGAAATATCCGAAAATATTTGGGTGGTATCTCTCCGTGTCTGATTGTGGTAGCCAATAATTCGCGACTAAAATTATTTTGTTATACAAAATGAGATCATACAATTTTACGAGTATATGATTTAAATTTATTACCGACATTATATTCAATAATATTAGTTTACAACGAATTTTCCACTCCCTATGTTTTCAAAAGCGAGGCATCATTTAAAAGACACCTTATATCGGTTGTCCACAGAAAGCGGGCCACCCCTATTCCACAGCCAACTTTTGTTGTTTAATTATTTAAATTTATTTGTATTATTTATTGCTAGAAAATTTCACTTGTGGCACATCATTGTATTGAGAATTTAATGTAGAATCCAAAAATGTAAAAGTATATAGGCTGTTTGATACCACTTCCGTTAAACTGGAACTGATATGTTTATCATTTTTACATAAAAACGATGTTACATCTGTTAAGATTACGCATATAATTTTCAATTATATACGATCCCCGTCTCATTGAAGTTTGTCCACCCGCTTTAATTTAATTTTATTTAGTTAAATTATGATACAAATAATAACTAACGTAAATTATCGCCAATTTTTATTAATATTACAGACATTTTGTCTTTCAAATAACAGATCAAGATATGTTTTGTAAACCATTTTATTTTTTAAAGTTAAATGAAATAATAGTTACTTTTACCAACAATTCAAAAAAACTGAAAAAAATCTGATGTGGCCAGCACATTACCTTCCGTCAGTTCTATGTATTTTGTACAAATTTCATACGGAAAGTTCATTGCTAAATTAAATATTCTATTTCTTGTACATTACCTTCCGGCAGTTGCATGTATTTTATGCAAATTTCATACAGAAAATTATTATTTTGTGACGTTTTCTATATGCAGTATAATGTATCTGCAGAAATAAAAGATTTATTATTATTATTAAATTAAATATTCAATTTCTTGTACATTACCTTAAAGCAGTTGTATGTATTTTATACAAATTCCATACAGAAAGCAAAAGATCCTATATTTCCAGTAAAAATTATGACAAACACACTATGTCAATTTCACTTGACACTGACATCTTTCAATCAGAATTTTCTTAATATAGTAGCTGTTTTCATAGCTATAGCTACTTTATGAAATTTAATTTCTTTATAATTTTTTAACTCTATATCCATTTAATATTAAGTATAAAATACAGTCAAATCGTATAGAGAATAAAATATTCTTTAATATTTATAATAACATCAAATGTGAAAAAATTGTATTTAACATAGTTTTTTCAATAAAAACTGTTAAAATCTTCAAATGATGGTACTTCCGGTTGACCAATTGTAACCAAAATCTAATCAGCTCTTCATATGGATGTAACGAAGAAGTACACGAAAAATTATAATTTTTGTAACTGTAGTATTAGAGTTATCGCAGACGAAAATTTTGTTACACACACACACACACACACACACACACACACACACACACACATCCACACACACACACACACACACACATACAGACATCATCGTAAAAATAGTAAATTCGTATTCTAGGGACCCTAAAACGTGCTTATTGATTAAAAACTCATCATCGAATTTTTTGACCAAAGACAATACCTTCCTTACCTAAAGGTGACGGAAGGTAAAAATAATTTAAACGAATTTAAGTCGTAAAATGTCTAAAAAAAATTTCGTTAGTGATTTACAATAAAAGCGATGTAACCCAATATTGATAAATAATATGAAATATATCAGTTTGTGTTACAGTTATCGTTAAATTTTTAATCTTTAGCTAAAAGTTTAATTTAAAATTACGTCATAACTTTGGAAAGTCTTCATTTTAAATTAAAAGTAAATATTTATTTAAATATTATTATAATTCTTTTAGTTGTCATGGTAAATAAATATTTTAAAAGTGAGCCAACTTCACTGAGACGGGGCTCGTATCTTTATAATAAAGAAATAAACTGTGCAATTTTTTGGAGGAATACTATATAGCTAGGCCACTTCTGTGGCAATTTTTGCTACTATAATTAACTAGATAACACTAACACTATTTATTTATTTAACCAATTAACACTACTATTTATTTCCACAATATTACTAATTATTTACTTATATCACGTTCAACTGTCCGCCTACCGACCTCCACAGCGTCTACATACTCAACTGACACAACAGCGTTTGTATATTCAACTGCTCGGACAGAAGTCACCTCTTTCACCACACTATCTATCTATTTATATACCTCTCTGTCTAATTTCCACAGCCTCAGTATCACCGACTGCCCGTATGCCACAATTCTTCAACACCACTGCTGAGGATTCCCTTCCAATTGCCGTTACTGTCCCCGTATACCTAGCTTCCCAATACTCTTCAATACTTCATATCCACAGCTATCCCAGTTAACCAATAACTTCCCGAGTCCTCCACTTGACACTATATTGCATACGCCAACCACGATACTGCTGTGCTTCACTAACACTCTATGTGAATGTCTCTATATGTCTCTCCATGTAACTAACTAACTCCCGAGCATAGCTGCGTCCCTTTTATACAGCTACCATTAACTTCCAGAGAGCTCTAGAATGTTCGATCGCATAATAACAATGAACACAAAAGGTTCAGGCGACCGGAAGTAAATAAACAAGTCGCGGCTTGTTTGTTTACGTAGCCCGGCTGCTAGTGCGATTGCGACATCGCTGTACTTAGACTTTTGTTCAGCGTAGCTGCGGGCTAAAACGTATTATATATTTATTGTGTACTTTTAATCATTTATGTATATTGTATATGGTTTGGAAACAAATAATAATAATAATAATAATAATAATAATAATAATAATAATAATAATAAGGAATAAATAGGGGTGTATCGTTGTCTGTGGACATTCTGTAAGTGTATACTATTAACTAAAAATATTAAAAAAACATCAATATAATATTGACAGGCTTTAGAAATGATTTATTATTTGTGATACATTTCCGATAATTGCGTATAGAACTGGCAACAGTGTTTCTAGTCTCGTCGTTCGTCGTTGGGTAAACTACTTACCTCGGCGAAATTAGGAGGGCATTGAGACAGACGGGATTATTCAAATGCTCGTCTCAATACGTCAATAGAGTTAATCACATTGCAGAGCACACGGGCATTACCTTCTGATTGCCATTCGCCGCTAATAAAGCGTGACGTCATCAGCATCAACGTAGCGACGTCGCACGGCGCACGGCGGCGTCTTCACGTGGTAAACAATCGACAATCTGCGCTTGTTAGCTTATGTCACGTGACGTTTACCCCAGCAACAGAGGTAATGAGTTATTGTGCACGCTGATTGATGGATAGCTTTAGAAATTTGTGTCTGATGTACATATAAAGGGATGCACGGATTGTTTGGAGGACATATTAACTAATGTTGATCATACAAATTAGGACTGCACCTTGCACCACAAGAATCGAACATGTCCATTATGTTACTGTCAGGAATCAAACAAAGCCTAACTTTATTTTTTATACATCATCTTGTAACAGTTGGACTTTGGGGCAGTATGACTCTTTGTTTCTATATTTATTTTATCTAAATTGAAGTTGTTATCTTGTTATTTATCTGCATTCCAAATTCTGCTCTCGAATTGAAGTAAGAAGTTGTTTTTCCCAAGGGATGTTTACCCTTGATGACGTAGAGTTAGAAATTAGTCACTAGTTCGACTAGCCAATCAGAGGCAGAATTTGTGATGTCATTTGGATAACAAGAAAAACATAAATTCGAGCGTAAGAGATGAAAATGGAGATTATTATTAGTCAGTAGTCAGTATGAGGTCGTGCAAGTTTTGAGGTTGATGGTCAGTATGACGACCCAAAAGTATCAAGTTTTGTTTTGATAGTTTAGTTAATAAGTATGTAGAGAAAGAGATCATTTGTCTAATCTTGCCCATATGTTAGATTTTGTAAGTTATTTTTATTCATTTTTGTATTTTTAAACATTGTTTCCATTTAAATCTGTTTATGTAAATATATTTTATATATATATATATATATATATATATATATATATATATATATATATATATATATATATTTATATTATATATTTATATTACGGTAATTAATACATTGTTATTTAAAAAGGATTTCGAGTTTCTTTTAAATTAGTATCTTGTTGCTGTATTTTATTAGTAAAAACACAGGTGGTGACAGCATATCTAAGATTTGAGATTGTCGGTACGAATTTCTAATTTTGTTTTGTTTAATTAAACAACAATAAATATTGTTACAATCTCCCTCTTCATATTTACAAATTTTTCTAATTCCGTTTCAAAATGGCAACGTTTTTACAAATTGAATATATTTTACGAGGTTCTATCCAAAATTTCCGAAAATTATTTTTTGGAGAATGGTAGATGCTAATTCTAATTTCCCTGCTAGGTGTCTTTACTAAACATACTTTTGGACCTTTTGCCAAAGAGTCCCTCGACTTCCAAAACGGCCAAAAGCATTGCAAAACCTTTGTTGCGATCGTGTCTGATCGTCGTAGAACAATCGATGAATTGAAGGAACTCACTGAAATATACTGGAGTACATGCCAACGAATTTTGATTGAAAATTCGTTCCAACGACCAGAGAGCCAACCATTTGAGTGTGTGTCAGGATATGAAAGAACAATCAGAAATCGATCCGGAGATTTTGTAAGCTCTCTCAAGAACTTGATTTGATCACGATGCTTTTTATTGCTCGCCATTGTAAAATCGCCGAACACGCTTATGAAAAAAATTACCCGGACCGCTCGGATGTCTAGTGAAGGCAATTGAAACTAGCGCCCTACCACCCTCCAGAAAATAAATTTCGGAAATTTTGGATAGCACCTCCTATATCAATTAGATTCATTTGAATGTAAATGCATCATTTGCTAATTAGATTCCTAAGCATTGAAAGACGTCGGTTGGAAACATATTTGTTCTCCACAAACACACCTTTCCTTTCGTTTCCTTCCTCCCCCGTTGAAATAAACAACAGAGGCAACAAACAAACGGAGTCACCTTGTCTCGCAACTCATTTGTAACCGACGCTGTAGCGAACACCGTCGCTCGGTACAAACGTGAAGTGCATTTATCTTTTCTAATTATCGTTCTCGAGATAATAAACCGCTCCATGGGCGGAGCAGGGAGTGGGAGAAAGGGGAGCTAATTTAGTTTTACTTCTCTTTTGCTAAATAAAACAAAATTGCTGGGGACAGCAGCACGGTATCGAAGTGCTTTCCCCCGTCGAGGTATTTGTTACCGGTGGTTTTAATTTCACCTGGAGTTCACTGTTTTAATTGTTTTGTTAACTACGGTGTCTAACGGTTTAATTTGATTATTTCGATTTAGGTAGGCTTTGTTACTAGTGTACACCAATAAAAATAAATGAACTTTCATTTACATAGCTACCTATAGTCGTACAAAGGAAATAAAACATTCCATATTGTTGGTTAGATTCGATAGAATACGGTCTTCCACTATTTTCTTTATGGACCTTCATCTAAATTGAAAGCGATTTGTAGTTTTTGAAAGTCTCTATTGTTATTCGTTAAGTCGTAATAAGTTATTTAATATTCTTTTTAAAAAAATCCTCTCAAGAGGTTTAAATCCCAATTACAGAGAGGTTTACAAATATCCATGCCTTAGTGGGATTCGAACCCAGAACCCCTAGCGTACTCATGATTAAGAGCCGTTGCTCTAACCATTGAGCCCTTGCAGGCGACCTAGGTATAGAGATGATTTTGTTCGCAAACTGCGGATTTCGCTGATAATTTGAGTCATAAATTGATTTTTTAGCACTTAGGCCGTTTTGTAAACAGGATCACTTTAGAGACTTTCATTAAAATTACTTTAAGACTTTATTTTAAAGTAATGCTATAGTGCTCGCTAAAGTGTTAAAGTTATATTATGCAAACTAACAAAACCTTAATTTTAAAGTGAAGATAAAGTTTACTATGAAAACGACCCTTATAAATATACATACATATACAATAAGAGGGTAGAAGAAGAACAAATTTAAGACCATAATATCCGTTAAATTTGACTAAACTTTAAATGGAAAATATCAATAGTAGAAAATTTGGTTTCATATAACAAACACATTCGATAAATGGGAGAGGAAAGGAGAAGATTAGTGCGGGCAAAAAGAAGATAAAAAGTATGACGTGATCTGGTGACAGTATGAAAATTAAGAAAAGAAAGAGAATGGGAATCATCGACAGTGCCATTTATAAGCTTACACAAATGCAGGATCAAGCAAGCATCTCTACGTTCTGATAAGCTGCTGATATTAAATATTCTAAACAGTTCACTGTAATTCACTGTTCTATCAGGGTATCTATTGTGTAATTTAAAATAACGAAATCTAAGAAACTTCTTTTGCACCGATTCTAACAGATCCTGTAGAGCCTCATAAATAGGATTCCAAATAATATGGCAATATTCAAGTTTCGACCTGTCTAAAGTGTAATAGAGTGCTAAAATAGCTGACACATCAGTAAAATATCTAGTACTTCTAATTATGAAGCCCACCATTCTGATAGAGACCTCTCTGACATGAAGTGCAAAAAAATGGTCCGCTTCAAATTTTATACCAAGATCCTTTATTGAGTTGACTTGAGGTAAGGAAATGTTCTCAACGGAGAAAATCTTCTTGTGTAAGAAATGGCTAACGGGAGATATTTTGTAAAAAAATTCAAGTCATTAGCGAACAGTAGTTTTCCAGAATGAATTACTTCAGTGATATCATTGATGAAAAGAAGAAACAGAAGAGGGCCTAGATTAGAGCCCTGAGGAACTCCAGAAGACGCGATGAATTTAAATGAGTTGGAACCGTCATAATGAACAAACAGTTCACGTTGATGTAAATAACTGGTTATCAAGGAAATAAGAGGAGAAGAAAAAGAGAATAACTGTAGCTTGCTGATCAAGATACAGCGATCAACCAATAATTGGAATATGCGTGGACAATAGGGAATTTACAAAAATAATCAATCAGATACTACCTATTTTATGCAAACAGTCCAAGTTTTGATTACCACTGGTAATCTATGACATTCAATATATCTTTTACTTTCATACAAACGCAGCAAAAAATTATCTGGCGTGGCATTATAATGGTGTGTTATTCGGTTTACTTTCGATGTTTCGTTATATGCTGCATTTTTATATTTAGAATTGGGTTCCGTATTTCAAAAAGGCCATAGCAGAAGGCTTGAAAATAGTGAGAATTTGGAATAGAGTAATTGTGTGACGTACATATGAGGAAACGGTATTAAAAACTCGATTATTTTAAAAACTAATAACCTTTTGGCACGATCGGCGTTTTTTAAAATGTTTACCGATGGGGTTTCCAAGCCAGTAAGCTTTATTTACATATTGATGATCGGTAAGTGGGTAAGGCGGCGATCTCACTGACCGAGTACTATCAATCGTTTACTGTCGTGTATATTTCAAACACGTGTATTCTAATAGCGTGTGTCACATTGGGCCATCGTTTTCTATCGAGTGCCGTCGACTTGTTTGATTTTCAAGTTGGTTTGATTTTTACTCGATGCTCGTTTCCACTCGATGCCTTGACGCATGCGTAAATGTACATAACCTCTTAATTTAGTTGATGTCATTCAAATTTCATTTGATTTGACACTGACAACAGAAGTAGTCGTGAAAATATAAACAACAATGGTTATTGAGAAAGAGCGGAGCACGAGTGAAATTAATTTAGATTAATATATTTAAATAGACTCGACACCAAATGATATATGCAACTCGACCAGTGAGACCGGACCTTCAGTTTTTAAATGACACGACATGATTCGATACTACACTACACAACGCAACTTTACCAGTGAGACCGCCGCCTAAGTGATGTGAATCACCTACCGATCAGTAGGCGGTAAGTAAATAAAAACAACGATCATAGCTTATTTTAAAAATGGTAGAGTCAAAATTATATTAAAATAATTTTTTTTTAATTATTTGCGTCAATCGTACAAAAAAACGTAATAAGCATTACGATTAGTAAGTGCTCTTCTACCGGTATCGGATGTATTGGTCAACCGGTAGGAAGCACTTACTGCCCTTAATAACTATTTTTAAACTTTAATAGTTATAAGGTACCTATAGTTTTAATATAAATGACCCATGTTGTTGTAATTTGTTATTACGGTGGAGGACCCTATTATCCAAATACCCAGTTATTTGAATGAATAACCGGTTCAGAAATCTGGAACCTAAACAGAGAAAATCTCGATTCTGAAACATCTTAAATGCCAGACCAATATTGAATGATTCCTTTTACAATTCCTAGAAATCCAGTACAAGTTTATTCTGTAATAACCGAAATTATTAGCTGGTAGAATTAACTTGAAAGGTAAACAGTTCCATAAAAGTTGATTTAAGACGAGCTGGTGACAAGATTCCGGGACGGAAGATAAATCAAGTAAAAATGAGTTGCGTTTGAAGTTTCGTCATCGCCTATGCAATAACTGACACTCATCCTAACTATTACACACGCCTCCGACATAAATGACAGCCTAGGAAAAGTGCAAGAGGCTCACAACGTTTGATAGATGAGATTTAGTTATTTATAGCAAATGTTCCATTGATTATCTCAATGAAACTGCTAATATACAGCTGCTGTAAAATTGGCACATTAATTTTGCTGTCTTCAATGAAAACACACCATTCAATAAATTGAAGAGCAATTTAGAAAAAACAATCTTAATCAATTTTTTTTAAATTTGAGTTAATCAAAGAATAAACTTTCTAACTTCTTTACTTTTATAGACTTCTACAACTTAATTTAACTCAGGATCTTATTTAAATATTAGAAAATTATTTACAGGATGTTAAGAAATAGAAAACATTGAAGAGCAGTTACAAAATTTGACATTTTTATATAAGGTTTTTGTAGAAACACTCAAATTTTAAAATTGTAACGTTTTTATTTATAAATGAAGGCACAGTTATGGGAAACAGTTTATCACCATCTTTAGCTAATTTATTTGAGTATTTTCGAAATTGAATTTAAGAAAAACAACAAATATTTTCTAAGAGTTTGGATTAGATATGTAGATGACATTTTTGCTATAGTTAATATCGATAACTGCGATTTGAAAATGTTTCTATAGACAGTTTAAATTCAGTTTCCCAAGAATTAAATTTACGATCGAAAAAGAAACCAATGAACAGTTACCATTTTTGGACGTGCTGGTTATTAGAAACAAGAACAAACTAGAGTTTGATATCTATAGAAAATCCACGAACACTAACAGATTTATAACTGTTGACTCAAACCATTTTTGGCAACAAATTAGCTTCGTTTAATTTCTTAATAAACAGATTAACTAAATTTCCTTTAAACAAAACACGATTTAAAACTAAACTAAACTATGTTAAAGAAATAGCTAAGTATAACGGCTTCCAGGTTAAAAATATCGATAAATTAGTTCATAAATTTAAAAATCGCCAATCCATTTCTAATTTTACAACGTTAACACCATCTAATAATAAAAATAATAATAAATACATAACACTACCGTACGATAAAGCTTCCAAAAGTTTAAACAAAACTTTCAAAAATCAAAATTTAACCGTAACTTACAAATCAAATAATACCATTAAATCGTTATTAGGTAACCTTAAAGATAAAATAGATACTAACAAAAAATCCGGTATTTATAAAATTAGCTGTAATGATTGTAATAAAATTTACATCGGTCAAACTAAAAGGCAAATTGACACTCGGTTGAAAGAACATTTTTATCATCTAAAAAAAGATAATCCAGAAAAATCTAGCGTAGCTCAACATATGTTCATTAATAATCACAAAGTTAACAATTCTAATATTAAACTTTTAAAACATATTAACAATGATAGATATTTAGATGCATACAAGAGTTTAATATAAATAAATATAAAAATAATTTCTTTAATTGTGTCAGCTAATAATAATGATAATTTGATGAACGCAGATCTCGGTCCCATACCAAACTTAAAACTTTTCGATTTAATACAAAGTTAAATTTTATTGGACGATTTAAAATTTAATGACTCATTATTAGTTTGTAGGTAAATCATTCACCTATGACTCCCGTCCCTATAATCCCAGTTCTCTCTCTTGTTTCTCAGAGTTGTTAGGACCTCTGGCATGGTTGACATGTTGAGTAATCTTGACTACTCTGTTTAACTGTCCCTTGTTGTACTAGAACTTAGTTCTCGAAATACGTATTTAGTTTTTATAAAATTAATTTTAAGGTTAAGGGGTAATTATAATAGTTTTAATTAAATGGCGGAATACTTCAATAACATATTCAGTGTTCGTAATTTAAAATCTATATTTAAAACTAGTCGAAAGAAATTTCTAGAAATTTCCCACCATTACCCTAGGTCTAGGTTTTATAATTTGTTTGTTAAAAATGTAAACCAGCCAAACTGTCATACAAAAAATATCTTGCTAGATAAAGGGTTAATAATTTGTTTGAATGATTAGAACAACATAGTAATTTAACGAAAATACGATCACATATATCTAGTAAAAGCAATACAAACATCATTAAGATAAAAAAGCAAATCAATAAAAAACAATATACGATATCAGAGCCCCTAACACATTATATCATAGCCCTTGATATGGATTCCGTCCGGCTAATCACACAGGCATAAATTCCCTAGCAGGACAGTTATGATTGCAGGATAGCATTTCTCTGCAGAGCAGGAATTATGACGCAATGCTATTCTACATTATAATGAATTTAGGAGTTTATATTTTCAAGGATGCCAAACAGTTTGGTAAAACTGTTTCTCGCAAAAAGTATTTTAGTCATAAGTTATTACAATTTAAAGTTTGATGAGTATACCCTCCTTTCGGAGCATTGAATACTTATCTGACAGCGCGACACATTCGGTCGTCGTATACATATACCTGTTTACTAACACTACTAACAGATGTGTGCAAGGCACTACGTCACGCAAACAAACTATAATTTGTGACTGTGTGCACTGTTCATTTAATCGAAATGAACATGGTTCACTCTATAAAACCTAATGGCTCGTACCACGATCACGGTTTTAACTAAAACGCTGTTTTAAGAAATGTCAAATTTCATTATTTAATAATAATAATAAAAAATATAAAATTTATCAAAATGTGATTTTAAAGCAGAACATAGTTTGTATTCAAACAAATATTTTTTTAAAAAATCGTTGTTTCAATATAAAGGAGAGATTAAATATTGAAATTTGAATTTGACATTTCTTAAAACAGTGTTTTAGTTAAAACCGTGACGTGGTACGGGCCAATATGTTAAAATTTTACTATTCACTATAGTAATATGTTTTTATATCAAAGTATTCAGATAACCGAGCGTCTACTGTATAATATTTTAAAATTTGTAATATTTTGAACATTACCAGTGAGCACTAATTGAGTTTTACGTGTTCCATTTATATTTTTCGAGTGGACTGAACCTTTCTTGCACTTATTCAGAGCTGGGCAATACTTACAAGAAAAGTACTTTATTAGGCTATTTCTTTCAGTACTTCAAGTACTGTACTTGAAGTACTTTCTATTTATAGTACTTCGTACTTGACAGGGTAAGTCTATTCATAATATTCACATGTACTTGGTACTTAATACTTGGAATAATACTTGAAGTACAATTAAAAGCACTTGAAGTATTTTGAAATACTTTAAATGTACTTGAAGTATTTTAAATGTACTTGAATTAGTTTAAAAGTACTTGAATTACTTTACATGTACTTGAAGTGCGATGAATAATTTAAAAGTTAACAATGGTATGAGAATTGTTTGTCTGTCAGCGTTTCTTTTGCAGTCATGTGATGTTATTCCTGAAGTACATAATCATGTGAATTTCATTAAATATATTTTCAGCGATAATATGAAAGTAAAGATACATTTGCAATTTTTTTGGCATAAATAAATTAATTCTAATCTGCATACTGCATATACACTATAATGTTTGAATTACTAACTACAGTGGTGGGCCTTGCCGTATCGCCTGGCGATCGCATGACGTAAAATGACGGTATTCTAACATCTCGGTACAGCTTCTCGTATCGCTTGGCGATCATATGACGTCAATTTTACGTCATGAGATCGCTATGTGATACGGCAGTCCCAGCGAGGAACTCTTGTTTTAAATAGCTAAATAAATATCGCATATTGAAATTTTTGTCAATAATCACATTTTAAGGTCCATATAATGAGAAAAATATCAATTATCTGAAAAAGTACTTGCACCCAAATTTACAAGTACTTTTTTCAAGTACTTGATACTTTCAAGTACTTTAGAAACTAAAAAAAGTACTTGTACTTCAAGTACATTTAGAAACATCAAGATACTTGGTACTTGTACTTCAAGTACTACTTTCCGGTACTTTGCCCAGCTCTGTACTTACTACGATCGTCAGTTCTTGCCAGTGCAATCTATCAAATTTATATGTTGCGTTGTAAAAAGTGTCTATTTAAATACAATGGATGTAAGTTTGTTAATAATAGAAGAATTATTGGAAACTAATCTTGTCTATTGATATCAATTACTACGTTTACATGCAGTTTTGAAAATGTAATGAAACTGTTTACATGTAATTTTCAAAACAGGTTTACAGATTGATTTGAAAACAGTTTTGACGCTTGCGCATTTGGCCGATGTAAGTGACAAATCCTCTTCACTCCAAATTCTTCGTTTTGCTATTATTCCATTTATTTTTTCTACTTTGTACCACTACGCACTAAAACTACACAACTGTCAGTTTATTTGTAGGTTAGTAACACCAAATAACACACAGCGACAGAAACATTATGCTATGTACGCATGCGCAATATCGAAACTGAATTTTAGTGTTTACATGAGTAGCTTTGAAACTAGTTTTCAAGTCAAACCCATGAATTTTAGTTTTGGTTTGAGATAATTCAAAACCGTTTTGACACTGTATACATGGCATTTTCAAAACTAAAAAAGTTTGGAAAACGGTTTGAAAACTGCATGTAAACTCAGTAATAACTACATAACCTCTGTATTGAAAGTCACAGCTAATAAACTTGCCCTGGACTTTTGCATTACATTTCATTTAAATGCACTACGCACGTGTTATAACAACTAGTGCCGAGCATGACGTCATTGCTTTCACTGAGCATGTGAATGGAAAACGCTATAAATATGTGAATGGAAAATGCTATCCTTGATTTCTATGTTTAAATACTGCCGAAAAATCCAATAAAAATTCAATTTAATATTACGAATACAGCGCATAATCAATTTTATTGATTATCCTATGCCTTCCCACTTAACAAATCACGCCTGTCTAAATTTTGAATTTGATATACTACGCATGATCGCTTGATTTCACACTATAGCTATTTGTGTATTAAGAGCGCAAAATGGGACATTGTCGATTGAGAGGTTGTTGCCGCACGACGCAGTAGCGAGGCATTCTCTCGAAATCGACAATGTCCATTTGCGCTCGAAACACACACAAGATTTTTTCTACAGTCGCAATGAGGTCCTCCACCATAACAAAAATTTATTTTTTATTTATTTTTACTTATCGGTATTTTCCATTCTTCTTGAGCTATTGCTTCAATCTAATCTAAGCATTTTATACTTTGGTTTTTGTAAATGAATTCCCTATTTTATTTTCACAGCAGTGCGGCATTTTGTTTGGTTATGTAACATACGGACAGAGCAGTTATATGTCAGATTGACTTGTTAAATAGGTAATGTGTAACTACAGTGTCATTAATTCCTGACTAAACGTTTCCATTAAGAATGTAGCCAAGTAACATTTATCAACATTGTATAGTTAGAAATTTGAGGAGCGAGCGTTTTTTCTACTTTGTCGCTCTAGAGCGGCAAAGTGACATTTTGCGTTGACAAAAGAGAGCGCAAATGGTTACTTTGTATATAGACTGTAGAAAAAATCCATACCAAGCCTGTAGATACCAATATTTTGCCATGTATTATTTATATGAGGAATTGGGGGCATAATAAATCCAAACCCGTTAAAGAAGGCGTCTGCACTGGAAAAACTAAATTATTTCAAAAATTGTGTGGGCGGATTGAACATGTTCTGCTACCTGTCTTCAAAAATTTTAACTTTGAAGACGATATTTTTTTATTATAACCCAATTATTTGAATATTTGTAATAAAATACAAATCTTCTTGGTAGAACAAATTAACAAAAATTGTGTGTGTTTTCCATTGTCGTATTACTGATAATGAGAGATAATTTGAGGTTATAACTCATAATTTAGAGGAAATTTAATACTGGCATGAAGGATGCACATATGCAAATGATGTGTTTGTCAGGAATGCATATCATGATATCAGTTGCATTTTGTATTTGACCAACCATTACAATTTGCTTGCTGAACCAGGATAATGTTACCATTATTGATGACATATTCTATTTAGTTCCAAACTTTATTTGCAAATTAGAATAACATTTATTACTTCAAAATATAATTGAAAAGCAGTTAGCAAGAATAATCTTAGTCCAATTTTTTGAATTTAAAATAATCAAATAATATACTTTCTTACTTGAACTTCCTTACTTTTATAAATTTTTATAACTTAAGATCATGATTAAATATTACAAAATTACTTACTGGATGTTAAAAAATAGTAAAATAAACAATGGTGAGCATTTACATAATAATTAGACATTTTTATATAGTTTTTCTAGAAAAACTTATGAACTAGGATACTTTTTGCAAGAACAGTTTTTACCTCCCGCTAGGTATAGGGATCGTGCTAAAAATCGCATATCGAGATTTTGATAAATGACCATGTTTTAAGGTCTCTAGAATCCGATTTTAACATTTTCACGGTGATGTGTGTGTGTATGCGTGCGTGTGCGTGCGTGCGTGTGTGTGTATGTGTGTATGAATCCTTTACTTTAACTCAAATACTATCATCTGGAAAATTTTGAAACCTTGTATTTCTACCTTATTCTAAAATGGGAAGAGACCATTAGATTTTGGTAAATTTCAGATAACCGGAAATGGTACTTTATTTGAAGTTCAAAATAGATTTCCTTCGAAAAATACCTTGATTTGTGTTATTATAAATATTAAAGATTATTAAATTTTCTACAGATTTGTATAAATACTTTTTCTATATATTTTATGGATAAATTTATAAAATATGTATAATTATAATCCCGGAGCTTACTCCTTTGTTACACAGTTCATATCTCAAATGTATGTAACTGACAGATAAATGTCACTGTCAGAGAACTAATCATTTCAAATTAATAATAGTAACGTTTTAAAAAGAAAAGAGTAAATAGAACCATAGTTATATGGAATGGATCTACAGTTTCCGCAATAACGAAATATGTAAGTACCGGTATGTATATTTAAATTAATAAAAATTAAATAGCGGGAGGTTTGGTGTTGGACACATCAGATTTTTTGCTATAGCATTATTGCGAGGAGTTAGTACCTTTGTTACGCAATTGAAGTGAATAAGTATTAATGTATCTCCTCTCAATAATTTTCGATTAAATGAACCTTTATGGTTTCTATTACTCCACATAACTAACTGAGCGTCTTCTGTATTTCCCCAAATTATTTAAATGTATAATATAAACAATCTTGTGAATGTTTTACTCATCATCTCGTGTAATCTCCGCAGAGTATCATGGCCTCGACTCGTATTGTAGAGGGGCAGACGAAGCAGAGGCATAGTATGGCGGTTGAAGCTGAGACTGAGCCTTCCCAAGCAGTGCTAGGTATATACAGTTTAGTCAGGTGGTAGATAATGGAGGTAGATGGGTTTCAATTAACCTCGAAACGCCCTCTGCACTTCGCCTCCCGCATTCGCGGCAGTCACGAGGTTCCTTCCTTCCACAGGACCGTACGCGGAAGAAAGGAATTACATACTGTGGTGACAAGATATATTCAGAGAGTTTCTCCACTATTATTGCGACCTGTTTTTAATTATTCTAATTTTCTTCGGATCAATTTTTATTAGTTCCGTATACTTTGTTTCAAAATGACTTGGAATAATAAATCAAATTTTGCAAGAATAGTATTGGCTTTTTGTAAGGGATGTGGCAAATAAACCCACCAGAAAAATTAGATATGAGTTTATTAGGGTACTCATAGAATGCTATCCGCTTTGTACCTGGAACAAAATTTACTGTTTTATCAATAACTAATAACAGAAAGACCTTAATACACCTTTCGATAATACGTTTTGAAAAATTACATAGCTGTAGAGAAACGTTTTTTCCGAGAGATCTGTTTATGTATTTACGAGTTTATTATCTGCAAATAAAATTGTTTATCAAAAATTATATTTATTTGAATGTAATGTGACTTCAGCTAATTGCGTAAAATTGATAGAGAATTGAAACGCTAGATCTCTATCCAAGTCTTTTCGACTATTCCGTAATAAACAATTATTATTGACGCTCCACTTAGAATATGTTTGACGGAATGATTTGTTACCCCGGCTTATTTTGAAACGAAGTAAGTCAACAACTAGAAACTTTAAAATATGTAGAATATTTGGTAACTTTTTTGTCGTGGGAATCTACAACATGCATTTAATTTTGATTCTACCCAGAACATTCCAATAGACACTTAAATAACTGACGTCACACGAAAGAGAGAAATAGAAGATCATGCTTCCAATCAAATCTCCTCTCGTTGTACGTCCCTCTCCATAGTACTATGTCTGCCATTCTGTTTGCATCTGTCATTCGTGTTATAACCTAATTCTCTATTCTGATTTGTTTTATTTGTTTTTTTCTTAAAAATGAGTTTAAAGCGAGAAGAGATGCCTGGGACAACTTTTTGTTTAATAATATTAAAGATTTAATACAATTAAAACGATCGCTGGAGTGTAGAGGTGACAGTTCTTTGTTTGGAAGTCGTAGCCATAGCAACCATTAGTTATTAGTTCTATGCTTTGCCGCTAGATGCGCTCGTGCAAATTGCAATTCTGTAAAAACAACCCTAGTCCATTTTTTACCTCTCGCTAAGAGTGTGTGTGTGTGTGGATGTGTGATTGGATGTTGGATCCACGATTTCTCAAAGACTTAAGACATTTTTAACTACGGATTCCTCAATCTAATAATAATGAGTGGAGTTGTTTAAATTTTGGTAACAATTGGACAACCGGAAGTAGTAGTTACAACAAAAAAATCATCTAAATATTATTTATCGAAAATTTATGTAAATACTTATATTAAAGAATGTTAAATTATTTATTCGATAAATAAAAATTCATTATTATATCTTCTATAGATTTAGAGATAAAGAAATGCATATAAAATAATTTGATATAAAAAATCTCAGATCAAACTACTCCAAGGCAAGAAATTCAAATGTTTGTAATTGACACATAAATGTCACTGTCAAAAATATTTGTTTGCCACTGTCAAAAATATTTGTACATCATTATGAAGATTATGAAAATAAAAAAAGTCAACAACGCAAAAGAATATACGTAAAAAAGAATATAAAAGAAATTTGCGAAAAAATGACGAATATATATATATATATATATATATATATATATATATATATATATATATATATATATATATATATATATATTAAAATATCCCATAGATTTTGTAAATATATGTGAGAATTATTTTGTAGTGAGACACATATGTATTTGTATTTAAAAATATTTTTTGTTTTATGCGTACAACCAGGTAAAATATCTGGCGAGAGGTTATGTACTGGTCACATCAGATTTTTGAATTTGAGATAGCTTCTTCGATTTTATAGATTTCTGTAACTTAATTTAACTCAGGATCATGTTTAAATATTAGAAAATTATTTAATAGAAGTTAGGAAATAGAAAAATACTTGCACTATGGTTGTTTTTACCAGAGCTCCTCAATTGTCCTTAAATTGGATGCGAATTTTCAAGATATCTAGTTTAATTCTGATCTTAATTCTAAAGTTTTCCTTTGGCTTAAGTACATATTTTTTGACCAAAATCGGTGACTCGTAGAGATCGTAGAATAGTCTTATTTGATTTCGTTCAGTTAGACTTCGATCACGAAAACATTTCTGAGTTCGGTTCTGTCATCCTGCACCTACCCACATGCGGACACAATCACAATCACATTCTCACAGCATGGGAAGAACACGTGAGCCTTACGCGACCTGCTTGTCTTGTCTCTCGTCGTCTCTGGCCGCTGCTGAAGCCGCTTCCATCGCCATTACGTGCCCCCTTTTAGCGCAGGTAATTGAGTCTCATTTACTGTCATTTCACTTTAACAACCAACTTCATATCTCTGCCCATTACTTCCCGGGATTATGTTCATATTAAACGACGTGGCCCATTCAATTAAAAGGCGAACGAGATGGCGAAGGCGCATTGATTAGCCACCAATGCTGAGTCGAGGACCACTGATGGACCAAGTTTTTATCTTAATCTCTCTTAGTCACCTGATCTGGCTATCGCAACTTAATGCCTGACGAATTTCGCAAGACTAAATGAGAGGTTACGTTAAGATCCTCAAGCTAATTGAATGGCTTTCAGCCCACGAGTATTATCGTTTTAATTTTGAATTGCCGTCATTCTCTTCCTAATAGTTCCACCAAGATTATTATTAATTGCTTATTTGTAAAAGTAAAAACCATTATATTCGATCAAATTCAGTTATATTTTTCAACATTGACTCTTTTTAAGTCAATAAACATGTTCCATCGATACTCCAACATTTTTAACCCATCTAAAAAGTAGCTGGTGTCTTACTCTGCAAAATATACTTCTTCGAAGCAGGTTCACCAATGTTTTGATTGTTCCTTCGTCCCAGAAGTATAGTGGTAGGGGTGGATCCAAGTATCATCAAAAGTTTAAAATCGATGCAAAAAATATCCAACTTGTTTCACTGAAATCGCTCCAATATGGAATGAACATTCGACTGTATTTTATGGACCAAAGTGAGCACCCTACACCCAGTCACCTTTTTTATGCTCAATTCTTCAAGTCTAGTTCTAGTCTCTGTTATCTCTCCAACTCGACGCTCATCGAGTATTATATAGTATTCAACAAATGATGGAACTGTGTGCAAACAGCATCCAAGTCGGCTTTAATTCGCATGGACGTATTGCCTTTTAAATGCAAGAATTGAATCATGGCACGATTTTTGATTTTCGTTCCATTTTTATAAAAACACTGAATTCCACTGACATTAATGATTGTCAAACAATAACTCTGCATCCAAAATGGCTGAAATTTTCAGAGGTATATTTCAAAGCATAAACGATTCAGAACGGACTCTTCTACGAGAGTTGCCCTAATATTAAAGATACAAAAGTATTGGTGGCCAGAGGAAATTTTGTTTCGGAAAGTTGGCACCACTGTGGCGCCTTTCAAACGAGTGGTCCGGCAGTTCTCTACGGTGAGTAGTTTGGCTGGCAATAGCAGCCGTTTGCAATGCAGGATACTTTTCACTCTCCCGCCAGGTGCGAGATCAGTTCGGTTATACGTTTTCTGCATAGGACTTCTGTGAATATGGATCACTACTGTAAAACTTTAAAGACACTTCGAAGAGCGATCCTAAACCGAAGTCTCTCCTAACATAACGCGAGTCAGCAAAATGTTACTGGATTATTTTGAATGGGCTGTTATGGACCATCCATCACACAAGCCAGATCTGGCACCGTCTGATTTTCTTCTCCGTCATATAAATAAGTATCTACCAGGAAAAAAGTAAAAACGAAGATAAGGTAAAAGAGGAGGTGGAACGTTGGATGAAGGAACATGCGGCAATATATTTGACACTGGTATCAAAGATCTTGTGCCCCGTCTACATATGGTGAATGAAATTAACTAAGTATGTAGAAAAATAGTAGAGACACACACTTACACCCTCCTGCAAGATGTTTGAAAATAATTTATTTTTTTCATCATTACCGAAATCTGTGTACAAAGTAGATTGGCACACCCAGCAATGGGTAATATGCCGTGATGATATATATATATATATATATATATATATATATATATATATATATATATATATATTCGATTTTTATAAACCTATGTTTTTGGGATGCCCTCGTACGTCAAATTTTATTTTTCTTGTTGCTTCTAATTGAAAGAAATGGTTCTTCTGCTTGTTTTTGTCATTGGATGAGTCATTCCCGGCATCTCCATTTCCTCTCACCGGATCTGTGAAATGAGAAGCGCATGTGACGTGGCATACCTGTTCCGTTCCATGCTCCACTTGTACGCATAACTTACACGGCACTCCAAGAATAGACCTCACGATGACAGCCACGACCAATAAAATACTGCGTTATGTTCGTTGCAGCGAACACCCAAAACTACACGTGAAACTGACCAATGACGAGATGTACAGGATGAGAGATTTATGGAGAATTAACGGGAGTGTTCCCCAGAAAGTGGATGAAAGAAGGAGGAAATTGAGCATGATTTTGACGGATCGACACTTGGATTTGAGTGTAGGTTGAGAGATGTTGTGCGAAAGACCACCACTTCCTGCAGAGTTATTTATACAGTTGAAGGTATTTCTTGTAACACACCTACTATATTACAAATAGAAAACTAATAGATGTTTTACGGACATTTAATAATAGATGTGGGAATTTTCTCGACTGTGATATAGATTAAAGTCGCCATCAAATGAATATGAGCTGAAGCTAAACTTTTTTCCTTCTCCACGCCCTCTCCCATGCCCTGCGGAGTTGCCGTTTCTTCATAATTTAGCATTTTCAACATGGCCAGTGAATTGGCAACATTGTAAAAATCTCTAGTCAATATTTATTTGACGGCAACTATAGGTGTTGACAATTACTCGAAATTTCAATCAAACAACATTTATTTTCACATTCTCATGTCAAATTACTTTCGTTTTTTTACATGTAAATGTAATATTTTGTTTGATCTTACTTACCAGAAGAGAGTGGAAAAGTGCACCGAAACGTCGGTATTGTAAGAAAATAATGATGAAGTAACTTTGATAAAAATAAGTATCACGGTATATTACCCATTGCTGGGTGTGCTTTGTACACAGATTTCGGTAATGATACAGAAGATTAAGGAAAAATATTCGTGTACGATTTGATAAAAAAAAAGCGAAGTTATTTTTCCATAATGGGGACTTATGATTTTAGAATTTTATAGTCCACTGGGTTCTGAACTAACCTCTTAGACAAAGATAACAAGGTTGAAGAGAGAGATACCTGAGTACGACCTATTAATTGTTGGATAATTTTGTGTTTCGGTATTATTATTTTTTCCTTCCGTCACCTTTAGGTAAGGAAGGTACTGTCTTTGGTCAATAAGTTCGGTGGTGAATTTTTGATGAATAAGCACGTTTTAGGGTCCCTAGAATACGATTTTAATACTTTTACGATGATGTCTGAATGTGTGTGTGTGTGTGTGTGTGTGTGTGTGTGTGTGTGTGTGTGTGTGTGACAGAAATTTCACCTGCGATAACTCTAATACTACAATTCTAAAAATTATAATTCTTTCGTATTCCTCTTCGTTATATCCATATGAAGAGCTGATTAGATTTTGGTTTATCTTGAAAAAACGATGTTACATATCATTTTTTCATATTTAATATTATAAATATTAAAAGAATATTTTATTCTCTATACGATTTGACTGCATTTTATACTTCATATGAAATGAAGGCCAACATTATACCTCCCGCCATTTGATTTTTATGAATTAAATATACATAGTTACATATTTACTTGGAAACTGTATTAAGCTCCATTACATATAACTATGGTTCTATAAACTATTTTCTTTTTTAAAGTTACTATAATAAATTTGAAATAATTAGTTCTTTGCCAGTAACATTTATCAGTCAGTTACATTTGAGATAATAACTGTGTAGCCAAAGAGTTGTGTTTGTTTAAAGCGAAGGCTTCGGGATTTAAAAAGGTATGTACGATCCTATGCGTCAGGGGAGGATTAGCAAAATTTTGTAAAACGATGTAGAGGTACTTTCTCAAAATCCAGCTAATTAAATATACCTGGTTTTATTTACAATTTGCCAAAATTTAGTGTAATGTCATATTCTTTGTTCTGTATTTCTTAAAATTCAAGTGAAACATAAAATTCCACACTAATATTTCGTGTGCTGGATTTCAAATATTTTGTTACAACCCTGTCATGTTATCCATCATGCCCATTTAAGAAGCAACCTGCTGCGTAAGTCGAGTCAAGTACGTTTGCAAATATCTTGAAACAAACTATACGTGTTTTATGACGTCGGTGGTTGATGTGCTAGAACTCCATCTCTCTTGTCGTTTTCCATGTCTTCACGGCCCTCTTCAAAATATTTATACCGTTCATAAACCCTTGGTTTCGACAAAAATTTCTCGCCAAAAGCCTGCTCCAACATTTACACCACTTCACTGCACTTTATACCAATTTAAACACAAAATGCAGAAATTTATTCAACATTTTTTAAGGAATGCAAAGTATGTGTATATTTTTGATTCCATTTGGCAACATTCAAAAAAGTAGTCAATAACAAAATTAGTTTTCTCATTCAGAAACAAATTCCTGGCTTCCTCTCTCCATTGACATATTTTAAATCTGGATTTCTGAGAAGCAGGTGAGATAAGACAAATAAATAAGATCTAAAAACCGTTTTCCGTGCCAAGAAAAAATTTCCTCCCAAACATTTCATTTCATCAATGATCACTTCTATTTATAAATCGTCTATGCGTTGAAAATCGCAGGTACAGTTGTAAATAAAACAATCTAAAAATACCAGCTAGGAAAATCCATTTCTACGTGTGTGCTTGGTTCGTATGTTGAGAGAACTACTATGGTGGCAATTATTTTATAGCGTTAATAATATAGATTACATATGTGACGGACGCAAAGCAAGCTAGGTGTATAACTTGTGTTTGTTACTAGCTGATGTTGTCACTTTATGCGAAAGCAGACCATTTATTCTCTTCGCTCATGTAAATTTCGAGTATTTTTAGCAGTGATAACAAAGTATTATTATGACAAACGATACAGTTGTAAGCTGTGAAATTCTGCGGTAAATATATTAATGGTTGGTTACAATGTTGACTCTATTATTTAGCTCTAATAATAAATGTCTTCCTTCCATGACACTCATCATTTCTAAATCTGTTTTTACAAAATTTATAAACAAAAATATGGAGCAATACATTTGTTTAATTATTCAGTTTTAAAACATCGTATAAAAATTAGCAAAAAGCGCATACATATCTGTTCTGTTATGTCCGAAGATATAAATGGTATAAAAATAATAAAAACGCAATAGTTATTTATATATTAAGGGCATAAACAAACAATTATAGCACAGGAGAGTTTCCCGAGTGGTGTAATGCCTGTTGCACATACAATGTTTTATTTTATTTTGGTTCTCGAAAATTAAAAATTCAGTAGGTACCTATACCTATTTTGTTATTGTTGTGCTGGCATTGAGAATTTTAAGTATGCTGTGGTTTTTATATAGATTATTGGTAGATAATGTTGAATGCTGCACTGGGCAAGATGGTTCCACAGAAGTCAAAAAACATATACGAGAAAGTATAACTACGAAAAGTTTTGCAAAGATGTTCAAAAATAGTTTGTTGTATATCAAGACCGCAAAATAACTCTTACCGTACCGAGAGAAAAATTGTCAATCTTGAGGGCACTAAAGGATTTCGCGGACGACAAGGTGTGCACAATATTTTTTTCGTACCTCCATCCATTTTGACTAGTATTACAGAACTCAAAATCGTCCAGAAATGCGCTGTTGCTGACCTAGGCCGGGAAAAGGAATTGGTATTACTGTTCTGGTGATATGTCAATTTAAGATTATTTTCAATGTTTACAAATTTTATGGCTAAATCTTTAATTGTTTTAACATAAATAACTAAATTCTGTCATAAAAATAATAATATGATGTCGTTAATGACATCTCGTATAGATTAATTATAAGTTCCAACTTTAGGACTAGTTTGTTTTGTAACTACAATTAACTTCACGTGATACATTTGAGTTTCCGCCATTTGTCATTAAAAATATGCGAAAGTATATATAAAATCTTATATAATTAATGTTTGTATGTTATATTTTCAATAGATTTAAAAGAATTACGCATTTTAAGCTCAATGTAAGTAATTATAATTGAGCTTGCAATGCAAAACCGATAAACATATATATGTTCATTTTTTAGGTTATAAAGTGTAGAGAAATATACGAAGAATTTATGGAGAAGTCAGTACAACAAATCTTGTGTATCACACGCCCAGAAACTGTTTTGCGAGATCTCGTATTTGCAGGCCTCGCTTTCAGCTCGGCGTATCAAAATAAAATCCGTCTCGAAAATGTTCAGTTTCTGGCCTAGTGATACAAATAACTATTGTGTACTTAGGGTGCAAAATGGTACATTGTCGTACGAGCATGAAGTTTGAAGTTCGAAGCGCAGCTGAGAGCTTCAATGATGCGAGAGCGGCAATGTCATTTTGCACTCATGGTACACACAATATTTTGTGTCCAGCTGGCCCAAAAAATGACATTTTGAGTGCCTGTTTTACGAGAGGTTCATTTTATAACATTGCAACAGGCCATGCGGCAAAGTAAAAGAGCCGTGCGCAAAATCGCACTTTGCGCACTAGTGCGCAAAATGCCGTGCGGCAAAGCAAAAAACGGTGCGCAAAATCGCATTTTCCGCATGGTTCTTTTACTTTGCCGCACGATCTGTCGAACTGTTAAGAAATTAACCACTTTGCGCACGCAAAACAGGCACGAAAAAGTTCACTTTCTGGACAAGCGGATACAAATAACTATTGTGCAACCGTAAGAAATATATAATTACAAATTTTATTAATTTTAAACAGCTTCATTGTAAATAGAAAGTTTTCTTTCATGGTGAGAAGAGTCTAGTCGTCAGAGCCCCGAAGCAGCACAATATATGTTCCAAGCGACTGCAAAACCCGGGTCGTTATGTATTAGTTTTTAAAATAAGTTTAAACAAAGTATAAGAACTCGAGTTTTCTGACGACCAAACTCTTGTTTCAAGGTGGCTATGGGATTGACATTTGATAAACAAAACCATGTAATTTTCAAGTGTTATTGTAATTGTTTACCTAATTTTGCGGCCTGTATTGCGGCTGCGAAATGCGTATTTCGCTTCCGGTTGCACAAAAAATGAATTTGTTGTGTTGTCTGAATCCTCAGTTTTGATTTGTTTGAACTGTTACTAAATTGGCCCCACTTTTGAGGGCAAATATACAAGTTTTTGATTCCAGAATAAAATACAGTTATAAATGATATACAAGCCAGACGAATAGAGATTCATGCCAGGTACAGTTATTAAGTATAAGTGAATTAGTGTTTAGAATGTTGTTTATTTTGTGGAAAGCATGCAGGTGGATATTTTTGCTTATAAATCCTGTGAAGTGTTATGCGAAACATCGCATGTGTCAGTTTAAGAAACACTCCAACCATCTAAATTAGAGTGAATTCCTCCAAAGCGCTGCGCTTACAAAACAACGTGTTGTGTTGGGTGCTGGCACAGAGTCTTCATCCCGTGTTATTTATTAATAACCGTTATTAATCCCGTACGCAATACTAATTGAAAGTAAATAAAGCAAAACGAGTCCTTCCTCGCATAATTATAATGAATGATGCGGTGCAGAGGATAAATGAGTGCGTTTGTAGCAAATCACTCACGAGCCTCTGCGTATGATGCATCACCTGCGTACCGTGAGACACACACACCGTTCCACTGCTTGATTCATGGACGACAACTTGTCTAACGAGACACGATTTATGTCCCCGGTGTAAAGCAACTCAGGTTCAAAGTGTTACTCATGGAGCAAAATCGGCATTTCTAATTCATTACCAGCTGTAATTGACGCGATAATTGAACTATTTACTCTACCACGGAATCTAAATTCCAACTGTGGTGAGATTCGAAAGCTCTGCTTTGTTATTGATGCTAAATTGTACCTAGTATAGTATTCTGTATTTGTACGTAAGAATGACTGCGCAATAATATTTCGTTTATAGATCAATTCGCTGTATAATCTGTGCTGACACCGACTAGTAAACTATCTTTTTCTGCATCAAGAAACACACATGCAAACAAACCATTATTCTAGCCTTTTCAATAGTTTTTTATTGCATTATTGATAAATTACGTAAATCAACACGAGACACAAAAATCCTAATGTTGTGAGTTCCAAATTATTTTCTGCAAAGAGATACGACATACGTCGCCTTATGAACAGATTCTGCAACCTGTGTGGCAAAAAGAAACTACAGTGTGTTCAAAACAAACCTAACTCGGAGTGGGCTATGAGGGGCTATATGACCATTTTTTTATTCTTCCGTTTTATGATTCTTTACAAAAAATAAAAATATTCATATTTTTTTAAATCGTTTAATTTTTGTTAATTCCGGAGAAAAACAACAATAAAGTTTTGGAGAGGGGATACGTGACGTCACGTAGGAGAAAGAGAATTTATTCGATAAAAGTCATCAATCATAGAATAATCTACAATTGGCAAATTATTGGAATCTACTTTTAAAAACTCAGGTTCCACTTTTAAAATGATGTATGTAAACAGCCTTCGTAAACCATATGAGTGGTGTGGTTTGGAAGTCAATGTCATATGATGAAGTGGCAATGTCATATTATACGACATTGACACCTCAATGCAAACCATATTAACACCAAAACAATCTGTTGTGTAATATCAAAAATTCGGTTCATTGAAATCTCACTTTTAGCTTTGTAAACTGCTCTCTCATTCTCCTACGTGTCGTCAGAGTTATGTTTTTATCGTTATTATTGGTAGTCACAATGGTTAATTTAAGATTTTTGTACTTTATTTCCTTCAATTCGACAGTGGTCATAGCCCACTCAAAAGTCAAATTGTCAAAATTGATCTTGATATGTAATTTTAAGGAAAAAAGATAATAAAGAAGAATACAGTATTGTCATTCGCTATTTTCTAATTTATTTCCATTTCTAAAATAATATTCAAAAAGAAAAGCTTTGATATCTTTAGATATCTTTTTTGTCAATATCTCGTATCAAATTAACATTTAATTAAATACTTTTAAATTGTCATACGTTTCTTTGTTCATAGCCTACTCCGAGTTAGGATTTTTTTTTAACATTTTGTACTTCAATTGCTGTAAAATTATTGAAAAATGTCCGACCAAAGCCATCTATATCATGAACGAATTAACAAATTGGCATATATTTATCACTCACAAGAAGCGTATGCGCATGGATATTACAGGTTTGTCTTTCAAAAATTTATATTGTTTCGACTAAGTTAGATCATTCCATTGAAAACGATGCTCGTCGTTGGCAATACTTTCGCTGTAACGTAAGTTTATTTATTAATTCAGATATATTATCTTGATTCATAGCCGTACGAATAACATTATTTTCTGTCAGTGTCACTGACACTGACACTGTGTCAGTGTCTTATTTTTCATATAATTGGTTTTGTATTTGCTAATAAACTTACCAGTTGACTTAGTAATGAATTTTGAATGCTTGATACTTTAACACATATTTTTATAATAATAAAATAACAATATTATCTTATGTACCCTCATAAGAACTAAGTGAACGACACTACTGAATTTGATAGAACAATAGTATATTAAAGAACGTGTTTTATAAGACGTTTTTTTCGAAAGAAAGTCTTATAAAATGAGTTCTTTATACTATTTTTTTATATTTTGCACCTTCTACAATAACATTCACTTCAATTTGTAATTATATTTGTAACCATTTGTACATTTTCATGTAAATAATCTTCCCTAAATAAGAAAAAATAATAATAATTTCGACATTATATTATTAAAATGAATTGTCAATTAACTAAAAATGAATTAGGTAAAAATGGGTTAAAGAAACGTCATCTAGTACCAACCGTCTAAAACAAAAAATTGCTTATCGTAATGACTTCATTATAAACGCAAAATATAAAAAATCTTAATTCATACAATTCGTAGATGACCTTTTTTACAATATGTATCTAAGGCCCTGTATTTTCATGTATGGTTACAACTGTCTATTAAATTAACTGTCAGTTAAATAAAAAAAAAACTATCGATGCGATATTTTTCGACAGTTATGTTAACCACCTCTAGTTAAAGTGACAGTGAGGGTTAACCAACGGCTATGTTGCAAAATTGTTCTTATCACCTTTAGTTAGAACTAACTGGTAGTAAAAACTGTTGCTCACATCGCTTCTAACCTTCAGTTTAATTCTTAACAAATGGTTAATAAAGAGTCAGTTTAAATAGAAAAGGTACGATCGGGCTTTATGCTGCATACACACTACTATCACGCCACGTAAACTCACAAGATTTCACGTGTCAGTGTCTAATTATTGAAACCTATATTTCCCATTTATTTATATTGCTTGCACATGTTGTTATGTGATTTCACATGATTGCTAAAAATGACAACAGTGTGTGATCTCGCAATATAAATAAATGAAAAATATGGGTCTCAACCATTGACAATTGACACGTGAAATAATGTAAGTTTACGTGACGTTATAATAGTGTGTTCGCACCTTTAGACTATCAAAAAAAGTGTGAAGAATTCACTAAATTTAAAGGGACTTTGTAGCTTAACTTTGTGTAATTAACAGCAATAAAACAGACATTAGTCAAATAATAATCTAGTCTTTTCTTCAAACAAGCGACCTTGAATGGTCATCCATCCTGCACAAACTATACACTTCATTTCCTATTGTTGTAGAATTTATAGTGGCTTCGTGCACAATGTATTTTAATTGAAGCATAGTTAACTACAATTCCATTTTTATTTTGCCTGGAATACTGTTTGTTGCATTAGGCAATAAATCCTTCTCCAGAGGGAATAAATTGTACAAAGTAGTCTTAGATCCAACACTGCACTTAATGGAACCTCATGAACCAGTGCCAAAAATACGTTGATTTACGGCTCTCACAATCGAATCAATTGAGGTAATTCCGACATTTAAACTACGCAAACGATCTTTTTGCAAACGATCTTTTTGCAGTGTAAAGCGTCATCGGTTAATAACAAAAAAATCACAATTTTCAACGCTATATCCGGCTGCTTGACATTGGAACGATTGACGTGCGTGCGAGCGTGTACTCGTATGTGGTTTGATTGTAGCTGATCTCTGTTGTAAATGGACCAGTTGCCTGTAAATGGTTGATCACACAGAGCTGACATGCCGGATTCATTGCAATTATTGCCCAGGCTCCAATACAGACACAACGGAAGCTACTCAAAACAGATTATTTTTACTTAATATTCAAATACTTCATCAACAATATTTCATACAGAAATTTTGGTCCTCTTAAATAAGTAATATAACAATTTCCTAAATATAATTCGAATAAAATTATAATTATCGTAAGAAATGAGACAACTGTCACTGCTTGCCTTTACATTGAATGTCAACGTACCATTAATTAAGCCACTCTGTCGAAATGAAGACATGCATTGAATAGATTTCCTGCCTATGTATCGTACAATAATCTTACTGTTCCTTTAACATAAATGTTATTTTTGTTTTTTATGTGAATGAAAACTGCAGTTCCAAAAATTATTTCAAACAAAAATAACATTTATGTATAAAGAAGAGTAATAATCTTTTATCCAACACCGACTCATAATATACTTGTTACAATGGTTATTTGAAATAACTAATGTACAACATTACTCACTCCGTGAGAGAATATTTTTGAAGGAATTATAACTGATTTTTGTGTTTTTTTAATATAAATAAAAAGCAATTTAACAAAATTAATTTATTGCCGACCCAAGTGGAGCAGCGGTAGCGCTATCGCTTCACGCTCCAAGGGTCTTGGGTTCAAATCCCGGATAAGGCATGGCTGGCGTGTGCGTCTTAATTTCATCATCATCAAGTACGTGGAAAATGTCGGAAAATATAAACAATATAAGGAAAAACTGTTTCATCTTCATCAAATCACCACTTATATTCAAAATTGTATGAAAAATTGTGTATAATAAATCTCGTAATAAATAAAATAAAATAAATAAAAATTAATTTATTATTGAAATAATTTAACATCATGAAACTTATTTATTTCAATAAATATTAAAATTTATGCAAAAATAGGTTACTTATCTTTACACATGTGCGTCTGATGAAACGAAAACGAGAAACAAGTTAGTTGGGTACTTGCTTCGGAATTAAATTCAAAGCTGCTGCTTATCGTTCTAAATGCATATGTTTTAAAAGAAAGTCCTCCTTTTCACCCAATATAATGTATTTTTCTTTCAAATAATTCCCAATGACAGACAATAATTATTACAGCAAATTTTTTTCAATAACAATATCAACAATATAACAAAATCATAACAACCATTCAATGGCTACTTTGTAATTTAAAATACTACATCAATGGGCTACTTGCGTGCCATTTTTTTATTTAATATTTTTGAAGAGACGCTAAAAACTTGCTACCCATATTTTTTCTTTTGTCATAATTTCCATTAATTGGCCAGAAAAAAATTAATGATTTAATATTTATATTACCGGCAAGTATGACGTTTAATTACGCCGAACCAACGAATGACCGTAAAGCCATAGCATCGGTACGCCCCATAGCAACGGCATGTGCGGGTAATTTAAACATGACAGATCATCTGTTTGACATTTGAATAAGAATTTGGAGTTTAATATTTTAGTTTGTCATTTTAATCTTGTACGAGTATAAGCTAAGTTAAAATCTTTCAAAAACCTGTTTAACAAATCGAAATACATAATAAAAGTAACACAAACCACGCAAATTGCAAATAATAAAGAAGCGAGACAGTGACAGAAAAATGAACTAATGTCAAAATCAAATTAAAATTCGCACTCGCTTGCCATCTAGAGATTACATTCTTAAATATGCTTCCTTTTCTCCAGTTCAAAATAATGAAGTCAAAAAAAATCTTCTTTCTTAATTTATTTAAAAAACATACTTATAACTTTTGAAATAAAATTTATATTTTTATATACGTTTTCAACATTACTCTGGGTATATAGTGATAGATATCAGATTTTCAGTACAACGCAAGTAGCCTATTGTCCTTTCAGTGAATGAAAACATAAAAGTGATTAAAGAAGTTTTAAAAAATTGTTGGATAAAACGTTGTATTACACTCGTGTGGAATGTATATTAGTCACTAAAGAAAATTAGCCTTTCGTGACTAATATGATACATTCCGCACTCATATATTAAATAACTATTACTATACGAAGTAGGCAGGGAATCTATTTAAAGCATGTTTTCATTTCAATAGAGCGGCACAAATAATGGTGCGTTGGCATTCAATGTAAAAGCAAGCAGTGATAGTAATGTGTCGTCTTGCCATAATTACGATATTTATAGTTCTAATGCTATATTCGACAGAGTTAATTTTTCTGACTACTATAACAAGACACCCTTAAATAGCCAGTTTCAGGTGAATGAAACTATATACTTCATAGTATATCCACATTTGCTTTTGGATTGAAATTTAAAATTTTCTAACAACTAGTGATACTTTAAAATAATATTTCGACAAACAATAAACTGCAAATTTTATTTGTCTAGACTTTTCGTACATTATATCATTTGTCTAACTAATGTAGCCTAAAATTTAAGCTGACGTGTTCAAAAAGAGTAAACTGACCCTATTTCAACTTATAAATATCTTGAACGAGAACAATTAGTGCAAAAAGTACAAACGAAAAGTCGAGTAAACGATCACAAGTGTAACTGGCACATGAAAAGTCTAAAGCAATTGGGATTTTTCCCGAAATTTAATGCAACAAGTGACGTCACTAATTCATATCGAATTAGTTCACACCTTAGCCAGTAATAACTCACAGGCGATAGACTAAACTTGGGGCAATAAATTCCTTGATTATTATTTGTTTGGAGCGATCGCCGTCCAAATTTCTAAAGAGGTAATAAAACGTTATACATATTTTGTTTTATGAAGTCAGTGGTATGTATAGATCTATGTGGACGTGGTTTACGACTGAGTGTTTTTATGAAAGCGACTGTGTTTTGGTTTTGCGTTGGTGGAAGTGAAGGCGCCACGACACCTGGCCGTCTCTTCGTAATAAAAGTTTTTGCTTCGGTAAATATACACAAAGCAAAGCGATCTATTTTTGGAAATGCACAAGCGGGTTGAACATGCCTATCATAATAAATTTTGGCGCGTCATCGGACTTTTCATTATTTTCAAAATACAAAAGATTTCATCATAATTTATTTACTGGTCCAACGACCTGGTCAACTGCCTTATAAAAGGGTACAACTCTAGTGTGTGAGAATTAAATGTTAAATCTAAAAAAAAAAGAGATTTTTTACAACTAACAGTCTGTAAAATGTCTCTTTCACTGCCTATTCTTGCTATTTACATAGAAACCGCTCAACGAACGCATAGCAACCGTCCAACAAAAGCACAGCAACATATTTGGATGGTATTAAAAATTACTTAATTGATATTTATTCTAAAATCGGCAAAAAATGTGTTCAACACGGCATCAAACACAGATTTATAGCTTCGGCAGCATTCAATGAAACGGCAGCCTTTGCTGTAAATCTGCTATTTTATTGCCTTGTTCAACAAATAACTATTATTTGAAATCGTCACTGAGGTGCATAAAATAGACCTTTCCAATTTAAAGAGATAGAAGATATGCGTAATGGGGATCTGCGCATAGTAAGAACAAATGTTTGTTTCTAAAAAAATAGACGTAAAATGTGAGAAAAATCTCAGACAACTTTAAAAAAAACTTATCGGTATAAGGTACAAAAGCTAAACGGTCCAATGATGCAAATTTTCACCGAATACAGGAATTTTAATGACCGCAATATTTTTGACGTTTCGTTTTACAGCCCAACTGGCAGTTGTTGACGCTATTTTACTTACTATTTGCAGCGATAGAAAGAGGTAGACGTTAAATTGAAAAGATCTATTGTCATTAAAAGTTCAAAAATCGTCGTCAAATTAATTCATTACACGATTTCATACAAATTCAGTGTTGCCAACCTTATGATAACTGTTGCACTCGTAAAATAATTTGGGCATGATGTACGATGTACACGAGTAAATTTGTACCTAAAATAAAATATGTAAAAGAAGAACTAAATAATGCCGATGACGAGGTTTGAGATAAAACACATAATTTTGAGTATTTTTACGATAACTTCAATGTCCGAGATTAAAAACATTGAGTGTTAGACTGACATATGTAAACATATCCTATAAAAATAAATATTCCTCTCATTTCCACAATTTTTCGATTTCAATTAATATTTAATATGCACCTTGGCACTAAAGTTTCTTTTTATCACTCATATGGTTTTGTTTTCCACATTCGTCATAAAAAGTAGTACTTCAGTGCCTTGATACATAAATAACTGTTAGTTAAATAGTATCCGAATTTTATTGAGCAAAACAAGGTAACATTAAATATATATTCGTGATATGAAATTCGGTTGTTTACATGGTTACGTTAGAATAGATTTTGAACATAAAATATTTCATTTTGAAACGCATAACAAAATGAGCAAACAGTTTCATTTTATAAAATACCATTTATTTACTGGACCAATGATCTCTCTGTTTCAAAATCAGCATCAAAAGTTTGGAATGTAATTGGCTAATTTCTAATTCGACCACACATAAGGGAACCATTTCAGCAAATCAATTACAGGATAACAAAGCTGCGTCAATTACAAGGATAATAATGTTCAAAGTAATTTCGCAGAAAATTAGTCTTCATGACCCGCATCAAGTAATATCGTTCGACTGAGTATTTTCACGCAACCAAAGAAATACTTGTCAAGGCGCCAGACGCATCGTATACAAATACGTAATATTAATACACATCTCGTTATTTATTCGAGGAAAGTTGCAAATGTCTCGTATTTTCCACTGTTATTAGTCGGGGGATTATTAATATTACTCTAGAATCTATACTATAAATAATGAGATACTTAGGAGGAATATAAATATAAATTATTATTCATACATTGTAAATATCAAGCTGGACATTTGACCTTTGCAAAAGTAAACTACTAAATTTATAATATTTTATTTTGTAGGCTCTAAACATGATTAAAATTAGGTATGATTGAAATGCAAACTTACATTAACTATAAGTTATTAGTCTGTTCATTTTCTTAAAATTAATAATGGTGTATTTTGGTTCAACTCTTGGCTAAGATTTTGAGAGGTAACAAGTTTATGGTTAGTACTTTTGCTTATATTCTTCACGTAAGAATGGCATTGCGCAAAAGTATATCGTTTATAGGTAGCTCAAATCACTCTATAATCTATGCTGACACCTACTATATTTCGTAAGAAAGCAGCGTTGGATTAGATAGGGCTCTAAATTGTGTCCGTTGATTGGTCAGAATGCAAATACAGTTCACAAAAAAACAAAAAAGTGTGTCAATTATCAAATAAAATCTACAGAATTAAGTGATTAACTATATTTTCATGTAATTTTTAATACTCAGGTCTTGTGGATTATCTGGTGTGGCCAACACAATACCTCCCGCCATTTACAACCCGCGTCACAAAATAGATTAAGCTAATCCTTATTTTTGGATTAGCGCATTTTACTCTAATTTTGGCAGTTTAATTCTTAAAATATAGTCCAATCTAATCCAAATAACTACCTTTTTTAATAATGAAATGAAGATTAAATTTTAAATACTGGGATAAAATAGAATTCACTAATCCAAAAATTAGGATTAGCTGAAACTTTTTTGCGAATCGTTAATTTTTCTAAATCTAAATACATATCTAAATACATCTAAATCTAAATACATACCTACATATTAACTTATGCGGGAAACTGTATTGAATTCCTTTCCTATTATTCTATTTACTTTTTTCTTTTTAAAACGTTACTATTATTAAATTGAAATGATTAGTTCTTTGACAGTGACATTTATCTGTCAATTACATACATTAAAGCGTAGGATCCGTCATTTAAATTATAGATAATTTTATAAATTTATCCATAAAATATGTAGAAAAAGTATTAATGCAAATCTGTAGAAAATTTAATAAGTAATCTTTAATTTTTATAATAACATTAATCTCGAAAAAGTCAAGAGTTTTGTTAGAAGATAAATCTGGACTAGAAGATGACCCTTTCAATGCCGGTCGCACTATCATTACCCGTAATTTGGCCAACAGTTTTTGAAAGTTTTAAGTAGTCGAAAGAATTTTGCAGAAATTTCTTACCATTCAGTAGTTTTTATAATTTGTTGCAAATGTTTGAATTATTATGAACTTGGGCTCGCACTCGCGTAAAATGTTTGTTAGAACTAATTCTATAATCAAAGTGTTGTGTAGGTAAACAACACGTATAGAAACATGTAGGCTCGTGTAAAATGGTTAACAATATTAATAAAATACACTTTGGGCCAGTTGCATAATACGTTTAACTATACACATTGTAACCATGGATACGTATCAAAAATACATTGGAAAAGAAGCCTTGTTAAAGTTAACAATGTGATTAAAGTTAACAATGCTTTATGCAACTGGGCCTTTTTGTTAAATAACTTCAAAACATGTACCTAGACTTATTTGAATTTCGGTTATGTTCTGCATCAAAAATTGAGTAATTTTTCTATTTATTTCTTGATGTGTTGTGGTTTACACATTTATTTCCTCATGTTGATTTATGGGTAGAAATGCGAAAGGCATCAGGTTTTCTATTCGGTCTTTCGTTTACGGGTATAATAATTCAAATGATGTTAGTCCGGTCTTATATTCGTGGGAGTAAAGTGATTGTGCATTTGGCCGTAATGAAGTCCTTGCTGCGAGTTATCCTTCGGGTTGACAGGTCAGACTAGGTAATACTCCTGCGAGGGCGAGGAGTTAATTTCACCGGGCGCCACTGGCGTCGCCACCACCGGTTCCCAATTAACGGTGACAAAGATTTTACTATGTAAATTAGTGTGTAGCGTTGCCAGGACGACGGGCTGGTCCCTGCTCACCTGACAGGCGATAGTTACGTTACGTGGTGGATAGGATGGACCAACAGCTTTTCCTCTTTGTAACTAAGTCAGGCAAGCTGATAATGATACGAGTACTTACAGATGCGATGGGGATGCTTGTCGATTACGAATTGCAACCTTACACCTTAATTTAAATTCAAATATCTTTTTATATGGTGCACTACCTTTACCTTCATTTAGCTAATTACTTATTTTATTGCACTCGCTAATTAGAAAAAGATTCCGCTTGTATTGTGTCAGCTTTTAGAATAGTAGACTTTATTTGGTTCACGACAACTGGGCATGGTCAACCGGGCGATAGTCAAGTGGACGATGGTTAAGTGCAGTAGCGGTTCGTCAGGGGAGGCAAAGGAGGCTAAGCCTCCTCATAAATTATCAGGATAAAAACTTTTTCAAAACATTTTCTTTCATTGTAGGGATGACGAGAAATAATTGGAGATGCAGTTGCGGTAAACAGTGTTTATTAAATAGTAATTTAATTAACTTTCCTACGTTTCGATTCAAAATGAATCATCATCCGGCATAGTTAAAGTACATACGTAATTGAAATAGATTCTTTTTGTCACACAGTTTATTGAGTTTATAGAATCTGTACATAAGGCGACCAAGCGACGTATGCCGTAACTTTGTTCAGAAAATAATTTGAAATTGACAAGTTTATATACATTGGCATGTATTTTAGAATTTTTGTTTCTCATGTGATGCAGAAAAAGATAGTTTCTTCATTTCACTTAAGAAAATAGTAGATTGCGCTTGAGAGCCGACCGTTTTTACATGCTTTAAATAAATAATTTAAATTCGTGAAACAAACCTTGCCAATAATAAGTATTTTTACTTCCTGCTACCCTTGGAGCTATAAGGATCGTGCTAAAAATCGCATATCGAGATTTTGGTAAATGAGCACGTTTTCAGGTCCCTAGAATCCAATTTTAACATTTTCACGCTGATATCTATGTGTATGTGTGTGTGTGTGTGTATGTATGTGTGGATTCTCCACTCTAACTCAAATACTACAATTCAGAAATTTTTAAACCTTGATTTTCGACCTTTTTCTATTATGGAAAAAGCCCATTAAATTTTGGTGTAAATTGAATAACCTGAAATGGCACTTTACTTAAAGCTCAAAATAGTTTTTCTTCGAAAAATACCTTTAAATGTTCTTTTTTCGAGATTAATATTATAAAAATTAGAGATTATTAAATTTTCTACATATTTGTATTAATACTTTTTCCACACATTTTATGGATACAATTTATAAAATTATCTATAATTTAAATCCCGGAGCTTACGCTTTAAACAAACAAAACTCTTTCGTTACGGAGTTATTTAAATGAATGTAACTGACAAATAAATGTCAGTGGCAAAGAACTAATCATTTCAAATTAATAATAGTAACGTTTTAAAATGAAAAAAATCTGATGTGGCCAGCACATGACCTGCCGTCAGTTCTATGTATTTTGTACAAATTTCATACAGAAAGTTCCTTGCTAAAGATTATATTTCTTGTACTTTACCTTCCGGCAGTTGCATGTATTTTATGCAAATTCCATACAGAAAATTTATAGCAAAAGATCCTATATTTCCAGTCAAATTATACGACACACTATGTCAATTTCACTTGACACTGACATCTTTCAATCAATATTTTCTTAATATGGTAGCTGTTTTCATAGCTATGGCTACTTTATGAAATTTAATTTCTTTATAATTTTTTAACTCTATATCTATTTAATATTAAGTATAAAATGTAGTCAAATCGTATAGAGAATAAAATATTCTTTAATATTTATAATAACATTAAACGTGAAAAAATGATATTTAACATAGTTTTTTCAAGAAAAACTGTTAAAATCTTCAAATGAAGGTACTTCCGGTTGTCCAATTCTAACCAAAATCTAATCAGCTCTTCACATGGATGTAATGAAAAGAAATACGAAAGAATTATAATTTTTAGAATTGTAGTATGGAAGTTATCGCAGACGAAAATTTTGTTACATACTCGTACACACACACGGACACACATACATACACACACACGCACACACACACACATACAGACATCATCGTAAAAATAGTAAAATCGTATTGTAGGGACCCTAAAACGTGCTTATTCATCAAAAACTCATCACCGAATTTTTTGACCAAAGACAATACCTTCCTTACCTAAAGGTGACGGAAGGTAAAAAGTAAATAGAACAATAGGAAATGAAATCAATACAGTGTCCAGCATTTAGGTATGTATTTAGATTAATAAAAATTAATGATTCACAAAAAAGTTTACGCTACACTCTATTCCATTTAAGCCATTCAGCAGATGTCGCTGGCATCTTGTCTCTTGTCTCCAATTTAACAAATCAGGGAGGTCAAAACTATCCTCTATTCACTACAATACGGAATGGCTTAAATGGAACAAGGTATAATCCTCATTTTTGGATTAGTGAATTCTATTCTATCCCGTTATTTCAAATTTTCATGATATTATCAAAAAAGGTAGTTACTTGGATTAGATTAGACTATATTTTAAGAAATAAACTGCCAAAATTAACGTAAAATTCGCTAATCCAAAAATAAGGATTAGCTTAATCTTTTTTGTGAGTCGGGCTGTAAATGGCGGGAGGTATTGTGTTGGCCACACTAGATTTTTTGATAATGTAAACCGGCCGACGTATTATAAGTTTGGGCTCGTGTATCATATTTCCCTTTGATTTTAAATGCTTGATCTTCTACCGGCCCTAGTTACATTTCTTTTATTGTAATAACCATTCTGTCTGCCGGCTAAGTAAACTTCCATTTATCACACATGTTCCGCGTTTGAAACCTCGTTGAAGGCATCCATCAACTTTGCTCTCGTATGCATTATAAATAAGTGAATGCAGGCTAAAAGGATTTAGTAATTCGTGCAGTGTGAACTTCTCTAAGTTCGTTATGGTGACGTGGCGACATGCGGCAATGTCCAGGCGTCATCACGTATTCAGGACTGGGACGCCAGCACTAGCAATGCTGCCAACGCAATGATGACAACGACAACCTCCCGATTCCTGCCAAACCAAACACAAAACTCGACACCTGATGGCAGGACTTCAATTACAGAAATGAGCACAGGAAGACAATGAGGAGATAATTATATAAATAATACTTTAGATGAAAAATTTGGGTCGTTTCCGCATGAAGTAATTCTAATAAAAAAAAATTCTAAAGAGTTTTTCATTTTGAAATCCAGATTTTGAAATAATATATACAGGGTGTAAATGAAATAAGTGCATTAAATTTAACCAGTAATGTAACTCGATGAGAGGAACAATATTTGTTAATAACTTTTTTTTTCTAAGTCTTTTAGATTTTGAGTTAAAATTCTTTAAAGATTTGCTGCATATTTCGTTACCCGCTCATGGAGAACAAATGACGGTTGCCGTATTCAAGTGGGATACAAACAGCTCAAAAATTGTTGGTTATCGGTTACACTTACAGCCACAGTAATTAATAAACGAATCAAGGGAAATAACATTATTATTAATTAATACGTAATAGCACAATTTTTAAAATAAATAAATTTAAATTTTAGATAACAAAACTATAAAGTTGTGTATTAAACCTGGCTTTTATTGACCCGTGAATAGTGTGAATATAGGAAGACAAGGAGGGACGAGGAGGAGCAAAAGCATAGTTAGGTTATGAGATGATTATTTATCGTCGACAAATCATAATAGTTTAAATACGTTATTCAAAAAATGTAATTACAAACTTTTGTCCATTTAAAAGAGGTACATGAGTACCAATAATTAGTCGTCCATTTATTGTTCCCGCCCAAAACATTTTTTAATGAAAATTTTTACAGCATTTTCGTCGGTCGAGATGTGTATTGTGCATAATAAATACACCTTTCCAAGTAAATTCAGTCTCATTAATGAACATTATGAGCCATTCCCAAAGTCTGTTATGTGCTGAAAACATTGAACTTTTTACACATGTTATGGATATAACTGTTGCTTTTTTTAAAATTGTCATATGACACTCCGTATTGTGATGTGATAAAGATGTACAAGATTAACAAATGTGCGAATATTAGGAACAGAATGATTTGGAAACGCTCCGTGTAAATGCGTTGACAACTCCATGACACTGTCTTTATGTCAACCGTGATGTCAAGTAAAATGAAGTACAGATACGAATAAAAAAATAAATAATAAACCATAGGTAAGTAATTACAATGTCTGTGTACTCGCATTTTGCCAGAATTTTACCTTATAAACAAGTTTATTACTAATGTCAAAATTTAATTGGAATAATTAACAGGACTGTCAATTGCTAAAACAAAATTTTTCATAGCTATTGCTACTGCATTCAATTATCACAAAAATATTTGGAACGACTCGTCAATTTACGGGGTGGTAAAAATGCTAAAAAAATATGCGATTTCGAGAAAAAGTTATTAAGAAATATTGTTGCTCTCGACGAGTTATATTACTGGTTAAATTTAATGCACTTATTTCATTTACACCCTGTATATATATATATATATATATATATATATATATATATATATATATATATATATATACCGTGCGTTTTATTTAACCTGAAACATGAGATTTGTCATATCCATAGTAACCAAATGACAGCAATGTATAAGAGCGTTCCATTTAAAATAGAACATAGCTAATAAAATATGTATTTTGATTTAATCATTTTAGAAATGAAAAAGATTGCAAGAAATATAAACATTTAATAAATGTTCACTGTCAATCCACAACCATTTCTTGATGGGTTTGAAAGTGATATGATTTAAAATGTTCTTTCCTTAGTAAACTATGTACACTGGTTTTGCTTACAACCGCAGCTTGCACTATCGTTTTCGTAGATAATCTATTATTATTTCGTAGCAGCGTAATAATTTTGCCATTTTCATCTCCGTTAAAACATTATTTCGTCTTGTTTTCTTTACTTGTTCACGTTTAACGCAACTATCTCTCTTAAAATTGTTAGCAATTCGTGATAGTTGAAGCACTTGGTGTTGGTCAATCAGGAAATGATTTATGAAATAAATCAGATACCTGTCTGAGAACGTCTGCATTATACCATTAAATTATTTGCACTTGTTCTACTTTAAATGAAACGCTCTTATACATTGCTGTCATTTAGTTACTATGGAAATTGCAAATCCTATGTTTCACGTTAAAAAATACTCACGGTATATATATATATATATATATATATATATATATATATATATATATATATATATATATATATATATATATTATACAGTGTGAACACTGAAAACCGTGACATAGGCGTTTAACATGGGAAAACAATTTTTTACAAATAATCATCTGTCCCGCAAGATTATAGTGTTTTTGATATTTAATTGGCATCGAAGAGTATCTATTATTGAAATATTTGCGAAAGTATAATGCAGTTTGACAGTTATTACTTATAATTTATTAAAAACAGTAATCATGGAAACGTATTCTGTAGCTGAATTTTTTTTTAAATAATTTTTATTAGTAATACGTTTTTAATTTTTTGTTGACTTTTAATAGAATATAAACATTATTTAAAGTATAAATTATATTGTAAAATCTGAATCACACTGATTACAACATGCGAGTACAATTAAATAATCACAATAAATATTTATAATAGAAAATAACGTACCCATTTTATTAAATTTCAATACAAAGTTAAAAACATATTAAACATAGTAAAATTTAAAAATTAAGTTTTGTTGCTAGTTGGTTCCGAACCCACTCTTACCGAGTTTTGTTTATTACCAAGGGCACACGCTACCACTTTGCTATTTAAGCTGTTACTTGGTAACCATTTTTACCTGGATATAAACAATAATTCTGGAAATTCTGCAAATTTCCTATTTTTTTCTGATATATATTTAAATTTACTATTGTGGACTGTAATCCATAAAATTAGTACGTATCCCCCAATAAGTATACAAATTTTCAACTTGATGTCTTGTACTATTCACAATTAACTGATTTCACATGTTAATCTCCCAAGTGTCGGTCGGCCTAAGACGCCCAGTATATGGCAATTTTACTTATTCATATAACCGTTTAGCCAAAAATGAGCCTCGTCGCTGTAAATGATTCTTGGCCGAAATTAAAAATTACAGAACACGAATTTTCATAATATCTTTGAATAATTTCTATGCATTGTTTGACTGTGAACGTTTCCATGATTAATTGTCAAATATTACTTACTGTTTCTGTCAATTCGGATATTTAAAAATTCCTAGGGTTGCTGGACGAGAGCAATTTAAAATGCGGACATACGATTTGTATTGTGTCTATTGTCTACGTTTCCAATTGTGGTGACCTTAGAATATTTATATGCTGCCGTGTCATAATGACAACGTTATAGTCCTCAATTTGAATACTCTAATGTCTTTCAGTTTAGGCCAAGGACCATAATGATTCCATTAGAGTACTTAGTATCATGAGCTATGGTAACTGGGTAACTTGTTTACAAACAAATCGAAAACAGCATACCTGATTTTTCAGATTAATTTTTTTTGTTCAATACCAAATACTTCATTTTAATTTTTCATTGATTTAAAATTTTGTATGTAATACAGATCGTAACTAATCATATGGCGCACGTCGTGTTATCAAACTCGGCTTCGCCTCGCTTGATAATCTTCACGACTAGTACCATAATAATTGACGTTACGATCCTTATAACATAAATAACTATTATACCTTAAATAGTGAGCAATTTTCGAGTGCTCTCAGGTTCAAGTGTTAAATGATTTTTACAAAATTGTGGGTGAAAGGTAAGCTCACCTCACCTTAGCTACTCTTGGCCTGATGTGAACTCTATTAGTTACTATAGTAACCTGGTGGCTTTCCCTTTAATTAAGACTCCCTGCGGGACTCGTAAAGAGACTAGCACTGGACGAACACGTGAGAGAGGGTCAGCTCTCTCAAAGTGAGTGAGGGAGTGACTCGAGAGATGCGGACGCCACGCTCTACTGTATTCCACCGTCTAGGGGCTAACTAATGCTATTTCCACACCAGCCGAAAACTTTCTTACGTTCTTTCCCTCACAATGCCTTTATTATTTTCATTATGCTTTGGCACCTTTCGCCACATACGCTCAGACTTCGCTGGACGCCCACCAGGTAGAAGGAAAAATAATAATTTTTCGTACTCCCAATGCACATCGATCCTATTGTAACGTGTGAGCCCCGCTGCTACGCTAAACAAGCGCCTAAGTATAGCGATGGCTCAATCGCGCTAGTAGCCGGACTACGTAAACAAACAAGCCACGACGTGTTTAATTACTTCCGGTCGCCTGAACGTTTTGTGTTCATTGTTATTATGCGGTCGAACATTCTAAAGCTCTCTGGAAGTTAATGGCAGCTGTGTAAAAGGGACGCAGCTATGCTCGGGAGTTAGTTACATGAAGAGACATTCACATAGAGTGTTAGTGAAGCACAGCAGTATCGTAGTGAGCGTAAGCACTGGCAGTATAGTGTCCAGTGGAGAACTCGGGAAGTTACTGGTTAACTGGGCTGGGATAGCTGTGGATGCGAATACTCGGTAGTGTTGACGAGTATTGGGAAGCTATAGTGTACAAGGACAGTAACGGCAAATCGGGAAATTACTGGTATACTGGAATAACTATGGAAGTGAATACTCTGTACAATTGAAGAGTATTGGGAAGTATACGGGGACAGTAACGGCAAGTGGACGCTAATACTCGGCAGTGGTGTTGAAGAATTGTGGCATACGGACAGTCGGTCATACTAAATCTGTAGAAGAAAGAGAGAGTTACACAAATAGACAGATAGTGAGGTGAAAGGTGTGACTTCTGTCCGAGCAGTTGAATATACAGACACTGTTGAGTCACTTGAGTATATAGATGCCGTGGAGGTCGATAGGCGGACAGTTAATTGGTTAAATAAATAAACAGTGAGATAAATAGTCGAAATAAATAATTAGTAAGATCGTATAAATAAATAGTCGTGTTAAATAAATAAAAAGTGTTAGTGTTATCTAGTTAATTATAGTTTTAGTCTTAATTAGTTTTTTTGATAATTGTTTAATATTAGTAATAGTCATTTTCATTATAGATTAATAAACACTTATTTTAATTAATAATAATTGTCTAATATTTACACTTCACCCAAATAAATAAAAACGTTACACTATAGTAAATAATTTCATCTATTGTATGTTGCAAGAGTTAATGGAAAAGTTAGACCTCTTCATTAAATAGAAACAAATTTCATATTAAATACATACATACATACATATACATATATCATCACGGCTTATTACCCATTGCTGGGTGTGCCAATCTGCTTTGTACACAGATGCGGGCGCTTACCAGGCGTCACCTCACGGGCACTCACTGCTGGCGTGGAGAGTGCACCACAGGGGTCAATTTGTGCCATTTAAAATTCGAAATATTTGGCGTCGGTCGGGATCGAACCCGGTTCCCCAGATTCGCGACCTGACACTCAGGCACGCGGCCACGAGACCCCATAATTTCATATTAAAACAGTGACATAAGGAGTTGTTCCTACAAACCAAGGAGATAAAAAATCTAGTTTTATAACACAGATAGATGACCATTATCCTGAATGCGACGCAGTTTTAATACCTTGTCTGATTTGTCTCTGGACGATGTTAAATCTGCTTCCCGGATCGTCAGAAGTATTCTGTCTGTAACTGTTGTTCGTTTGGTATTCCCAGCCATTATTGCATACTTTTCTGATAAAAAGTGCCCAAAAATCTTCAATCAGTTGCTCCTGAGTTTGGAGGAGATTATACTTTCTTTGTTTTCTATAAAATGTTGGCTCCTTAATGCTTTACTGCATCTGGAGATTAGCTCCCCAGCTCGAACTATTCTGCTGCCTATACGTTTACATTTTTTTTTTTTTTTTGAAATTTTAAATCACTTCTGACATTCTGTCCAAAGTTCGGCTAACAATCATTCTTATATTCTTATAACATAATGAATCGTTAATAAGTTATATCGTTATAATATCGAAAATCGTTTAATACGCTTATTACGTTCGTTATGACATTATGTATTGTTATCAATTGTCATTTCGTTAATTATAACGATAATCGTTAAAGTGGTATTCTGTAAACAATAATTTAATTCTACATAACGAAAAAATCTGATGTGGACACCACACGACTTCCTTGTACGCAAGACCAATATGAAGTATAGACCCAATTATAAAATTGCACGTGTTTGACGTAATTTACATTGTTTGATATTAACATCTATTTTTTTATTTCTTTGTTCTTTTTGTCCTAATCTATGAATTCATTACAAAAACCAAAAAGTATATAAGTTTTAAATTTACATATCTCGCTTATACAAAGGGCTAATTTAATAATACTTAATGTGCTAGACGCAGAATTTAATTCTCTAAAACTCTTATTTAAAGCATTTATTTCTAAAATCAAAATGAAACCATTTTATTCAAGAAAAACTGTTAACAACTTCAGGTAATATATCACTTCCGGTTAGCCTGTTTTAACCAAATTCTGCTATGTTATTCCAATTGATATAAAAGTCTTATATACCAAATTTGAAACGTTTTGGATTATATGTTAATATAGTTTTTCATTAAAATCTATTATAGGCTTCAAATAAAGTACCATTTCTGGAAATTATGTACTGACCAAAAAGGGAGGTGCACAACTAAATGTTACAGAAGTCCTAAATACAAAATTTCAACTTTCTACGGCTTTCCGTTTTTGAGTTATGCGAGATACGTACGTACGTACGTACGTACCGACGTCACGACGAAATTAGTCAGAATATATTCAGGGATGATCAAAATGGATATTTCCGTTGAAATCTCAAAATCGAAATTTTTCGCGATTACAATACTTCCTTTACTTTGTACAAGGAAGTAAAAAAGATAACGATATCGTTATTTATTAACGAGTGAAAAAATCATTCGTTACATAAACGTTTTGTCAATAATTCAGTATTTTTATTCGTGTCAAAATAAAATTGCTACTATGTTGAATAGTGATCTCAAAAACCCGTCATATTATAGTATTTTTGCAAGGTAATATTAAAATAATATATTCTTAGCGTCTAGCGAAGGTTTCACAATTTGTCTACAGATGATGGTAGTAGTAGCTCTAGCATAGCCCACAACAAGAAGAAGAGCCTGACAATTGACAGGTTGACAGCTAACTCTCGCCAAAAGTTATCTAACCTAGAAGTTTTGTGTGTGATATTGAATTATTTTATATATTTCATTTAAAATTATAATTTGATTTTAGGAAATAAAGTTCTTAACTTGCTTTCAAGGTTATTATTTTTAAAATGTGTTACAGAATATGGATCAGGCCCGGATTACCCATAAGGTCAACCTAGGCCGTGGCTTAGAGCGCAGGCACGGAGGGGCGCACATCGAGTAGTTGGATAAATGGGAAAATGAAAAGACAGAAGTGCCTGCAGTTACTAAACGACGTAAACAGTCACATTTGCTGATTTGCTTTAATTATACGAAATCAGTATAGTAGAGTGATTTGTAAATCCTTTTGAGCTATGACAGTTGTCGAAGATTTTAAATTATTCTAATATTTATATACCTGGTGTCTACTTATGAATCTTAGCAAATACAATGGTAAAATTTTCATGACTGTAATTTCTGCCCTATGAATTTTAGAATATAAGTATAAATACGAAAACTGTTCAGAACTAAAAACCGCATCTAATAAGTCCAAAATTATTGTTTACATGCGTTTCATTCGAGAGATAGAGAAGCAAAATAAAAGTTGTAATCTTTAGCTACTAGCAGGCCCGGATTATCATTTCTTTACGCCCTAGGCCAAATTCATGACTGCACCCCTCCTCCCCCCCCCCCTTCAATATATACCGAGTATTAATAATGCTTCATTTCATTATATTCTTGTTCTATATTGGTGCCTTTATGAGTCTATAAATGCACTGAAGACATGTTAAGAAGATCTATAAACGTACTGTTTTTGGAGCTTTTTGTTTTCTAAAGATGATATGACTTACTGCTTTTAAAACTGATACATAAATGACATATCAACATCAATTTGCTGTCAGTCAACAAAGAATTTTCATCCCTGAAGTCCAATTTGTTAGCGAGCAGTGCTACCAACGTAACTAATTTTACAAGTCGCATTTATTAAAAATCTAATAGAATTATAAAATTACTCCAAAAGAAAAAATAATATAAAAACATGTTTCATAAGAACTGTGATCGCACTCGTCCTTTGTAAAACTCACCGCGAGCGGCTCGTTTTCCAAAGTTGGACTCGTGGGTTAACAGATTGTCTTATGAAATCTTCGACAAGTCATAGCTCAACAGGATTTACCAATCACTCTACTATGCTGATTTTGTATAATTAAAGCAAATGTGACTGTTTACGGTGTCTAGTAACTGCAGGCACTTCTCTCTTTTTCCGTTTTCCCATTTATTCAACTACTCGATGTGCGCCCCCTCCGCGCCTACGCTCTAGGCCATGGCCTAGGTTGACCTTATGGGTAATTCGGGCCTGGCTACTAGCAGTAAGTCATACCACCTCTAGAAAACGAAAAGCTCCAAAAACAGTATCTTAACACGTTTTCAGTGCGTTTATAGACTCATAAAGGCACCGATATAGAACAAGAATTTAATGAAATCAAGCTTTATTAAAACTCGGTATATATTGAGAGGGGGAGGGGGGTGCAGTCATGAATTTTGGCCTAGGGGGTAAAGATATGCTAATCCGGGCCTGATATGGATACGAAGATAACGATTGTTGTTCAGTAGACATAACGAATTTCATAATAGCGATTTCGTTATGATAACAATTCGTTAAGCGAATATTTTACAGAATAGGCCTATTAAAATTCTAAACTGTCGAGTTAATTTGCGCGCTAACGTTCTAACGTTGACCTGAACACTTTGAATGAGTTTGCTGAATCGATTTGAGGGCAAAAGTACGGATCGTCCACTTTTTGGTAAATTAATACATAGTACACCTTCTTCACATTCCCGTATAGTTCGGTAAGTAGTCGTCTGTCGAATATTTTGATCCCCAAAGACGGTAACAATTTCACGTTTCAGCTATCTGTCCAACTAACCTGTAGATAGGTTTGCGTATTTCAAGTTTGTGTAACATCTTTCAAAAGTTATTCTGGCAATTTTAACAATCATATAAAACAACTATTATGTATTTATTAGGTCCAGTGACAACTAGATTTGACCTCATTTAGTAATAAAATTTGGACAGTAATTTTTTCCGAAAACTTTTGCTACATGCATTATGGAGAAATATTTGAAATCATATCGCACGGAAATAATAAATTATGTTTAATATAACGTTAATATTGACATGATTTACACTGTTAGAAATATCGGTGAGCAGATTCTAATAAACAGTATCATTACGATATAAATTTCTTGTTAGTAAATACTAAATGTCAGACATTTACATATTCATAGCTTTCACAAAAAAAACTAAACTGCAACACAAATATTAAATTAGTAATAACATCAAGACATGCAATAAAAGAGAAAATTTAGAGAAAAAAAACGTGTGGCGACATTTTTGTGTGGAGTCGTAAAATACTGAGAAACAGCGAAGCCGAGTCTGCGAACGCTAACCTAATTTTAATTTTAGCCGTTGGAGCGCCAGGTAGTCGCTCTGGATTATTATGCCATATTATACACGACGGAGAAAAACGCGCGAAAGAAGCAAAGCATTCATGTGGATTTTACTTGAATATCGCGAATAATTCTGCGGATTTTATTCATACAAGTCGTAACACTGGAAATTATACACATCATCTATTACCAATCTCATGAAATCCGAACAAATAATAACAAATTGCCGTAAACTGTTTCATGGCACAATAAAGTGATCATAAAATCATGCTTTAGGTATACTACCGATGGATTTTCACAGAAACAACACAAGTCAATGTTTGGCAAATAAACTTGAACACGTTTTTACTCGTTTATCTTACTACCTGTACATAAAGAAGTCATTGCAATGTGTTATAAATAGCACAGTTATATTAGTCCAAAATTGCCGGTAGGTGAAGAAGATATTGCCTTCGGTCAAAAATTCAGTAGTGAATTCTTAATACTTATATACTCGTATACTACGTTTTATATATGTCATTCCTCTGGACGAACCTATGAGATGAAATTGAGAGCCTACGTTATGTACGCGCAGCTGTCGTAACGCAGTGTCTCATTCTTAAAGTAATTTTTTGAGCAACCTCTAGGACCCTGTTTCTCAAAAATACAAGTCTACAAGTTAACAAGTCACAAATAAATTATTCACAAGGACATGTAAATTCTGTTTCTGAAAGAAATTTACAAGTCTACTAATTCTTTTACAATTAGTTTATTTTCACAAGTGATCATAGCTGTATTTAATTTGTGTGTATTTATTTGAGAATTAGCATTTTTTTGTTTTGTGATTTTGTTGACATATAATATCATGATCTATTTCTATGCAGGGTCGCGTTAATACTTGATTACAATAAAGAAAATTCGATTACAATAATGAAAAATCATGCAATAAATTTATTTATCCAATATCACTTCTTTTTTTTATTTATGTTTATTTAAAGTTTAGGCTATACAACAGGACGAGTCCCAATGACTGTACAGCACATTACAATGTAAATACAAACAGAAAATAATTTTTCATCAGACAAAATAATACAGTGAAAATTTATGAAAAAGAGAGATATTGATTATGACATATGAGTAAAATAATTATTTCTTATAAACGACTTAAACGTGTATAATGAGAAATGGAAAATATCAGGTGAATTGTTGAGAGAGAAGAAATTATTATATTTACACATTATTCTGTTTAGAGGAGAGAACATAGCTGAGTTAGTTTTATAATTCCTTAAAGAAAATAGATCACATGAACGTGTAGAATGAGAAGGTATTCGAAAAGAAATTTTGTTCAAAAGGGTAGAACTGCTGATATGATTATTTACAATTTTATACAGAAATGTCATATCTATCAAGTCTCTACGCTTTTGTAAAGGGATGAAGTTTAACGAGTTATTTGGAAATTTCCAATTTAAATAAGAAATAAATTTCTTTTGAATACCCTCTATTCTATTAATATACATTAGATAATGGGGAGACCAACATACAGCAGCAAATTCAAGTTGAGATCGAACTAATGTGTAATATAAATGAACTAGCGTTCTAAACCTTTTAAAATGAGTACCAATTCTTAAAATGAATCCTAGCATTCTATAAGCCTTTTTGACAATGCAATCAATATGGATATCGTAAATAAGTTTATTGTCTAGAGTAACACCAAGATCTTTGATATGAGATACACGATTTATATATTTTCCATCTAAATGATAATCAAATTTAACCACATTCCTATTTCGCGTGAAAGATATAATAGAACATTTATTGAAATTAAGTAATAAATTATTATTTTGTAAATAGCTATTTAGCCTGTCAAGATCGGCTTGAAGGGCTAAACAATCAGATGTTGATTTTACTGTTGTATACAACTTGAGATCGTCAGCGTACATTATAAATTTTGAATTATTGAAACAATTTTTAATGTCGTTAATAAAAATGTTAAAAAGGAGAGGTCCTAAATGGGATCCTTGTGGGACTCCAGAGGTTACTGGAAAATAATCTGAAGCGAATCCATTAACAGTAACACTCTGTTGCTTGTTACTGAGGTATGATTTAAACCACTGAAGCACATTACCATGTACACCATACTTCTCTAGTTTATAAATTAAAATGGAGTGGTTAATTTTGTCGAAAGCTTTACTGAAGTCGGTGTACACAGCATCTACTTGATTTTTGGATTCTGTTTATTAAAACAATTCTTGATTACAATAAAGAAAATTTTATTACAAGAAAGAAAATTCTTAAATTGACCCTAATATGTTAACTAAATTTTTAAAGTTTATGTGATGCTTTCATTAAATTCATATGGCATCTACGTATGGCCATAATCAATCCTCCTCCTAAATATTTTAGGTCTTCTTACCACAGCAACCTCGTTTTCATCACTAGAGTCGGTTGACCACATTGCTTCCAAGTATTTATCTATATTTATTATTTGTTAAAAAAATAATATAAAATAAATCATGGTGAAATATAAACTTACTTTCATTTCCGACCCTTACTAGACAACTTGTGAGTAGGGACACTCTTTCAATTGTAATTAAATATTTTTTACACTATTAAAACTGGATGATAGGGTTGTCTCAGACTGCTAAAAATTTTCATGTATTTTACAAGTCATAACTTGTAAAATATATTTTGAGAAACAGAACCGTAATTACACTTGTAAAAACACTTGTATAAAATAGACTTTCACTTGTGACTTGTATATTACGAGTGTAGTTTTCAGAAACAAATGCTTGTAAAAATTAAAATTCTACAAATGGATACACTTGTATTACAAGACTTGTATTTTCTGAGAAACAGGGGCCTGGTGCATAAATTTTGAACTAAAAATATTCCCAGAATATTTTTTCTCCCCTTTATTCAAATAATTTAAAATTTAATGTTTTTAAACTTCTTTTAAAAGCGTAAAATTTACTATTAATTACAGATTGACAGTTCGTAAAGACTACTTGTGACGTCACAAGCAGTCTGTATAATGGCGGGAAAAGTTAATTTGAATCGCGAATACCTCCCTACATATGACAGAAGGTAAAAATGAGTGCGAAAAAGAAAATAATGAAGAGATGTCATCAAATAAAAGTTTTATTGTTGGCAAAGCAAATATTTAATATTAAAATTTCAAAGAATTAACATTTGTTTGTTATTCAAAACATTTCATGTAAAATTCAGCGGAGTAAAGAAATAAATTTCGTTTCGATTATAAACACAATAGCCGTTGTTGGATGCTTCTACCTAGTGCCAGTGCATTTAGTCCTCACTCTCTCCTCTCCCGAGAGTGGCAGCGGCAGTCACATCTCGTGAGTGTATCGTGGAAACGTCAGACAAAGGGAAATACAATTTCTGTCGGCGCACCTGCGTCGTGTGGAGAGAGCGCGCTGACCGCAACTCGGCGCCATTGGCCCGTCCGTCCTCAGAATTTCATTAAACACATCTGTTCACACGTGTTACGCAACCCCCCTCTCTGAACCCCTCCCTCACGGTGAATAATACGATAACTATTCCCAGGATATTGGGATGGCGAAGTGATTTGCCAATCTGCTGATTTGCAAATCTGACACCACCGCCATTTTTATACATTGTAATGGATTCAGGAAGTAAGGGACAATATTCATGAAGCGTGGGTAGAGCAGAAATGCAAATAGCGTACCTAGATCACGAATAACATTTACAAGAATCAACCAAAATGACTAGTCAATCAGAAGATAATTGGAATGCAACACACGCCACTCTCATAGACGATAATGATTTTTGGACTTATAACAGAAATAATATTGTGGAGTACGATGATCGACTGGTAGCAGAATGGAGAATTGGGAAATAATCGGACACGCAGTCTAATGTAAATAATTTATTTCCTGGCCTACGTTTCGACTGTTACTACAGTCTTCCTCAGGGCTAGAAATGGTCAATGATTAAAACGGTAACGTGGGGATTTTAATCATTGACCATTTCTAGCCCTGAGGAAGACTGTAGTAACAGTCGAAACGTAGGCCAGGAAATAAATTATTTACATTAGACTGCGTGTCCGATTATTTCCCAATTCTCCAGAAATAATATTATCCTCTTTCGCAGAATTACATACAAAAAAATATTAGGGACTCAATAATGCATTTTACTGTAAGTTGTAGATTGAACAAATATTTTTGATTCTGTACGAATTTCGCCAAATGCTTCTCATTACTCTTTGACGTGTTCGGTGATTTTTTAACGGCGGACATTAAAAAGCAAAGTGTTAACATCAAGTTCTGTTTCCTGTTAGGAAAATCAGCCTCAATGCTTGGGAGAGATTGCAAAAATTTCGGATCGATTTCTTACTGTTCTTCCAAATCATGACACACTTAAATAGTTAGCTTTCTGGTCGTTAGACGTGCTGTAGTAGAACGAATATAATCTTCAAATTTTCAGTCACAATTCGTTGGCACAAACTCCAAGATATTCCACTGAATTCCTGCAATTCATCGATTGTTCAACAGTTCAACGCACGACGATCAGAGATGATCGCATCACGGTTTTTTCAGTGCTTTCGGCCGTTCTGGAACAGACACAAAACTTTATACCCTGCCACTGAAAAATCGCTGAAAACGTCAAACCAAAAAAAAGATCACACTGACCGGTTAGATGTTTCCCCAAGGGTGACACTTCTTGGGCAATAGATCCAAAAGGGTCTCTAGGGAAGGCAGGGAGAAGACGAAACTAGCGCCTTACGAAGCTCCAGAAAATAATTCTCGGATATTTTGGGTTGCATCTCATGAATAAATTACTTATTATAAATAGTGAAAATTATGTTTTGTTGTTAGGGGCGGCGAATTATATATTTGTACACAGGCGACAGTACCCCTAGGAACGGCCCTGTCTCTAATCATTTCATTTTCGATTCTATCTCGTAGTGTTACTACCAGTACTCTTCTTAAATATTTCATTTCAAGTGCTTGAATTTTATTTTTCATAGTCCTAAATAATATCCAAGATTTACAGCATTATATTAAAATGGATCTACGTACTGTTATCTTCGTTTTGATGTTAATCTCTTTATTTTCTATAAAGCTTTTCTTTATTGTAACTTTCGACCCTAAAGTGCAGAATATGAAACCAAATATTTAAAAATTTATATATACATATTCAAATAATATCATTGTTAAACCACAGTGAGGTTGTCAGAATAATATTTTTACTGAAAGATACTGTTTTGAATTTTATTTTCCAGTGTAATACACGTTTATACCGTTTATAGTAACGCGGTTGTATATTCATTGATTTAGTTTCTTTAAGTACGTACTAGTGGATGGATTATATTGTTCAACTAATTATTTAAAGTGAAATACGAACATTAATATTAATGTATATTGTTACAGGAAGGCCACATGTATACATATTCTCATTCTCTTTTAACCTAACCGGTAAGTGCCATTTTTTCTCTATGTAAAATGCATGCTATTCGTATAAATGAAATGTCTATGAGGTCTTTTCTTTATTTTCATCCTCGAACATATTGTTTTACTTTATTTATAATATGTACATATAAATATATGTCTTGTAAACCCAGTTAAAATATGATGTTACGAAAAAATGTGAAATTGATAACCTATTAACCTATTTCTATCAAATTTGTAAATGGTATATATAATTTATAATTGGTGATTTGCAGCCAAAAAATTCCCACCGGGAAATTGTTATTTCCCCGGGAAAATTACCGGAAATTCCTTCATCCGCGATTTTTGGGAAGAAATTTTGTTACTTTTTCCTGGAATTTTTTTGTAAATATCCCGTGAATATAATTATTGCAAATTTCCCGTAAATTTTAAAAGATTTTGGCCTTGAATTTTGGTGCAAGTTGTTATAAATAATTATTAAATATGTAACATTGTTCATTTTTTTGAGTAATTTAAGATTCCTTCAATATAATTTATCTGGTTAATTTTTTTTAAGTAAATATAAGTATTTGTGAAATTTAGTACGATATTGCACCTTTACATTGTATAAGAAATATGAAAATATATTGAATATTTAAAATATGGGGGAGTATTTTTTATTTACATACTCGCTCTAATCGTATGTATGATCGAGAGTGCATAAATATATTGATACGAGTATATGTATGTATTCCTTTTACCATAATTTCACTGAAAAATAAAACAAAATAAACCTACAGTTACAATATTTATTCATATTTGAAATTCCTTGGGAAATTTCCCGAAGGATATATTCCTGGAAATTCCTCGGGAAATTTCTCCAAAAAATTCCGGGAAAATTTCTGGGAATTTTTTCGTATCTTTAAATTTTAGGAACTGACCCATCTCTATTTATAATACGAGTACATCGTGTTCACCTTGTAGGTATATAAACCAATTTTAAAATTTATTTTACACGAGATTTCTTAGTCAGATTCTACCATTTCTAGATATAAATTAAATCAAATGATTGTAGAAAACAGTCGAATAATACCTTCTAGAACAAAGTCGGATAATTGCAGAAAAATGTCAATATTACTAAAACAAAATCAATTATTAAATTGAGGAGCTTTTGGCATAAACAACCTTAGTAATTTTTTTTTTTTGAATTTGAGATAATCAAAGAAAATACTTTCTAGCTTCCTTTAAGCATTTCTGAATTTCAGTTGAACTCGGTGGCTCGTACCGCGAGCACGGTTTTAAGTAAAACGCTGTTTTAAGAAATGTCAAATTTCATTATTTAATAATAATAATATATAATATCAATTTTATCAAAATATTATTTTAAAGCAGAACATGGTTTGTATTCAAACAAATATTTTTTTAAAAATCGTTCTTTAAACATAAGGGGGAAATTAAATATTGAAATTTGAATTTGAGATTTCTTAAAACAGCATTTTAGTTAAAACCGTGCTCGTGGTACGAACCAATCTGTTTAATTGTATTATTATTATTTTTATAGGACGATTTGTAGAAACGCTCAAACTTTAAATTGTAATAACTTGTGACAGATAAATTATGTAAGAAACAGTTTTACTAAACTTGAAAGTAGATTATGTAACTTATATCCAATATTGGACTATGGTTGGTTTCAATTAATAAAAAAAATCTGGATCAAAGTCAAATAATTCCAAAAAGTCGAATAATTTTAGAACAAGATCAATTAATAAAATATAAAACAATGTCGAATTGGACAAAGTCGACTAATTTTGGAACAAAATCGAATAATTCCAGAACAATTATAGTTTGTTTGTTTTCTTAAAGTGAGCCATTTCTAAAAATCTTATAAGGGCCACATTAAATCTCTTTAAATTTAAATTAAGAATGAAACTATATTTTATTCCTTTGTTGTAAAAGATTTGATTGTATTCCCAAACCTATGGGACACGAAAAACAAAATTTCAAAATTCCAAACAATTAATTTCAAAATATACACATTTAAATTCCGGAATAAATAATTACATATTCATTCTACCCCAGTTGAAAGTACAGTACAAAACGAAAGGCGAAAAGCAGAGCCCAGCTCTGGCTTGGAAAAGGAATAGAATAATCACCCTCAACAGCAGCACGGCGCCAACTCGAAAAATTGACGAAAAATTATGTGTGGTTAGGCGGCATTCTTGTTATAAACGTAAATAAGGAAAATGTTGAATGCATAATGCATAAGATCTGACAACGACAATGTATACAGCTTACCTGGGAGATATTACGCGTGGGAGGGGACGCTGACTTATGCCTGGACGGCGTCGCTACGCATAGGCGTGCGCGCAGATTTTTTGTCGCCCCAAAACTCACAACTCATGTTTATTGCACGTTGTTATACCAAACGGGCAAACAGGTGAAGGAAAATAAATCTACCATAACTAGGACTATTTGTTCGTTTTTATCTCTTTCTAACCGTAAATTTTACATGTTTTCCTTTTTATTTTTCCTACCCGTTACCATAATTTAAAATGCATATCTTTTTCCTCGAAACATAAATTGAAACACGGCGTAATCATATGAGGGAAAGAGAAAGAGAGAGAATTTATAACAATATCAATTTCTGAATATTTATCGTTTAATTCTAAAACAAAGTCGAATCATTTTAAAACAATGGCAAATAATTATAGAACAGAATCGAATAATTCTAATAGCGTTTTCCATTTATATATTTAGTGCAAACTTTTTTGCACTGAATACATAACTCGTTTTCCATTTATATAATCAGTGCGCACTAGATGAGTGTTACGTGTTTCATTTATACATTTCGAATGAACTGAATCTTACTGAGTGCGCACTTTCTTGCACTTAGTACGATCCTCAGTTCTTGCCAGTGCCGTCTGCCAAATGCATATATTTTGAGTTGTAAAACTAGTGCCGGGCATGATGTCATTAGATGCACTAAGGCCACACGAGAATACGGGCCAATGCTTATCCCTGCTCAATGTGTCACTTCAAACTATGAGGCCAGCGCGCTAGTCTAGTCTTCTAAAAACAGTAGAGGTACAACAGTCAGCACGAGTGGACGCACGGCACAGAGCATCACGAAACGTCAAATTTCGATTGTTTTTTGTTGAAGGAAATTGCAAAAATGGTTTTAAAATGATTTGTGCCAATGTGCAGGAGCAATTACGGTAACATGGCTAAATTGATATACCTGACATTAGAGAAATTAGAAATTAAACAAGTTTTCCTAATATATGGTGAATGTGTATCATGCAGAACATCAAATTTAATTATGGAATTTTTTTAGGGATATTCAGCAACATTTTACTAAATAATTATAGAAAAAACTGTAAAGAACAAATTTGTAATAAAAAGCAGTTTAACAAAAAAATAAATAAATAAATTAACGAGCACCTAAATCTATTTTATGCCAAAGTAATGGTTATTTTAAATATATAATATGCGTACCTTATGTATGTCATTCATTTTTAGTTTCATTGTTATCATTTTGATACGTTATATTGTTTTCATTTGTTAGCTCCAGATCTAAAGATTTATTAACATTATTATTTTTTTTTATTTTCCTTGTATTATTTAAAAGTAAAACATGAGTTTATTCAAAACATGAGTTTATTCGTATATTTAGGTCATTTATAAATCGTTTTTTATTTAATTTGTTTAGTTATGTATATAAAATAGTTATTATATAATATATGAATAGTTATTTACGAGTTGTATATCTTTATAAATTATATTTTACAGTTCTATTTGTATAAAATTCTGTATATCTCGTATGCTTACACTGCTGTCGTTTGAGGCGTGCGCGACAGCATGAGGCTAACTGTGGCGCCACGAATAGAATACAGTCGAATTAATTTAAAACAGTCAAATAATTATTATATAACAAAGTCGAATAATTCTAGAACGAAGTCAATCTCGAGAGCGCTAAAGGATTTCGTGAACAAGGTGTACACTACTTTTTGTGCTACCGTAAAAATATGTAATTATAAATTTTATTATATTTAAAAAGTTTAATTTATTGAAATGGAAAGATAGCTATGATGGGATTGACATTTGATACACAAAACAATTCGTTTCTAAAATAACTATTTTACAATATTTATTGTATTTATTTTAAAAAACAAACCAAAAAATTTATTGTTGTCATATAAATCCTCAAGTCTGGAAGTTTTAAAAAACAAACCAAAAAATTTATTGTTGTCATATCAATCCACAAGTCTGGAAGTTGAATTTCGCGGCCTTGCGTCTGCGAAATGTTTAGTTCGCATCCGTTGAAAAAATATAGTTTTTTATATTTTGCGTTCATAATGAAGTCATTACGATACGCAATTGCGTATCGTAATGACCTTCATTTCTATACGCAATTTTTTGTTTTAGACGGTTGGTACTAGATGACGTTTCTTTAACCCATTTTTACCTAATTTATTTTTAGTTAATTGACAATTCATTTTAATAATGTAATGTCGAAATTATTTTTTTTTTATTATTATTATTTAGGGAAGATTATTTACATGAAAATGCACAAATGGTTACAAATATAATCACAAATTGAGTAAGTAAATGTTATTGTAGAAGGCGCAAAATATAAAAAATAGTACAAAGAACTCATTTTATAAGACTTTCTTTCGCACTTGTCAATTAGAAAACTCGCTAACGCTCGTTTTCTAAATTTTGACGCGTGCGAAAAAAACTTGTCTTATAAAACACGTTCTTTAATATACTATTAATGCACTGTCAACGTCAAGTTTTTACTGTTTTTACCTTTTTTATACATTATTTGTGGATTTCTAATACAAAATTTTACTGTAAAAATCAAGTATAAAATGTTGTAAGTTCAATACATCGATTCTTTAAGAAAATAATGTTCCACAAAAGGTGAGAATATTTAATTTTAATGTTATGTATTTAATTTTCTATGAACATACAGTATTGTAGTTTGAGTTTTGGTAGAGTACAGTCGTACAGTCGCAAAGATTATTATGAATATCTTTCCCATGACGACATAAACAGTGACTAAATAAAAACAAAAAATAAAACCATCTTGAAATAGGATGACAATGAAGTTTAGCAATAAAGGCAGGAATTAAACCCGGTGTAGCTCTCCCCAATGTCTGCCCATCTCCCTCGAGAAAGCGTCTCCTGCTTGCTGCAAAATGAAAAGTACAGGCAGGTGGGAAGGCCGTGGACAAGATGAAAGCGGTAACGACATGCAAATGAGAGAAGCAGGTGAACGAGGGGCGAACGCTGCTGCGGTATTTGCCAAGATTATACGGCCCTTTCAGAAATATGTGCAAATGAGGAATAAATGAGAGCTAATGGTGGCAGTGGCAGCAAGAGCGTTCGAGAGTTGAGGCTGTTTGAGGTGAAACGCGTCAAAAAAAGCTTTCCAGGAAATGAGACCGAGGAGACATGACTCACGCAACGACAATGCTGATTGCGCCCAAATATTACACCGAACCAGGAGTACTAACTCGAAATATAAGACATTCTACGAGTACGTTTGTATTCAAACTGATTTGATATTGATGTCATGTCATAATTTTATACTTCAAAGTTTCTTATTTACAAATCAAAGTCTATTCTCTGTCATATTTTATCTGTCAACAGATTAATTAAATTTTGACCGTTTATTAATAGGTTATGTTGATGTATAGAAAATCATTCATTAATAACACCGATTAATGCATGATTTTTTATTAATAAACATAAAAAAATTGTCATAGAATAAAATTAGATTTTCAAATTCAGCAAGATACAGTCAACGGAAAAATATTATAACTATAACACGTGTGTAAATTGGCGATTAATGATCACAACAATTAAAATTTCTATCGTCCTCATTAACAAAATAATTATTAACAAACAAGGTTTGATAAAAAAAATAACTAGAATATTCATTTATATCAGGTTGATGTTTATTAAATTCAAATTTTATTTGTTTTTTAATAAACAAAATGAATGAACTAATCAAGAACATATTCTTCTCCATTGTTTAAGATCTGGACACATCTGAAAAAATCTGGTAGTTTGGAATTGAAGTCAAAATGGTGAGTGAAACGAGAATAGCTCTTTAAACAAGTGCAGTAAAAAAGTGGATCTCCATTGGGAGCGTTCACGCCAAACTTTTGCAGGTGGCAGCACAATTTATATTATTATTTAATTTTACTTTATCGTTATTTTCTATTTTTCTTGAGCTATTGCTTCATTCTAATCCAAGCATTTTATACTTTCGTTTTTGTAAATGAATGCCCTATTTTATTTTCACAGCAGTGCGGCATTTTGTTTGGTTATGTAATATACCGACAGAGCAGTTATATATCAGATTGACTTGTGAAGGTGGTAAATGTGTAAATACAGTTCCATTAGTTACTAACTAAACGTTTTCGTTAAGAATGTAGACAAGTAACATTTCTCAACATGGTATAATTAGAAATTTGGACAGCGAGCGTTTTTTCTATGTCGCGCTTGAGCGGCAAAGTGACATTTTGCGTTAACAAAAGAGAGCGCAAATAGCTACATTGTATATAGACTGTAGAAAAAATCATTTTCATGCTGTACTTTTTCCCCAATGGCGTTCTTTACGAAACCGGCGTTTCTAGCGGCATTCGATGCCTTAACTCCTCAAACAAAAGGCTATATCAGAAATGCTCGTTTTTTTCTACTTGACACTTCATTTTCTTTTGACAGTAATTTGCACAATTTGCAAATTCAAAGATTATACAATTAAACAACAGCACAAAGTGTTCAAAAAATAAACTAACTCGGGGTAGGCTATAAACAAAGAAACGTATGTCTGATTATTATTCATATATAATATCATAAGTGGTAAATTTTTGCCGGAAAATTTTCCAGATTGCACGAGTTGTCAATCGAGTGATTCTTGATCAATGTCACGAGATATATTAGCAACAGGCTCGAATAAAGCAATCGGAAAATTTTTCCAGGATAAAATTAAACCACGAATGGTATTCGGGTGACTATTTCCAAAATAAAAATCAGGTAATCATTTATATATTTTTCATCTTCACAAAAATCTTCTAATTTGTATTGTGTTTTGAGATGTTACATTTAAGTTTGCTTTTTCAACGTTTTAAATAGATTCCTGTCCGAATCAACTCGTTTTTAATAAAAACTGATAACACTGAAAATATATACACTTTGACAGGTACGTAAACAATATGTTTCTAAAACGTCAAAAAAATACGATATCCTATTGGCTTAAAGGGTGCGAAAAATTTTTTGTGAGGGTGTTTTGTCAAAATGAAACTTAGTAACTAGGTAGAATCCTGAATTTGGATTGGCTTATAAATTTATGAGTGAAATAGTCAGTTTAAATTTAAAATCATGAAATGTAATTCTCCTTGTAACAGGTAGCAAAAGAATATTGCCATTCGCCGTTTTCTAATTTAATCCAATTCTAAAATAAGATTCAAGAAATAAGCTTTGATTTCTTTAGGTAACATTTTTGATATCTCTTGTCAAATTCAACTTTAATTAAATACTTCCAAATTAAAACATACCTTTTTCTGTTCATAGCCTTATAGCATTATAATGTAATAAATTGTTTTCCAAAGCAATGTTGCACTAGAAACCAAAACCGCTACGAACTTGTGCAATCAAATATAAGATCTTTTTGTCACACTTTCATCAGTGGTTGATGTGCTACGACTCCCGGCTCTGTTATCATCTTCCATGTCTCAAAAACGTTTGTACTATTCATAAACTCCTTGGTTTTTCTGCATAGCTTCCTCACCAAAAACCTACTCCAACATTTGAACAACTTCGCAGCACATTATATTATTAAAAAAAAAATATGCAGATGTTTTATTCCGGCATTTTCAAACACAAAATACTTACGAATTATTTGCCCCTTTTGCATTTTGTGTGTGTAACGAAATAAATATTATTAATTCTGGAATTGATTCGTTTTGACGATTGTTAAAAACCCTTTCAAGTGGCAATAACTCAAAAGCAATCTGGGTTGAGAAAAAGACGGAGCACTCACTTACGGTAAAAGAGAAACGATTGAGGGCCGTAGGTCAAAAGAGATCGACTGTGGTCGGACATTTTTCCGCACGGCCTTAAAGAAAAGGCTAATAATGGAACCAATTCAAGTCGGTCTTATTCATCTCCGAGCGGCAATCACCGTTCGAGTCGAGTCCGGACTCCAGAGCTCCGGTAAGCGGAATCGGTATGTGTAGGTACCGCTGCATTCCAGCTGATGGACTGCAGCAATTTTCCATCAACGCCCGAGATATTTTCCACAGGGGTTCTCACCTACATACCTTGCTACTTTTTTTCCATATACTTCTAATTAAATAGAATTTTTTTCTGGCGGAACCTGATCAATATTTCCACATAAATAAATGCTGAACTTAAATTCTTAACCAGCACATTATTTCTAAAATTGTGACATTGTATCGCGTCCAAATATTTAATAACTATTAAAAATTAAAAATTTATTTGCATAATTAGATCTGGAAATTAATAATAAATGTACAAAATACAAAGACACTTCTCATGAAGCCAGTTACTGCTCGAGGAGTCATTTGCAGTAAGGTATCTTTTACATAGATGGTTGTTACAATTACTATGTTTACATGCAGTTTTGAAAATGGTTTGTTTTCAATCGAAATCAGGCGAAACTGTTTACATGCAATTTCCAAAACAGGTTTACAGATTGATTTGAAAACAGTTTCGGCACATGCGCATTTACTCCGAAATCTACGTTTTGTCATTATTCCAATTATTTTTCTACTCTGTACCACTACACACTAAAACTGTACAACTGTCAGTTTATTTGTAGGTTAGTAACACAAAGCGACAGAAATGTTATACTATGTACGCATGCGCAATATCGAAACAGAATTTTAAGTGTTTACAGAAGTAGTTTTGAAATTAGTTTTAAAGTCAAACCCATGAATTTTAGTTTTGGTTTGAGATAACTAAAAACCGTTTTGACGCTGTACACATGGCGTTTTCAAAACTAAAAACGTTTTGAAAACGGTTTGAAAACTACATGTAAACTCGGTAAATGTGTTCCGAAGTTTATTCATCCTCTTCGCAGAGTCAACAAACTCTGTTTTCAATTATATAAAGGGTATATAATTTGGTGCAGCTCTGGCTAGTTTCTGCAGTTCTAAATTTGAAAAATGCAGCTCTAAATTAAAATTTTGCAGTTCCTTTCACTTCTCTCTATATTATTTATTATTCAAATGCGTATATGAAACAAGAATTAGAAAATATATTTTTATACTGTTCCGAAAGTCAACCAAAAAAAACATTATCTTGATTCCGGGTACAGAATGGTCCCTGAATATTTTCGTCAAGATATATTTTTTTATTATTTATAATATAGAAAAATTGTCGTCGCTCCGTTTATGTGAAAGGTACGAGTATATAGCAAATGAAGGTAGGTTCTCTTGGCCGTGCTCCGCTTGTATGTATGTGAAATATACCAGGCAATCTATGTGATATATCTAGCAGGACCTTTGTCTACCGGCGCTATTATTCCCGCAGAAAGAGAGCCTCAATTTCTTGGCCATTACCCCGCCTTCGTCCGCGGCACGGTCATTGTACAAACCGCTCACGCCAGATTGGATGTGGAGACATTCAATTAATACTACCTCAAATAGCCACCAACGCAACGGCAACGGCGATCATCATAACCATTCGCAAAGGAGAAAAAAGAAACCAGGACTTTTTCACATGAGAATATAATTCATTAGTCACGTGACATGTTTTCCGCCAATCAACATTAAGAGTCTCCCTAGTTACATGTCCATCAAAGCGATTATAAAAAACAAAGAAATTATCACTTTATATATTTATATATAGACTTGGAAGACGCTGCATAGGGGTTTCAATGGTAAAATCTTAATGTGGGGTTATTTGCTCCCCTAATTATTTTAGAGCAAAATTGTATTTAAGTTTTTGCTACAGAAAAAAATACTGCATCCGAATATGATATTGTTTATAATTTTTGAATTTCCGGAACCGTAAAAATAGTGGAAAACAATAATAACATTTTTGCAAAAATCATTGATGCCATGGAATAAAAATTTAAACCAATATCACATATACCTTGTTCCATTTAAGCCATTCAGTATTGCGGAGCATAGGGAATAGTTTTGACATCTCTGATTGGCTGAAATTAGACACAAGAGACAAGTTTACCCAATGAAAGTTTGGCTACTTCAGATTTGCGCTGTGGCCAGTGCCATCTACTGAATGGCTTAAATGGAACAGAGCATAAACAATAAGCAAATGTCAGACAAGAATTTTAGAACAGATTGGGGCATTGTTTAATGATAAACGGTGGTTTGTAATATGTTATTTTATATTAAAATAAAAATCCTTTTTCCCAATACATTTTATGTCTTTTAATTTAAAGTTAAGGGTCGTATTCACAGCTACTTCTTAAAGAAATCTTAAATTTCGTTCTCGTCAAATTACATTGTTGTAATCAACAATTCCATTGTTGTCATCAACTACAACAAAGGTATTTTCATTTTCCTCATTTTGAAAATAAGTTTAATCGTCAAGAATATCTGTGACAGATGCTTGCACTTTTGTTAAAAGTTTGGTCCATGGCACCAATGATTTTTGAAAAAATGTTATTATTGTTTCGATTATTTTTACGGTTCCGGAAATTGAAAAGTTATAAACAATAGCATATTCGGATGCAGTATTTTTTTCTGTAGCAAAAATCTCAATACAATTTTGCTCTAAAATAATTAGGGGAGCAAATAACTGTACATTAAGATTTTGTCAATGAAACCCCTATGCTGCGTCGTCCAAGTCACCACCCTGTACATATATATATATTCGGTACTAAGGGATTTGTTTCCTTTATTTACAACATTGACAGTTAATTTTGAGTATAAAAATGAGTAATAACTCAAACCCTATTTTAATACAATTATGTATATCAGAATTTAGGTTCGCAGCATACAACGTGTTACGTTCAGTATACTTTAAAGTGTATTCTTGGTTCTCAGTGTGCGTCACAACAGATATTCTTTATATTCTCTCATTAAATATAAGCTCGTGCAGTGGCGGATTTAACGGTAAGCAAAGGGACACATGCTCCCTAGGCCCTCGTCACAAAGGGCCTTCGGGTCCTTATCTGAAAGGGCATCAGGTCCCCATGAGACAAAATTTATAAATATATTTTCATTAGGCGAACAAAATCAAAGTATTCAAGTTAATATTACTCGTTACAAGTAAAATAATATTGATGCAATTTCACCATAAAGTCGGCTTGGTGGCTGAGTGGGTTAGCGCACATCTAACTCGCAGTGACGTCACTCGAACCATGGTCCGTGCGTTCGATTCCCGTCGACCGACAATGTGTGATTTGTCCTAAAAAATAAATACAGCTACTTGTATTTATTACACTCGGATGCTATAAGCTGGCCACTTATACATCTTAAATAAATGTAGCAATGGCTGAAATCCAACCGGCAGTACGGCAGTGGTAAAACACTGCGGCTCGGTGAGCCCGGTTGGAAGGGTAAACGGCGACAGCTGTAAATAGATAGATAGATAGATTTCACCATAAAGAGATTTAGTTTCTAGTCGCGAGTGTGAAGTTCTCATTATTGATATTCGCGCGTAGGGATGTATTCGATCTTTAACTTTGGGCCGACCCGATTTCGAGGCGATCATCGAGTCGGGTCTATTTTCATATTCGGGCCGATCATTTGGCAAAGTTGAGCCGAGTCGGACTTACCATATTGGCATTTACTTCAAGAATTCAAGGCCTAAAGCCGGGACCGATTTCGAATCAGTTTTCAATCCGAGCCTAATTATTTATTGTCGAGCCGATCTTCGAGTTTGACTGAGATGACCTCAAAACCTGACCGGGCCTGGTCCAAATACATCTCTGTTGGGGACAGTAATCCGGTAAATGTTAAAAACCAAATAGGCACTTTTAAATTTCTGAGGACATTTATAAATCAAGAACGTAAAGAATATATTTCTAACCACGAATATTGTTCAACCGTACGCCATTCATTGTTCAATAATTTTTTTTTGTTTTTATTTCGTTTGAATTTTTCTTTAACCTGTTATATTATATAAGTCAGTTAAACATGATAAGAAAAAAATAGGCCTGGGCCCTAAAATATTTTTGCGTCCTGGGCCTTTTTCCTTAAATCCGCCGCTGAGCTCGTGATAGGATGAATAATCGAAGATATTGCTCGTGAAAGCGAAGCAGCACAATCTGCAACTCGGTTTCATTCGAGAATGGATGATAATCATATCACTTGTTATATTCGTATGAAAATAAATTAAGATACTAAATATATGAAGATTGAAAAAATAAATTTACGGTCAAAACAATCATGAAACAAATTTTAGGAAAGCAATAAAGTTAACAAGAATATTGTAGGCAGACGTCAAAGAGCTATTAAAATGTGCATAAAATATACTACTTGAAATATTGATAAAGTTGTTATTTTCGGAGACCGGTGCATGGTTTTTCCCGAAATTTGTTTATTCTGGCATCGCCGTGACATCATACGACTAAAACAAAATCTACTTCCTGACCGTACTTTGAATAAAATACTAAATATAGTATTCTTCACGTAAGAATGGCATTGCGCAATAATTCTCTCTATAATCTATATGCTAACACCTATACTATAGTCGCCGTCAAATGAATACAGACTGATGCTCAACTTTTTCCCTTCTCCGAACACTGTCCCTTGCCCTGCGGCCTTGCCACTTCTTCATAACATAGTATTTTCAACATGGCCAGTGAATTGGGAACAGTGTAGAAATCTCCAGTCCATACTTATTTGATGGCAACTATACGAAACTATCTTCGCACGATTTGTTTTTTTTAAATGTTTACTGATAGAGTTTCCAAGGTAGTAAGTTTTATTTACAAATTATTGATCGGTGAGTGATTGTGATTACTTACCGATCAGAAGGTAAAGCAGCAAGTAATTAAAAACAACGATCAAAGTTTACTTTAAAAATGACAACTAATTTTTTTAATGTGTCAAATATTGCTGCGAATCACAAAAATACTAAAATACACACCAATGTATACGAATTATGCCGACAATTGAAGGCCTTGATGCAAAAAGGGGGTAATTCCAAATTCGGCGAAATAGATATTTGTTTTACATTTCGTAGTACTCGTTGCGCTGTTTTAGTTAGTGTAAAAAGGATGTAAATCGAATGAAATTGAACGGAGTTATAAACATACAAAACATATGTAGTGCTCTCGTCGGTTTTTCATTGCTACCACTTAATCTAAATGATGCCCATAGCATCGTCACCGAAAACCATCTGAATCGTCCGAATGGTTTTCACCAGGCTGTCACCCAGTTTCAGGCAAAATTTGATGCAATAGCGCTGCTCAAGTCGTTCCGTCATTTTCCTTGCAATGAAAAACCGACGAAAGCACTACACACTAGCTCACTGAAATGCTGCTTGCCAGCAACAGACGCTTTCAACAGACGGGAAGGGCACGAAGGTTCAAGGTCGGCTCATGCAAGCGCGCTTGATTCAAATCTATCAGGTTTTCGCAAAAAAAATAAGGACGGATACTTTTCTAACAGACCTCGTATGTGATTTGTGCAAGAATGGGATAAATCACTTTTACTTATTCCATTTTTGCACCAGTCTCATACTGTTCTTGTATTCTGTACAGGCACGTTCTTATTAGTCCAAGTCCTTATTTTTTATTATTAAAGTCCCATTCTCTGCTAAATTATACTTTAATCTGAAAAAAAATACATTTTTTTTGTTTTCATTTTTCGCTTTTTTACAAAAGTGAAAATTTGATTTATCCCTTTCTTGTTCCAAGGTCTTCAATTCCAAATTATTTCCTAATCAGAGTTACGACATACGTCGCCTTATGAACAGATTCTACAGTCTACAAACTGTGGGGCAAAAAGAAACTACTTCAATTACGTATTTAGTCAACAATCATAAACTTTTCATTGTGCAATGCCATTCTTAGGTGAACAATATTATATAAATTCATAGCAAATAACAAAAGTTGAGGAGCCAAAAAGAAACTATCACTATTATAAACTGTTTTTATACAGTTGTCTTGTAACATTCCGAACCGTGAACGATTCAATTATTAAATAACGAAGATAGACCTCAAGAGGATTTTATAGCTGTCCATAAATTTTTCACAAAAATCTTTCTTCGTTATTACATTATTAAAACTGCAAAAATATTTAGACAATATATTTGTGAACAGTACAATGTGTTATATTTAGATAAAACGGCAGTTAAACCATTAATAAATACCGTGAAACAGTGAACCCGAATGTAGGTAAATAACATTAAGTTAAAACCATCGTTTGAAGTCTTGAGTGTAGAACAAAGGACCATTATCCACATTCTATAATTCACCTGGCGTGCAAATGCATTCAAAGGCAGAACTAGTAAATATAGAACAAAACAGACGCCTTTATTTCACGGCTCCAAAATTAGAATTAAAAAGTACTGTAAATGTCAGGAACACCACAACGGCAGCGGCAACGTTCAGGCGTCACAAGTCTGCATGGCCAGGTGTACGCACCACACCGCCGGGCCGGATATTTAAGTCTACGTGTGGCAGGATATTAATAGACACGAGACTAAGGGATGCTTTATCTGCTACACGCATATACCTTCGGGAAAACTACAACCCATCCTGGATTGAACTCTACCAAATAATAACAAAAGTTTTGTGAAAAAGATAGACCTATTCATCAAATGGAAAGAATATTTTTATTGAAACAATGACTTAAGTAGTTGTTCCTACAAACTAAGGAGATAAGAAATAATAGTTTTACAACACTGATAGGGGACCTTTATCTTCAATGAGACATAGTTTTTTAATACATTGTCTCATTTGTCTCTGGACGATATTAAATCTACTTCTTGGATCATCAGAAATATTCTTGTCTGTATAACTGTTGGTATTCCAAATTTATATTATAATTTATAATATTTGTTAAATGTTACAAGATGCACAATACATGGAAATTGAGATGAAAAAGTTGGAAAACTTGAATGATTGGAAAGAAGAAAGTTTCTACATATCACGATATCAGTGGATGATGTTAGCATCTTTCTTTTATATGAATGAAGAAGATTCTTCATCGAAAATATACCAGGCTCTAAGTGGAATCAGTTGCACAAGCTCGGAGAGGAAAATAAGAACCATGTGAATTTCTACCTTTAACATTAACATTACATGTACAAAATCTATAATAAATAGACGAATTATGTCAAAAATAGACTTCCATTTCATACAACTGCAAGTATTATACAATTTAAGACAATTTTCTGCTTCATCTTGTTCAAATATTAGCTTAAGAAACACATTTTTACCTCTCGCTAAGAGAGGTATTGGATTCATGCTAAAAATCGCATATCCAGATTTTAGTGAATAAGCACGTTTTAAGGTCCCTAGAATCCGATTACAACATTTTTACGATGATGTCCGTATGTGTGTGTGTGTGTGTGTGTGTGTGTGTGTGTGTGGATGTGTGTGTGTGTGGATGTTGGATCCACGATTTCTCAAATACTATAAGACTTAAGACATTTTTAACTACGGATTCCTCAATCTAACAATAATGGGAAGAATCGAGTCAGTTTTAGTAACAATTGGACAACCGAAAGTAGTAGTTACAAGAAAAAAATCATCTAAATATTATTTATCGAAAATTTATGTAAATACTTATATTAAAGAACGTTAAATTCTTTATTCGATAAACATAAATTCATTATTATATCTTCTATAGATTTAGAGATAAAGAAATGCGTAAAATAATTTGATGTAAAAATTCTCAGATCAAACTACTTCAAGGCAAGAAATTCAAATGTTTATAATTCACACATAAATGTCACTGTCAAAAATATTTGTATGCCACTGTCAAAAATATTTGTATGCCACTGTCAAAAATATTTGTACATCATTATGAAGATTATGAAAATAAATAAAAAGTCAACAACGCAAAAGAATATACCTAAAAAAGAATATAAAAGGAATTTGCGAAAAAATGAATAAAAGAAAAAGAAAAGGAAAGTAGAAAAAAAAATTCAGGATATTGAATATAAAAAAATGTATGTATTGTGCATAATATATATTAAAATAATTATTTTGTAATGAGACATGAATATATGTATTTAAAAATATTTTTCGTTTTATGCGTACAACCAGGTAAAATATCTGGCCACATCAGATTTTTATATAATTCATTATTGCAATCAGACGACTATTGTTGGAATTTTATTCATATGATAAATATCTTTTACAAAGAGAAAATATGTATTTTTTATGTTAGTAGAAGATATCTTTTGAAAAGTTATTGTCTTAAACATCTGTTCCTCATATAATCTTCTAAGAAATTCATAAAATTTAATGCTTCAATCGGTAATTTTATAAGAATTATTTCATCCCCCACTGCATCACATAATATTTGACGTCCTATCATTCGCATTTTTTGCAAATATTTTATAAAATAGAAATTGCAAAATTATTCTGCCATAAAACATAACCTTGTTATGTTTCAATGAGTAACCACTTTTGTTATTTTTGTCCGCTGTCGGCGCTGACTACTTTTGTGCACACCGCCTATACCCGTACAAATTCATTTTAATTTTCATAAATAGTTTATTGTTTATAATAGCACATATTTTTTTATTTTTTATATATATAGTGGGTCGCGAGACAAATACAGGAGTTAAATTTGGGTCGCGCCTTAAAAAGGTTAAGAAACGCTGGGTTATTACATACAATACGGTGTTTTCATATTATTTTCAACGCCCAACGCGACAATATCTTCTTCTTTCATAAATCTGTGATAAACCCATCAACCTGCGGAAGCGAGCAATAATAAAGGTACACAACCTATAAAATATACACAAAAAATTAAGCATTTGATGTTCTGTCACGATAGCCTTTCAATGGCATGGAAGATCTCGGGAAGAATTCGTGACATGCTCGTAAACAGATGCAAACGGCGGTGACGGCGTCGCGAACCCAGCCGACCATGAAAGCAATCGACGCACAACGACGCACGGTACACGAACGGAGGCGCTCGTATTTTAACCAAATGGTTTATAGGAGGGCTAACGCGGACAGCAAGCAACGAACAACAGAAGCCATGACGTCATCTTTCAAGAAATTTATAGGTTTCTTTCGGAGGAAACAGGGGGGCTATACGTAGGAGATAACAAGGGAGTGTACCTTGGATTATTACAAAAAAATCTACTGAATATGTGCAGCAAAGAAAGAGGACTCTACATTATTTGAAAAAAGATAGACTTAAAAGTTACAAAAATTGTGGGTCAAATGACATGTGATATTAGTTCGACCGGCATTTAAAGCGTCATCATCTAGTCTAGATTTATCTCCTACTCAGATCCTTTGCTTTTACGACAATATGAAAACAATTTCGAATAAATTCAGTGCGCACAGTAAATCTACCTTGCAAGACATAAGGGAGAATACTCTAACAGAAAAAAGTGCAGGGCTTGTGAATACAATGCCTAATAGAATTAGTTGTTATAGTAAAAAAAATACTCTGTCGGACCCAGCAATAAAACTATAAATATTCGAAATATGACAATGCGGCACATCACACACTTCTTGCTTTATAACATTGAATGCCAACGTACCATTATTTGTACTGCTTTCTTGAAATGAAGACCCCTGCCTACTCTGTACAGGTTTCTCGGATAAGGGACGCCTCGATTATTTTCTTTATTATTGAGAATAGAAGAAAATCATTCGAATAAAAGTTGTAGTACATCGAGGGGGACATTCACTCATTGAAGAAGAATTTTTTTTGACCAGTGGTTCTCAAACTATTACCTAAAGTTATATTTTTTTAAATGGGATACTATATATTTGGTAGGCTCATTCGATAGAACATTTTTTTCTGAATTTAACCATTTAATTATTTTATATCTTTAAATAAAAAAAATATTGAGAAACATGCAATCGTAATTTAAATAAATTGTATTTTTATAGTTATTTTTCAGTACCTAGGGTATGCATGAAAAAAAAATTAACTTAAATTAAAACGAAACAAATATTTGTTAATAACTTTATAAATAGCAAGGATAGGAATTATGCACTAAATAATTCAAATTGACAGTTAGCAGTTTTTGTTTTTCATACATAGCCAACTGGAAATAAATATAAACGTAAAATTTATTTAAATTTCAATTGCATTTTTCTCAATATTTTTGTTATATATAGCATCCCATTTAAAAATATATAACTTTTTACCTTCCGTCATACCTTTAGGTAAAGAAGGTATAGTTTTTGGTCAAAAAATTCGATGGTAAGTTTTTAATGAATAAGCACGTTTTAGAATCCCTAGAATACGATTTTACTATTTTTACGATGATGTCTGTATGGCTGCGTGTATGTGTGTGACGATTTTTTTTTCCAACAATAACTCCAACACTACAATTCTAAAAATTATAATTCTATCGTTTCCTCTTCGTTACATTCATATGAAGAGTTGATTAGATTTTGGTTATAATTGGTCGACCGGAAGTACCCTAATTTGAAGATTTTAACAGTTTTTCTTGAAAAAACGATGTTAAATATAATTTTTTCACATTTAATGTTATTATAAATATTAAAGAATATTTTATTCTCTATACGATTTGATTACATATTATACTTCATATTCAATCGATATTGAGTTAAAAAATTATATATATATATATATATATATATATATATATATATATATATATATATATATATATATATAAATTTCGTAAAGCAGCCAGCTATGCAATAACACTGGAAACAGCTAATAATTAACAAAATTCTGATGTTAAATGCGGTTGACATATTAGCCCATGTTCCGAGCACATTTTTATAATAAAAGCGCTTTTATGAAGCGCGCTTTTATATTATATTCTTATGAGGACTGCGCTCCATAAAATCGCTTTTATTATAAAAGTGCGCTCGGAATACGGGCCAGTATGTTTGTAATTTTACTGTAAATATATAATTAATTCTAAGAAACTTTCTGTATGGAATTTGTACAAAATACATAGAAGTGAGGGAAGGTAATGTACTGGAAATATAGAATCTTTCGCAAGAAACTGTCTGTATGGAAATTGTATAAAATGTAAGGCCACATCAGATTTTTTTCTTCTTCAATAAGGGAATGTCCCCCTAGATTTATTACAACTTTTATTTGTATGATTTTCTTCTATTCTCAATAATAAAGAAAATAACCTAGATGTCCCGTATCCGAAAAACATCCTGTATAGTAAAATAAGCTTTCTGTTCCTTTAACATAAATGCTATTTTTGTTTATAATAATTTTTGAAACTGCAGTTTTTATTTCCCTAGGAATTCAATGAATGTCTTCATTTCAACAGAGCGGTACAAATAAGGATCCGTTAGCATTCAGTGTTATAAAGCAAGCAGTGAGCAATGTGCCGCATCGTCATAATTACGATACGAGTATTTATAGTCAATTTTTCTACTATATAATTAATACAGACAATGTAATTCAATATTAAATCGCGGAATAATTGAATAACATTCAGTTTTTGCAAGTTTAAAATGTATATTTTAACAAGCCAAAAGAAATTTCTCACCATGTTTTCAATAATTTGTTTTTTGAAAATTTAAACCAACCTTGGTTCATATACCAATATTAGTAAGTACAAATAACTGATGAAGAGACCTACTAAGCTATTATGGAATACCTGTCAAAAGCATACTTATATTTATAAATAAACCTGTAAAATGTCTTCTCTGGGCAAACACACTCAGATTCTTCGGTTGAAAAATGATAAATATTCATAGCTTGAGAACATCTCCTGACATAAAAAGGTTAGAATCGGTGTTGGAACTCCGTATCCATTACCACGACAATTCCAATATTTCAAGCGGTAACAGAATCAGCAGCACACGGAAACATTTGACGGCCACGTATCGGATTGTAACATAAGGTGTAATGGTTATTCGTACTGTATAACACGCCGCCGGATGTGGCAACGATCGTTCCGGGAAATAATGCGCATTCCATTGCTACCTGCTACCAACGATTCTGGCTTTTATAATAAAAGATAATGGGCCTGCAACTCAAGGTGGGACTGCTTTTTGTCGGTTTATGATCTGCGGCGGAATACACTTTCAGATGCAATTTACAGAATTATTTATGAACCTATACACACACCAGCGCTGCTGCTCTTGGTTGGATATTATAAATTGAAACTCTTTTCTCGTAACATATACAACAATCATTGTTCATAATATTATCCCATAACAAAAAGTGAGGAGCAGACTTCCAATAAGCTGTATGTCCAAATTTGCATATTTGACTAAATAAAGATAATTTTTTGCTCATGTAATAATTGAGTAGGTAATTTAAAATATTTTAAATAAAAATAAATAAATATATCACCACGGCATATTACCCATTGCTGGGTGTGCCAATCTGCTTTGTACGCAGATATCGGTAATGATGATGACATATTTGTACCGTGCGGGCGTTTACCAGGCGTCACCTCACGAGCACTCATTGCTGGCGTGGAGAGTGCATCACAGGGATCAATTTTGTGCTATTTAAAATTCGAAATATTTGGCGTCGGTCGGGATCGAACCCGGTTCCCCAGATTCGCGACCAGACACTCAGGCACGCGGCCACGAGACCCCATAAAATATTTTCATGTTAAAAATTAATTTAAAAATATACTAAATTAGATGTCAAATTCTTAGACTACAAAATATAAAACTAACAAAAATATTAACAATAATGTATTGCACAAAATGCAATTTAATTGTCTTAGGAACGAAAATTGTATACTATGCAACGAGTGTATTAATACTCATTATACACGAGTTGCATACACTATTTTTTCTTCGACTATTCATAATAATTTAAAAAAAAAACTATAAACCAATCATAATGATAATCTGTATCGAAATGAAAAGAAAATCTGTATTATAATGAAAAGCTGTATCGAAATGAAAAAAAAAATCTGTATCATAATGATAATCTGTATCGAAATGAAAATCTGTATCCTAATGAGTATCATTTAAGTACAGATGACACATACATAATAGGTATATTAAAGCATAGTTCCACAATCTGTTTCACCTACTATACATATTCACCTTTAACAATCTCTGTTGCTAAGAATACTTTAATAATTTAAGTATAATTAAATAATAATAATAAAATAAATAAATAAATAAATATATCATAGTTGAGGGTGTTCGATTGCGTGGCCGTCCAGTGTGTAAGTGGATGGATGTGACTGACAAGGTGCTAAAAAAGTTGCCGAGTGGGAAAAGAAGAAGAGCGTGTATGTATGCGATTATGAATGTGGCCGAGGCGAAAGAAGTGTGCTTAGACAAGAATTTGTGGCGAAGGATGATTGTTTCGTAACTATTACTGTGATCCGGATACGGTATTTCGCTACCGAAAACCAGTCACTTTAATATGTTAAGAGTGAGGAAAATATATTATATCATGTCCGGGTAGTAAGAATGTTGAAAGAGAAAGTAATTATTATTGTGGTTGATGTTATTATTATTATTATTGTTTCGGGTTTGTGCTAACCCACTAAGTGGGAACTGCTTGATTTTATGTATGTATGTATTTATGTTTGAAATAATTTCTTATGGGAATGAAAACTGCTCTTTCAAACATTATTTTATAAAATACGTTTATTTTAAAGGAACACTAAGATTGGCATGTTCAATTTTTCATGTAATATTATGTTAAACGCATTCTTTCAATATGCCTACAGCCTCTGGTATCTCTCCAACTTTGATTCGACGGTCATCCTGTCTCATTTGGTGAACGCTGGTCATTAACCACTTTTAAATTCAGCAATGATAGAGCAAACTCCTCGTAAATAGTGTCCAACTCGGCTTTAATTCACGCAGACGTATTGCCTTTTAAATCCAATAATTTAACCACGGCATGATTTTTAATATTTCCATTTTTATAAAAATACTGAATTCGAATGATACAAATGACTATAACAATAACTAAGCATCCAATATAGTTGAAATTTTCAGAGATATATTTCAAATCAAAAACAATTGTAATACCAGACTAATTTTGATACTAACGACATCTACATATTGAGGTTAAAAACTTATCAATACCTCCTCGTATTAGTTAATGCAATCACAGTCTGTACAGAATATTTCAAAGTTATCATGTTAACTGCTGGCATCTAAGAGGAAAAAAATCCATGTCAAATGTCAAGATTTTTATTCACAGCGTCTGAGCACAAAGTACGTAAGTGTGCAAATGTCCATTAACTCATAATGCGCTCCGTCTTAAGAATAATAAATTACAAGTGCGTGGTATTCAATTCCTCATCTCGCGAGACGTAATGAAACACCCATTTCCAATTACAAAATAATAAATTCTCAACAGAGAAGTCCTTATGAGTGCAGAGCAGCCAGCTCCAGAGAATCCAGACACCGAGTCCGAGTTCAGCTCAGTCATGGCGCATATCGCGGCGTAAATTAATGTTTCTCTAAGTCCGAATGACAGAGCACTTAAATATTTACATTGGAAAAAATTAATGCAACCTCTGTGTTCAACAAGTGTTCCACAGCGACTATGATATGATGGCCAGACGGAAATGAATTCAACCACTGCCGATTCGGACGAGAAAGATAACTTATTTTACCTCCTGTTACGAATATTAAAATTTCACTAATTTTGCGAAAGTTATTCGACAAAATTTTTGTAACTCTTCACTCAAACTAGAGGAGACAGTAAACGAAAAATTATTAAATAAGTACCCGGTTTCTCAACTATTCGACTATCCGGATACTCGATAACCGAGGAAAAAACTAATCCAAAATTGATGCCAGGATCTAAAAATCAGATTTGACTATTTCATTAATTTTTATTTATATCCGCTCCTACAACCTCTAGTTAAAGTGACAGTTAGTGACAACCAAGGATTATGTTGCAAAATTGCATTTATTCTTTTATACAACCGACGTTTCGATGTACGTTCTTCTAGATCTATGATCATTAAAAAAATAGTGCATGGACATTATCACACTTAGAAGTAAAATCTTACAAAATATTACATCTCATAAACACACAATATATTCGTTCTTTTAAATTCAGTTGTACATCGTACAAAAATTCATGAAAAGCACATATACATCAGTTTGTTCTCAAATTCGACAATTAGAAAGTAGACGGAAGTATCTTGTGAAAGGATTCTTCGGTGACAACGGACGCCTATTGACCGTCTTTACTCTGTTCACCAATGTATGTGTAGTATTGCTCTAGAAATTTAAATACAATGTAATAACTATTTACCGGTTTCAGGATATTATTCCATTGTTTACATGTACAAAAGTATCCTGGTAACTAAGTAATAACTGTATCTGTATGTTAATATTATTACCATACTGACTTGTCAACACGGTCTACAAAATTAAAATAAAATAAAATGAAAATATAATGCTCCTCATTAATACATGCACATAACGTTAGCCTATCGCTCTAAATACGGTCTACTTTATTCTAAAGTAATAAACATGAGGAATAAAGCACATAATTTGAATATTTGTCATATTGACATATGTCAAAATAATTGTTCGGTTAACCATAGCAATCTGAAAGTATCATTAATGAGAGAATTTCAAAAAATGATATTTATCAATAATGTTTAATTTTCTGAAACCGATAAACTATTGAACAGACCACGGAATGTTATGCACATCATAACAAGCCTCGGATTTCAAACTTACATCTGCGGCAGTTATGATGTGCATAACATTCCTAGGTATGTTAATAGCTATAACATACCTAGGAATGTTATGAGTATCATAACTGCCGCAGATGTCGGGCTGAAATCCGAGCTCGTAGAGCGAGGATTTTAAGACATCTAAGGCTTGTTATGATTCATAACATCCGTGGTTTGTTCAATAGTTCATCGGTTTCAGAAAATGACGTCATTATTATTAAATATTATTTATTGAAATTCTTTTATTAATGCTGCTTTCAGAATGCCTTGATAAACAGAACAATTATTTTGAAGTATGTCAATATGACAAATATTCAAGTAAAGTGCTTTATTCATCATGTTTATTATTTTAGAATAAAGTAAATCGTGTTAAAATACACTAACGTTATCTATATGTATTAATGGGCAGCAGTTCACTTTATTTTATCTTCATTTTTGTACACTGATGTTGACAAGTCTGCATTGTAATAATATTACCGTACATATACAGTTATTACTTAGTTACCAGCCTGCTTTTGTATATGTAAACAAAGGCTTAATCTCCTGAAACCGGTAAAGAATTTAATTAAATTTATTGTAACCCCTTACTCAAGCTGGAGCAGTCAGTAAGCGAAAAAATTTAAACTGATTATTCAATTCCGGATCTATCCGGAATCCGAATTTGCGCATGTCCAATAACTGTATAGATAAATGAGTCCTAAATCGAAACTTGGATTTAAGTTTGCTTATTTTTAAATTAACGAAGAAGGTATCAGAAATGAAGAAGAGAACCAATTAATTTCGATTCTGAAATAGTTTGAAAAGTTTCGAATTCGAAACACGGACAATTTCTCATTGGCATAAAGGAGGAATTTCTTGAGAAAGTTCTGTCCAAGTTAATGCAGGGCCACGCATCAGGCCCGGAGACTTAAGACGCCTTTGATGGAGTCAGGAATAAACGCAAATGTGATGAAGAATAATCGTATTTAACCGGACAAGTTCTCAATAGAGTTTAAATAATTCTGGGATGAATTTGTTTGGGATGAAATATTGTGCGGACACCTCGTATGACAAGTGGCTGGAAGAGCAGCCATCATCAATCAATCCGCGCCATTTTAAACCGACTTTTATTCTTTTTAATGCAGGAATGTTTGCACAAATGACCCCTCAACCAAAACCAGCAAATTCGCGAGAATTAATCTGCGTTCAACACTGCATTTCCACACAAATTACATCAGAGTAAAACTCCTCTTTTAATTATTCTCATTTGTACGGTCACGTTGGATTGGATTGTTTCATATAACTAATGATTTATTTTAAAAATAAGTCAAACAATTTTATCACTTCATTTCGGAGAAGGGAGGCCTTTTGTTGTGAATTCCATGTGCTGTTATCCACATACCTTTGTTAATCAGGTATTTCAATATCAAAGCAGGAATAAAATACGGGCGTGACGTTAGATATGAAAGTTGGGTTGGCAGAACTGCGGTGCGTGTTTCCCCTGTGATATTTATGGTGGCTGCCCTGCTGGCTATCTCCTGCACGACCAAGGGCGAAGGACACTTTGCCACGGAATAATCTGGAGCAACGTTTTATTTACCAAATTCTCATGTTGCTATACCTTATTCCACCTTGCCAATTCAGTATTGTAGTGAATAGAAAATAGGATATAGTTTTGAATTTTTTGATTGGTTGAAATTAGAAACAAGTTTACATGACATGTAACATTTCGTGTCATTTTTATGTACAATGTCAAGTCAGATTGGGAAAGCAAGTAGAAAATACTTTATATTTGACACCTACTGACTATAATATACAAAGTTTCGATGACATTAAGATACCTTTTTTATATTTTAATAAAATTTCAAATAACAGCAGTTGGATACCGCCATTTTTTAATTTAGGCTACTTAAAATTGGCCCTGATGTGAGCCCCATCTGCTGAATTGGTTAAATGTAACAAAATAAAAAATCTGATGTGGCCAGCACATAACCTCACGCCAGATATTTCACCTGGTTGTACCCTTAAAACGAAAAATATTTTTAAATACAAATACATATATTCATGTCTCACTGCAAAATAATTCTTACATATATTTGCAAAATCTATGGGATATTTTAATAAAAATTATGTACAATACATACATTTTCTTCATATTCAATATCCTGAAATTTTCTTTTTCTACTTTCCTTTTCTTTTTGTTTATATTCGTCATTTTCTCGCAAATTCCTTTTATATTCTTCTTTGCGTATATTCTTTTGCGTTGGTGACTTTTTTATTTTCATAATCTTCATAATAATGTACAAATATTTTTGACAGTGGCATACAAATATTTTTGACAGTGACATTTATTTGTCATTTACAAACATTTTAATTTCTTGTCTTGAAGTAGTTTGATCTGAGAATTTTTACATCAAATTATTTTATATGCACTTCTTTATCTCTAAATCTATAGAAGATATAATAATGAATTTATATTTATCGAGTAAAGAATTTAACGTTCTTTAATATAAGTATTTACATACATTTTCGATAAATAATATTTAGATGATTTTTTTCTTGTAACTACTACTTCCGGTTGTCCAATTGTTACCAAAACTTAATCAACCCTTCCCATTATTGTTAGATTAAGGAATCCGCAGTTAAAAATGTCTTAAGTCTTATAGTATTTGAGAAATCGTGGATCCAACATCCACACACTTCCACACACACATACAGACATCATCGTAAAAATGTTATAATCGGATTCTAGGGACCTTAAAACGTGCTTATTCACTAAAATCTGGATGTGCGATTTTTAGCATGAATTCAATACCTCTCTTAGCAAGAGGTAAAAACATCACCACTGTCCCAGTTCTACAGGCTGTTAATAGGGTAGTTCAGTAATTACGTCATATGCGGCGCGCTTCATTTAAATTACTGTCCTACCGGTAAACACATCTTTTAAAATGAACCTTATTCTTATTGCCACAGCAAATACGAACTATAATTTTAAGCAGTTTATTTCGTCGCCCATATCTTACTTAATTAAGAAAAGTTAGCTATTTAAGCTATCATTCAGTTAAGTTTGAATATTACCCTTTTAATTAAATAAAACATATTATCGTAATTTATAATAATAATTATTCTATTTAAGTTTTAAAAAACTTTGCATAGAACTACATGTTCGTTCAATCTCGAATCTGTTCGTGAAACATCGCGTGAAGCGGACAGAGGAGCCCGTTTGAAAGACAGCGAACCATTTTTATGTTAACAGTACCCTAAGAACACGACATATTATTAATATATTAACGTGGATAGAGTTATCTACGTACGTTAAACTTAAAAAGAAAAAATCTAAAGAACTTATTTGAAAATGCTCATAAACGCAAGTTGGTATGTCGGTAAACTCTCGGATATGTTTGAAGCTGCGCAAACTTGATACTCAGTAGTTCAGAATGTGAAGAGTTGATTTCAATTTGAAATAAAACCTTTGTTATTTATTGTGTATATATTGTAAATATTACGAAGTAATAGAAAAATGTTTACAATTTGAAATTAATATCTCATAGTTAACTTCTTAATAATAATAATAATAATAATATCAGCATCAAATTACAAGCCCTTAAATTCTGACCCTTATGTGTTCTTTCAATAGTCTATTTTGAAAGTATCGCTTTTGCTTAGGTAGGACAATGCTTCATATTTCGCGCTATACTTTGACGTCACACTATTCTATTCCATGAGTACGTGTTACAAAATTATAGGATATGTGCGGATGCAAAATTGACTAACTTTTTTACTAATAAACTTGTATCCGGAAACGCGTCTTCGAGCTACAGGCTCTTAAAAGAGTAATTATTTACCACACTTTTAGTTGGCTGTGATCTGTCACTTCAGTTATTAATTTTGTTTATTTTAAACTATAGCACTGATTTGCAGATGCATTATGAATGAGCATACAGTTCGCGATTACGTTAACATGATTTTAATTTGTAATGTATGGCAGCAGAAGAATTCAAACAAATCCTAGCGTTGTTTAACGAATGTAAAAAATATTCTCCGAAGGTGCAATGATTACATAGAAGTTGATGTTCGTCATTTTGAACAATTATTATAATGTGTATTACAAAAATTATTAATTATTTCAAAAAATCAACGGTAGGAGTTCAAATAAACAAAATAACAACTGAAGTGTCAGGTCTCAGCCAACTAAAATTAATGTACATAATTACTCTTTTAAGAGCCTGTAGCTCGAAAACGGTACGTTTCCGGATATGAGTTTATCAATACAAGTTAGTCTATTTTGTATCCCCTACATACTGTATAAATATTTGTAATACGTATTCAATAACACACTGTATATTAAATACATATTTGATAAAATTTTAAAAAATAACGTATCGCATAAAATCTCATTTCTCGTGTGAAAGCATCATGCGGAAATATCAAGTGACTGCTTCTGTCAAGGTGTGAATCGTCGTGCCTTCGTCCGATCCAAGTGTCAGGTATGTCTGTTCTATCAGACGCAGGAGTGGTGAACCTGCTGCGTCGACAAGATACAATCCTGCCTCGCGCGTTCACCGTTGTCACCTTGGACTGCGATATGGGTCTGTATGCGTCATCGCCTTCCTATTAAACCGTTTCGTAATTGAAATTGTGAATGCGATTGGTTTGGTGACATATTTCCGTATGGCATTTTTAGAATTGATAAAATGCCGACCCAGTTTCTACAAATAAGATTTTCTTTATTTTTACCTGAAAGATATTTCTGGGGCTTTTGTTGTGCATATTTTTCCACATTTTATTTATATGTTGACATCGCACGAAATATGGATGGTGCACGGAGAAATATATGATCCTGATCTAAGATTAGAAACAAGAATGATACAATATTGCTGAGAATATACATAATACATTCACAAAAGTGGTTAGCATAAACCCGAAAATAATAATAATAATAATAATCTTTCTCAACAACATTTTTACTAACCGAACATCTTCAAACAGCACTCTTAATATATTAAAGTGACCGATTTTCAGTAGCGAAATACCGCATCCAAACCACAATAATAGTTACGAAACAATCATCCTTCGCCTTCGCCATACATTCCTGTCTAAGCACACTTCTTTTGCCTCGGCCACATTTATAATCGCATTCATACATGCTCTTTTTATCGTCCCACTTGAAAACATTCTCTCCTTTAGCACACTACCAGCCACATCCATCCACTTACACACTGAACGGCCACGCAATCGAACACCCTCATCTTCACCAACATATATGTATACAGGGCCGGATTGTGAAGATTTAGCGGGCCGGGAAATTTCTAGCATGATCGGCCTCATCTCCAGTTTTTTTAAAATTTATAATTATATTGCCACAAAGTAATAAATTAGTTTTGGTGTTGGATAATACGAATTTTTTGCGTACATAGAAATTGAACAGTTATAAAAGATGTTGAAATATAAAAAAAACACTCTTAAAAATAGTATTTAAAATATAGAACATTCCGTAGTTAAGAAAATAACATTAGGTTCGTTTAAAAGTTGTAGACAATATTAAATTATTAATAAATGGAGAGTGAGAAAAATTCTGAAGCAAAAAATAAATCTGATCAAACCTAATCTTGAAAACGAAGAAAATAAAGCGTTTGAAAGATAACATAACCAAGATTCTACCCGCAGATAATAGAAGTGTTACAGTAATATTGGATACCAATTTATATGATCAGGAAGTAGAAGAGTTTTTGAATTAAGGAAATTATAAGAAACTTGGAAAACAATCTACTTCGTCTATAGAAAACAAAGTGTACCGTTCTCTTAAGAATCATAAAGAATTACATTCCGTTTAGAACAAGAACAGATCTCACTCCATATTTTAGCAAGCTTCCACACCTGTACGGGGGGCTTCCAAAAATCCATAAGAAAGATTTAAGCATCTCAGAAACCCGTCAAAAGTTCCATAATTCTCCTACTTACGAACTATCGCAATTTCTATTACCAATCATTCAGCCACTTCAAAGAAAAAGAACATCATATGTGAAGAATTCAAAATATTTTGTAAAACTTTTGAGTTAAATACAATTACAACCACAAAATATTTTTGTCAGCTTAGATGTTGTAAGTTTATTTACGAGAAATTTTTAGAAATCGTGAAAACAAGGCTTGAAAAAGATATCAACTTAAAAGATACAACCGATTTGCCTCGTGATGGTATTATGGAACTTTTGCAGTGCTGCGTACAGAACTCATATTTCCAAGAAAAAGATTAGATATTTTGTACAAGAAAATGGTTTGCTGGTGGCTCTTTTATACCCAATTTATACATGAAATTTTTTGAAGAATGAGCACTAGATACAGCCAATATGAGACCTAAACTTTGGCTTACGTCGATGATACTTTATATTAGGTTCACAATGGAGAAAAAGTCTGATGGGGTCTCTCCGTTCTTGAATGTTTTAACAGAGAAAACGAACCATGGACTAATAACATCTGTCTACCCTACCGTAAACCAACACACCAACACCAGACAATACCTTAACTATAATTCCAATTATTCAAAATCTACAAAGTAGGAAATTATTAAAACCTTATATATTCGAGCTCGGACTATATCTGCAACACCGAAAGAAATTTTGTCAAGAATTAGAAAATACTGAAAACGATCAAAATAAGAACTATTACCCGGTGAAGTTAATTAGATGATGCTGCGTACTCGAATTTTAGTTTATAATCACAGAGCGGCGGCCTCAAAAAGCCACGACCTCTAGGGAAATTCCCGATTATCCCGACTGGCCAATCCGACCCTGTATGTATGAAACAAGTAGATATTACAATGGGACTAAAATTACTTATGTACACAAGCCACCCATTAAACTGTGAAGTTGTCAGTCAATTTTCCAAGAATTTGTTAAATATTTATTGTTTACACTCATATTGGTTTTTTCCTCATTCAAGGCTGAATTGCAAATCCTGATTCGTCCAATAAAAAAGTTGTGCTGTGGCGCCACATTGCTATATACGTAAACACTCTCATCTTGGAATAATAAACGATAGTACGGGTAAAAAGCATTGTGGAATGCGCCATGTCGCTCTGATTCCGAGTGTATTGGAATGCCATATCAATGTTTTGCTGACGACGGACGTCTCAACTGGCTTATTTAATCGCACCTGAATGTTATCTAGTGATTCATGCTTTGTGTTGATTGTATGCACCTTTGCAAACCCCACGTGTGGTGACCTCATCAATTTTATATCATTAAAACACTTGTGATAACATTAGTTTCATTGTTAATCATCTTTTGTCAAGGTGAATCAAAAAGTATTCTACGAGGTAGCGCCAAAAAGTACCCGGAAATTTTGCTTAGAGCCAGGTGCTCTAGAGGGAAATTTCTTTTTCGTAGGTTGTGAGCCACTACTAGGGAAAGCGTTGAGGCGAGCCGCTCAGCTTTTTATTACAATGCGTTTTTTCATACGTCAGATTTTCAAATGTCGTCTTCAGGACAGCATGCAAACATCAAATCACTAACTGATATCACTCAGATGCTAAATAAAGCATACGCTAAACCGACTGTATACGAATACGAACCGTACAAGCACAAATTTCGCTTCGACAAAAGGAAGGAGAAAGTGATTAGGAAGTGTTTTTACCTTCCGTCACCTTAAGGTAAGGAAGGTATTGTTTTTGATCAAAAAATTTGGATCCCTAGAATACGATTTTACGATGATGTCTGTATGTATGTATATATGTATGTATGTATACTACAATTCAAAAAACTATAATTCTTTCATATTCCTTTCCTTTACATCCATGTGAAGAGATGATTAGATTTTGGTTATAATTGGTGAACCGGAAGTACACTCATTTTAAGATTTTTTCTTGAAATAACACCGTTAAATATCATTTTTCCATATTTAATGTTATTGTAAATATTAAAAAATATTTTATTGTCTATACGATTTGATTACATTTTATACTTCATATTTAATGGATATAGAGTTAAAAAATTATAAAGAAATTAAATTTCATAAAGCAGTTAGCAGTGCTATAACCATGGAAACCGCTACTATATTAAGAAAATTCTGATTGACAGATGTCAGTGTCAAGTGCAATTGATATGTTTATGTTATAATTTTACTGGAAATATAGTATCTCTTAGGTACAGTGGTGGACATTTGTCACTTTGATTTTTCAAAAATTGAACTATCGAATCGAAGTAAAAAAATGCCTGGAATTAGCGATATTGTGAAGTGTTCGGTAATTGTTAGAGCGGAAAAAGAAATGCCGATCAGACAAATTTCCCAGCGCTATATTAATAAAAAAATTGTCATTAACCTAAAGATCTTTTTACACTAGAAAAAAAATACTGTTCTATTTTTTCTTTTCACACTGTACATGGAAGTACAAAATACATAGAACTGACAGAAGGTAATGTACTTGAAATATGGAATCTTGTGCAAAAAACTTTCTGTATGAAATTTGTACAAAATATATGGAACTAACGGAAGGTAATGTGCTGGCCACATCAGATTTTTTTATTACCATGGTGTGATTCGCCACGAATTCATACAAGGCCAAACTGTAAACAACGAACTTTTGAAGAGATCCTCCAAAGCCAACGAGACGCAATCAGACGAAAATGTCCTAAAAATTGTGTAGGTAAGGTAACGATCGGGTTTTGCTGCATGACAACGCTCCGATACATCGCTCCTTGATGATAAAAAATTACGTTGCTAAGAACAACACCACTCTGGAACACCCCTCCTTTCCTCCCAACTTTGTACCAGCCGATTTTTATCTGTTCCTTTGACTAAAAATGAAATGGGCGCATAATCCATTTTTTTAAGTTCGTTTAATTTTGAAGCAATGCGTAGTATTTAAAAATCATAATTGTTTAGTTTAACTGCATTTGATTTTTAACGAAACCTATAGCTATCTTTCTCGCACCAGTTTCTGAAGTAGGCTACGCGAGAAAGACAGCAACAGTGTGACGTCATCTGTTGTACTGAAACAAATTCAAATATCTCGCAAAGTAATTATTAAATTTTTTTTATATTAATCGTTATTTATTGAGCAGTACTTTAAAGATAACGTGTACAGAGATAACGGAAAATTCGACGAGGCAACTGAAGGCATTTTCAGAAAATTGTTTCCAGGCGTGTTTTGAACAGTTGTACGAAAGGTGGAACAAGTAGGTAAATACAGGAGGAGTGTACTTTAAAGGAAATTAATGTAAACATGTTGTACTTTGTTTCAATAAAATATTATTAACCAATTTCGGAAACATTTTGACGTTACCTCGTATATAACTTATCGTTCTTTTCTCGTACTGTAACTTTCAAGTCTTTCCAATAAGTCGTAAAATGCCAGTGTATCAACGCCATCGCCATTCCTGCGTTCCCTACTATGGCGTGCAGATAGCATGGGGGCGATCTGGACCTAATGCGCCCCGTCATTGGCCAGGTACGATAAGCACCCTCGATTCACCCACGCTTACCTGGCAGGGGTGGACGTCAGGGGATGTAGAGATAGCCGGCCGTAAATATCACAGGGGAAACAAGCAGGATATACACCAAAAGATAGATGTAATTTCGTATTGGAGTGTACAGTTTATGTACAAAAAAATATAACTGTTGCAAATTTAGCATAGTTTAAAAAATCTGATGTGGCCAGCACATGACTCCCGCCAATTCCATGTTTAAAATAACAAAATCTAATTGTTGTTCTAATTTGTTGTTCCAATAAATACAAAAGTCTGTAATACGAAATTTCGGATTACATTTTATGTTTTTCCTCGAAAATCTGTTAAGAACTCCAAGTTAAGTACCACATCCGGTTCATTATATATATATATATATATATATATATATATATATATATATATATATATATACAGGGTGTACCAGCTAAACGAGCTACCTCCAATAATTTCTATATTATTAAAGATACAATGAAATACTATAAGGCAATCTTATAGAAGACCAAGGGGGACATCCGAATATAGAAGAAAATATTTTTTTAATTCAGTGGTTCTCAAGTTACAATACAAAGTTATATTTTTTAAAATGGGATAACAAATATGTTTCATTTTAATTTAAGTTCAATTGTTTTTCATACATAGCCTACTGAAAAATATAAATATAAAAACGAAATTTATTTCAATTTCAATTTAATTTTTCTCAATATTTTTGTTATGCTAGAATATAAAATGAGTACATGGTTGAATTCAGTAATAAATACTCTATTAACTATTTAACCTATTAACCTAAAAAATAAATATATCATACCATTTACAAAAATATATCTTTGTATTGTAATTTGAAAACCACTATGATTAAAAAAAAAATATTTTCTTCTATATTCGGATGTCCCCTTTGGTCTTCTATTAGATTACCTTATAGTATTTTATTGTATCTTTAATAATATAGAAATTATTTGAGGTAGTTCGTTTAGCTGTTACACCCTGTATATTATATAGTCAAAATCTAATATGTGTTTTAAATATCAAATTTGAGAAGTTTCGGATCATATTTTAATATGTTTTTTCAAGAAAATCTGTTTGGAGCTTCAATAATTAAAGTACCACTACCAGTTTATCAAAAATCTTATATATCGTTCTTAATAATATAAAAGTCTTATATAAATATCAAATTTGAAATGTTTTGGATTATATTTCAATACAGTTTTTCATTAAAAACTGTTATAGACTTCAAGTAAAGTACCACTTTCGGTTGTCTAATTTTACCCAAAATCTAATCAACTCTTTTAAATGAACGCAGAAAGGTTAAATACGGAAAATATAAATTTTTGGATGGTTGATATGAATTATCGTGGACGAAAAAATCGTCACATACATACAGGCAGACACACAGACAGACATCATTATAAAAATAGTAAAAACGTGTTGTGGGGACTCTAATCCGTGCTCATTCACTGATAACTCATTATCGAATTTTTGGATTGCAAACATTAGGTTGGCGGGAGGTAAAAAATATAGATTTTAAACTTAGAAACACTGAATATGGTATTCAAGTATTCCGCCATTTAATATTGGGTTACATGTTACATCGCCCTTATTTAGTACTATCAGTTTTTATTTCATGGCTTAGAAATGTTTTTAAAAATATACATTTGTCATTAGCTTGTCGCTATTGAATATTGCAACTCAGAACAAAGATTATACAGACAAGGAAATGTAAATATCTCAATTTGTATTATTATTTAGGTGTCGTATATTATTAAGCAACTTCCACCCAAAACACGGGATAATTTTATCAGAATGAATATGTGCACACCGCTATCCTTCACGGAGTAAATCACCGCAATATCTAACCGTTCATCAGGCCCACGTTGGCCGGCAAATATTTGCAGTGGATCGCTTATCACGCGGCACGCACACGCGTCACGTTTACCTGCGTGATGCGCGTGATTGTACTGTGGAAGCAGCTTATCGCACCTGCCCATGAAATGGACGCAAAACACATACGAACAGGGCAAACGTTTTTTATGGCAACGCGGTTGTAGCTCTGTTTTTGTGCTGTTATTGGTAATTTGTTTCATGGGAGCGGAGGATATATTTTTAAATTAGCTAATTCATTAGGGTTGTTTCGGGGAGAATTTAAACTCTATTAGGAAAACGTCTGTATTAGAAACTCTTGAAAGTTTAAAATAATTTTTCTTTACTTTTCTGTGACGCTAGGATACATGAATACCACATCCAGCTTCAGGTAGCCTATAGAAATTTGTAGAAATGTGTCACCATTTGCGTAAATTTTATAATTTGTTTCAGGAACTATTATGACCCCTCGTACATATCATCGTCAATAATACGAATTGACGTAACTCATTTTTGATAGTTTTGTAGGAAAGCGATTTAAAGTTTTTCACAAAACTTGAATGTCCGTAGATATAGTTTGTGTCAAGATAAAGGCACATTGACTTTTACGCCCATCACAGCATGTATTTGCTTAAAAGATTTGCAAGGGTAAGCACACAGAGAGGTATCCACAATTTTTCCAAATTACCAAATTTTAAACAGTAACCACAAATCAAATATTAAAATTAATAATAAAATTACTACAGTTTATTATTCAATAATTTATTTATATATTTTTTTACATTATACAAATCTTAAAAATATGTTCTCCTTCAATATTAGATAATTTTCTTCGTCCGGAAAATCACTCCATGGGTGCCACATTTTACTTCAGTTGTTTACAAATGAAACAAGAATAATGTGATACAACGTTTAGCGAAATTTATATAGTCAAAATACATTAAAAGATTTTAACTGTATATTTTTTTGTACTGTAAATTTGGTAATCCGCCCCTGGCAGCACAGGTAAGAAAATACCCTGGAGTGATGGGTTAACCGAGCTTAAGAAGTCGAAGTCAATGTGCATTTATCTTGACACAAACTATACCATACAAAACTAACAACGTATGCCGAATGGTAATAGACAATTTAATTGTACGCAACTTTTATTAGAAGTATTTTTTCCAAAAAAATCTATAAACAATTGACAGATACTGCTAGTCAATTTCTCGGTAATCACACTTAATCAGTTGTTTATACTACCAGCCATTGTGTTTTGTAAAACTCTAAATAAGTACTATTTGAATTTATTTAACCCTGTACATACAGGGTGTTTCAATACTTACCGAAAATATTAAATGATATATACTATACTTATACATGATATATTGATCACAAGTCAAACATTTATTTTAAAATTCAAAAATTTAAAAGTTTTAATTTTTAGTGCAGAGCTGCGCAATACTTGCAAGAAAAATACTTTCAGTAATTCAAGTACTGCACTTGAAGTATTTTCTATTTATAGTACTTTGTACTTGACAAAGTATTCACATGTACTTGGTACTTAATACTTGGAAAACTACTTGAAGTACAATGAAAAGTACTTGAAGTACTTTAAATGTATTTGAAGTGCGATGAATAATTTAAAAGTTAACAATGTTATGAGATTTGTTTGTCTCTCAGTGTTTCTTTCGCAGTGGTGTGGTGTTATTCCTGTAGCACATAATTATGTGAATTTCATTAATAAATATATTTTCAGCTATAATATGAAACTAAATATATATTTACAAATTTTTTGACATAAATAAATTAATTCCAATCTGCACACTGCCTGTACGTATAGTGTTTATATTAACATGGGCTGTCAATGCTGTAATGAAGAGTTCGTCACAAGGGTCATTTTTGTACTATTTATAAATTTTCAAAGTTTGTCAGTCGGAATTGAACCCGGGCCATCCAAATCACTACCGATCACTTAATACACGGAGTTATGCGACCCCATTTATGCGTCTGAAATACGTAATCTTTTCATCATTACTTATTAACTTAGTTGGCTAAATACATCCGCATATTATTCCTTCTTTTATGGCCACAAACAATTTTTTTGTATCATGCCTATCTAAACTAAGTTCAATGGAAAATCCTTCCATCAATTTGTATTTTGCATCGTAGCCATTTCAATTGTGTATTGAAGCATTCAGCGACATATATACACAGAGCCCTGTCTGGTATCAAGGGCTGGTATAAATTGAAGGGCGCGCCGCGCAGCCCTAGGTAGGTATACAGCTTCATCTAACCACCTTTATCAAATTGCAAAGAGCCTTTTATAAAATCGGATCAAGGCGGTGGTGCACGGACGTTTATCCAAGGCGACCCCTATGCCCTGGCCACTGCAATCGCCCCGCTCGCAGTCTCGGTCCATTATCGACACGACTTCAAACGATGGAGAAGAATTGTTTTCCTCCCCATACGATACACATTATTACATACAATATAATACAGTATTGTTCACGTAAAAAGAGATTTAAATTATACATTAACTGTAATGCCAAATAGAATTTTTGATACATTTTCTAATATCTGTACTTTGGTGCTCAAAGACTAATGTCCAAAACTGGCGAATTTGAATTATATACAAGCCCAGGCTCATAATAGTTCGACCGCCTTAAATTTCAACAAATTATAAAACCTACCCCCGGTATTATCAACAGACATTTAATTTTAAATACGCATTTATCAAAAATAAGCACATCGAAATTCAGGTTGTAATATTAGAAATCTCGTATAACATATCATTTCACTATGCTTTTGTTCGTTAAATGCTCATTTAAAATTAAATTTCTGTTGATAATACCGGGGGCTAGACAAATTGTGATAATAGTTCAACCAGAATTTATAGGGTCGTCTTCTAGTCCAAATTTATCTTCTAGCGAGACCCTTAACTTTTGGCACAATAAATAACAACTTCATAAAAATCCATTGGTTGCAAGACATGGGACAATACTCTAACAGAAAAATATGCAGGGCTTGTAGATACAAATTTTAAACTTACAAAAATTGGACATGTTATTGACGTATTAAAGCTGTTATTACTAACAAACCCAATATTAAATGGCGAAATACGTCAATAACATGTTCAATTTTTGTAAGTTTAAAATCTATATTTTAAACAAGTCGAAGGCAGCACAATTCTCTTTTCATAATTTTTAGAAATAATATTTAATAATTTATAGGGATAATGAGAAATAATAAGTGATAAACAGTGTTTATTAAATAGTAATTTAATTAACTTTCCTACGTTTCGATTTCAAATGAATCATCATCAGGGATATAGTTAAAGTACAGTTGGAAAATAAGATCATTACATTACAAATCAAAAATGTAAGGAAGAAACTGTCAAAAAGTATTAGAGGTAATAAAATGCGTGCATACATCAGAAACAACTAAAGATAACTAGATTAGTTATCTCCAATTATTTTTCATAATCCCTACAATCATACTAACAGTCAAGTAATACCAAGAATTTAAACTTAATAATATTCATTCAAATAAAATATTAGCAAAATTGTGCAATTCTGCTTTCCAGCGCGCGTTAATATTAGGGTGTAGCAGAAAAAATATGGGTAGCAAGTTTTTATCGTCTCTCCAAAAGTATTAAATAAAAAAATGGCACGCAAGTAGCCCATTGCTTTCATAATATATACCTCCATATATGACCCAAGGTCATAAACAAATTATTATAAAACCTATGCACATGGTGAGGATTTTTTTACAAATTTCCTTCAATTAGTTTTAAAATATAGATTTTAAACTTACAAAAACGGAATGTTATTGAAATATTCCGCTATTTAATATTTGGTTACACGGCCTTTATTAGTGAGTGAAACCTGCTTTAATTCTATTAGGTACTGCATCCACTAGCTCTGCACATTCTTCTATTAGACTATTGTCCCATAAGTCTTACAAGTTAGGTTACTGTACACACTAGATTTTTAGAAAGTTATTATTTATTGTGCCAAAAGCAAAAAGTCTCGTTAGAAGATAAATTTGGAGTAGAAGATAACTCTTCAAATGCCGGTTAAACTATTATCATCCGTAATTTGGCCCATAGTTTTCGTAAGTCTTAGTCTATAGTTACAGTAGGTATTCCAAAAAAAAAACTGCACTTCCAATCCCAAAATATTACAAATATAACTATTTTAATTTAGAAATGAACGAATAAAGTACTACAGTTTGTATTTGTTTATGGCAAAAACTAACGCAGACTATTTTATCGCCCTCAGAAGAAATTCCCTATTGTTTTCTTCGGCGTCGGTTTTCTCGAGCGTTTCGACGCCCGCGAAGGTGCGACGTCCGGCGTAGCTTCGGCGTCAAGACTTCCTGCAGCGTCGCTATCCCGTGAAATCTCCCAACCACCGGACCGTCGGATTCATGGATGCGTAGACAAAACCGTCAATCATATACCTCGGTCTCCCTTGCTGCTCGTATTATTTTGACCTCGCGTCATTTCGTGCGGGGGGAAGGAGAAATAGGTTTTATAACGGTTTATAATAGTTTTTCCCGAAGAAATTCTTAAATAAACACATCATTGATACTTTCAAATACAAATAGAATATTAGTAGCCCCTTTATAAGTTGTCATGTGAACTGTAGTTAGGTAGTTTTTTGAGCAAATCTGTCGTTTATTTTATGAATTATAAAGAAAAAAATACCCGCTCGGGATACCATTTCTCATAATAGTTTACATTTTCAACAAATTATAACATCTATACAAATGGTTAGAAATTTATATAATATTCTTTCGGCTTTTAAATGTAGACTTAAAACTTAAAAAATCTGATGTAGCCAGCACATTACCTTCAGTCAGTTTACGTCAGTTCTATATGTATTTTGTACAAATTTCATACAGAAAGTTCCTTGCAAAAGATTCTATTTCTTACCTACCTTAACTTCCGGCCATTGTATGTATTTTATACAAATTCCATACAGATAATTTCTAGCAAAAGATCCTATATTTACAGTAAAATTATAAGGCAAACACACTTATGTCAATTGCACTGACATCTTTCAATCAGAATTTTCTTGATATATCAGCTGTTTCCATAGCTGTCTACTTTATGAAATTTAATTTATAATTTTTACCTTCCGTCACCTTTTGATAAGGAAGGTATTGTCTTTGGTCAAAAAATTCGGTGGTGAGTTTTTTATGAATAAGCACGTTTTAGGGTCCCTAGAATACAATTTTACTATTTTTACGATGATGTCTGTATGTGTATGTATGTATGTGTGTCTGTGTGTGTAACAAAATTTTCGTCTACGATAACTTCCATACTACAATTCTCAAAATTATAATTCTTTCGTATTTCTCTTCGTTACATTCATATGAAGAGCTGATTAGATTTTGGTTAGAATTGGACAACCGGAAGTACCCTCATTTGAAGATTTTAACAGTTTTTCTTGGAAAAACTATGTTAAATATCAATTTTTCACATTTAATGTTATTATAAATATTAAAGAATATTTTATTCTCTATACGATTTGACTACATTTTATACTTAATATTAAATGGATATAGAGTTAAAAAATTATAAAGAAATTAAATTTCATAAAGTAGTAGTAAGAAAATTTTGATTGAAAGATGTCAGTGTCAAGTGAAATTGACATAGTGTGTTTGTCTTATAATTTTACTGGAAATATAGGATCTTTTGCTATAAATTTTATGTATGGAATTTATGCATAAAATACATGCAACTGCCGGAAGGTAAAGCACAAGAAATATAATCTTTAGCAAGGAACTTTCTGTATGAAATTTGAACAAAATACATAGAACTGACGGAAGGTAATGTACTAGCCACATCAGATTTTTAACTCTATATCCATTAAGTATAAAATGCAGTCAAATCGTTTAGAGAATAAAATATTCTTTAATATTTAAAATAACAATAAATGTGAAAAAATTATATTTAACATCGTTTTTTCAAGAAAAACTGTTAAAATCTTCAAACTAGGGTACTTCTGGTTGATCATTTATAACCAAAATCTAATCAGCTCTTCATATGGATGTAACGAAGAAGAATAGGATATAAATTATAATTTTTAGAATTTTAGTATTAGAGTTATCGCAGGCGAAAATTTTGTTACACACAGACCCACATACATACAGACATCATTGTAAAAATAATAAAATCGTATTCTAGGGAAATAGCATCTATAAAATAATTTAAACGTCAACTTTCATTCGCTAGTCATACCATACCCACCAGTTAAGTTTCTTGTTGTTATATATCCAATTGTCCAGTGGTGCTTTGCTGGGTGATAAAGGTGGCAAGTGAATTTTCGGTACAGCCTCGGCCTACCCCAACAGGGACAGGGGTCGGCACCCTCGCAGATCAGCATCACAATACGCGTCACGGGCTCACAATACAACGAGCACCACGGCGCGTACTTCTGCCCCAAGCGTCTGCATTTGTCGCCCAAATTACACTTTTATATGCGGCAACGCCGCACAAGGCAACTTTGCCAAAGTTGACACACTGCCTGAGATTCCACACAGAGGGATACCACCCTGGTAAAAGTTAAAAATTAAAAAAAATGTCTCTTTTTCATTTATCATCGCGTCCAAGCGAGATTGGATCCTGAAATTTCCTACTAGGAGCAAAGAAGCTGTGCCCAACTTTAATTTCATAAGTTTCTCTTTAACTATTACAACTGACGACTGGTATTCGAAATATGCTTAAATAAATCGCGGCATATTATCCATTGCTGGGTGTACCAATCAGATTTTCCCGCTCAATCTTGCGTTTTTTATTAATTGTTAGCGGGATTTTTCTGCTTTTAGCGTTTAGCGTGCTTTCTAAAAAAAAATATATATATATATATCGTCACAGCATATTACCCATTGCTGGGTGTACCAATCTGCTTTGTACGCAGATATCGGTAATGGTGACATATTGTACCGTGCAGGCGTTTACCAGGCGTCATCTCACGGGCACTCATTGCTGGCGTGGAGAGAGACTTAGCGGTTTATAGCGCTTTTTAAGGTACAAACCAGTGGGAAATAGTTGAGAACTGTTGGCAACACTGGCCAATCTGCTTTATACACAGATATCGGGAAAGATGATGACATATTCGTACCTTGCACAACAAGGGTCACTTTTGTACCAAACACTCAGGAACACAAAAATTTTACAATGGCAATACTAAATAATATTATATTATGTTAGGAGTGTGGAAATGTTTTTTTTGATTGACGTAACTATTTTTTCTTCAAATGTTTCAAATAATGTTTTGACATTTCTTGAAATTTTTTTATTTGTAGAATTTGCAATTTCAGTCAAAACTGGCTGTGTACACTACAAAACACAAACGATGCAACTGTCAAATAACAATTTTCAATATGATCTGTGTTGCTGTGGCGACTGCCGCCGCCAGCGGTTAACTAAGAAGCTAACATTTTTTTTTACTAGTACAACAATAACAACATTTTTGTACTAGTAAGTAGTGATAGACTACTAAAAAATTCCCGCAAGGAATTTTCTTTGTTCCCGGGAAAATTCCCGCGAATTCCTGCAACTATGATTTGCAGGGAAAAATATCATGACTTTTTTCCCGGATTGTTTTTTGAAATTTTATTTTAGATAATATTATACCTTGGCGCCTGTTATTTTGCTTTGCATGTTTGTGACTTATGCCTGCCTGTCACGTACTCTTACTCCGTCAACAAATATTGTGGTGCAACGAAATATTTGAAATTACTTAGGAAATTTACAAAAAAAAAATCTTGGGAATTTCCCTGGGAATCCCCGGGAATTTTTTCTCAACATTCAATTTCGGGAATTGACCCATCACTACTAGTAAGACAATGAATATCTTCCTTAGCGTGTGTATACAGTAGCATAATATGCATATAATACGATTGAAGAAAAAAGACATTTTTACCGATTGACATTAAAAGTGCGATTTTTTGACAGCTAACAGTCTCTAAAATGTCACTTTTACTACCTAGGCAGTAAAAATATTTTTACTGCCTGTTACATAGCAACCGTTCAACGAATGCGTAGCAACATAATTTAATGGCGATAACTTTCAAAATAGGTATTAAAAATAATAACTAAATTAATAGTAATTCTAATATCTGTTCAACATAGCACTAAATACTAAATACAGATTTACAGCTTCGACAGGATTCATGAAACGGAAGCCTCCTCTGCTGTAAATCTGGTATTTTAGTGCCTAGGTAAACAAATAACTGTTATGAGCTGATAATAATAATACGTACGACCAATATTCCATCTTATATTTTATAGATTTTCAGACAAATTCTCAAATTGACCTGGTTATAAAAGTCAAAAGAAATGTCCTCCGTTACAGTAATAATACTTGGAAAAAAGTAAAATGGTGACTAAAGAAAAGATGAATTGTTACAATCAAGAAAGATATTAAGGTATAAGGATTGACATTTCGCGCACAAAAGCAAATGGCAAAAAGTGTAATCGAAGCCAAAGGTTACAAAAGTTTATAAAAAGAATGAAGTCATGATTTCTAATCACAAATCACAAAGCCAAAAAGGAAGTTTGTGAAGGTCATCCAGGTTATTAAATGATTATGAAATCAATTTTCATTAATGTGGTTCTATCACTATAAGCATTTACGGCAATTTTAATGAAATTTAAGTATGTTATTTTTCATGAGTTTTTACACATATATGCAAATTTTTAAAAAGGTTTGCCATTCGTGAGCAGTTATATTTGAAACCAAAACACAGCGAAAATACATTGCCAATATAGGAATAGTGTCCCACAAGGAAGATTTTGTCGTAGTAACTCACAAACTCAAAATGACATATTTGTACAAAAAACAACCTAACGACAGTTTAAATGACAGTTTATACATGAGAGTAAAAAAACGTCTAATTACCAGCTACTTCAATAGTAATTCTCTTCGAAAGACGGAAAAAAAAATTTTTGCATTTATTAAAATAGTTTTCTTAAATATATTTATTGTTTTTTATTTTTATAAGATATTTACAATAACAATTTAATTTTCTTAATAACTCTAAACTACTAAAAATTTTGAATATCTATTTTTACCTCCCGCTACCCTTGGTAAAGGAGGTATAGGGATCGTGTTAAAAATCGCATATCAAGATTTTGGTATGACCACGTTTTAAGGTCCCTAGAATCCAATTTTAACATTTTCACGATGTTGTCTGTGTTATGTATGTGTATTTGTGTGTGTGGATCCTCCACTCTAACTCAAATACTATATTTCAGAAAATTTTGAAACCTTGTATTTCGAACTTTATCTATACTGGAAAAAGCCCATTAGATTTTGGTGTAAATCGGATAACCAGAAATGGCACTTTACTAGAAGCTCAAAATAGTTTTTCTTCGAAAAATACCTTTAAATGTTATTTTTTCAACAATAATGTTATTATAAAAATTAAAGCTTATTAAATTTTCTACAAATGTACATTAATACTTTTTCTATATATTTTATGGATAAATTTATAAAAATATCTATAATTTAAATCCCGGAGCCTACGCTTTACACAAACAAAACTCCTTGGGTGCGCAGTTATTCAAATGTATGTAACTGACAGATAAATGCCACTGTCAAAGAACTAATCATTTCAAATTAATAATAGTAACGTTTTAAAAAGAAAAAAATAAATAGAACAATAGGAAAGGAAATTAATGCAGCATACGTAAATATGTATGTATGTATTTAGATAGATTAATAAAAATTAACGATTCGCAAAAACGTTCAACCTAATTCTCATTTATGGATTAGTGAATTCTATTTTATCCCGGTATTTAAAATTTAATCTTCATTTTATTATCAAAAAAGGTAGATACTTGGATTAGATTAGACTAAATTTTAAGAAATAAACTACCAAAATTAGAATAAAATTCGTTAATCCAAAAATAAGGATTGGCTTAATCTTTTTTTGTCACTCGGGCGGTATATGGCGGGAGGTATTGTGTTGGCCACACCAGATTTTATGAATTATTTTACTGTCATGATAGAACCACCTTAGAATATGAAATCAATTTTCATTAAAATATCCCGTGTTGTCTCCTATTGTAATATATTGTCACACGGGCCAATCTGGCGTTGTTTAATTGAAGTTGTAGCGAGGCATGAATATTTTCTCGGGGCAGTCACACGTGAATGAAATGAGCTGCCTGCATCAGTCAGACTGCACCACACTCACACTCGCACACGGCTCGGCAGCGTCAGATTACAGCAGCAATTCGACAGGGGCTGATTTCTAAAAGAGCAATTGTGTCTCCCTCGGTAAATTGTTATTAACTTATCATTGTTATGTTAATGCGCTGATCCGGGCAGCGGTGCCGGCTTATCACACGTGGGAGAATCGAGGGACACGTGGGTCGTGGGTGCAACACAACACTGCAAAGAATTGGATACAATACAATGCTTTTATCCAAATCCCTAACAATCGATACGTTGATTGTAGTTTTATAAAAATTATATACTATATAAATAAATATTTCTGGAATTTTCCTTATGATCCTACTAAGTAATTTTGATGTATGACAAGGTAGGGCCTTAGTAATCCGTTGTTATTTGGTTTACATTTTAATTATATTATTTTCGACGAGTATAAGATGTTTCGACTGTTATTTATAGTCATCATCAGTTCAAATAATTAGTTTGAATCACTTAAATAATCTAAGTTACATTATTTATTATTACTTTTTACATATTTAATAAAAATAAATATTTCTGGAATTTTCTTATGATCCTACTAAGTAATTTTGATGTATGACAAGGTAGGGCCTGAGTAATCCGTTGTTATTTGGTTTACATTTTAATTATATTATTTTCGACGAGTATAAGATGTTTCGACTGTTATTTACAGTCATCATCAGTTCAAATAATTAGTTTGAATCACTTAAATAATCTAAGTTACATTATTTATTATTATTTTTTACATATTTAATAAAAATAAATATTTCTGGAATTTTCTTATGATCCTACTAAGTAATTTTGATGTATGACAAGGTAGGGCCTTAGTAATCCGTTGTTATTTGGTTTACATTTTAATTATATTATTTTCGACGAGTACAAGATGTTTCGACTGTTATTTATAGTTATCATCAGTTCAAATAATTAGTTTGAAACACTTAAATAATCTAAGTTACATTATTTATTATTATTTTTTACATATTTAATAAAAATAAATATTTATTATATGAGTGTGGAATATATAATATTAGTCAGGAAAGAAAAAGTTTCTTTATTGACTAATATACAATCCACACGAATGTAATACGTTTTATCCAACACTTTTTTAAAAACTAATCATTTTTATGTTTTCATTTATCATTTGATACTGACTATTTCACTCATAAATATATAAACCAATCCAAATTTAGGATTCTACCTAGTTACCAAGTTTCACTTCGGCAAAACACTGTCACAAAAATTTTTTCGCACCCATAAGATGTCGTATTTTTACAAGTGAGTATTGATAAGCGAAATTTTTTTGACGTTTTAGAAGTATTGTTTGCATACCTGTCAAAGTCCGTATAATTTCAGTGTTGTCAGTTTTTATTAAAAACGAGTCGATTCGGACAGGAATCTATTTAAAACGTTGAAAAAGCAAACTGAAACATAATGACCGTTAGTATGAACAACTGATTAAGGGTGATTATCGAGCATTTGACTAGCATTGTTTTATCTCTGTCATTCGTGTATGGATCCTTTTAGAGGAAAATACTTCAAATAATAGTTATAGAAAAATTAATTACCCGCATCTTTTATTTGAAGAATTTTTCTCTAAAATAATCTCTAAACGATTGACAGAGATAAAACAATGCTAATCAAATGCTCGCTACTCACCCTTAATCACCGTTCATACTAGCGGCCAATACCTCTAAACACAATAAAAATTACAAGATTTTTGTCAAGAAAAAAATTATATAAATGATTACCTGATTTTTATTTTGGAAATAGTCATCCGAATACCATTCGTGGTTAAATTTTATCCTGGAAAAATTTTCCGATTGCTTTACTCGAGCCTGTTGCCAATTTATCTCGTGACATTGATCAAAAACCACTCGTTTGACAACTCGTGATTTTTTTGTCAATGTCACTCAATAAATTGCTAGGCAACCGGCTCTCGTAACAATCTGAAAATTTTTCCGGCAAAAATTTACCACTTATGATATTATATATGATAAATTCCAACGACAAGTTTTTAACCAATCATGATGCAAAACACTTGAAAATTCAACCAATGGGAACAGTATTATACTGATAAAACTCCGTTACCCCGATAATTTTCCGCTACCAAGTAAATAAACTGTTGTTATTGTTTATAACTGTCAGTGTGACAGTTAATTAATATTTCAAGTTTAAAAATAAAATATTAATAATTAAATTGTTTCATTTTGCGTTGTCTTTGGAATTTATCTCACCAAATACCACACGACCTCTCTGATTTTCTCAGATAAACTTTTATTTTTAAACACTCATTCTTTTTGCTTTTAAGCAAAATCACTTTCGTGTTTGTTGCTAAGCAAAAAAATTCGTGCAAAATAAAAATTTATCGATAAAATCAGGAGGTCTTGTGATATTACTTCTGATTAATCAATTGATGTATTTTAAAGTAATGGTTGTTATGGTTTTGTTATATTGTTATTGAAAAAAATTTCCTGCAATAATTATTGTCTGTCATTGGGAATTATTTGAAAGCAAAATACATTAACATGCGTGAAAATGAGGACCTTCCTTAAAAACGTATTCACTCAGAAGCACAAGCAGCATCTTTGAATTTAATTCCGAAGCAAGTAACCATTAATTCGTTTCATTTCATCAGCCGTACATGACAGCTGTCATTATGTAAAGATAAGTAACCTATTTTACCATAAATGTTAATATTAATTTAAATAAATAAGTTTCATAATGTCAAATTATTTCAATAATAAAATAATTTTGTAAAATTGCTTTTTATTTATATTAAAAAAAAAACACAAAAATCAGTAATAATTCCTCCGTGACTTCTAAAATATTCTCTCATGGAGTGACATGTTGTACATTAGCTATTTCAAATAACCATAGTAACAAGTATATTATGAGTCGGTGTTGGATAAAAATATTCATGATATGTGTTAAAAGTGACATTTTATTTTGTGAGAAGGAAGTTTGGAACGCGACGCGAAGCGAAGTGGTCCAAATCTTCAATTAAAATAAAATCACTTTTAACACATATATCATACACTATTTTTTCTAATAATTTTTTGACGTAATGTTAAATTTATTGTTCTTTTCACTTTTAACACTGGCGTCATACAATGATATTTTTAACCTTAAAAAGCCTACTCTTAATCGATTTGTAGAACAATATAAACAACAACAACATAGGCGTTTAACATGGGAAAACAGTTTTTCTTTGCGCAAACGTTACGTAACTATTTTATGCAAAAATACCTCAAATAAAAGTTATAGAGAATTAAATTCTAAATCTAAATCATTTAAAATCATTTTTTCACCTCTTCGTATAAACGTAAAAATTGATAGTAAAATTACAGTTTTTATGAGCTTTTAGTCTATGAAGCTACAGATTTATGACAAAAAATAAACAAATGCGTTGTTTTTAACTGTTAATTAGAAATAAAACAATTTACCTTCTTGTGTTAATTTAGTACTGTAATCTACATTTAGTTCTAAATGACAGTTAAAAATAACGCATTTGTTTATTTTTTTATCATAAATCCTTGGCTGTCTAGACTAAAAGCTCATAAAAACTGCAACTTTATAATTAATTTTTATGTTTATATGAAGAGCTAAAATAATCGTTTCACATAATTTGGATGCAAAATTTAAATCTCAATAACTTTTATTTGAAGTATTTTTGCACAAAATAATTACGCAGCGTTTGCGCAAAGAAAAACTGATTATCCGTGTTAAACGCATATGTCCTAATTTTCGATTTACACCCTGTACATCCATTGCTGGGTTTGTTAATTTGCACTGTTACGTTACAACAAATAAATTATAATGCGTTTATGGAAGAAATGAAAGTATTATTAAAGTTAAAGTGAAAGAGTTAAAAATAGAAAATACAGTTCATATATTGCAATATTCGTTGCAATGAGTCATACATATCTCGTCATAATGCAGGCTGCACCGATTCGGAAAACACGACCTGGCAATTTCCCTGGAACAAATACAACTCAAACTACAGAACACAAACACACATACGCACAGGGGGCAAACAAAAGAGGCAACGCCAACTCGTCTCGTATGTTGAAAAAGCGGTATGTAGGTACGTACTTTCCTTTTTGTTATTCCTGGACTCTTGCCGGTAATAAATCGCTTTGTGCAGGCCGCGATGAAAACTCTCCGAGTGGAAATCCCCTCACTTACTCATCGTAGCCACCTGTCGGGAATTTGCGCAATTACTGGCTGGCTTTGTGACCCGATTTGTTCAATTTGCAAATTTCTTTACTGTCTTACGCTTTGCAAGACTGATTCGTCTGGTGGTTTTTCAACCAGCTACCGAACTCTTTTGTTTCCGCACTAATTAAATTATTTTTACACGCTTTTTCATCCGCAACTCAGTGGCGTACCCACAGGGAGGGCCACGGGGAGACCTACATATTTTTTTTTTTTTATATCAGTGATATATCGAGTTAGTTGTAACAATTGTTATAAAATTGCTCTATGTTTTGTTCATTTATCTCGAAATTTCTTCTAATAATGGCCCCTCACTTAAGTAAATCTGACTTAAGTATCGTTCACAATAAAAAAGAAATTGCAACTTGTTGTCAAGAAAAAAACTGGCGTGATGAAAAAATTGCACTAGAATTTCTAGTGAAGAGACAACCATTTTCAAGTATAAATCATTCTATTAGTGTGACAGATTTTCTTGTTTAATGTTTCTAATAATTTTATGTATCTAATGTTCCTATACCGTAATATCTTTAAAAAATCTTTGCTTTTATTTTAAATATGAGAAAAAAAGTATATGAAATTCTTTAAAGTCGAATTTTAACCGGGACGCCCCCTAAAATGGTTCCAAATAAATTAGTAAAAATTGTGCTGGCAGTGATTTCGCTTAATATTAATATTTGACCATGCCAAAATGCCCTTGATTTTCTCTATTTAAATAACATTGGGTTTTCTTACATTTTGGAACGCTATTTTTTCCTAGCCAATAGGTTTCAAAAATCCACTCAGTTTTGGGAAAAAAATTTGTTACCTTTTTCCCGGAATTTTTTTGGAAATATACCGTGAATATAATTTTTGCAAATTTCCCGTAAATTTTAAAAGATTTTGGCCTTGATGTTTGGTGCAAGTTGTTATAAATAATTATTAAATATGTAACATTGTTCATTTTTACCTTCCGTCACCTTTAGGCTTACCTATTGTCTTTGGTCAAAAAATTCGATGATGAGTTTTTAATTAATAAGCACGTTTTAGGGTCCCTAGAATACGAATTTACTATTTTTACGATGATGTCTGTATGTGTGTGTGTGTGTGTGTGTGTTACAAAATTTTCGTCTGCGATAACTCTAATACTACAATTACAAAAATTATAATTTTTTCGTATACTTCTTCGTTACATCCATATGAAGAGCTGATTAGATTTTGGTTAGAATTGGTCAACTGGAAGTACCATCATTTGAAGATTTTAACAGTTTTTCTTGAAAAAACTATGTTAAATATACTTTTTTCACATTTGATGTTATTATAAATATTAAAGAATATTTTATTCTCTATACGATTTGATTGCATTTTATACTTAATATTAAATGGATATAGAGTTAAAAAATTATAAAGAAATTAAATTTCATAAAGTAGCCATAGCTATGGAAACAGCTACTATATTAAGAAAATTCTGATTGAAAGATGTCAGTGTCAAGTGAAATTGACATATTGTGTTTGTCTTATACTGGAAATGTAGGATCTTTTGTTTTCTGTATGGAATTTGTATTAAATACATACAACCGCTTTAAGGTAATGTACAAGAAATAATAATAATAATAAATCTTTTATTTCTGCAGATACATTGCACTGTATATAGAAAACGTCACAAAATAATAATTTTCTGTATGAAACTTGCATAAAATACATGCAACTGCCGGAAGGTAATGTACAAGAAATAGAATGTTTAATTTAGCAAGGAACTTTCCGTATGAAATTTGTACAAAATACATAAAACTGACGGAAGGTAATGTGCTGGCCACATCAGATTTTTTTGTATAATTTAAGTTTCCTTCAAAATAAATTGTTATTATGGTTAATTTTTTTTAAGGATAATATAAGTACTTGTGAAATTTAGTACGATGCTTTTGAATTACACATTTAAGGTTTTATGAATATTGTACCTTTACTTTATATAAGAATTATGAAAATATATTGAACATTTAAAATATGGGGGAGTATTTTAAATTAGTTTTTACAGAGTCGCTCTACTCGTAGGTATGACCGATAGTGCATAATATATTGATATGAGAGAAAAGTAAAACTAAATAAACCAGAATTACAATTTTTATTCTTATTTGAAATTCCTTAGGAAATTTCCCGAAATGTATTTCTCAGGAAATTCCTCGGGAAATATCTCAAAAAAAATTCCGTGAAAATTTCTGGGAATTGACACGTCTCTATTTCTATGTCCTAAATGACCTCATAGTTTAGGATTTTAGGAATTATTTATTATTTATTTATTATACACACTTTTTCATACATTTTTGTATATAAGTGGTGATTCGATGACGATGAACCAGTTTTTCTTTATATGGTTCATATTTTCTAACATTTTACACGTAGCTGATGAGGATGAAATTATGAAAGACGCATTTTAGGAATTAGATTTTAGGGTTTTGTAGGAGCACAAGGCCTTGAAGTTGACGCGCACTAATTAAACAAATTTTCTAAATCGTGTTCGTTGCAATAATTTGTGCCAAATATCAAATTTACTGTCAAAGAATAGCTTCTTAGCTTCTATTTTATGAAATATAATATTAAAATTTAATATGAAGCATCAAATTTATACGATTTGTATTATTCACTTTTGTTATTGTGTATTTGCGATTCAAGTTAGTTTTGCCGCCATGTTTTGTGACGTCACAATGCGGTCTAGCCAAGTGACATATGAACTAAAAACTAACCTAGTTGTGTGTGTGAACAATGAAAATGAAATTAAAGAAAGTTTTGTGTTATTTAAAAGCAACGGCTCAATCCCGAAATTATAGTGAGGGAGAAGAAATTCTTGATTCCGGACACATAATTACATGTGGAAAAATATCGTTACAGGAGATAAAAACGAAATAAATATTTTTGCTTTGTGAACAACTTTTAAAGTAGAATTACTCAAGTTGACATTTACATGTTATAGTAACATCGGCTGTACTACATGCCGTATTGTGACATTATTTTTAAGAGCTTAATGAGTTGGCCGCTAGTTTGCGAGAATTTTTCTTGAATCGCGAATAGTCTTCCCATACAACCAATGGATATCATTTGTGTGCCATTCGGAGTTGCATTAATGCGAAGTAGACCTAAATCCTAAATGCCAAAATGCGACTCGGACACAGCCTATACCTTGTTCCATTTAAGCCATTCAGTATTGCGGAGCATAGGGAATAGTTTTGAGCTCTCTCATTGGCTGAAATTAGAGACAAAAAACAAGTTTACCTAATGTAATTTCCGCTACTTCAGATTTGCGCTGTTGCCAGTGACATCTACTGCATGGCTTAAATGGAACAGAGCATAAGTAAACATTTTTTAAGAAATAAATTCAGTAGAAATTATATTAAGATACTTTGTTTAATATCAAATATTGTTCTACTTAATATTGCATTTTAATTAAATACATATTACATTAAAGACAGAATCAATTTTCTTAGAATTTAATAATTAAATGGAAATTCCAGAAACTCTGTTTCACTATTTACATTAAATGTATTGTACAAGATACATAAATAGCTTAAAGTCGCGTGACTGAGTGCGCTATATGTAGTTCTGAAACTCGAACTCAACTTTCCAATTTTCATATTTTATATTTTTGCTGGATTAAGTTATAAAAATGATATCTCCATTTATTTATCTCCCGTTAAGTGCAGATATTACTCTTGATGAAATTTGAATCAAGTATCGGTAATAGAAAGAGACAACACAAAACTTTGCAAAAATCAGAAACGCATCAGTATTTCAGCATCAGAGCGCATGAGAATCAGAGCTGAAAAGAAGAGTCTTTCTCTCCCACGGCTGTTAAAAACTGGAGTTGGTTACATAAATTGGAAGCGCGGAGGTAGATAGCGATCAGTAATCAGGTATTGTTTGTTCTCTGGGGGCCGTGGGGCAGAGCGCCAAGGGTAAGGCCCCGCACTCGCGCTGGCATCATACTCCATCATCCGGCGGCACGTGAACGTCTGTGCATTATTAATGGTCGATTGCATTTTAATTTACTTTGTGCAAATGGCAAAAGTTTTACTTCACAACCCTCCACTTTTTTGAGGTTTCAACTAATTTCTTTTACCCCAAGGTTGAATCTTTATCCATTTCGAATCAATCATATCGCAAGGTTTTATCTTTAAATGTTGTTCACTTTCTTCAACAATATGATTGATAAATTTTTATTATAACGTAAACAAGTACTCGTTTTTCTTTGGTCAAATTCAGTTTTATTTTTCAACAGACTTCTTTTAAGTCAATACACATATTCCCTCAATACTCCATCTTTAAACCATTCAAATAGTTTTAGGTATCTTGCTCTGCAAAATAAACTTTTTCTGCGTTTTTCAATAAAAATATGAAGCCTAACGTATGTAAATCCATTGCTGGATGTATTCATTGGTTTTAAATAGATTGTAATAATGACAATAAGACCATTTCATTTCCTATTCTATACAAGGTGTTTTTTGTAACAGTGTAAGGCTTCGGAATATGAATTCTAAATACCAAAATAAGAAAAAAATCCTAATAAACATTGGTGCCATATCGCTTGCTATCAGAGATACCGACGATTTCATGAAAAAAACAGGAACTATACTGTACCCGTTTTAACTATAGACTAGATGGCGTTTCGAGCGCGGCCGTTTTTACATGTATTAAATAAAAAATTCAAATTTTGGCGCCATTCCTGGATTTAAAAAAAATCTTTCTAATTGACATTTTTTCAGTAATTTTGTCTTGTACGTACATATCTATTTGTTTTTATCCATAATATTAAGAACAAAACTAACGAAGTACTAACTAAAAACTTAGAAAACGCGCACAACGAAAACTGTAATATGAAATATAACGCCAAAACACTATGAAAATTAACAAACAGAATTGAACAGAAATAAATCGTGTACTATTGACTTTGTTGACTTTTATTTATTTTATCAGACGTCAAAATAATTTATACAGTTGTCAAGCAAATTTAAATTTCGCGTCAATTATTTTACTATGTAAACTCGGTTCGCGTTTCAACCAATCAGAGAGCTAGAATCTTAGGCCCTATCTCACCTAACGCTCTATAGAGTATAGTTTTATTTATTTTGTTCTTTATTTTCAAAAAGAAATCCATTGCATTAAATAATCACTTAGTATTATTTAAAAATAAAACTATTACATTTTTATTAAATACAGTAGGCTTTGCAATTCTATATTTTGAATTAAAAATATTCTGGTAATATTAAATAACAAGTGTAATAATTAAATATCAGATTGACATGGATAAAATATTGAATTAATTAAGTCTCATTTGTGTCAAATGCTATTTCAGTATTACGCGTCACTTAAGATAAATCCTTGGTATCTCTGTTAGGAAGCGTTGTAGCACCAATGTTTATTGGGATTATTTTTTTTCGCGTTGGTGTCTGTCTAGAATTCATACTGTGACGCCTTGCACTGTTACATGAAACACCCTGTATATAAAATCATAAATTAGGTTTTTCAAAATTCAGACAATTCTGTATCAATAATTAGCTGCTATTTTAAGGGTGAATTTCAAATACCAAAAAGCTAAAATTGATTTCAGAAATTATCGGTTATATCTTCTTATTACTATTTTATGTCTTATCTTTCTTATTGGAAATATAGTTTAAAGTGACCAGTGAAACTTAATCATGTCGAGTTCTGGTCGAACGAGAAACGCTGCACTCAGCACTAAATGTGCTCCAATGTGCTCGGCTGCACTGCACTTGAGCGAACCCACGCCGTTAACTGTGTCCAGGTGTGCACAATGTTACTCGCTAGCCACACAGATTGTGCCCGTGATTTTCCAAAATCGATTACACGGGAATTTACATTGTCGACAAAAAATAGGTTCATGAACTATTCGTAATTTAAATTGTCGTTCCTTAAATTTAATTTAGTCCTAAATCTTTAAAGAACCACCACTGAACCTAGCTAAAACTGAAGGTATGGTACAGTATATTTTATTCAATAGTTGATGAAACACGTATATCTTAAATGTTCGAGTTACTCATAACAAAGAATTTTTAAAAGTCTGACATAGTAATGTTGTGAAAAGAACCATCAGAACAAACTATTACAGAACCATCACTGAATCTAATTAAAATTGAAGGCACAGTACTGTTGTAGATTTTATACGACTATGAAAGCCATATATCTAGGCAACGAACATTAGCGTTTCCACAAAAAAAATAATCTAGCATAGTCAAAAGTACTACAAAAACCATACAAATAATAATAAGTTTGTTTAACTACGTTACACAAATTTAAAATACGATATATACATGGCGATCCAGAACGAGCTTACTCTATCGTTATTTTAAAAACTATTCAATATTATTTTACGAAATTTTGTATCAGCAGAAAATTTTACATATGAAACCATAAAAAAAATTACTCATGCTCAACCACTTCCAGCGTAATTCAACTTTTTTTTTTCATCTTAAAACGGCCACTTCTTTATCACTCTATATCTCGAGAACGGAATCGAATTTCTATAATCTGTAAAAGCAGTTTTATAAAGAAAGCTTTTGTTTACAATAATACAAATTAATAATCGACTATTTTTGAAAATTGTAATTTCTACGTGAACGTAAAGTTGCAGTTCACAAAATTCAAAAAACTCAATATTTTTAAATGGAACACCCCATTTCTTATTATTTGAATGAATTCTTCGTTGAAAAATAGAGGTAGTTTGTGTAGCATATCCTATGTTGAAAGTTGATAGATTTTTAGTAAAATGGAAAATATTATTTGGAACAACCAATGGACCTATTATTTATTTATTTTAATTGAGGGCTTTAAGCGCTAACAACTTTTGTCACCGCGACATATAAGATTTATTGTAACATGGCCCTATCTTAGTTTTCTGGAAGTAGTTCCAGAGTTCTCGATCTCATTTGCCTAGATGGTTAAGTTTATTTACGGCCACAGCTGATTATTTACATAGAATGTGTTCAGTAGTCTCTTCGCAGAGTCGACAAATACTATTTTCAGTTATACCAATCTTACATAGATGGTATGGTATGACTAGCGAATGAAAATTGACGTTTAAATTATTTTATAGAAGTGGTTTCTTTTGAAACCCTAGAGAAGAATAGAATTGTACGAAATATACAGATATGAAATTTTTGCATGAACCCATTTAAATACTGGACTAGGAAAGCACAGAAATATATTACTATATCTGGCTGAAAATAGATGGCCGACTAGGGTAACTGAATATCAAAACAGGGGTGCGTTTAAAATATTTTAAACATTTTTCGTTTATGTTGATTGTAACAAAATATTTTGATCTTTAAACTATTTAGTTCGGCATTTCTATGAAATAGGATTATTTTTAATTTCCTGTAACAGTAATTCCGACTCGAGGTTGCTTACACCTGAGACGAACGAATTAGAATTTGCGGTATTAAATTTTTTATGTCTCCTGGTATTGAGTACAATTCTAATCTTCTGTAACGGAATACATAAGGGTCAGTTTCCTTTCAAATCAAATATAGGGAAATGTTTTCAAAGGAAACCACATCTATTAAATAATCTAAACGTCAACTTTCATTCGCTAGTCATACCATATTTCAGAGGACAATGACCAGTAAAGATTAGGGTGAAATTAATTTCTTCGACTGATTACGGCCCGGACGCGTCTTTAATATGAGGTTATGACTGAGTCCTCCTAGTTTTTGATATTCTTCTTTATATGCCTTTTTAAGAGTCCACAAGATTGTGCCCCTGATTTTCCAAAATCAATTACAGGGGAATTTACATTGTCGACAAAAAATAGGTTCGTGAACTATTCGTAATTTAGATTGTCGTTCCTTGGATTGAATTTAGTGCGCTTGTACGTGACCGAACGACTTGACAGGTTTGCTACATTGTAAGCAAGGTAATGTTACCTTGTGCAGATGAAGCATTACATTAAACACGGCTATAACAAAACCTGGCCGTGTAAATGGACACCTTTGTATATAAAACGAAACACGAAGGAATGCCTTCACCTTATAAACAACTTGGTGACAGTGAACTCTAAACTATAATCTCTGAACGTTCTGAACAATGGCTATAAAATCATTGTAAACACAAAACTAATTTCGATGTTTTTATTTTTGAATAGAGTGTCAAACCCGAATGAATATATGATGATTTGTCAGCTGAAAAAACTCATTTGTCACACGATACATCGATCACTAGAATATGAAAAGCAACAATCTGTTCAATATATCACAACATGTCAAAATCCACATGCAGGTATCTTATCAGGGAAATTTATTCACGCATTGAGATGCTTTTAGCGAAAGAGGGCGGTGTTGTTTTTTATTTGTTTATGTGGAGTGGCCAAGTCATTTATCGCATGGCACACTAGCCTGGGCTTGGACGTCAGCGAAATGACAGCGGACAAAGTAACAGAAACCACTGACATTTAAATGAACAAAGTGTTGTTCTACCTCATCTCTTACTTCGTTTTTTGCTTCGCTACCCTCGCTAAACGAAACTTTTAAAACCTTTACATTCATTACGAATGGACTTTTAACAACTTGCATTCCCACAAGAACTAAAAGAGGAAAATAGTAACAACAGCTTAGATTCCATTTCTATATTTTAGGAATAGGTATGTTTCTCGAAATATAACATATCAGGCATGATTGCAACATCAATGCAAGAACATACACAAGAGATATATATCATATATTTTGGTGTATTGGAAAAATTCAGAATAAAAACAGCAAATTTCAAGTAAAATTAAGAGTTTATTAAATGCTTTACATTTTATTTAAATTGATACAGCAATACTACACAATCGTTGGTGTACAGACGGTCAATAGGAGTCCATATCGATGATGTCACCAAAGAATCATTCCACAAGATATTTTTGTCTATTTCCGATTTATTCTGTTGTTGAATTTGAGACCAAACTGAGTATGTAAATGTGTTTTTCATGTATTTCTATACGATGTTGTAAACCTGAATGTGTAAAAGAACAAATTTGTTTTGTGATTTTGTAAGCGTGATAATGTCCATGTTATTACTGTATGTACAATTTTGTTTTTACCTTCCGTCACCTTTAGGTAAGGAAGGTATTGTCTTTGGTCAAAAAATTCGGTAGTGAGTTTTTGATGAATAAGCACGTTTTAGGGTCCCTAGAATACGATTTTACTATTTTTACGATGATGTCTGTATGTGTGTGTGTGTGTGTGTGTGTGTGTGTGTGTGTGTGTGTGTGTGTGTGTGTGTGTATGTGTCTGTGTGTGTGTGTGTGTGTGTGTGTGTGTGTGTGTGTGTGTGTGTGTGTGTGTGTGTGTGTGTGTGTGTGTAACAAAATTTTCGTCTACGATAACTTCCATACTACAATTCTAAAAATTATAATTCTTTCGTATTTCTCTTCGTTACATCCATGTGAAGAGCTGATTAGATTTTGGTTAGAATTGGACAACCGGAAGTACCCTCATTTGAAGATTTTAACAGTTTTTCTTGAAAAAACTATGTTAAATATCATTTTTTCACATTTAATGTTATTATAAATATTAAAGAATATTTTATTCTCTATACGATTTGACTGCATTTTAAACTTAATATTAAATGGATACAGAGTTAAAAAATTATAAAGAAATTAAATTTCATAAAGTAGCCATAGCTATGGAAACAGCTACTATATTAAGAAAATTTTGATTGAAAGATGTCAGTGTCAAGTGAAATTGACATAAGGTACGTTATATCGGTGTCAGAAATATTCCTACTAGAATAAGAATATTCTTAAAGCAATAGAACGCTCAGTGGCAAATAACTGTCAAGTAAAAAATAAATACGATAGAACAGTGGGAGTGTTTATGTGTTATTGTTAGTTAACAACTAAAGCTAACTTTGTATCTTTATTTTGGATCTTCAAAATGTTGTTATTACAGAGATTATAATTACATAAAAATATATTAAATAATAAAAATGTAAAGGAGGTATTTCTTTGAGCACAGTCTAATCTGAACATTGAGAAATGTAACAGAAAGGTACGCGCGACAGTCGGCTTGTACAATTTTGAATTTATCTCCAATCTATATATCTTCCAACCAGCGCTTCCAGCTCTGAAGTTGGAATGATTCGTAGGAATATTCAGATTTTTTTGGCGCAAAAGAACGATCATTGAGGTTCTACTAGAAGAAGTAGTAAGATTTCTGACACCGATGGAACCTACCTATAGTGTATTTGTCTTATAATTTTACTGGAAATATAGGATCTTTTGCTATAAATTTTCTGTATGGAATTTGCATAAAATACATGCAACTGCCGGAAGGTAAAGTACAAGAAATATAATCTTTAGCAAGGAACTTTCTGTATGAAATTTGTACAAAATACATAGAACTGACGGAAGGTAATGTGCTGGCCACATCAGATTTTTTTAGATGATTGTAGATCCAGTAGAAGGTGCACCGAAATGTCGGTTGTATAAGAGAAAAAAGCTGGGTGGCCAACACAATACCTCCCGCCATTTACAGCCCGAGTCACAAAAAAGACTAAGTTTATTTCTTAAAATATAGTCAAATCTAATCCAAGTAACTACCTTTTTTTAAACCCCTCAACAGGATTAAATCCCAATTACAGAGTGGGTTCGCATTCACACACATCCATGCCTTAGTAGTATTCGGACCCAGAGCCCCGAGGGCACTCATGATATGAGGCGTTGCTCTAACCATTGAGCCACCGGAGCCATAATAAAATAAAGATTAAATTTTAAATGCCGGGATAGAATAGAATTCACTAATCCAAAAATGAGGATTAGCTTAAACATTTTTGTGAATCGTTAATTTTTATTAATCTAAATACATACTTACATATTTACTTATGCTGGAAACTGTATTGAATTCCTTTTCTATTGTTCTATTTACTTTTTTATTTTTCAAACGTTACTAATATTATTTTGAAATGATTAGTTCTTTGATAGTGACATTTATCTGTCAGTTACATACATTTGAATAACTGCGTTTTATTTAATTTAAATTTTGGATTTAAATTATAGATAATTTTATAAATTTATCCATAAAATATATAGAAAAAGTATTAATGCAAATCTATAGAAAATTTAATAATCTTTAATTTTTATAATAGCATTAATCTCGAAAAAATAACATTTAAAGGTATTTTTCGAAGAAAAACTATTTTGAGCTTCTAGTAAAGTGCCATTTCCGGTTATCCGATTTTCACCAAAATCTAATAGGCTCATCCCATTACAGAAAAAGTTTGAAATACAAGGTTTCAAAATTTTCTGAATGATAGTATTTGAGTTAGAGTGGAGGATCCACACACACATACACACAGACATAATCGTGAAAATGTTAAAATTGGATGCTAGGGACCTTAAAACGTGGTCATTTACCAAAATCTCGATATGCGATTTTTAGCACGATCCCTATACCTCCCTTACCAAGGGTAGCGGGAGGTAAAAATACTGTTTAACTGAGATTTCGAGTAATTGTTAATATCTAATCTATAACCCAAGGAATCACTTAGATTTCATTCCATTATCTTAAAAATGACGGCTGTCAAAAAATTCAGATTGGACAATTTTGATACAGAAAAACAAAGGTCTTAAATCGTCTGTCCTACTTTCCGGTGTTTACATTATATCTAAATGATTTCAAAGACCCCAGTTCAAAGAAATTAAATTTGTAAAGGTATACCGTTTGTTTTTGTGTAAAAACTATTTTTGTCTCCTTGCATATAGCAAATCAAGTGTGGTTATTTTACTAACGTCTAAAGTGCGTAAACAGCGATGTCCCACTGTGATACTACATGGTCGTGAAGACAGGTTAAACTGTACCACGTGTTCTGAAACTTTGTAAATAAATTCCTCTTAATGCTCCAATTAACACAATTAATAACTGGAGGTGATGAAAATTTATATGAGAGACCGTACAGGTATTTCAAACTGCAACGAAAGAAAAATGTGATTTTGGTTTATTCTGTCGAGTGAATGAAGATTAAATTGTTCATTGAATAATCCACTGTGTATGTTTCTATGACGTTGTAAATGCGTAAATATTTTGAAAGTAAATTAAATGTTAAAACACAATAAATTCACAACGGTAAATAGGCTAAAAATATATAATTTATATTCTAATCTATATTTCATATCTGCTGTTGCAAGTCGTAAATAATGTACAATTTGACATTTTAATGGTTTGTGTAGGCAATGGACAGTTTTACTTGACTTGTGCTAAAGTTTACGCTCGGAAAAATTAATTAAGAGGGTGTTTATTTTTACATTTGAGGAAACAGGCTTGATGACACTTTTACCGCTTTAAAAATTTATAAAAGAAACTCTAGATGCAACCGTGAATTATGGGAGGAAACTATATTTTTTAAAAACTAGGTACCTTACGAAAATAAATATAAATATGTCGTTGTGATTTACTCCTTATTTTATGCTGAACATTTTGTATTTATTCTTAAGATAAAGACGTAGAATTTAAACTATTTCGGAAATATTAGGTACTCAACTTTTTCGACTGTGTTATAGATTAGGTAATAACAATTACTCGAAATTTTAGCCAAACAACATTTATTCTCTTACACCGAAGTTTCGGCGTACTCTTTCAACTTCTGCTGGGTAAGTAAGATCTTACAAAATATTACATCTCATGTAGGTACACAAAATACATTCGTTCTTTTACATTTCGTTTAATATCGTACAAAAAATTATAAAAAGAACATACATATCAGCTGCTAACTTCGACAACATAATGGGTGATATGAATAAAATTGAATACTTTATACTCCAAAAATGCAAGTAGATACTTCGTTTCGGAAGAATAAAAATATAGAAGTAGACATTCCTTTGAGTATTTACTCCCTATATACAAAACAGTTAAGTATCAACTCAAGTTTGGTAAGAGGCCTGCAATTAAACTAAATGACGGAATTAATGTTGAAGTTACGTGCACGAAAACGTACTCCTAGGAGGAGTACTATTTCTCACGATTTAAATAAATTAATAAATAAATACATCATCACGGTATATTACCCTTTGCTGGGTGTGCCACGATTTCAAGGCGTTACACCGATTTTCCGAAGAAAATGTAATTTCATTACAATACATTTTTGGGAGAATAAGAGGGAGAAAGAAGAGGTGGTGCCGTATCTAATATGGACAAAATAAAAATTGTCCAGTTTTCCTCATATATTTTATTTAAAGATTCCAAAGCAGAATTACAATTTTTTTTTGTTTCCAGAGTTTGCGATTTTGAAAAAAAAGCATTATTGCAAACCATTCTGTCACTATTTTCCGCACTTTTCTCATCCTCATCACTATTACGGTCACTAATCACTGCTAATCACTTTAATTAAATTGAAGACGCCAAGTAGTCTGTCAAATTTGTTTCAAATATATTGACGTGTAGGCAATTGTCAAGAAAGTCAACGCTAGCTGTAGACCTGTACATGCTGTACATAGGAGCATCTTCTTAATTTATATAAGAGCATCTACTCGTTGAGTCTACATCACTTTTATTCATATAAATTGGATTAAAACTCACACTTCATGCACATACTTTTGAGTACATGCTCAGAGCACATACTCATTTTTATTCATATTACCTAATAAATCGGAAAATAGCCGAAGCTATCTTGTGGGAAAATTTTTTGGTGACATCTTCGATACGGATTCCTATTGGCCGTCTGTACATCAATGATTAAGTAGTATTGCTATAGGAATTAAAAAATGAACAGAATTTAATTAACTCTTAATTTGACCTGCAAAGTGCTTTTTCTTTTTGAATTTTTCTATCTATTATATATCAGTTCCTGCACTGATGTTGCAATCATCCCTGATATAGCATTTCAAGAAATATACATTTGGAAGAAATTTTTAAAATTGGGTTTCATACGGCTCATTCGTAAAGAATTGAGACTTTTTTCTTCCCAAAAATGAGAAGGACATAAAGAACCAGGTTTTGCGACCATACAGGAGATAAAAGCAAAATCGCTGAAGGATTCGAAGGTTGAAAGCTCCACAAAATGCATTGCACAACTGTTTTGCATATTGGAAACAACGTTGACTTAAGAGGAATACCCACCCGTACAATATCTGAAACCATGAAATAATCGAGCAGTTGACTAGCAATGTTTTATCACTGTCAATCGTTTATGGGAAAATTACTTGAAATAAAAGATGCGTACCTACAATTATTTTTTCTGTAACTGTTATTCGAAGTATAACAATACAAGTATTTACCATTTATCCTTCACAATCAATTATTATGGAGTCTCGTGATCGTGGCCTCGTGCCTGAGTGTCTGGTCGCAAATCTTTGAAACCGAGTTCGATTCCGACCGAGGCCAAATATTTCGAAGTTTAATAAGTTAACTGCGATACATATCACCCACGATATCTAACCAGATGGTGACATCATGCAAAAGCGAATTTCGCCATTTCATTCTTCAGGTGCGGAGAGTCTATAATTTTTATTTATGAACCGATTTTAATGGTTCTTGTAGCATTTTAAATGTCCTTTTTCTACAGGATTATTAGATTATAATAATATAGTACATATCTCGAGCGATATGTAACGCACACAATTATTTATTATTTCTGTGCAATACATATCGCCGGAGATTTCTATAAACTTGTATGAACTTGTTATAATAACGTGCGTTTTATTTCTTTTCATTGATTTAGATAAGATTGTCAGACAGAACAAAAAAAAATATTCTTGAATTAGCAAAAAAATACTTCCCTGAAATGAAGTGGAAAAATAATGTAAATTTACTTTGTTTTTCGTTATTGTTATTACCAGAACATGCCATATGTTATTTTTGTTATATAAAACAATTAAAATTCTTGTATACATAATTTTATCTTCCATGTATTAAATTTAAATTGAATATGTGCGGTTTTAGTCCCTGTAGGTATATAAGTAGGTACGGTTTGAGTCTAAATAAGTTCAGATATAAACCTAAAAGATAGATACTTGAAAACAGCTACAAAGTTACTTATTTGTACACAAGATGGAACTAAAATCAACATCTAGTACATATCCCCGGAGATATGTATCGTACCACAGTAAAAACAAATTACATATCGCCGGCGATATGTGTCGTCAGGAACGCAATACTACCTTATTTTTGTTCCGCAGTTAACGTGTTAAATGGCACAAATGAGTGCCCGTGAGATGACGCCTGGTATACACCCGCACGGTACAAATATGTTATCATTATTACCGAAATCTGTGTACAAAGCAGATTGACACACCCAGCAATGGGTAATATGCCGTGATGATATATTTATATTTCTTTTCTTTTTCAATCAATTATTAAATAATTCTTTCAGTCTAAATAAAATGTAAGAAAAGTCACGGCAGTAAAACTCTAAACAAGCTTCCTCAAATTTCTAAATAAGTTTTCCACAATATTATTTTTACTTTTCTGAATCATTACTGAAGTCCTACAACGGTGATTGGTTCGAAATCCAGTGCATGGCTTCCTGAGATTTGTTTGTGGTTAGTGTATCGAGGTTACGGAATGACGTCAATGTACTGAAGCAATAGACCTTGTAGCCTTGGAGATAACCCTTGATCTCACGTCGTTATACGTCGATCAGGACGAACATTTATAATCATCAACAGACACTCTTCATTTCTTTGTTACCAACAGTATGTATTTTCAGATTTGTTCCATTCTTTGTCCACAAGAAAGAAAAGCCTATATGAATAGTATGGAACACAAATAGAATTTTGGGCAGAAGTATAAACAAGATGGACATGGACAATAAAAGGATAATAGATAAAAAATATGAAAGCACAAACATCAAATCAATCTATCATATTTACAAAAATTTGTTTGCTATTTTTTATGAAAAGAAAAATATACCTTTTCATTCTAGAAAAAATAATAATGTACAATATAAACACTTGAAAGGGAGAATTGACAACCTTCATTTTCTAAAGCATAAATCAGTTCACTTCAGATAAACTCAGTAAATTGTCTTTTTGCCATATCTGAGCTGAGTGGTATTGAGTGTACTCACATCCCCTTTGGCTGCATCACCCGCGAAATAAACTCAAAATTAACTGAGCCATTCTGTTCAGTATAAGGTGTAATAGAAGAAATGCCTATTTGTAGACTATAAATGTATTATGAAAGTTGTCTTCGTAGTTGAAAGCAAAAATGAATTAGAATTACTCTTTCTATATATGAAACGTTGTTTTATATACATCTCAGCTCACTTATCAACTGAGCTGAGCAAAAATATTCCAAAAAGAATACAGCTATTATACAGGGCGCGACTGACAAACTTGTACCATATATTCCGGGGGTCATTACGATAAAAAAATGTTATATGACCTACAGGTGAATTCCTCTTTGTTTCGGAGATATCGAAGGAATTTAAAAAAAAAATGATAAAAGAAAATTTATTCATCAATGGATAGCTAATAAACACAAATTTACAGTAACTGTTCAAAATGAGAACCGCCATTTTCTAAACATATAGCTATCAAGTCATAGAATGTTGCAGTTAATTACTGCCAATTCATTCTTTAAAGAATTAGTAGCTTCAACTATACGGTCAGTCATCTCTTCGCGTGTATCTGGTTTACCATTACTATACCCCACAGAAAAATCTGGTGTGGCCAACACATTACCTCCCGCCATTTACAGCCCGAGTCACAAAAAAGATTAAGTTTTTTGGATTAGCGAATTTTACTCTAATTTTGACAGTATATTTCTTAAAATATAGTCTAATCTAATCCAAGTAACTACCTTTTTTTAAACCCCTCAACAGAATTAAATCCCAATTACAGAGTGGGTTCATATTCACACACATCCATGCCTTAGTGGCATTCGAACCCAGAGCCCCGAGGGCACTCATGACATGAGGCGTTGCTATAACCATTGAGCCACCGGAACTATAATAAAATGAACATTAAATTTTAAATAGAGGGATAGAATAGAATTTCCAAAAATGAGGATTAGCTTACATATTTTTGTGAATCGTTAATTTTTATTAATCTAAAAACATACCTACATATTTACTCATGCTGAATCGAATTCCTCTTCTATTATTCTATTTACTTTTTTTTCTTTTTAAAACGTTACTAATATTATTTTGAAATGATTAGTTCTTTGATAGTAACATTTATCTGTCAGTTAGATACATTGGAATAACTGCGTTTTGCTTGTTTAAAGCGTAGGCTCTGGGATTTAAATTACAAATAATTCTATAAATTTATCCATAAAATATATAGAAAAAGTATTAATGCAAATCCATAGAAAATTTAATAATCTTTAATTTTTATAATAGCATTAATCTCAAAAAATAACATATTAAGGTATTTTTCGAAAAAAAACTATTATGAGCTTCTAGTAAAGTGCCATTTCCGGTTATCCGATTTTCACCAAAATCTAATGGGCTCTTTCCATTACAAAAAAAGGTTCGAAATACAAGGTTTCAAAAAGTTCTGAATGATAGTATTTGAGTTAGAGTGGAGGATCCACACACACATACACACAGACATCATCGTGAAAATGTTAAAATTGGATTCTAGGGACCTTACAACGTGGTCATTTATCAAAATCTCGATATCCGATTTTTAGCACGATCCCTATACCTCCCTTACCAAGGGTAGCGGCAGGTAAAAATACGGCAAATATTATTGTTGTCACACATTCACACCAATAAATAAAAATTCAAATGTAAAGTAGACATGCACATTAAAAACAAATACGCGGGTTAATGTTAAATCAACACTTTTCTAGCAGAAAATATATTTTGAAGAAGATTAATACAAAAATACATCACAGCTTATTACCCATTTCTGAGTGTAACAATCTGCTTTATCTGTATCGTTGAAACGTTAAACGTCACCTTTCGAGCCCCCAAAAATATCGAGCAGAAAGCATTACAATACAAATTGTTTCATTCAAATTAAAACTCCAATTGAAATTGAATATATGTATATCAAAGTGTCCCTTAACAATAATTAGTGACAAAAAAAAACTTATACAACTATAGCATCCCTTGAAACATTTATAAGTTTCCTCAACTATTCAGGACAACAATAAATCAATAACCGGTAAAACAGCGTCTGTGACTTAGCAACTAGCTCCTGGTGAGTGTTTTGCGTCGGAAGTCGAAGTTAGCGGGGTCAGGGGTATGAGCATATAAGAAGTAGATAAGGTAAGGAGCGGCCAAGGTGGGACCTGAAAGTTTTTCTGCCGCCAAAGACATGGAAACCCAGCACCGAAGACGGAGACAAAAATAAGGACAACTAAAGAGGGAGAGAGAAGGAAGATATGCTCCCACGATGGTGACATATGAGGGTAGGAATTCTTATTAGTTTACCATGATTTGGAGGAATATTTTTCTTAGAATTTCTATGCTTGAGAAGCTTACCTAAATTGAGAAAGAAATTTAACAATTTGTCTCATTTTTACCTCCCGCTACCCTTGGTAAGGGAGGTATAGGGATCGTGCTAAAAATTGCATATCGAGATTTTGATAAATGATCACGTTTTAAGGTCCCTAGAATCCAATTTTAACATTTTCACGATGATGTCTGTGTGTATGTGTGTGTGTGTGTGTGTGTGTGTGTGTGTGTGTGTGTGTGTGTGTGTGTGTGTGTGTGTGTGTGTGTATGTGTGTGTGGATCCTCCACTCTAACTCAAATACCATTATTCAGAAAATTTTGAAACCCTGTATTTCGAACTTTTTCTGTAATGGAAAGAGCCCATTAAATTTTGGTGAAAATCGGATGACCGGAAATGGCACTTTACTAGAAGCTCAAAATAATTTTTCTTCCAAAAATACATTTAAATGTTATTTTTTCGAGATTAATGCTATTATAAAAATTAAAGATTTTAAAATTTTCTACAGATTTACATTAATACTTTTTCTATACATTTTATGGATAAATTTATAAAATTATCTATAATTTAAATCCCAGAGCCTACGCTTTAAACAAACAAAACGCAGTTATTCAAATGTATGTAACTGACAGATAAATGTCACTATCAAAGGACAAAGGAGTAATCATTTCAAAATAATATTAGTAACGTTATAAAAAGAAAAAAGTAAATAGAACAATAGAAAAGGAATTCAATACAGTTTCCAGCATAAATATGTAGGTATGTATTTAGATTAATAAAAATTAACGATTCACAAAAATGTATAAGCTAATCCTCATTTTTGGATTAGTGAATTCTATTCTATCCCGGTATTTAAAATTTAATCTTCATTTTATTATAGCTCCGATGGCTCAATGGTTAGAGCAACGCCTCATGTCATGAGTGCCCTCGGGCTCTGGGTTCGAATCCCACTAAGGCATCGATGTGTGTCAATGTGAACCCACTCTGTTGGGATTTAATCCTGTTCAGGGGTTTAAAAAAGATAGTAACTTGAATTAGATTAGACTATATTTTAAGATATAAACTGTCAAAATTAGAGTAAAATTTGCTAATCCAAAAATAAGGATTGACTTATTCTTTTTTGTGACTCGGGCTGTAATGGCGGGAGGTATTATGTTGGCCACATCCGATTTTTTTAAATTCGAAACAGAATGAGGCCCGATCCTACCACCTCTAGTTAAAGTGACTGTTTGTTAATCATTAGTTACGAATTAAACCGAAGGTTAGAAGCGATGCGAACAACAGGTTTTACTTCCAGTTCTCTAACCAAATATGGTAAGAACAATTTTGCAACATAACCGTTGGTTATCACTTACTATCACGGAGCGGGCCTTAGTCAAAATATTTTAGTGCTTATTCTTCTTTACTTACACAACCCGCTGTTCATAAAATTAGCTCCATGTTACAATTTGATTTCGCAGCAAAATAATTACAAAATAAAACAAAATAAAAATTATAAATAAATCAATATTTGGGTAAAGTTTATATAACATTTATTAGTAAACAATAATAACAATACTATATTTAAATATGTAGTCAAGACAACATGTTTACAAAATTATGGTAACAATGGGATCAACAGTTTTGCACAAATGATATTGACAGAAAATTATGAACGGACAGCAGGTATCCACGACTTATTAAGCGCAAACCTTGTATTCAAATTAAAATTATTTAGAGATCGTGTTGAAAAAATAATAATAGTAATTTCTTATCATACCTGAAAAATACCTAGTTATTTCTCATACCTAAATTTACTTTGTTAAACCATTTTTCCCAAATAATACTTAAATCCAAATTTGCCTGCGGACGGTAAAGTAGCACATGCGGGCGGTAAAGTAGAGCAAAAGCCCGGCAACTGGTAAGCAAAACTTCAAACATACAATTGGAAATATAATCAACACTCTTATGTTTTTTAAATATCAGTTCCGCTAAAACTTCACTGACTTATTAGAATTGCTTGAGGAATTTCTTCGGAAATTGCCTCCAAATTTGACGTAAAAAAATCACAATAAATAGTTTGCAATGCAACGCATCTCCTTATTGTTTTGTGGTATCAGAACTTAACCACGTAATATTTTTACATAACAACAAACTTCAAATGTAATTGAAGTACTTCGTAAAACATACATACCTCAGGCCGAAAGAAGTTTACACCCTTAGACGAATAATAGACCTCCGCTACGCGGGGCTTCAAATTTCGTCCGCAAACGTAAACCTTTTCTTTCGACCCTCTATACGTAAATAACTATTCCTGGAGCCACTAGAATCGATGAATATGAATGGTATTTATTTTTACAATAGTTAAAAGCTAATAGCAAATATTTTCGAAATTCTTTTGCCAATGCCAAGAGCGTGTAACTTTCAATTTTCAATTATATTCTAATTTATTTGAATAAAGAAATTATAACTAATTTACAACCAAAAATAAAAAAAACATCTTCTGATTTCTAATACGCTAAGATCAAAGAAACTAATTCTATTCACCTGACACAAATAATTTCTACTTTGTGTATCAAATTGAAATGACATTTTAGTGTGACTCCTGTTACCTATTTATATTTTTAAGTGCCATAAAAATAAAAATTTCGAAATATGATTTTTGACAAATTATTAGAATTCTATTTTATCTTCATCATATTTAATATGAAAAACTTTTCCGTTAATTCTTCGTGAAGTAAAAATATTCCACGTCGTGAGAGGCGCATAAATTTCTCAAAGATGACATCATTAAGAATGAAATACTGGAGCAAGTGTTGAACAAATAAATCAATTAATTTGAACTGTAAAATGTTTAAAATTCAATGACACTAAAAAGAAAGTGTAGCAAGATTTTGGAGTCTGCGCAGATCGGCGTAGACCACGTGATCTCACGGCCGGATAACAACAAGGAAGATATTTTTTTAAATATTTATTATTGAAAATAAATATTATTATTTGTCCCTATAGTGTTTAGGAGAATTTCGGAGAATAGTTGGACATTCTAGAATGATGGGTCTTTATTGATTTAAATAAATTTGTTTGTCACCAACAAAGTTTTTTTTACAATTAAAACTTGAATTAACAATTTTGAAAATGTGTTATAACAATTTGATGTAAAAATATGAGAAAATATACTTTTAAATATTTGTTTACAAACTAAAGTACGTATATTTTTTTATTTATAACACTGTGCAGTATAGTATGTGCAACGATAACAACATCCTACTTTTTTGATAACTTTTTCTGTTAAAACAACGTCAATAAATGCAGCTAAAGTGGACCGCACTTTGTCTCATTCGTTTACCGGCAAGCGTAGAGGGTGTCGCGCACAGTCGTAGCACATTTCCTCGGTCAAACGAAAATGGAAAAACTCAAATAATTGCTGAATGGTTTGCAATTAGAAAAAAGTAAAATAAGATAAACAATTAACAGATGATGTTGACATAGATGTCAGATGAAAACACGCCCCCTCCCACCTCCAAGATGGCGCCGAGATCGTGTCACAACACGACTGTCATGGTCACGTGCGTGGTGTGACATGCCAACAAAGAAAATGCCATTGGTATGACAATTGTAATACCTTGTTTTCGTTGAGGTTTGGCTTGTTTTCTTCTACCCTTCGCTCCAGCAGTCGATGCCATGGTAACAACAATGTCTTTTGGGCAAGCAGGTTATGGTGATCGTCACCCATCAAGCCACAACACATTCAACAAAGGAAAACACTGTCACTATCACCTCGGCGACGGGCACGTGACGACGCGAACAACGGCCACAGACGAAACAACTGCCGGTGACAGCGACGTCGGCGTCTCGGCTCGCCATTGGCCAGCTGGACGGCAGCGCGATTGGTGCACCTCGCAGGTCAACTCCTACCTGGCGCGGGCTTGCCGCTCAGGTGTGAAACACACACGACGTTACCATGACGACAACGGACGCCGGATATTAAACGCGCCAGATTCAAAACACACGAAGCATGGAGGCAAAACGTGGATAGGTCGTGAAAAAATACGGATCACTGTGCTAGCATGCGAACTGTTGAAATACGACTTGGTAGGGAGCGATGTTACTAAGAGGGGAAGAGGAGGTGGTTCGAAGAATTACCGCCAGGCGGCAGCAACTGTCACAGGACTAAATTTCGAATCCCGCGCTTTCCTTTCAAATACACGACTCAGGGCCGGTATTTCCATCTTCGGATAAAGTGCTGGATAACTTATCTGTCAGATAAATGAACAATATCGCATCAAAAAATGACACTCAATATAATTTATCTCATTTATGCTCTTATTTCGATGCGATATTTTATCATTTATCTGACGAATAGTTATCCTGAACTTTATCCGGAGATGGAAATACCGGCCCTCAATATTTGAAACAAAAACCAATTCATTCTTATTAGGTGTTGGTAAAATATTGCTTAATACAATATTGCTTTACTAGCTTTTTATATTAGTAATTAATGTGAACAAATATAGTATTATGTTAAAAATAATAACCACAATGCTATATTTTAAATTCCTAAATATTTATTAGATGTAATTTATATCCGAAAGTTATCGTATACAACAATAATTAAATAATTTCGAACTAAAAACAAATAGTGAACTCTTGTTTATTTCTTTTCTGTTTTGTTTAGGTTTAATAATGTAAATAATTTTGCCTGAGTGTCTGGTCGCGAATCTGGCGACCCGGGTTCAATACTAACCGACGCCAAAATTTATTTAGAATTTTCATTGCTACATATGACCTCTGTCCTACACTTTCTACGCTAGCAACGAATGTCCGTGCATGAGACAAGCGCCCGCATGCTACGAATAAGTTATCATCATTACCCATATCTGTGTACAAAGTAAATTGGCACACCCAACAATGAGTGTGATTAAAAATGGCTGAAGGTCACGTGACAACTTTTGTTCTAAAATGTCAAAATTATATTTCATTTTCCATAAATTATCAAAACTTTTTTCCACATATGACAGATGATGACAGGCATATGACAGAAGCATGACATTTGATTAATATCATTGCCGTACGTTGATTCATTTGATATTTATTTCGCATACCTTCGTGAAAAATCTTTAAGTAATTTCTTTTCATTTTGGCTTTTAATGAAGACCGTAACAAACTTCTTCTAGAAGCACATTTTCGTTCGGATGAACGTAAAGAAGACAGTTCACATGATTATTCCTATGACAGCTAACAAAATTTGAAAGGTACACCCATGGAAATAGTAATTTTGTCATACTAAGTAAGCGGCAAATGTCAAAATCGTATGAAGCGGCACATTTCAGCCATTTTTGATCACTCTGTATATTCATTTATTTAATACAAACTAATTCAAATTTTCATTCAATTCACGTTATTGCATTTTTTTAAAAAAAACCCAATACTTTAAAATTATAATCAACACAAAAATGAGATTTTTGAAAAAATGTCGATAATGACAATAACTGTCACCCTAACTTACTAATTGCCATGGCTACCATTGAAAAATACTTTAGTATGATTAAAAAACTAATGAATTTGTTATTTTATTCATAACTTAATCAACCCTGATTAAGAGTAAATACTACCAGTCTTTATGAGCGTTAGTAACTCCTGTGGTGCATTCTCTAAGCCATCAATAAGTGCCCATGACGTGACGCTTGGTAAACACCCACATGAATATGACCTGTGTACAAAACAGATTGGCACACCCAGCAATAGATAATATACCGTGATGATATATTATTTTTATTTTAGTATGAACAAAACTGATTAACGGTGATTAGCGAGCACTTGACTAGCATTGTTTTTTCGCTGTCAATCGTTTATGGATTATTTTCTCATACAAAAGTAACTCCTATATCCTATAATGCTCTCTTTATATCAGCTTTAAATTATTTCGCATTTTAAAATGTCACAAATATCACCAAGCAATGGATAATATGCCGTAATGATATATTTATTTATTTAAGAAGTTAATATTTCTTTCTGGGTAAGAAGTGTAAAAATACTGTTTTCTTCTTCTCTTCCATTGCGAAACCGATCATAGTGTTCGTGTTCATTTGCGAAATTCTTCGACAAAGTTTGTCGGACGGCGCGACGCGCTGACAAATTAATGAATTACGCTCGTCGACAGAGACAAATATTGCGCATTCGTTCATTTCACGAATTCATTCGGATGTAATGTGGCGCTTATATCCGAAAAGGTAAAAATAAATTACTGACTTCTGGCACTCGCACTATAAATACCTGTCGAGACTTGTGGACACTTTTCAGCTGGGGAAAGTTAAATTTACTTCAAATTCAAATCAATTATGAAAGGTATTTCAACTCTGCATTATTTGATTTTACTGTTATTCATTTTTGATTTGTTATACTTTTTTTACACCTAGATAATTTACAAAATATAATTTTATTATAATCATTGTCACGTCAATTATGACATTTATAATTGTGAACAAATTAGATAAAACAAAATGTATTTACAAACTCAATGCTGCTAGAGTCATCTGTCGGGAGAAATTAGAATGATCCAGCTCTGTGGGAATCTGCATCTCACACAGATGAACGCGAATACAGCGTTTATAGATGGCAGACGTTGTTACCCAATAGTTATTTACAAAACAATATGTTGAAATGGTGTGCACATCGACCTTCTAAACTAGTTTGAAAGGTCGATGGGTGTGGATGATAATCTTCTCATACGAAGTACGTCTAACCGTTAAAATATAAAGTAAAAGTTATGTCAAGATACCTTTAGTCAGTCTATTATAATTTGAACTTGAGGTACTCTTTCGTTTTAACATTTGATGACAAGAGATGGTGCTAGTGCACACAATATTATAAAAATCATGGAGGTAGGAATAAATATGGAGGGACTATCTGAAATCGCTAGTGAAGCATCTTCCCCCTCTACAATGTGTTGATATGGGTGTAACTTTAGTTGAAGTTACAAGGTTGTTGCTGTCAACCCTTGAACTGCTATATGTAAGTTTTCTTGCAGTAATATGAAATTCTTCATTTAACATAAGTAATTATTTGCAAATTTTTTAACAATGGTGTTTTGTTGTGTTGTAAAGTGCTCCAATACGTCAGGGGCAAAAATAGCACTGCAGATAGAAAAAGAAATGAAATTTAGAAGGTAAATTTATATTTATGATAATAAAAATTTATCATGATTTAAATTTTTAACAATTTATATTTTTTATCTTGTGCGTTATATAATAATAAATAATTAAAAAATCTAATACATTGAATGTATTAAAAAAATTGTAATTTCTTACGAATCTAGCCTCTTCCTAGCCTAGATCTATTGATTTAAATAAATAATGTAAAAGTTAACCGCATCGATAACACAGATAAGTGGAATTTTAATTATTTATAATAATTTTTCTATATTCTAATTTCTTCTAAGCACATATTTGCTGAAAAATATGTATGTTTAACAATATTACTAGAAATAAAACATTTCAATTTCAAATATTTAATTTTATATTTACCGCGCGAATCCTCACATCAATGTGTATTAGAAGGAGGAGCTACAGTACCTGCGTCCGCCCCCACAGGTTTTCATCCCCTTGCCCATAGTTCAAGTTTAGGCTCTCTCTATATTTATTCCTATCTCCATGATAAAAATACTATTGCCGCTGATTTTGTAGGTTTTGATATTTGAAAGTCGCGGAAATATCACATTATACATCTCGTATAACAGATGTTTTACGTTCAGAACATTAATTAAAAGTAGTTACTACTAGTTACATGATACCCTGGGTACGAGACGAGCCAACAGGATATGCGATATGCCCGATATGGGCACTGCCCATTGGGCAGTTGATGAGAATGGCCGTATGGAATATTTTCCTTTGACTTGCTATTGTTTTTATGTACGAATACCTTAATTATTACACATTTGAGAATATAGATTGATATTTTATAGGTTAAACGGTGTTTCATTATTTATTTTGAAAGTGGAGCTTACATAAATAAATAAATATGCTTCTTATAACTTGCTACATTTACTGTGCAGTTTTCAAAAATAATTAAATTGTAATACTATTTTATTTTCGATCCCGGGAATACCATGAAACTCTTCTTTTATCTGTATAAAAAAAAATTAATATAAACAACTAAAAGTAAATTCATAAATATGCTTACTATTTTAATACGTTCACTATTTCACTTGAATAATCAGTAGTACTCGTTAATAAACATGCAGGGTTAATTATTTTTAAAAGTCTCATTAGTCTTATAATATTCTTAAAGTTCTCGTATAAACTACTCTCAGTAGTCCAGGAACTCTGGAACTCAGCAACTTATGATTTAGCAATATTAGTGTTCTCAGATCCCCATATTTTTAAGAATAGAACCCTGATGCATAAATGTGTATGTGAAGCATTGTAAAAGAAGATAATGAAAATCTTCACACACAGCAAATCACAAACTTATCCAATGAGCATATGATCTCTCTTATGAATGATATTTTAATTGTGAAACAACACCGTCTAAAGCCAAAATCTGGATATCAGACACAAAGATTAGGTGGATACTCAATAATTGTTGTAACCAGAAGCCAGAGATCCTATCCCAAAACAACTCATCGCAAATAACAGGGTTCAAGATGTTGAAGAACTAGGGATGGTAACGATATATCAATAAATAAAATATATTACAAAATATATCGAGTATAAATATTCGATAAATATTTGAACGATATATCGTGTAATTTATCGATATGCAGGTGCGATATATAATTACTAAATTCTTATCGACCGAGTGGTAAAACATATTGGCATGGGGACTTTATAAGATACAATAATACCCCACCCCCATGTAATCCTTGGGAATGCACAATAGGTCCTCGGAGCCACAGTGCGTCGGGCAGCCTAGCGATCCCTAAACAATTGACTAACTACTAACTGTCAAAATTAGCTTTATATCACTATAACCCAGTTCAAATGGGTCTTGCCCAGCACTTGCACTTGAAACTACCACGACTACACAGCTTGAAAACCACGCCGTAAAAAATAGAGCCAAACTGTATTTATAACAGGCTGCTTAAAGTATTCCAGTCAAATCAATGTAGCGGTATAACAGAAACAAAGCCTTCAACAACGCACATTCGGTACTTGCACATGAAATACAACACGACTTGGACACTATAAAAAATAGAGCCAAACTGTCACCAACCTATGCTGCTTAAAATATTCCAGTTAAATCAGAGAACCGGTAAAACAGCAGATTCAGTACTTGCACATGAAATACAATACGGTTTTAACACCACTCTCCATTAATAATGAAGGCAAACAGTAATTAACAAAGGCAACTTAAAGCATTCCAGTCACACTAACGAACATCCATCCACTACTTGCACATGAAATACAACAAGGCTTGGATGATACTCTCCCTGAAAAATGGAGCCAAACTGTTACCAACACAGGATTCCTGTCACAAATAAGTGAAATGGTATAAGAGAGACACATCATTCAATAATGGAAATCCATAGGTCCATCCTTCCAAAGAGACTCTGTCTTGGTTTGCGAATGATTCAAAACTAGAGAGGGTGTATTTGGTCCAAGTTGTTCCTTCAATTTAATTTTTAGCCGTATGAACAGGTAAAAATCGGCTGGTGCATGGTTAGGAGAGAGAAGAGGTGTTCCAGAGTGGTTACATTGTTCTTAACAAGGTAATTTTTTACCATCAGGGACTCAGGGAGCGATGTACCGGTGCGTTGTCAAGCAGCAAAACCCAATTGTTCCCTGTCCAAATTTCAGAAAGTTTTCATCTGATTGCGTCTCGTAGGCGTTGCAGGATCTCAACTAAACTTCCTTATTTACAGTTTGGCTTTGAGGAATGAATTCGTGGTGAATCATAAATAAAATAAACGCTGCTCTTAGCAACGTCTGATAAACATTCAAATAATAACATCATAGTAACTGCGTGACTTTCTCTGCATTATTATTTATCGAATGTGCTTTCGAAATGCCAAATTAAAACAAATTTCAAATACATTTGAAACCATTTAAAATGGTACACGTGTCTTATGTAATTAATATATGTTTTGTTAAATGGTTTGAAGAATATCACAAATTAATAATCATTATTTAGTAGGCGAACCTTTCCTTGGTCAAGAAACTTGGAGAATTTGGATACAGCTTTCGAGCTTTGGATTTCAACTCTACAGATCTTCTAAAGCAGTTGTTCTAGAGCTGCTTTAGTTTGCAACTTTAGGGATCTTATAAGAATATCTGGGAACCTGACAAAACTGCGACGAAGATAACCATCGATGGATGAACTGGTACGAAACTTTATCTTTCTCATAATTATAACATTTATAAATTATTACCTTGTTCTCATAGTCAACCATGAGAACTTATAGTCAAAGGAATATGACTATAATATATGTGTAAATATTATCTTGTACTCAAATTCGATTTTGAGTACTACATTGAAAGAAATATAACTTTCACGAATGTATGTATAATATTTAAACAATTTAAAGTTAAAATATCGACTATTTATCAATCAAAACAATATCTGGGAACATTTGATTAGCATATATCTTTCAGGAATCGGACATCAAGAAGACGATATTAATATAGTAGATTTTAAGTTAATTTTTAGTTCTTTTAATTGTATTTTCAGGTATTAATTAAATTTTGCAAACACGCTTTTTCTTAAAAATTAAAATAAATTGATTAAGTGAAGTGCATTCCTTGGCGATTCATCATAAAATCGTGCGTCAGCGTTTGCCACCGTCTTACGCGTCCTTCGTGGGATCGTGGGTTGTCCAGACGGTACCTAGGGAGAGTGAATGTGAAAAGAAAAACATATGTATCGAGGCATGCTTGCTGCGGATGTATGAGAGAATCAGTGAGAGGGTCAGGAATATGGGAGAGGATTAGTCGTATAGTAGATAGTTTTAGTAAAAATTGTAATTGTTATTAAGTATTTAAACGCAGTCAGGGTAAAATTAGATTTTAAGTATTTATTGTAAACGAAGCTTTGTATTCCTAAATATATATTTTGCTAAGTAGGCGGTTGGGCGGTAACACCAAAAAATATATAACTAATGCAAACGGTCTTAAACTGAAAAAAAATCTTGTACCTTTAACAATGGGAACGAGAAATCTTATTTAGGATCCCCAAGATTTAATTTGTTAAATAGTCTATAAGTATTGTAAACGGAATTCTATTTAATATATTATTTATTGGGTAGTAAAATATATAATATAAGCAGAGTTTGGGATCAGTTATAAAACCAAAATGTTTGTTGCCAAATGAAATTATTATGGTTGTATTATTTGTTATTAATTATTATGCATCTTTATTCTGTAAATAAAACTTTTACCTTCAGATAAACTTTATTTACAGAATAAAATTGCAAATAATTAATAACAAATAAATATAACCATAAATGGTAATTTTATTTGGTAACAAACGTTTGTTTTATAACTAAACCACGTTTGACACTGTCATAAATTGTTATTAGATTTGTTAACAGATTTGGTAACACTTATGAACAGAATTATAACACAAATGAAACGTACAAGACATTTGCGTTTAAAAATCCTGTTCATAATAATTTCATACAAGTTATTCGTGCATAGATGCTACTTTTTTAATTATTGGTTGCTTATATTTTAGGCGCATTGCTTTCAGACAGGTGCTGCCCTATGGCGGCTGATATAAGAACTATGTACGTAATACGATCACGACTGTTAGAAACTATATACTTACAAGTGTTTGAGGGGTGCATTGTAAAAATTAAAACTAAAGTTTAAAAAATAACTAATTTTTCAATCAATTTTAAAGTTTATTAGCAATATATAATTACAAATATTTTTATTATTTATTTAAGGACCCAAAGATTTAATTTGTTAGATAGTCTATAAGTATTGGAAACGGAACTCTATTTAATATATTATATATTTGGTAGTTAAATATAAAAGTGGAGGTTCGGATTAGTTATAAAACTAAAATGTTTGTAACCAAATGAAACTATTATGATTGTATTATTTGTTGTTTATTATTTTGCATCTGTATTCTGTAAATAATTTTTATATATTTACAGAAAAGAGATGCAAAATAATTAAAACAAATAAATGTAACCATGATAATGGTAATTTTTTTGGTAACAAACATAACAACGTTTTAGTTTTATAACTAAACCATGATTGACACTGTCATAAATTGTTATTAGATTTGTTAACAAATTTAGTAATACTTATGAACAAAATTATAACACAAATTGAAACGTAAAAGACATCTGTGTTTACAAATTCTGTTCATAATTATTACTTACTAAGTTTGTTATCAAACTTGATAAAAAAATTTAATAAAATTTACAACCAAAAAATGATAATTTTATTTGGTAACAAACATTTTAGTTCTACAAGTAAAGCCTGTTTGGCACGTTAAAAAATTGTTATCAAATTTGATAACAAACAAACAGAATTTTTAAACACAAATGTCTTTTACGTTTCATTTGTGTTATAATTCTGTTTATAAGTGTTACTAAATTTATTAACAAAACTAATAACAATTTGTGACAGTGTTAAACATTGTTTACTTATTTGTATTATAAACTTACTTTTGTCCTGAAAAATTAGAAATAGGGATGTTTAAATATTTGTTTATAAATTTTACTTGTATTTATTGTTAATGTTCAATATTTTATACAATAAAATATAAATTAAAAAATGTAATTGGTGTATTTCTTATTCATTACACGTATATAGTTTTTAAAATAGCCACAACGATGCAGCACCTGTTAATCTAAAAAATGAGGGGCACCCTTTTTTGCAAATCGTGCACAATTGTAGCATCAATGCTGTTCAAAAAACGAATAAATAAAATTGCAAGAAATCTAAAGGGTATAGTTTCTAAGATTCATGTATGCATTACATAAATAGTTCTTAAAACAGCCGCCATGGGGCAGTACCTGTCGGAAAGTATTGCGCCTAAAATATAGGCAACAAGTATTAAATAGAAGTATCCATGCACCAGAAAAAATTTTTTTGGTGCATAGATGCTACCAAAAAGTAGCATCTATGCACCAGAAAAATTTTTTTCTGGTGCATAGATGCTACCAGAAAGAAGCAGCCATGCACCAGAAAAAAATGTTTTTGGTGCATAGATGCTACCAAAAAGAAGCAGCCATGCACCAGAAAATTTTTTTTCTCGTGCATGGATACTTCTTTTTAATACTTGTTGTTGCCTATATTTTAGGCGCAATACTTTCCGACATGTGCTGCCCCATGGCGGCTGTTTTAAAAACTATATATGTAATGCGTACATGAATCTTAGAAACTATACCCTTTAGTTTTCTTGCAATTTTATTTATTCGGGTTTTACACAGCATTGATGCTACAATTGTGCACGATTTGCAAAAAAGGGTGCCCATCATTTTTTAGATCGACAGGTGCTGCTCCATGGTGGCTGTTTTAACAACTATATACGTAATGCGGTTATGACTCTATACTATATACTTAGTTATGTTTGAGGGGTGCATTATAAAAATTAAAACTAAAGATTGGAAAATAAGTCTTTCTTATACCAATTTTAAAGTTTATTAGCAATATATAATTACAAATATAGTTAAAATATAAACATTAACATTTTATTAAATTTTACAATATTTGAAATTATACTCTACCTTTGGGGCCTAGACCAAGAATTAAATTTTAATTTCTCAATGAAAAATTAATCAAGAGTTAAAATTTTTATTTTCCAATTAAAAATTAACCAGGAATTAAATTTTAATTAAGAATTTAACCATTAAAATTTTAATTCTCCAATTAAGAATTTAACCAAGAATTGAAATTTAATTCAATTAAAAATTGTTATTGGATTTGTTAACAAATTTAGTAATACTTATGAACAGAATTTAAACACAAATGAAACGTAAGAGACATTTGTGTTTAAAATTTCTATTCATAATTACTTTTAACGAAGTTTGTTATCAAATTTGATAACAATTTTTTAATGTGCCAAACAGGCTTTACTTATAAAAATAAAATGTTTATTACCAAATAAAAGTATCACCATTTTTTTTGCATTATTTTATAATGAAAGTTTATTTTATTACAAAATTACGATGCAAAATGATACAAGTCAAATAATGGTGATTCTTTTTGGTAACAAACATTTTAATTTTATAAGTAAATCCTGTTTGGCACGTTAAAAAATTATCAAATTTGATAACAAACTTAAGAAATAATTATGAACAGAATTTTTAAACACAAAATGTCTTTTACGTTTCATTTGTGTTATAATTCTGTTCATAAGTGTTACTAAATTTGATAATAACAATTTATGAATATCAAACATAGTTTAGTTAAAACTAAAACGTTTGTTACCAAATAAAATTATCATTATTATGATTGTAAGTATTTATTTATTATTTTGTATCTTTATTCTGTAAATAAAATTATCTGAAGATAAAACTTTTATTTACAAAAAAGATGCAAAATAATTAATAACAAATAATACAACCATAATAATTTCATTTGGTAACAAACATTTTAGTGTTATAAACAATCCGAAACTCTACTTATATATTTTACTACCCAATATATTATATTAAATAACAAGAAGATATCGGGTAAATCAGCCATGTGAATAAAGCAGCTGTAGACACGTGTTTCGCTCTGTTAGAGCTCATCAGTACAGCTTTATTCACATGGCTGATTTACCCGATATCTTCTTGTTATTTATCCTCTTGCAGCCGAGTATCATCGTTTTGATTTTAATATATACCTGGGTTACGGTAGTCCACGCAGAAGGTTTTATCCATCTCCGTGGCGACGTCATCTTTAGCTTCAAATCGTGAAGCAATGTGGCTGAAGCCACAAATGTGTGGTTGGCCTTCTGGCGGTGGCCCGTTTGTTTGAATTTGTTGTTTACCACCTCAGTCATTCTACATCTTTGGCTGTGCTGTACTGATGAGCTCTAACAGAGCGAAACACGTGTCTACAGCTGCTTTATTCACATGGCTGATTTACCCGATATCTTCTTGTTATTTATCCTCTTGCAGCCGAGTATCATCGTTTTGATTTTAATATTATATTAAATTTAATAAATTAAATCTTGGTGCCTAAATAAGATTTCTCCCCATATATATTTATTAAATAAATACAAAATCGTGTACAGTAATATTTTATAATCTACCTTAAAGTATTGTATAGTTCCCCAAATTAAATTGACGAAGTGCACAAAATAGCCTATCTTACGTTAATATCAACGACCACAAATATACTAGACAAAACATGCCCTATACGTCACTATTGTTTGTTATGTTCTCGGATGGACGGAAAGAGACTACTAAAGATAGAGATATATCAAGTCTACTCTAAAGTTTGTCGAGAGATGTCTCTACAGTCCATATAATGTATTTATGACATTTTGCTCCTTTGTTTGGAAGTTGTGGTCGTTCGGGCCTCGATTTTGTAACTTTAAATTCTGTCTGACCACAGGGGTCAATTTTGTGCCATTTAAAATTCGAAAAATATTTGGTGTCGGTCGGGATCGAAGCCGGTTCCCCAGTTCGCGACCACGAGACCCGATGAGAAATTTATCTACGGGAATTATTTCAGTAGGACTGTATTCATAACGATATCCTGGATTACGATCCATTAAATAATCATGGCATTCACTTGCTCAATTTAATTTTAGACATTTATATGAAAATCCGAATCCACCATGAAACAAAAATAAATTTAGAAAAAACTACAAATAGAATAAAAAGCAAGTATATAAAAACAACATTGTTTAAAAATCAATAGAATAAAATAAATAATTGTATACAATTACTTTTACCTTTTCTTAATACTGATAACAATTTGTTTTATACATTTTATAATTGGTTTTCGTTAATAATTCAAATATAGTACAGTTCATTTTAATAAAACAAGCAATGACATCTAGCGAATACTCCGTGAGGGGCCTTTACATATTTCTATCCTTAGTTGTCTCTTTCTATCCAGCCGAAAACAAAACAAATGCTATGAAGTTATATCTAGTGTATTATTTGTGATCGTTGGTTAATATCTCCTTCAAAGAATAGCAAATGTGGTTATCTTAACTTTCTCTCCTCTCTCTCTCTCTCTCTCTCTCTCTCAAAAAGCAAAAACAACCCTTGCCTATATTATATTTATGGTCTATGATATTTTAAGTCTACGTATGCTATCTTATATCTAGACTATGCTATTTATATAAATTATTTGAATATTGAATATTCAATGTAGTACTCAAAATCGAATTTGAATACAAGATAATATTTAGACATATAATTAATAATGAAAAAAATATATTTAAAAGAAAAAGCAACAATTTTATTTTTGTTTATTACTTTCCTAATATCAAACTGGCAAATACGCAATTATCTGTCACTTTATGTGGTGTTTATTTCGTATCTTGTGGAACAAAAAACCACTTTTTCTGATTCTCGTCTTCTGTTCCTCTTGTTTTAAAATATTTATCAAAAACGCTTTGTGTGAATTTATTTAAAAAAGTTAAGTTTTTGCCATAGTTTTTACTTTCTGCCATTTGTAATTTTATTTGAAATGTGACTGGCCTCCTCAATGCGCAAGCAATCTACTGCGCATTACGTATATGTCATTTTGTCTATCTCTCTCTTTGGATGACGAGCCTATATATAAAGATCCATATTGTCAAAAGTTATAGAATAGGCATCCAGGTTCGGAAAGAAGCACAAGGATTCTGTAGACTCACAAACGGGTTTTCCAAGTCTCGATGTCTGCATCTCTTTCCAATGAAAAGTTGAACATCTATCAAAAAGATAAGATTTGTTAATAAAATTACAAATGTAATAACTTATTTAATGTATCTGTAATTTGTATTTATCTGTACTAATAATACCGCTTTTTTATATAAATATCTAAAGTTGAAATTTCCTATAGAAAAGTATTTAAGTGTGAACTAAATGAATCTGTATGTATGTATTAATGAAGAGCATTATACCACAGATTCAAAACACTATACAGATTGCTCACGTATACAGACGCGAAAATCTTCCTCGCGATACTAGAGTCATCTGTAGGCGGGGAATAGCAACATTAAGTGTATTCCTTGATCTCTCGATCGATAAAGTAGAAAACATTATAACACTATAGTGTTTTGAATCTGTGATTATACTTTCATTTTATTTTATTTTCATTTTTTAACCGTTGTTGAAAAAACAGTATGGTAATAATATTACAGTTATTACTCAGTTACGAGCCTATACTTTTGTACAAGGTGTAAATCGAAAAGTGGAACATAGGCGTTTAACATGGACAATCAGTTTTTCTTTGCGCAATTATTTTATGCAAAAATACTTCAAATAAAAGTTATAGATATTTAAATTCTGCATCTAAATCATGTGAAACGATTATTTTACCTCTTCTTATAAAGATAAAAACTGATTATATAATTACAGTTTTTATGAGCTTTTAGTCCAGGCAGTTATAGATTTATGACAAAAAATAAACAAATGCGTTGTTTTTAACTGTCAATTAGAAATAATAACTATTAACATACCTAGGAATGTTATGCATATCATAACTGCCGCAGATGTAGTTTGAAATCCGAGCTCGTAGAGCGAGGATTTTAAGTCATCTAAGGCTTGTTATGATTAATAACATCCGTGGTTTGTTCAATAGTTTATCGGTTTCAGAAAATTAAGACATTATTGATAAATATCATTTTTTGAAATTCTCTCATTCTCTCATATGTCAATATGACAAATATTCAAATTGTGCTTTATTCCTCATGTTTATTACTCTAGAATAAAGTAGACCGTATTTAGAACAATAGGCTAACGTTATCTGTATGTATTAATGAAGAGCATTATATTTTCATTTTATTTTATTTTCATTTTGTAGACCGTTTTTGACGTCAGTATGGTCACAGTATATACTGTGGTATGGTAATAATATTACCTTGAATATTACCATACAGATACAATTATTACTTAGTTACCAGCCTACTTTTGTACATGTAAACAATGGAATAATAAATAAATTTAGTTCTAATTGACTGTTAAAAATTACGCATTTGTTTATTTTTTGTCTAAATCCTTGGCTGTCTAGACCAAAAGCTCTTGAAACCTGCAACTTTATAATTAATTTTTACGTTGACACAAAGACCTAAAATAATCATTTCACATTATTTGGAAGCAGAATTTAAATCTCTATAACTTTTATTTGAAGCATTTTCGCACAAAATAATTACGTAACGTTTGCGCAAAGAAAAACTGATTGTCCATGTTAAACGCCTATGTTCCACTTTTCGATTTACACCCTGTACATGTAAACAATGGATTAATATCCTGAAACCGGTAAACAATTTTTTATAGCATTTTTCTCACAAAATTACGTACGTTGGGACGATTTAATCCAAAAAATCCAAACGCATAATTGAAAAACGACTCATGATCTTTTGCCCCGGCAGTAGCGTATTACAATTTATTTTTCCAGAATAACGGAAATTCGTTTTTATTGTGATACTCGTACTAATTATTTTATGAGTGTTAATATATTGCTAATTACTCTATAGACTATTTAAATGTGATGTACAACAATCATTTGCTACAATATCATAACAATGAGCAATATCTATTTATATATTATTATTTTTATAAATTATGTTAATTGTGTGGAGGACAGAAATTGGCTATTTCATACACCCAGCGGTTCAGGAATGGGTGTAAGTATTTTCTAAAACTACAGAATGGGGACAAGAAAATTTTTTTTTTTTTGAAGGCGAATAAAATCAAAAGAATTACTGATAGAAACAATTTACTTGTGGATAATGAAAGAACATAATTTAAAGTTTTAAACCATGCAGTTTTAAACAAAACATTTTGAAGGTGGTGGCCACTGTTCTGTATGCACTGATCAACCTATTTCTAAATCTCCTCTCTAAACATTCCATCATTCGGGCTATTTCCTGCCGAATAAGATTCTTCAACTGAAGCAGGGTTGTAGGGTAGTGTATATAAACCCCTGCCTTGAGCCCATAAATAAAAATCACATGGCACTGGATCGGTCGAGCGCGCCGCCCACGCGATTTCACCTCAAATCGAGATGAACCGTAAGGGAACATTGCCTTCACAACTCTAACGGGATATTTCAAGGCAGAGGTTTACAAACACCGCCCTACAACTCTGCTTTAGCTGAAGAATCTTATTCGGCTGGAAATAGTCCGAATGTTGAAACCTGTAGAGAGGAGCTTCAGAAATCGGTTGCTTTAGTGCATTGAGAACGGTGGCCACCACCTTCAAGATGTTTTGTTTAAAATTGCAGTTATAAACTAACATTTTATTATAGTTGTTTCTAGCATTGGGTGTACCTATAGATATCGCCAATAGAAACATATTAATTTCATATAATTTTGAAGTTAATTACAATTTGCCAGGTAATGAAACAACAATTGAATATCCGCCGCTTATAAATCAACGAAGTTTTATTTACAAAATTTTGGAAGATAAAATTAATGAGTAAGTTTTATATTATACAAAAATACCAGTAACAATGTAGTTTTATTTCAGATTTGGTTACAATGGACAAAAATGCTTATTAAAGTTAATATGTGAATTTTCCAATTCAAATTTTATTCATAATGGATTGCTGAGTGATATACTTCATGTAATTTTAATGTAAGTTGATGTAAAATTATAAATATATTTTATGTAAATAATATTAAAATAATAGGCCATCAGCTTCTGTACCGGAGAAATTGAAAGAAGAATTTATTGAAGCAGAGAAGACTGATAATTGTGAAAGATATAATGACTGTCCCTCTAATATTTTATCATTTATTATTAATATATAGTAGCTCTTAGCAAAAACAACGTCCGTTTATACCTCCCGTCATACCGTAGGTAAGTTTTCGGTCCAAAAATTCGATAGTGGATTTCCAGTGAATAAGCACGAATTAGGGTCCCCACAACACGTTTTTATTATTTTTACAATAATGTCTGTCTGTGTGTACGATTTTTTCCTCCACGATAACTCTTAGATTTCTATTCTATTTTCCGTATTTAAACTTTCAGCATTCATATAGAGTTGATTAGATTTTGGGTAAAATTGGATAACCGGAAATAGTGCTTTACTTGAAGTCCATAACAGTTTTTATTGAAAAACTATTAAAATATAATCCAAAACTTTATTCAAGTTTATTATTAATATTTTTATATTGATGAAAACGACATATGTTTTACTAAAATTGTTAAACCGGAAGTGGTAGGTAACTTGGAGCTCTTTAACAGATTTTCGAGAAAAAGCAATCCAAAATTTCGTATTACACCTTTCCATTTATTGATACAACAAATTAGATTTTATTTACAATCACCAAGAATTGATACTTTACTTAAAGCCAATTGCTATTTTAAAAATGAAAATGGCGGCAGGTCACTTGCTGACCAAATCAGATTATTTGAATTTGAGAAATCAAAGAAACAACTTTCTAGCTTCCTACTTTTAGATTGCTGTAACTTGATTTACCTCGGTATCAAGTTTAAATATTAAACAATTATTCACTCGATGTTAAAAAAAATAAACATTGATGAGCAATGGACCTTTCAAATTAACGGCTATCTCTTTCTATCGCTACAAATAGCAAGAAAATGGCGCGAACAACTGCCAGTTGGGCTGTCAAACGAAACGTCAAAAATATTGCAGTGATTAAATACATGTATTCTCGGTGATAATTTACATCGTTAGACATTGTAGCTCCAATAAAAGCGTTTGTAACTTCTTTCGGGATGTTTTTTAAACTTCTCAAAGATTTTTCTCACATTTACGTATAAATTTTTTACAAACGTCATAGATTTCAATTGTTCTTACTATCCGCAGATCCCCATTGCGCATATCTTATATTTTCTATCTCTTTAAATTAAAAAGGTCTATTGCATAATAATTAGACATTTTTATAGGATGTTTTTGTAGAAACGCTAAAACTTTAATGTGATTACATTTTGCCAAGAGCTTTTCAATTTTATAATTTACCTTGTTTGCAGAAAGGGAAGGGAATGTCTTCAATGCCCGAATATTCAAAACTAGAATATGCACACACAGAATCATTCTATCCCGAATATTCAAAAATAGAATCACCCATCGCCAGAAAGCGCTATGCTGTGCCCGAGTCAATTAAAAACCGAATACATGGACGTGGCCAAGCGGAGGTCACTTTAGTTTAGGTTTGGTTAGATACGCTTTCGTGCAATGCGCGATTCTGTGCATGCAAATTCTGGTTTTCAATATTCGGGCGTTGAGAATGTACACGAAATGGAACACTGCATTTCTCCAATATCTGCAACAAATGCAGATATTAGTATGTCATTTAATAAGAAAATAAAAATGTAATACAAATATAAGTATTATATTAACAAAATTGGTTTATTTAATCAACAGAGCGGCTGTGCATTAGTCACATCCTAAACAATGTTATAACAAAGTTTAGACACAATAAATTATTTGTATAATTCGAATAACAATATACAAAAATACAGATATGTATAACATGAAGTAGTAAAGAAAATATAAAATAAATAGTATATTAATAATAAAATTGTGCGACTTGGAATAAGTAATGTAAGGAATGTACATTGTAGCAGAAGACATTTGTTAATTCTGTTTGTATTTGTTGTTGTTCTTTGGTTTTGTTCGGGCAACTTCAGCTGCTAAATGTGTGTAGGCCTCTGTCATGGCTTCTCTCGTTTGTTCCATAAGTTTCGGGATATCATCACGCGTTTTACCCGCTAAAGAAACTGCGGGTAGAATGGAAATGACAACGTGGCCGGGATCAAATCGGAATTCATCACCATCTAGGAAGTAATATGGCGATACGACAACAGGTTGAATAGGACACTGCGATGCAATAGCTACGTGGAAAGCACCTTTTTTAAACGGTAATAATTCAGGCCCTATGTGTCTAGTCCCTTCTGGAAACATTAAAACGCGGGCTTTTCGCGCTCGAATAATCGCTCCTGTTTCATTCAGCGCAGTTTGAGCTTTCTCTGGGTTCAAACGATCAATAAAAATGGTCCCCCAGAGCCAAGTGGCCAATCCGAATGGGCCTAAATAAAACACTTCTTTCTTGGAGATGACCGTACACTGATCCATTATAGGCCACAGTTCGGCTAGTACAATCAAATCCAAGGCACTCTGATGGTTGATAAGAACGACACATCCACTATTTTGGACGATGTTTTGGTGCCCGCGGACTGAAAACTTCAGCCCCATTAGTTTGGACAGTGCGCGCAACCCCCATGCTGGTATAAGAGCGTTACGTGGGTCTCTTGGCCGCGTCAACATCAACGGAATTGGCAGCGTCGCCCAGCATAAGCTCACCACGATGAAATACACGAATTTGCAGTAGTAACGCAGTCGAGCTCGTTGGAATATCACTAGCACTGCTAGTGAAAACAGCGCTCCTACTACCAGCCACAAGTACGCAGCACCCATTTCTAAAAAATAAACATTATTTACTAAACACATCACGCAACTTATTCGCTTTATTGACATACTATCATTATCTAAACATCCAGGGAAGGAGGAACTCAAAGTCAACGTGTCCTAGCATTTGCTGACCTTTTAACGATTGAGCAAAGTGGATAGTTTCAAGTTCATTAGATAATCTACTAACAATTCAAACTTCGTTACTAGCAACAATAATTCGTTGTAATCTAATTTAAACTGTTTACAATTCTATTATTTGATTTTGCAATCATTACACTGCATTTTTTTGTGAACCCACGTAATTATTTATATTTTCTCAAGTATCAATTTATTTAAAAAATAATTGTTTTGGTCTATGCGCTTATATGTAGATTTTGTCTTATTAATCTTTAAATAAATAAAATAATGAGTAATACTTACGCATTTTGTCACATGAAACTGAATACGAGTATCGATGAAATGAAGTGTTGTATGTATCAGCTTAGAATTGTCATGAGTCTCATGACAAGAGCGTTGTCCACAACTAAAGACGAACAACAACCAGCGTAAGTATATATGTGATTAAGTAAGGACACAATCGGTACATCTAAATTTTTACTAACCGATGATTAGAAATGTGAGCAAAGTTCGCATGACTCACAGTCAAAGCACCTTTGTATGTTGACAGCCACTGAGATTAAGTGCTATCGGTGTATCTCTATCAACTACTCCTGATTTGACGTTCATTCTGTTGCAGTTTATTGTTTCTTCTATTTGTTTACCTTTTGTTCGTTACAATAACTAACACGTGGATTTATTAAATTCAAAATACCCGAAATACAGCGAAGCCCATCTTACTGCACTTGGAAAATCGTTACCACATCGTTACTGAAGCAGTTTCGAACAGTTGAGCTGATGCAGCAATCGACCACCAATCGACGGTTTGTTTACGTAAGATGACGTCAGCGCAATCTCTGAATCAGTCTTCAAACTCTCATTAGCCAATTCACCCTTCACCCATATTTATAATATTCAAAACTCATTTTCTTTTCCCATAGTTATTTAAATGAATAAAATGGAAGGGTCAGAGTGTACGAAAATTTAATATCACTTTATTTAAACATCAATTTATAAAACATTCTAATGAGTAAAAATCAAAAGATTTAACATTGCCTTATTCAAATAACTACTATGCATTTCCCAAATCATCAAATGACAAAAAATTAACTTGTCTCGACTTGTGCAAATCTCTACTACTATGAAGTTGGCATGCATTGATATATTCATTTCTGGTTTGTTCACCATTCTTCATTCCGGTATTGTTTAGAAATTTTTGAATTCTTTTGTAGGATTTATACCTTGTTCCATTTAAGCCATTCAGTACTGCAGAGAATAGGGAATAGTTTAGAACAGAAATACGGCTGTTTCAAGAATTTTTATATACTTCTAAGTAGTAAATTTTAAAAGATATCGTTCTTTAAAGAGCCTCAAATTTGAAAATACCACGAAATATCCATTAATATTTTACAATTAATTATTAAAAATTGTATATTTTGAATAATTCACGTGAGCTGAAACAGAATGTGACGTCCGAGCACATACAGTTTAATGTGTGACAAACTATCGCCTACTACTTTTATTTATATAAATAACGTAAACTCTTTTTCTATTGGCTATGAATGACGTACTGTATGTGCTCCGATGTCACAGGAGTGGGGGGTTGTTTTTCATTACTATTTTTTTTATTAAATTATTTACGAAAATAATAAATGGACCTTTTCAATTTAACGGCTATCTCTATCGCTATCGCTGCAAATAATAAGAAAATGGCGCGAACAACTGCCCGTTGGGCTGTCAAATGAAACGTCAAAAATATTGCAGTCATTAAAATACCTGTATTTTCAGTGAAAATTTGCATCGTTAGACATTTTACCTTCAATAAAAGCTTTTTGTGCAACCGGACGCAAAATAAGCATTTCGCAACTGTTATGGTAACGGCCGCGAAATTCATTTCGCGGACGTTGTCCTGGTAGCGGCCGCGAAATTAGGTTACTAATCACTTTGACACTTGAAAATTGCATGGTTTTGTTTATCAAATGTTAATCCCATAGCCACCGTGAAAGCTAACTTTCTATATACAATGAAACTGTTTAAAATTAATAAAATTTGTAATTACATATTGATTACGGTTGCACAAAAAATATTGTGTACACCTTGTCCGCGAAATCCTTTAGCACCCTCGAGATTGTCTTGCCTCGGCCGCAAGCGGCCTCGGCGACAATTTTTCTCTCGGTACGCTAAAGAGTGATTTCGCGGCCTTGATATACAAATAACTATTCTAACTTATTTCGATAAGATTTTTAAAAGTTATCCGAGATATTCTCACATTTTACGTCTATGTTTTAGAATTAAACGTCATAGATCTCAGTTGTTCTTACTATGCGCAGATCCCCATTGCGCATATCTTCTATCTCTTTAAATTGGAAAGGTCCATTATTATTATTTTTTAAATTATTATTAAAAATATTGTTTAAACTGTCATTTAAAATACTTTTTAAAAATTGAAGAAAAGAGAAAGTTTAGCCAATGTAATTTCGGCTATACGCTGTTACATTTAAGCTATTCAGCAGATAACACTGACATCAGCGCCAGTTTTAAATAGCCGAAATTATGTTGGGTACACTTGTCTCTTTTCTCCAATTTCAGCTAATCAGAGAGTTCAAAACTATGCCTTATTCTCTATAATACTAAAGGGCTTAAATGGAACAAGGTATACTTAAAACTGACGCTGATGCGAGCGCCATATGCTGAATGGCTTAAATGGAACAGATGACAGAGCAGATGATATTGTTTACTATTTGCGCTTTAGTTAATTAATCTGTACCACGGTGTAGTATCTATAGGTGAGAGTACGAGATGCGTTGACATGGCTAAGTAACTGGGAAACAAAATGGCGCTAACGCGACCCGTTACCATTTGACAAAAAATGTTTTGCTACAAGATGCACAACAGGGTATGGATCAAACAAAGAGAAATTTAGTCTTTTGAAGGTGCCAAAATGTGTAATTTAGCGGCAGCCAGCTACACTATAATCACAGAAACAGGTACTAAAATAAATTTCTGATTGAAAGGTGTCAATGTCAAGTGCATTTGACATATGTTGTTTTATAATTGTACTGGAAGTATAGAAACATTTTTATATGGAATTTGTACAAAATACATACATAGAACTGACAAAAGATAAAAGGTAATGATTGAAAATATAGAATATTATGCGTTATATATGAATAATTTAATATTTTAAATATTTTGTGTAAAAACCAGGTCGCAACAAAACCTGACATCTAGCGGCACACTGTGTGAACTATCCCAGTTAGCCATTCTTCGTAATGCATTGGAATACGTCGTGCACTCACCTATAGATACTACACCGTGATCTGTACCAATTTATCAGATGCAAAATTTTAAAAAGAAGTATCTATACCTTGTTCCATTTAAGCCATTCAGTATTGTAGAGAAATTGGAGACAAGTTTACCCAATGTAATTTCGGCTATTTAAAACTGGCGGTGATGTGAGCGCCATCTGCTGAATGGCTTAAATGGAACAGAGTGTATACACATTTGGAAAATACGCTAAAATTTATCCAAAGTATTATTCACAAAGATAACTATTCAAGGTCATTTATGAGCCGTCTGATATAATATTACTTGCAGATAACTTCACTGCATTTCGTATCCATAGACGTGCATCGCGAAATATTTACGGAGACATTTTAACTGAAAAAGTAAATGTACTTTATTTGAAAATTTTGATTCTTTTTAAATAATGTTTTCCCAAAGTTTTATTTTCTTCATCTACGTTTTTGCGTAAAACAAAAATATAGACTTGACGTAAACCATAAAATAATAACTTGATTTGAATGTCAATGACACTGGATAAACATTAGTACAGAGGGCAGTATAGTAGATAATTACATGTCTGTAACTCCACGACATACGTCACAGCTATTTTTTGTGTGTTTGAAAGTAATGGCACCATTTACGTATATCTGTCACACCACATAAATTAAATAGACATACGTTAAATGATCTTTCTCTTTCTAACACAAAATGTTGCTAAGCTACTGCTATAAAGTGCTGTGTATTCTTTCTTCGAACAAATTACCTTGAATAGTCATCTTTCGTGAATAATAGTATACCAGAGAAAAAATAAATTGAAAAATGAGTACCCGACCCCATTACCTACTTATATCAAAAGTTACTATCAGCGGGCTGACAATTATATTACCGATTAATTTCACAATTGTAGTTTGGAAATGGCACCGCATAATGTCGCTATCGGGTATGTTCGTATACTTTCGTTGAAATTCGGCTTCTGTTCTTCCTGGTGAAACAAAACTGTTTGAATTTACCTTGGATACGCGAAACGGAAACGTTTAAAATTCAAATAATTTTATGTCATTTGTATATGTCAACGAGATATAATGCAGATTTGCAGGTTTTTATAATCAAAATTTTTGGAAAACATATACCAGGAAGACCGTAAGTATAATCATTAATAATAATTAACACATACTATACTTCAATATTACTTGTGCAGATTATGTATTTTTATTATTGAAATTACAGGAACCGAAATGTGTAAACTTCAAATAGTTCTGCTTACATTTTACCAAAGAAAAACATACAATTTATGTAATTTATGGATATTATGTACCAAATTTTGTTAATAAATTTTTGTAATAATTAATGTAATAACTGTGTATTTTTTGATATTTTATTTTAAATTTTCAGTAAACGTAAAGTACAATTTCAATAAATAAATAATCACGTTGGCTGCTATTTTAATTTTAGTTCTGGATTGGCAACGCCAAGATGGCGCCAAAAACTATATACTTTGTTTTTTACATGTACTGTACCGTCTGTAAAGTGTATAGTCGGTGGTTACTATACTGTATTTCAGATAAGGCGATTTCGGGCGACAACCGTTCACTTGCGGTATGTTGCGTTCAGGTGCGTTCACACATTCGGGCGCTAGGAACAACATACCCGGTATGCTTGGATCAGTGCTCACAGCTGAACGGGTTTGCTAGTCGGGTCAGCTCTCTGTTCACTATTTCTATCTCTTTTTATCACGCATTTTTTTGAAATGTCAAGTCAAAACAGTCGGAGTCGTGGTCTTATGTCAAACATAGTGACATTATTTTCGTTCTCTTTTTTGGACAAATATGGTAAAAACTATCTTTCTCCGTTAATGCATTTTAATTGTCAGACACTATTTTTGACAGTATTAAATGCCGCAGAATATACATAACCTCCAAGCACGGTGTCAACAAGTGAACCATTGATTTTTGGCGCCACCACTGACCATAGCATACCGCAAGTGACCGTAACTGATCCTAAGAAGTGAACGGGTATGTCGCCCGAAATCGCCTATAAGAATAGACTTGGTGGCGCTGAGGAGCCAACCTGTTTTACACCTATAAAACTTATGAATTATATAGTTTTGTTTCGTGTATGACATACTCGTAATTGACAGCTCGAAGCGGCAATATTGATCAATTTTAATTCTTTAGTAAGTAAACAGTTACATTTGTTAAATAGACTATAAAGTCAAAATTTTACATGAAATACAGTATAACAGCATTCGAATAGAGCAATGGTGAACAAACATTGTTTTAGTAAGCGCACCAACTTCAGAGTAGTAGAGTTTTGCAAAAGTTGAGGTTTCAATAAAAATTAATAAAATTTTTCAGGATTTGAATAAGACGTGGTCATATTTTCCGAGAGTTTTGCAGATTTGAAAGATGCATAATTTGTGACAGGAATTAGTCAATGTAAATGTATAACTATTCTAATTTTGACTATTCGTGATGTACATATTAATGTGCTGACCCAAGTCAATATAAATATATTTAAAAATATTGTGTATTCTCCCCTCATTAATGTAAGAGTTGTGTAATTTACTTTGATAAATAAAAACTTTTTTCAACTATAAATTAAATTTCGATCTTTTCCTTGAACATTAAAATCACAATTAAAATCTTAGAGTAAATTACTGCAGTCATAATAGCAGCAAAACAAAAACGGCAGCCACTCGCTACACGAATTTGAATTTTACAGCGGAAAGTGCTAGTATAAAATCTATCATTTATATCCAATTATAATATGAATTATATGAGTTTGCACTATTTTATTCGAACTGAATTTGTAGTATTCATTATTCAGCATAAATAAACAATAAACCTTACTGTTCGTATTTTGCTCTGTTGGTAACGTGCTTTGCTTATTTTGACTGACAAAACGAATAATGACAGTGACGATTACTTTCTACTCGTGCTAATTTTCACATATTTAGATATGAATACATTAATTTTATTTCATTGAATTCAATAACTGGATCACAAGACGGGTGACATTTAAATTTATACAGATACGTAAGAACACAAATTGCTATTAATGTACCTACCATATTTTTCTTTTACTTATCAAAGTACAAAATAAAATAAATAGTCCGAGTGCTTATATAGTCATTATATTTAATTTTTATCTCAAACAACAAGATAAAGTGGGTGATCTTATGTAAAAGATAAACTTTGTATCTACAATTTTTGTAAAGAATTTCGTTCAACTGTGCAAAATTAAAAAAGTATTGACTGTAAAGATGTGCGATATAATAAGACACTATGAATGTGATTACGTTGCTCCTGGACTGTCAGCTCTTCCAGACCCTGGAGATAACTCTCATGGAAAGAAGTGGTACCGAAAAGCGTCGCATAGGTTTGTCCTTGTAACTGTTGTTGTTTTCATAAATTTATCAATAGAAAACGTTGTCATTTATAAATAACTATTTTCTCTAGAGATGTAAGCACAAAATTTTTCCATTACGCACTTCTACACATTATTTTTATTGTTTATCAAAATATAGAACGTATTTACATTTGAAATTTCGTCTTGAAAATGTTAGTGAACTCTTTGTGAATACTATTTGTGGAATAACACTAGTGCGACTGCACATTATCTTAAGCATTAAGCAATATTAACCATAGGTTATCATATATTTCAACAAGCGAGGCGAATATGTGCGGATTGACGCGGTATTTACGACAGTAAGTAGTGAGATGCCAGAAGTATCGCAAGACAAATTTGAGAGCCGCAACCCTGACAAAAAAGGGGCCTTGACAGGGGTGCTACGCGCGCGTGCCTATTCAGCAAACTCCAAGAATGTTACGTTCTCCGACGTCACCTTGTCAGAACTGCGGAAATCCTTCACATCTGAGAATGACTTGGAGTGCTTTTCCGGTGGAATGCCTTCCGTGCAGAACAGCTGGATCGATGCAAGAGATTTATCACACAGGTAGAAACTCCTTTTTTATCTCCTGCCATACCAAGGGAAGTAATGTTTTCGGTTCAAAAATTCATAGTGAGTTTTCGAATAAGAATGATTGCTGTTTGTGTGTATGTGCGATGAATTTTTCCTCCATGATACTATCAAACTTCCAAAAAAAATTAATTTCCGTATTTAAGCTTTCTGCATTCATATAAACATTTTTTTTTTTTTAATTTTGTGTAACATTGTACAACCAGAAGAGATACTTTACTTGAAGCCCACAACAGTTTTTAGTATTTAAGTCTTTTATATCAAGGGGAACAACATATTAGATTTTGGCTCAAATTGATAAACCGGGAGTGATATTTTAATGGAAGTTCTAAACTGATTTTCGTGAAAAAATATATTACATTATGATCCAGAACTTCTCAAATTTGGTATTTAAAACTAGTAAATATAGTTTGAAACTATATATGATAAACCGGAACTGGTACATAATTTGCAGCTCGTAACAGATTTTCGAGGAAAAACATAATAAAATATAATCTAAAATGACGTATTACACTCTTTTCTATTTATTGGAATAATAAATTAGATTGTGGTTACAAACGATCAACCGGAAGTGATACTTTATTTAAAGCTCATTGCTATTTTAAATATGAAATTGGCGGGAGGTCATATCATATTTTTTAGAAACTAGTCACTTTCCTACCCATACGTGTTCTTTGTTAACATTTCAACTAGGTCAATTTGTTCTTGACATTGATGCTACACTTTACACTTCCTGCTCTAATTGTTGCTTAATAAAGCGCGTTTATATACGTGAGATTTCTCCTCGCCTACGTAGGCTTATGATGGAATTTCGGGCAATTAGTAGACGGCCCACACATTCAGTGTAAGTTGTCGTGCACCTGTTAGTTAAACCTTAGCATCTGATAGCACTGATGTTGATTACAACAATGTGCCGTGCATTGTAATAATCTGAGTCACTTGCATCACAATCAGTTGCGCGACGCTCTCTAACAATGAACGGATGCGATCTCAGACGATCTGGGACTAACAAAAATGTTAATTCTAATGGATATCATGAGGCTGATTCTTGGATTCCGCATAATTACAGGTATTTCGCACTATTTTTTGTCATATAAATAAAATCTTATACAAAAAGTATATGTGCATCGTTTTTAAAAAGCCAGATAATATAAATTTTCCTGTTTAACTGTTAAGGTCACGCATTTATTAGGGTTCACTAAATATTTTCGAACATTTCATTGTCATATCTTGAACTTCAGAGATAATATTATTCTGAGAATATTTTTATCAGAATGACAACGTTTGTGTTTCACAATATCACAATGTAGGAAATTTCATGCATCAACGTACCTGTTGATTGATGAATATTCTAATGATTCTATTTGTTTCAGAATTTTTGTAAATAGAAGTTTACACTTGGAAAATATCAAATTCTATGGGTTTGACATGGACTATACTTTGGCGGGTATGTTATAAAAACACGAGCCCAAACTTTTAATAAAAAAAATAATTTTTGGCACAATGAAAAATAAATTCGTAAAATAAAAATCCAGTGCGTATAGTAAAACCTACCTAGCAAGATATAAGGGACAATACTCACAGAAAAATTTGCATAATTTAAGCTGGTATTACTAATTAAGGAGATGTAATCCAATATTGCATGGCGGCATACTTGAATAACATATTAATTTTTTGAAGTTTTAAATCTAAATTTTAAAATAGTCGAAAGAAATTTGTACAAATATCTGACCATTTGAGTAGGTTTTATAATTTGTCTGTTGAAATTGAAAATGTTATGGGTTTGACACGTACCTGTTGTTATTTATATTTATAATCATTTTTATTTAGAGTACAAGTCTCCGCAATATGAAAGACTCGGCTTTGATCTCGTCAAAGACCGATTAGTGTCTTTGGGATATCCACAAGAAATATTAGAATTCGAATATGATCCGTCTTTTCCTGTAAGAGGTCTTTGGTTCGATTCTCATTATGGAAATTTGCTCAAAGTAGATGCGTACGGGAATATATTAGTTTGTGTACACGGATTTGAATTTTTAAAACAGTAAGTTTTAATACAGTGTGGGGCCTAGAAACTTATTTTTTTATATATCGGTGTATAGCAGCGAATATGAAAAAGTAGAGTGTCGTTTCGTGCTGGACATCGTTTATTAATACGTTGCAAGTGTTTATTAATTTTAAATATGAGTGGCAGTGAAAATATCATAACTAAATGCACTGCGTCCAGTAAAAAAATTCGGGAAGAGTTCAATAAAAATAAATACTGCAATAAAAATAAATTTCGATGTTTCACATCTTCAAAAAATTAAGTTTCTAGACCCCCATTCTGTACATATTAGTATAACGGTAGTAAATAATAATTGTTGTTAAAGTTCACAGGTATACGAACTCTATCCGAACAAATTCTTGCAGTTGGACGAAAGCAGAGTATACGTTTTGAACACTTTATTTAATCTTCCTGAGACTTACCTTCTGGCGTGTTTGGTAGATTTTTTCACAAATGCTCCGCAGTACACTCGGGAGCGCGCGGGGATAAAATGCGGCGAACTTTTCATGTCTTTTAAGTCAATTTTCCAAGATGTGCGCGGTGCTGTTGATTGGGTACACATCCAAGGGGATCTAAAGGAGCGTACTATTAAAGATTTAAACCATTATGTCAAGAAAGATGAACGTTTACCAATGTTCTTAACTCATATCCGCGAGTCTGGCGCAAAAGTATTTCTTCTCACAAATTCTGACTATAATTTTACGGATAAAATTATGACCCATTTGTTTGATTTTAAGCATGGGGCGCGGCCCGACGAGCCCCACAGGGATTGGAAAACGTATTTCGATACTATAGTTGTGGATGCCCGTAAGCCTCTTTTCTTCGGTGAAGGGACTATTTTGAGACAGGTTGATACTCGAACCGGGGCCCTTAAGGTTGGTATGTACATGGGAACCTTGCAACAAGAACAAGTATATTCCGGGGGCTCTTGTGACGTTTTCACGGAATTAATTGGTGCTAAAGGAAAAGATGTTTTGTATATTGGTGATCATATATTCGGCGATATTTTAAAAAGTAAAAAAATTAGGGGTTGGCGTACTTTTTTAATTGTACCGGAATTGGTTCGGGAATTGCATGTATGGACTGATAAATGTCAATTATTTGCTGAATTACAATCTCTTGATGTAATGCTAGGCGATATGTATAAAAATTTGGACAGTAGCACAAGGGAAAAACCAGATATATCCAAAATTCGTTCCGCTATCCGAGATGTAACGCACAAAATGGATTTAGCGTACGGTATGATGGGTAGTTTATTCCGTTCTGGGTCGCGTCAAACATTTTTCTCTTCTCAAGTTGTACGCTATGCGGATTTATATGCGTCTTCATATATAAATCTTATATATTATCCGTTTTCGTATATGTTCCGCGCGCCTGCTATGTTGATGCCGCATGAGTCGACTGTGGCGCACGAACAGAGCTTTATTTCTGATGCGGGCTCCGATAATTATATGGGGGAGAATCCATTAAGGCCGGGTCAAAGGATGTTGGAACGTACGCATTCGTTAATTCCGCATGCAAGACCGGAGACGCCCCAGTCGGTAACACATACCCATGATGAGGATTATTCGGATGAAGATAGTGATGATAAGCTCCCGTCTACCACTAATTCTTCTGATATTTAAAGTTTTATAACTATGTTTCATGTTTAGATTAGTTTTTTTTTATTTTGTAATCTATTCATGTTTTTAAATTTTTATTAGTTTATGTAAAAAGATGTAACTATATAGAGAAAGCAATAATATACACTTGTTTTTATTACAATTATTTTAATTATACTTTAGTTTTCGATCAATTTTTGTTGCCTTGACGACCGCATAACAAGTATTAAAACTAGAGAACTGTCACTGTCTCTCCTTTGACATTATTATTTTATTTATTTATGGCTGAACGAATTATACCAGTGAGCAATACACTCGTTAAATATAATAATCCAGTGTTAGTGGTCCTACACGATGAGAAGAAAGTTACAGTCGAGGTAAGTATTGTCACATAATACATAGATATAGATCTAAATATGTAATGGACATTATTTAAATGTATAGATTGATATTCTAAGCGGCGACTAGCTTAGCTAGTCATTCTGCTATTGTAATAAAATGATATATTCTTTGGTTGGAGGACTACTTAGTCACCTGCTTAGTTTGGAATTCGGAATACTAATATTAGATATTTGAATATTTAAAATGCATGTTTCTTTTGTATTCATATTTAGATATTATTTGCAGTCTTGTATTTTAAGTATGGTACGTTTTTCAAACCGGTTAACCATAATTTTATATCCGAATACATTATTTTAAGCGAAACCGGCAATTTTAGTTAGTAAATAACCGGTAACTATTAATCGAAACATTTAAAACCGTTTCTAAAAATAAGAGCAAAGTCGACTTTTATTTATATTTTTTTAATAAAAATAAATATCTATTTAGCGGGCATCTAATACGGTTTATATAAATAATTAGATAAAGACACTCGCCATGTTTCACAAGATTTCAGCATCTACGTTAACCTCTCGGTCATTTTTCAGATGCTGGCCGAACCACAGACGCGATTCGCTCTTATTGGAGCTCATCAGTGTGGTAAAACTGCCCGCTCTTTGCAGGGAGAATGACGACAGTTACACCAGACTGATGAGTTTCAATAAGAGCGAAACGCGTCTGTGGTTACTAACTGGGCTCGGCCAGCATCTGAAAAATGACCGAGAGGTTGATTCAAATGCTGAAATTTTGTGAAACAGCGAGTATTTTTTCTAATTTTTTATTAGACATTGTTTCACCTAAAGTTCGCTACTGTAAATTTGTTATTTATATAAATAAGATTTGTTTCTTAGGGCCAGTATTTCCATCTTCGGGTAAACTGCTGGATAACTTATCTGTCGAATAAATGAACAATATCGCATCAAAAAATGGCATTCAATATAATTTACATCATTTATGCTTTTATTTCGATGCGACATTTTATAATTTATCTGACGGATAGTTATCCTAAACTTTATCCGGAGATGGAAATACTGGCCCTTAGACGATCTTATTGACCGGTTAATCTAACCGATAAAAAGTAAACCGGTATTTGGACAACACCATTTTAAAAATTGCGTTCTCGATTTCGAATAATTATTAACCGTTATCTTTTAAGTTTCTTACACTGATTTTAAGCAATGGAAAATACTGAACTCAGAAGTATTCAATTAAGCCAAAGAAAATTATAATATAAATGTAATAAACTCCAATACCGTTCAAAAATATTGGAACACATTTGAAGAGCTCTTAGCAAAAACATAGTCCAAATATTGTAAATATGAGTTACATGTACGTACTTTCAACGATGCCAAACAGTTTGGTAAAAAAAAAAGTATTTAGTCACAAGTTATGACATTTTAAAGTTTGAATGTTTCTACAAAAATGGCTAATTACTATTTAATTGTTCATCAATGTTTATTTTTCTATTTCTTAACATAATAGTTTTCTAATATTTAAACATGATCCTTTATAAAAGTAAGGAAAGGAGGAAGTTGCTGATTATCTCAAATTAAAAAAAAAATGGACTAGAAAATAATTTGAGTCCATATTACTATATTATTGGACGATACTCTCACTATTTATTTTTCCAAGATTACGCAATATGTACTTACATTTTTTCCAGGAAGAGCGCGACGAATGCGGAAACGTCATCAAACGTCCTCCCGCCGACTCAAAGCGCGAAACTGAAGAAATCCTAAACAACATCCTGCCTCCGCGCGAATGGGAAGAAGACGGCTCATTATGGCGTCAGCAAGTCAGCACAACTCCAGCCACCCGGTTAGATGTCATGAACCTTCAGGAGCAACTGGACATGCGGCTACAACAGCGGCAGGCCCGCGAGACGGGTATTTGCCCAGTCCGAAGGGAATTGTACACGCAATGCTTCGATGAATTAATCAGGCATGTTACGATTAATTGTGCAGAGAGAGGGCTGTTGTTGTTAAGAGTTAGAGATGAAATTAGGATGACCCTTGAGGCGTATCAAGCGCTGTATTGTAGCAGTGTTGCGTTTGGAATGCGCAAGGCACTACTGGCTGAACAAGGCAAGGATGAAATTAAATTGTAGTAGTTATAATTTTTAATTTAAGGTACATTCACAATCACTTTAAACCAGGCTTAATTTACACTTGAATTCGAAATTGTGCCGCTGACAAATTTATGTCACTTACAAGTACTGTTTACTTGTAAGTCAGTAGAATGTTTGACTATTATATTTGTTTCACTCACTCACTATTATTATAATTATTAAACTAAACTGAAATTAAACAACCTCACGCATGCAACCACACGAAAACAAACTAACGTCAAATTCGAAGAAGTGTTGAGACAAATGTGACAATCACAATGCGCATGCAAATTCACTCCCAACTTGAGGTTATGTATTATTTTTAACAATTAACAAAATATTATTAATGTAATTATTAAATGTTAATTAAATATATTAACACATTTGTCTAAGGCCCGGTATTTTTATCTCCAGCTAAACTATTTATTTAATTTTGTTGTCAATTTTTACAACTAAAGCCCGTTTGTGACGTCTACGGAGTGACGTTTGTTCGATGATTTGCACGAAGTTATTAGTTTTAACTTTTTAATCAACTAACTACCACAATAAATTATCAAAAATTTCACTACTAATTGACAGATTTCGTAATACATTGCGCATATTATGTACACTTTATGAAAAAAAAAAATTTTTAATTTTGTTGACAGAAAAAATCCATGATAAAAATCTCTGTATGCGACCGTCTTTAAAGTTCTGTCTCTAATAAGGCTATTGCAAGAATTTTTATATGACTCCTAAGAACTAAAATTTAAAAGATATTGTTCTTTAAAGAGCATCAAATTTGAAAATATCACGAAATATCCATTAGATATTTTACAATGGACCATTCCAATTTAAGGACTATCTCTTTCTATCGCTGCAAATAGTAAGAAAATGGCGCGAACAACTGCCAGTTGGGCTGTCAAACGAAACGTCAAAAATATTGCAGTCATTAAAATACTTGTATTCTCAGTGAAAATTTGCATCGTTAAACATTTTACCTTCAATAAAAGCTTTTGTAACTTATTTCGATAAGATTTTTTAAAGTTATCCGAGATATTCTCACATTTTACGTCTAAATGTTTTAGAATCAAACGTCATAGATCTCAGTTGTTCTTACTATGCGCAAATCCCCATTGCGCATATCTTCTATCTCTTTAAATTGGAAAGGTCCATTATTGAAATTTGTGTAATATTTTGAAAAAGTCACGTGATCTGAAACAGAATGTGATTTCAGAGCACATACAATTAACATGACAAATTATTGCCTACTTTTATTTTTGTAAATAACGTAAACTGTTTTCCTTTGGATCTATTAAATTTTTATGACTCTGTGACGTTATTTTTGATTCGGTATCTAGCAGAATTTTTCAGAAACACTGGGTGGGTGACACCATGTTGCCAAATGACGATTTTATTACCTGTCACAACGTAAGTTAACTTATTTGACGTTTCTCACAATTTGATAAAACTTTAAGCATTTATTTATTTTTTGTTCAATTCCATGGTTGTCGATATTTTCAACGTAATTTTCGAAATTTTCATATTTAATTTCTGTCGTTACAAAGCATGTAAAGATAATTCTGTTTATTGATTTAGATGCAGAATTTTATGCCCTAAAACTTTTATTTGACGTTTTTGTTTAAAATAATTAGGCGAGCCGGAAATTGCAAAAAAACTGATTTCCCATGTTAATCTCCTATGTATATATATATATATATATATATATATATATATATATATATATATATATATATATATATATATATATATATATATATATACTGTATCTGGTTTAAGATTGCAGTGCTACGAAGATAGTAGCAGTTTGATCTTGTTTTCTGATTGGATAATACCCGGATATTATCTAATCAAACAACAAGATCAAACTGCTCCTATTTTTATACCAATCCAATCTTAACCCAGATACAGTATAGTAATAGGTACATCATAGCTCATCGCAATTGTTATCGCACCTACTTTATAAAACTTATACGCTAATTCTGAACAAATCTGCAAGTCATATCTTATAAATCTGTAAAAAAACTGACAAAAACGCATCTATTTTTGTTGGTTAATATAAAATTATACATTAGTGGCAGCTTCGTTGTGATTTTGTTTATTATTTACAGATCTGTAAGACGCACAGATTTATTCAGGATAGTGCCATTATATCCTGTTTTCAGATTTCTATCTGTTCTTCCTTTCTTTTTAAAGAAAAAAAGATTTCTTATTTTGTTGCCACATTTTAAATTTAAATGTTCTCCACATATCACCCACCTCCGCTAAAAGTCAACTGCGCACTATGCACATCTCACTTTATTAATATCTCTCTTTTAATTTAATAGGTCCATTGGCTATGAATGACATACGGTATGTGCTCCGACGTCACAGGAGTGGGGGGTAGTTTTTCTTGACTATTTCTAGCGTCAATCTTTTTATTTAATTATTTACGAAAATAATAAATTATCATTTTTTTATATTACTATGAAAAATATTGCATAAACTTTCATTCAAAATACTTTTTTCAAAATGTGAAACCGGCTCACAAAATTATAGATTGTGACATACGGATTTTATGCTATATTTTTTGTTTTAAGGTGATTCTGAAACATTTATGACGAAATTAAATTTAAATAGGTTATTTTTCACAAGAAAAAAAAAATACTATCTGTGAGCTGAAATAGTTTCTTATGAGAATGAAAACTGCAGTTCCAAATATTATTTTACACAAAAATAGCGTTTATGTTAAAGGAACTGTAAGATTATTTTACTATAGAGAGCAGGTAGAGGAACGATTCAATGAACAGAGCGGTGCACGTGATGGCCCGTTGGCATCCAATATTATAAAGCAAACAATGAGCGATTTGCCGCTTTGTAATAATTGCGATATTTATAGTTTTATTGCTGGACCCGATAGTCAATTTTTTCACTAGTTAGTCGCTTTCTTAGTCGAGCGCTTAATATACCTGCCAATGTTTTTTATTTTGATATTATATTTACAATTTAATTTACCTAATAAACCTAAACGCTTAAAAATTTAGACCATCTATTTGTATAAATTCTTTTATCTAGCGAAAATTTTGTATGATACTGTCATGATAGAACCACCTTAACTAGCAGTTAAAATATTATTTAACCAAAGATGAGAAAACCGGGCCTTAATAGTTTATATGTGCAATCTGAACCCGAAGTGCGTTGGGTTCAAATTTTAAGCTAGCATAAAATCGCGCTTCGATTGTGAATGTACCTTAACCAACTTTACTGATTGAATAAAGGGAAGGCGGACCTGCTCGCTGAGGTTGAGTGCTTGAAGACCGTAAAGCGCGATCTTGAAAAGCACGTGATGGAACTCCGCTTGAAGGCGGAACAAGTTGAGCGAAGGGCCAACGAAATCCGCGACGCTGAGGACAAGAAACACGTAGAAGAAATAACATTCCTCAAGAAGACGAATCAACAGCTGAAGGCTCAACTTGAAGGAATCATCGCGCCCAAGAAAACATAATCGCCTAGATAAATATCTCATCTTCGTTTTTATTTTATATACACATTGTCGCTTCAATCAATTCATTCATCATTTCTTATTTTATAATATAAATTTGATAAAAATTTTATAAATACTTTGTTATCGTTACTTTGAAAATTGTCTTAAAAGATACACAACATTATCATATCCCGTAATTGCACCTATTCAACATAATACAATTACTTATTTATATTAAAATAATTAAAGAAGTTCAAGAATGTTTAAACATATTAAATACTTTGTACAACAGTCAACACATTAAAATAGAGAATAATTTATCTATAATATAATAATTGCATGTAACATGATTAGTAATAAAACCCATACACCGAGTCAATGTCTTAAGTGTCGAACTATTAACGACGTCACAAAACGGTTTTTATTCAGACAAATAACCAGGTAGTATGCTTCCAACTTTGTATCCGGTTACTAGACAAATTTCTGTCAAATTAATCGCTTAAAATTTGACCGGGGCAAGAAACCGATTTAAAAAACTGATTATTACAACTAATTACAAAAGAACTTGGCTTGGAGAATGTCAGTTTGCAGCACTTGATTTCCCCGAGAGGCGATATTCCTTGACTCGCGCGCTAATCAGATTTAACACCGTGCATTTTTTTTTCTGTGGGGTAGTCTCAAAGCAGAGGAACCTGCAAACCCTAAAGGAGGCAATCCGCACAGAAATCCACCGTATACACTAAGGGCTCGAAGGAGTTATGCGAAATTTCTTCAGTCGCTATGACGAAAACCACTTGTCCGATACTATTTTTAAAACCACATGAGGTAAAACTTCCCATGTTGTAAGTTTAGAATGTGAAAATATATTTTTTTAACGTGTATTTGTTTTTTTTTTTTTCACCTTTAAAATTAGCGCGAAATTATCGTGGAAACTACAGCAATTTATTTACTTTCGCTGCTTGTACGGTTTTTGTCGCCGTCGGTGGTACAGTTGCAAATCTTACCACAGGACTGACGCATTAAACGCGAAATTTTCGTCATTGCCACCGCTGCAAATCTTTCGCGTTGTTTGAGAAAGCCTTTAATCTTATTTTAACACCCTAGAAAAGTCAATTTAATCGATTTAAATAGTAATCCGTTTTAGAATAAAAACCGTTCAAATGATGGGTGGTAGCATGAATTGTGATTAGGAGATAACTTGTAATGTTTTAACTCTTTAATAAAAGTTGCGTACAATTAATATTTCTATATCTGTTATTTGAAGTATTTTTCTCTAAAATAAACCATAAACGATTGAAAGTTAAAACACTGCTAGTCATCTCCTAAAACCCGATATTCCCGAAATTAGTTAACCATTATATTGTTTGCCCTGTATTTCATAAATATTAATCTTCTACAAGATAAATAATATCTTATAAAATAAAATTGCACCTAAACATCTAAAAATTAGGATGTATATTTGTAAAAAAATATTTTAACTTAAGTGACAAATTTGTCTCGTCATTCTGAATAAAAACCGCCTTTACTATTCGCGTGTGTGATGTGTATGTGTGTGAAAATGGAATAAAACTTAATTTAAGTAAGTAAGGGATACTTATGATGGAAGAGCTGTCTCGTTCAGTGTTTGGCCTTCTTGGACCGTTTGCGCTTTTTCTTCTTCCCGCTGTTCGTGTTGTTTGAGGGAAGAGGAGACGTCGGGGTGACCGGCTCGTCGTCTTCCTCTTCCTCCATGTCGGCTATTGCGTTCCCGTCTGGGGTTGTCGGCGTTGTAGGAGTTGTTGGGGTTGTTCCACTGCCGTTTACAGGAACGGGAGGAACTTCGGATGACAACTCCAAAGAGATTATTTTTTCTTGGAGCGTTTCAACCTTTAAAATAAATATATTTGGTATATTTTACAACTATTATTAATAGGAGTTGGTTGGTAGATGCCAGCTAAATAACCCAAAATAAAGCTGCAAACAATATATTTAAATATTTTTTCAAATGTATTTCATAAAAGTGTCAGTAATTGTAATTTAAAATAGTAATTTTAATTTAAGAAGCCCAGGTTTGTGATAGTTCGGCCGGCTTACATTTTCAAAACATACATAAATGGTGAGAGATTTCCACAAAATTCTTTAAATATAGCCTTAAAACTTACAAAAACTGTGGATCAAATAACGGTTGTTAGTTCGACCGGCATTAAATCTTTTTATCTAGTCCAGATTTATCTTCTACCGAGATCCTTTACTTTCGGCACAATGAAAAACTTCGTAAAAATTCAGAGCGTACAGTAAAATCTACTTTGGAAGACTTGCATGGGACAATACTCTAACAGAAAAAAAGTGCAGGGGCTTATGGACACAATGTCTAATAGAATTAAACCCAATATTAATGGCAGGATACTTGAATATCATACGAAGCCTGTCTAAAAAGATTCAGACTTTCAATTTACCCGCGCAAAATAATGACGGTAGGGTGATGCCACGCTATCGGGTGCGTCATTCGCTTCTTGGTAGCTGCTGTATGAGATGTTGTTCCAAGTATTCGTCGGATTTCCGATTCGCTCGAAATGACTGAACGTCAATGTTGCTGCATCAAGTTTTGTCAAAAGCGCGACAGGTGCAAAGCAAAATCAAGGTGATGCTGTCTTCTTTAGCCGTGGAATTGTGCATCACAAATACGCACCGGAAAAACAAACAGTGCCGAAAGAGTACTATCAAGAAGTTCTCCGCCGTCTCCGTGATGCAGTTCGGTGCAAAAGACCAGACTCTGGACGGCAAAAAACTGGCAGTTGCATCATGACAATGCTATAGCTTATTCATCGCACCTGAGCGAGACTTTCGGCAAGCTCCCTACTCTGCAAACATGGCTCCTTGCGACTTCTGGTTGTTTCCGAAATTAAAGAATCCCGTTTTCAGAGAAGAGGAGATAATGCGGAACGCGACAGCGGAGTGCAGACCATTCCAAAAAATTCTTCCAGCAAACTGTCGGTAAGCTGAATATGTAGAGGCGCAAGGGGGCTACTTTGAAGGGTACTAGGGTCCCAACCCTGTCAGGTACGCAATATTTTTTTTACCAGCTGAAGGTAGGATTTTTTTAGAAAGACCTTGTATTCAGTTTTTACAAGTTTAAAATCTATATTTTAAACTAGTCGAAAGAAATTTATAGAAATTTCTCTCCATTTGTGTAGGTTTTATAATTTGTTGAAAATGTAACCCGGCCGAACTATTATGAGCCTGGGCTCGTACAATAAATGCTACGTAAACTAAAACTGACTATTTGAAACTGTGCCCAAAGAAATATCAAAGTTTTTGCAGAAAAAAGTTAATACTAATCGTCAAACTGAATAATTAATTGCACGTTTGATGTTCCCTTAAAAAAAAGCAGATGGCATTCGTCTGCCATTCGGAGTTATATATCCGGGAACTCGTCCTAAATATTAAATTCCAAATAGAAAAATGCGACATTGAACACAGCCTTTTATGGATGACAATAATTTCTGAAATGCATTTGTAAAATGTATGTTAATAAAATGATAAACGTTAGTAACTAACCATTGAGTGAAGTAAGTGAGCAAGAGACATGTCAGACACAAAGAGCAACAGAAATAAAAAACAAGTTTTGTGAATCATGCATCATGCTTGGTGTTGTAGCTGTGGAATCGCCATTGTCTGCCCCGGTGCCTTTCTGCCTCTTATACCTCTCTCTCGATCAGCTTCTCCACATACTCCACGGTGCGCACGCGCAGCTCGCCCGTCGACTCGTCCACGTACTCCTCGGTCTTGCGCGTCACTTTCTCGTCCACCACTTTCTCGGATTCGCGGACAGTCGTGCTGCCGGGTACGCTGCGCACCGACAGCTTGGGGAAATCAGCGCTAGAAGGGCGCAAAGCTATCCCCCCGCGCAACTAACAACAGATAGAGGTTTATATTTTCCCGCCACCGAACAAGACATTCACAAATGTTATTTGTTGATGAGTAGTGTTAGTCTGTTATAATGTTTGATGTGGAGATAAATATTGAAATCAATATTTGTTTAAAGGAACGCACTATGGAATGTATTTTGTGGGACGAGAAAGGCATCGCAAAAAAAAGGAAATTTCTTAAAAAAATATTGATCAAATATAAGACTTCAGACGTTCTATAACCTTTTCAACTTCAATTTCAGAAAAAAGTAAATTTAATTTCAGAAAAATAATATCTATCAATTTACCTTTTCCGAAATTGAATTTACTTTTTCTGAAATTGAAGTTGAAATGGTAGTCTCGCGGCATTTTAGCCGATTTGAATTTTGAATCCAGGACCTAACTATGTCTATTTTAGTAGAATGTCTTGTTAGTCTTCAACGAATACAGAATGTTTTACAACTTTGGGTACAAACTTTAAGGGTATATAGTACTGATCAAAATATGTCTAAAGCTTAATCAACGTGGATCCGATCTTCAATAGTTTTCGAGATATAAGGCAGTGATAAATAAGTTTTTAAGAGGTTTACTTCTGCTATCTTGCAAACTATAATAATTACAACTTCGATTAAATGCGACTTTTTGTTTATTTTTGAGGTCATGTTACATGTGATTATTTTGGTTTTAAAAAAAATCAGATAATTGTACGAAGTAAAATATTGTGGCGACCTTGATCAATATAATTTTTAAATAACTTCTTGTATATTAGAAATTGAGATAATATAGTATTTTTATAGTTTATTTACTGGCATAGACAAAATTTTGTTCAATCATTTTATTTGTCTTTCTTCGATTCTAATATAAAATCGTCTCTTTCTCGGAAATTGTTGAAGATCAGAACTATGTTGAATATCTAAGCTTTTTAACTCATTTTGGTCAGTACTATGTATATGCTTTTGAAGTTTGTACCAAAGTTGTGAAACGCCTTATAATTTAAAATAAATTGTGAAAACATCATATTAGCCATCGGGATTCGAACCTAATACCTTGATGGCAGAAATGATCTTCCACTTAGCATAAACCTGCCATGTATCTGTCAATTGAAGATTACCCTTATAAATGTTCAATAACTTAAATCGTTCACGATCACAAATTTTATAAAAATAACTTGTGTAAAACAGTTTGTAAAATAGTAATTTATAAAAAATATATGAAAAACTCAATTTGAGTCGCGAGAAGACATTACGCGGAGTGTGAAAGCCCAGCTGTACTCTTATTCCAAAAAGGCACTCTAATAAAAATAAAACAATAATTTGTAAGGAAATAATAGTTTTAATTTCCAAATGAATAATTGTACTTTTCTGTTGTAATTGGAAGGTTTTATTGGATAAAAAGCTTCAAATGTTGTTTAAAGTTGTTTATTATTATAACAACCAAAAGACGACGTTTCGGCACATGGTTATGCACTTTTCGTTGAAGTTGGAATAAATCGCCGCTCATTTTATTCAATTCAGAATAATTTTAAAACCTTTCAGATGTATTTAAACCAGGTTCAAGTAGTCCTAAACAATTTAACACAGTTTAAATAAAATAATTATACATATCATCGCAGCATATTATTCATTGCTGGGTGTGCCAATCTGCAGATATCGGTAATGATAACAATTTAAAACAGTCCTCAATAAATAAGAGACAATTTCTGATGCTCTCTCTCTCTCGTTCAGCATTATTACTGTTTTCATAGCGCATTCCCTAAACATATTGAATTTAGTGTCAGTGTGTCATATATTGTGTTACCTCATCTGCAAGAGCCGTTGGCGTGGGTGGCGGTGTAGGCGTAGGACTAACCGCTGCGGCATTCGTATCTGTATTTTTTGCAGCCGCTCCAACCATATCACTCATACTTTTAATAACCATTTGCGCTTGTATGGCATCTTGTTCTAAAGATTTCAGTCTGGCTTGTCGCCACGCGGCTCGCTTTTCAGCTCTCAGCGCGCGTTCTTCAGCGGGAGACAAATTAAGATCATCTTCGTCTGTTAAAAGACCTTCTTCTCTAAGACGGTCCTTTAAGCGTCGCTCGGCTTTTGCTGTTCGAACTACGCCGATATTTACAGCGCTTGCTTTGCTTCTGAAGATAAATATGGGAACGATTTTAGCTATCACCAATTAAATCGGTGTTGAATTTTATAATTAATATCGTTTATACTCAAAATAATGGATCTGTCACCAAACAATACCAAAACGATTCCTTAAAAATTAATGTAAAATTCAGGTAATATTATCAATTATCAAATAATGAGGTTAATATTTAAAATAATATGATCGCCCTCAAAACTATCTCCAAATTATTTGAAAATAGTAAATATAAATATGACCCGAAAATAGAAATAAACATAAATTGAATGTTTTTGTGGAAACAATTTGATAAAACGGTACTCCACTTCGCTCCTTATTGGCTCCCATCAATGCTTAATATAACATCCCAACTTTTCAGGGACGACTACATTAACCGTGGTTTTAACTGCGATGAAGGCGGGGCTGGAATTTAATCTTGGACAAAAATTAGTTCTGTTGGACCCTTTGTTATCAGCTGATTCTCTCATATTTTGTGAAGACCATTCACTCATTAACTCTGAAGCGACTGTCAAGAAACGCGACAGTGGCAAACGTTCACGGTGTGTATTCATCTTTTATTTGGTGACAGATCTACTATTCTGAGAACGAAGTTACTATTTAGGGACAATCTATTATTTCGAAAACAAGGCTTTTAATTCAAGGGATAAATTATGGTAATAAAGCTTTTATCTTGTATACAAAATAACATTAATTTGGGCATTTGTACCCTTTTAATTAATCTGAGAATAAAAATATTTCGTAAGGATAGATCGATTAATTAGAGGATACGATTTGGACAGATATAAACTTTTATTCTCAATAAATATTATGTAGAGGAGCTAAAATTAAATGTATTTGACTTACTTTAATGATGCGGTTTCGAAATCTTCGGCGAATTCGTCGTCCGCTTCGTCCATTCCGGCCCATGATTTTATTTCAGATCTTGACAATGAAGCTATTTTCTTTTCTTCCTCGGCTTTTAACTTTTCCACTTCATCTTGGCTAAGAAAACTAAACTTCTTATCTGTTGAAAAAATAACTGTTAGATCGGTTTATAATTGAGCTCTTAGCAAAAGCAACCTTAGTTATTTTTTTTAAATTTCAGGTACTCAAAGAAACAAATTTATTTACTGGATGTTCAGAAATAGAAAAATAAACATTAATGAATAATTAAATAATAATTAGACATTTTTAGGGGAAGTTTTAGTAGACACTCAAACTTTAAAATGTAATAACTTGGGACTAAGATACTTTTTGCGAAAAACAGCTAAGCATCCTTAAAAGTACTTTCTGCTTTTGAAGTCGAATAAAATAAAAAGTATTGCTGATTGATAAAATTTATTATTGGATAATAAAAGTACTTAATTTGAAGTTAAATCATGAAATTTTAAACAAAACATCTTTAAGGTGGTGGCCACTGTTCTTTATGCACTCACGATACCGATTTATAATGCTCCTCTCTACACGTTCTAACATTCGGGCTATTTCCTGCCGAATACTATTTTATTCAGCTGAAGCACGGGTGTAGGACGGTGTTTGTAAACCTCTGCCTTGAGATATCCACATTGAAGAGTTGTGACGCATCATCTTGATTCGAGGTGATATCCCGTAGGCGGCACGCTCTCCCACTCTAACGCCATGTGTTTTTTATGGAGATATATCAGGGCAGAGGTTTACAAATACCGACACGTACAAACTTGCGTCAGCTGAAGAATCTTATTCGGCAGGAAATAGTCCGAATGTTGGAACGTGTAGAGAGAGAAGCTTCAGAAATCAAATAAATCAGTGCATAGAGAACGATGGTAATCACCTTCAATATGTTTTATTTAAAACGGCATGACTTAAACAAAATAATTATATCATCACGGCATATTACCCATTGCTGAGTGTGCCAATCTAAAACTTTTAATTATGTTCTTTTATTCTCCAAAAATAAACTTTCTCTTTTAGCAATACTTTTTATTTTATTCGCCTTCAAAAAAAGGAGTCCGGAAAGGAGCTTTAGAAATCGGTTGCATCAGCACACCGTGCGCCAGCCAACTGCTGTGATGTGCTGAAAAGTGGAGGGGATAGCCTACCGGCCTTCTGTATAGTAAGGCCTTGATGTAACTCATATTTACTATATTTGGACTATGGTTGTTCTTGCCAAAAGCTTTTCAATTTGTTTGTATGGGGTCGTACCTGATGATTTTGGTGAAGGTTTGTGGCTTTCCTCCATGGCATTTTCAAAGAACTTCAGTTTATCACTGACTGACATTTTCGGCGCAGTCGTCTTAGGTGATTGTGGCGGCTAGTTAGAATTATTTACATTTCAATACATGCCATTCACATAATAAATAAATGCTATGTACGTATGTTAAGCTATTCAATTAATTCAATTTTAAACAAACTAAATTTAGTAATCTACATCTACATAGCTACGTATGTAAGTCTAAAGAAGAAGAACCCACCTGGAGTAGGTACTGGTGTGGTGTGGTCTGGGAGCCTTGGGGCGCATGCGTGTTAGTGGGGAAGTGCAAGGAAAGGCGGTATGGTTTCGGAGGGGGCGGGGGCGGTGCTGGCCGCAAATCCGGCGTCGACGCATACATCACTTCCACATCTAGAGGCTGCGGAACGCTGCACGGCGCGGGGAGATGACCATACGTGGCAGTCGCAGACAGACGTCCCTGCTCGGGCGCCATCATATTGCCGATTAAAGAAATGGGGCTATGTTGTGACTCCACCACGAGGGGGAATTCCACCCCGTCGTGCAGAGATGACCTCGGGGGTAGAGTCTGGAGGTTAATAGGCGGGGGTTCTACAGGCTCAGGAGTAAGAGGTTCTTGGTCTGAATCGCTAGGGCAGTTGACTATCGTGGGAGTTTCGTTAAATTGTACATGTTGTACATGCGCTCGGCGCAAGGCAGGGGGCAGCGTGGAGCTTTTAGGTTCGCGGACTTCATGCGAGGGGGATTTATTGGGTTTTGGGAGGGTTGAGGAAACATGCGTTATGTCACTTGGGTCTCGTCTCAACACAACCTGTATACCCAACCCCAAAACAATCATTAGTACTATACAACTATACACTACTTGGGCTGTGTCCGAAAGAAGCATTTTGACATTTAGGACGACATGTGTAGGTTTGTTTGGGAATGAGAAAAGTGCAATATTATACAATATTAGTTGTTTTCTTTTTGGAATATTTTGGTTCAACTAAGTTGATAAATGTGTTGAGATGAACTGAGTTGAGATGTATAGTCTTCACTTCATTGAACTAGTTTCTTTTTATCATTTATAGAATCTTTTCATAAGGCAACGTAATTCATAACTCAGTTGAAAAAATAATTTGAAGTAGGAGTTTCCAAAAAAAAATATTTATTGGATATCAATGTTCATCATGTATAAGTAATATTAAGGTGAATATAATCGTTAATTTTACGATTATTTCCCTAATATCAAAATGAAACTTCAATGCATTTAAATCGAGCGCACAAAATTCAATATCAGCCATGTTTGTGACGTGTTTGGAATTGGAAAATGCTATTGGCTAATGGCTGTTAGAACCGCGCAAGCCAAGGGCGTGTATCGCCTCCGCCATGTTATCGCTAGTTTTCACATGACACAAAACAACGTACCTAGCGCGTTTGTCATATATCCGTCTCACTCAGCTCGGACACGTATGTTCTCGGCGTAGAAGACGCACACGCGCTTTCGATTTCTTGGGCCTCATTTATTGAAAGTAATAATTTTTTCGGGTATATTAGACTTTTCGATGAAAATATAAAATACAGGTCTAATATTTTTTAACAAATTAAATTAAAAAAAGAACTTGGAAACCCCTAGTACGTATGTCGTCATACACACATAGCTCAGTTAGGACCAAAAGAACAACAATTTTTGAGTGTATGTGAAGTTCTGAAATGAGCTGAAAACGAACTGAGATTCTAACCAAAAATAATACAGTTAATATAATATTATACAGTAATTCGACGTCTACTACAAAAAACTCGTGTGGATTTCGAAAATTGAAGAGATTTAAGAAAGAGGAAAATAAGATTTGGCATATTAGGAATATAGAAATGCAACTTCGCACACAGCCTTGTACAACTACGCTCAACACCATACTAATATGTACTTTTCTTGTTAATTTAGTTTAGTTAGGTTTCATGCAATGCACAAAAAATAAACAAAACTATTGTATAAGAATAAATATATATAGATATATATTATTATAGTTCTTAAATGTACACATTATACATATAGTAGATGAATGAAATTTAAAATTTATTTATAAAACAGCAATATTGTATTCACCCGTTGGACACAGAACACGAACGATAACGAACAAAATAAATGAATGATTAGTTGTCACTAAAAGGTATTTGTTGTCAACAATAACGTATGTAATAAAAGTTTTGAGAAAAAGTTTAGACCTCTTCATCAAAATGAAAGAATTTTTTAATGAAACGTTGACAAGGGGTTGTTTCTATAAACTAAAGAGATAAAAAATCTAATTTTACAACAATGACAGGTGACCATTATCTTCAATGCGACGCAGTTTTTTAATACCTTGTCTCATTTGTCTATGAACGATGTTAAATCTATTTTCCGGGTCGTCAGAAACCTGCCATTATTGAATACTTTTCTGTTAAGAAACGCCCAAAAGTCTTTAATTGCAACATTTGGGGGATTATATTCACTCTCTGTTTTCCATAAAATGTTGGCTCCATAATGCTCTGCAGCATCTGGAGATTAGCTCAAGCTGGGCCGAATGGGACGCAGTCTATTTGGTTACATTTACATTATTTCTTTTTCGAAATTTTAAATCATTTCTGGCCAAAGTTCTGCTAAAAATCATCTTTAAAATTCTAAATTGTCGAGTTAATTTGTGCAATGACGTTCTAACTTTGTCTTGAGCTCTTTAAATGAGCCTGCTGATTCGATTTGGCGGCAAAAGTTCGGGTCGCCCACTTTTTGGTAAATTAATTCATGCTATACTTTCTTCACATTCCCATATAGATCGGTAAATTGTCGCCTGTCCAATCTTTTGATCAACCAAAAACGTTAATAATTTAACGTTTCGGATATCTGTCCAACTAACCTATAGATAGATTTGCGTATTTCAGATTTGTATATCTTTCAAAACTTTTTCTGGCAACTTTAACATGGTATACTATAAAACGATCATTATATAGGTATTTATTATGTCCAACTAGATTAGACCTTATTTAGTATTAAATTTGGAGCGTAAATTTTTTCTCAAAACTTTTTACATACCTTAGAACATCTCTCGAAACTCGTAACAATCAATCAGTCAACAAAGAAGGAAACAGCCGACCAGCGGAACTTTAATTTTATTTAGAATCTGATATAACGAAGAATCTGAATCGAGGCTGCGTTCAGCATATTTCTGTTTCCGTTTCTGGCTTGGTGCTCAATCATACCTTTCAGTGATTCAATTAGTATATACTCCTTACTGATATTTTGTTTGTATTGTTTGTGTATGTATATATATCAAATATTATTAAAAAAATATTTAAAATTTTTTGGCAATGTTAATATACCCTAATCATGATCCCATATCAACGACTAACACGTATAGTTTTTTTTACGTACGAGACCAAACCCGTAATATTTCGGCCGGTTTACATTTTCAACAAACAAATTATAAAAACTGCGCAGGTGGTGAGAAATTTCTACAAATTTCTTTCGACTAGTTTAAAATATAGATTTTAAACTACAAAAACTGAATATGTTATTCAAGTATTCTGCCACTTAAGATTGGGTTACATCGCCTTTAATAGAAATTCCAACTTTAATTCTTTTAGGCACTGTATCCCTAAGCCCTGCAATTTTTTCTGGGAGTATTGTCCCGTATGTCTTGCAAGATAGGTTTTATTGAACGCACTGGATTTTTAAGAAGTTGTTTTCCATTGTGCCAAAAGTAAAGGGTGTCGGTAGAAGCTAAATCTGGACTAGAAGATGACCCTTAAAATAGCGGTCCAACTATTATCACCAGTCATTTGACCAACAGTTTTTTATGTTTTGTCTATATTTAAAATGGCCGAAAAATGTTGTAGAAATTTCTGTGTGTAGGTTTTATAATTTGTTGAAAATGTAAACCGGCCGAACTATTATGTGTTTGGGCTCGTAGTTTTTTACGTACAGTGACTTAAATAATGAACGACTCTGTATGGAACATTTTTAACAACAATGTCAAACAATGGACGATGCAACAAACAAATTGCCCACATGGTATATACATTTTCATAAGTGTCATGTATAGTTTTATGTTTGTAATGCAGTTTCAGTCTTATTTACGATACGAATATTTAATAGGTAAGTACATTTCTTACAAACGACGATTCAGTTTATACTTTTTATAAGTGAATGGAAAACGTATGAAAATGTATATAGGATTACGAATAACACCAACAATAATCCCTCTCAATAATGTCTAGTAGGTCATTGTCGTTTCTTCACTGGAATTGTTATTTTGTCTCAAATTTGGATTTTACATGTTGCTCCACCGTAAAAATGAAACAATGGACTATTCTACAACTTTTTTTATTTTTTTTTTCTGAAACTACCTCTTGCGGTATTTTCCATTTAATTTATTATTACAAAATAACAGGTTAAAGGCAGGTTTTATAAAATGCACTTATCTAAAGTAAATTTAATGAAATGAACAGATGTGATGTAATTTGATTTTTTGAGTTTAATGTTTTAAGAACATGAATATTACTCGCGTTCAGCTGGGCTAGCGTTCGACCAGCAAAATTAAAGGTTCGCTAGAATCTAGCGCTGACAGCGCTAGAAGAAATAGCTAGCGAGAAATATTTTGCTAAAACATCTAGCAAAGTAGCGGGTAGCTGCATGCGTCAAGTTTGGTTGCACGAACATAATTTTCTAACAAATTTATTATCTGGTTATGGTTAACAATATTTACTTCTAGTGATCAGTTCAAGTAATTTCTATTTCAAATAAAGTCTGCAAGCTTTCAATACAATTCAGATAGAACTGTCAGTTATTTTCTTACTTTCAACAACGCTAACAAACATCGCTATATTTTTGCTAAGCTAGCGCTATCCTGGCTATACGCGAGCTGATTCAAAGTTGTTCAACTTATTAAATTTACTTTGAGTAAATCTAAGGGTGGGTAGCACAACTAGCAAAATGCATTTGACTTGATAGTTGTCATTTCACGCGTCATATTTAACACAAAATTACTTTTTTGTATTAAATACGACGTGTGAAATGATAACTATCACCTATATGCATTTTCTATTCGTGGGTTAACCCGTGCAAATCGGTGAGTTATTTTTTGACCCGAGATTAGCTGTCAAATAGGCTGGAAACCCTCTGTTTGTGTATGTAACCAATATACCTATAAATAGTTAGTTTTATAGGTATATTATGTAACCCTGGGTTAGCGTAACTTGAGGGTTAACCCACTTTCATGCAATCCACCCTAAGAGGAGCATTATAAAACCGGTTCTAAGTAAATTCATTTTGATAGATTTGGATATTTTCAAATATTATTTAGGGGTATAAATAATTTAAATAAAACAATTAATGATTTCATAAGACGTTAGCTGTTTTCTACTGAATTTCATTTTACGAAGATGCACGAAAAAAAAAACTGTATAATTATGAATAGAGCTTAAACGTAGTCTCGTTCTCAGACAAAATTATGTACGTTAGGGCTCCGAATTTAATCCAAAGGTAATCATTGAAAAAAAAAATCGACTTATGACCTTTCGTCCCGGCAGTGACGAATGTAAATATTTAATAGGTCGCTAAATGATAACCGCTAACAAAACGACAAACCGGTAAAATTATTTCAGGTTATTCGAAAATGGGGATAAATTTCTTATCTGTGGTGTAATTAGGTGTTAACAATTACTCATATAGAATTTATTCTTACAAAACCAAGGTTTCAGGATACATTTATTTTTTTGAGTCGCGGTGCCAGTGTTTCATTTTTTGGTGGAACAAGATGCAGTGTTTGATATTGGTCCCAAATTTGTGGACAAACAAATAAATAGAAATAGTAGTAGTTTGTTAAGTCGTCAGGTAAAAATTAATTAATAAATAGTTAAATGCATTTTGGTTGGGACTTCGACTCGACTTACAAAAGTACTTCAGACTCTTGCTATGGCTGATGTTGGGCGGTGGGCTGCGGCTGAAGGCTCTGCAACCAGCATCATCAACACACATCAGTCTCGTAAGTTAATTTAACGGAATTGTACTGTACAACGCCAAGACATGCGGTTAACCAGAAACATGCTGAACGAGCACGAGCACGGGGGCACGGATACGGAATACGGGGCGCAGGCGCATTGCGGGCGCTCTAATAACTCGGCCGCTCCAAAGCCACTCAACTCAACAAATTATAAATAACAAATTATACATATCAAATATAGTACATAGCTGGGGTTCACACACATTTCTATAAACTTGCATATATCTCTAGCTTACATGTTTCAATAAAATGGACATGCTTTATTTTATAATTTTGATATTTTTACAATATATTTATCTACTTTTAATAAATAATTAGAAAAACACCCGCCATGTTTCACAAGGTTTCAGCATCTGAATCAACCACACGGTTATTTTTCAGATGCTGGCCAAACAAAGAGACGACAGTTGCACCACAATGATAAGCTCCAATAAGAGCGAAACGTATCTGTGATTACTGACTGGGCTCGACCAGCATCTGAAAAATAACTGTGTGGTTGATTCAGATGCTGAAACCTTGTAAAACATGAGGAGTGTTTTTTAAAATTAAGTATTATACAATGTTTTACCGACATTTCGCTATTGTACTTTGTTACAGTCTATCTTTTCCTGCCGCTACCCTTAGTAAGGGAATTATAGAAATTAAGCTAAATATTTACATTTATAAGCAGATTTTAACTTTTTTACGATACTGTTTGTGTATATTTTTATTTAAAAACTACCAATTTGAAAGTTTTAATAAATATTCTAATTTTGCACTAAAATGGAAAAAAATCCGGCTAAAGTCTAAAATACTACCACTCAAGAATTTTATTTTGATGGTTATCCATAGTTGCAAAATCATTAAAAACACTAAATTCCACAAAACTTAGAACGCAGAAAACAATATTTATAGTGATTTTGGCATATCTTCTGCAAAAAATTCTTATAAAATGAATGTAACCACCCGAGGTTCGTCAAAATGAGTTCTGTGCGTTTAGGTACCGTTATATTATTTTTTGTTTTTAAAAATTTGTAATCTAAAAAATCACATTATTCACATACAGTTTAAAACACTAATAATTATTTTGGCGGATTTCGTCAAATTTAGTTCTGGCAATAGATTACGGTTCAAGTATTTTTTGAAAATTTGCAAGCGAAGAAGACAAAAGTCAAAGTACAGCATGTAGAATAGATAAAATCTGACTTCAATTTTACAAAAAAAAAAAAAAATCTACTTCCGCGCTCCAATTTTGTTTGTAACTAAAAGAAAACGTTACAACAAAAAAAAAATTGAATTTCAATGGTGATAGGTATTCTAGAATCCAGCCCAAATCTGTCGTACTATATTTGAAGCAGTAAATAGTTATTCTTAGAAAAATACGTTTAAATATTATTTTTTCGTAATCAACAGCCTGTATAATCGTCTAAACAAATTTATAAAATAATCCATTTTAACAAATTTCGTAGGCTGTTTTTAAAATATCACTAAATATGTTTCCATGAAATAAGCATTAAACGCCGTGATTTTTCTTCGTTTATAGTTTTATAGAAATGTGTAGAATCCCACTATAAATAATGTAGTAAGAAGCGAGGAAAGTTAAGGGTGAGACAAGGAAAAAGGACGCTTATAAACTCAGACTCACCGTTTGCGGCTGCGTTTGTGGCTGCAACTGCGTCTGCGGGGCCGTATCTAGAGTATGTTTACTCATCACAATCGTCGTCGTTTTTAATTCGGGCGCTGGCGATTTCGGGGGCACTAAATCAGACGGCACAAGCATTTCAGCAGCACGCACCACCTCCAGTACTTTTTCAGGCGTTGATTTCGGTCTCGCCTCCACAAGAGACATGGACAAGTCATCATCGAGAAGATCCTCAAGATGAGACGGCGTAGGTTGCCTCAATCTTCTCTCTTCCTCTTCTTCTCTTTCGAATTGCACTAACTCATCTCGCATGTTCTGCTCTTCGCGTTGCGTGGCTGACGAATCGTCATCATCGCGGTCTAAACTCGAAACGGAATGTGATCGGGAGTTGCGAACGAGTTTGCCTTCCGCGATGAGGCGTTCGACTTCTTGGCGTTCGTAGCCGCGGCAGACTACTAGTTGGATGTGGTCCCCACTAGCGCGTAAAGCGTTAACGGCTTCTTGATGTGTGGCGCCCAAAAGAGACCTGCCATTTACTTCGAGAAGGCGCATTCCGACTTTTAAACGGGCGTCCCTTCTAGCGGCTCCACCGCTGTTAATTTTGGAGATGAAGACTCCTTCGTCGGTTGAGTCGAGGGGGTTGCCTTTCTGGCCACGAAGGCCGCCTTTTATATGCATGCCAAGCTTCTCGCCTTCGTTCTTCACGATAGTCAATTCCTATACACAAATTTTAAATGTTAACAGTCGTATTAGAGTATGAAACTAATCAAAAAAATCAAGTTTTTAAACTATGTACTTCTATTTAATTGTTGTTAAGTAGCTTCTGATCAAAAATGAATGTAAAACTAGATAAAATATCCATAAAAATAGGTAAATATTATGCAATAATCCCTCGTACAATACGACAATTCGGTTAGGTTAGCACAAAATTTCGTCTATTACGACAAACTAAGAACCAATGCATAATGTTTTAATATTAATACTGAATGAAACAGTACAATAATTATTAAAATAAAAATTTACCTTTATCCAGACGAAATAACGAATTATTTTACACAGTAAAACACAAGTTTAATTTTTATTTTGACTGATAAACAGAGTTCGGTATAGAGCTCGGACACTTAGCTGTACCCGGTAACCTTGCGATCAGCAGCTGTCCTGGCACATGTTAGAGAGAGAAGTACATTTTGGAATCAAAATGGCGGATGACAGTTATCATTTCTTGACAGTTAATTGACATTTGTGTGTTTTATTTCGGGAAAAAGTCACAGTTCACTAACTGCAATAGGGCGCGAGCAGACACGTGACTCAAGGAACCTTGACGTGCTTAGAATCAGCTGATTTGTGCGCGCATGTCATTTTGACAAGAACAATGTCATGTTGACAAGACCAATGTTTTGACTTATTTTGATTTTTAACTGCTAAAATGTTATTTACTGTCTAAAAGTGATAAAATATTAACATTTAAGAAATTCAAAATCAAAATAAGTCAAAACATTGGTCTTGTCAAATTGACAATATTCTTGTCAAAATGATATGCGCACACAAATCAGCTGATTCTAAGCAGGTCAAGGTCCCTCGAGTCACGTGTCTGCTCGCGCCCTATTGGGATTTTCAAGTATCAAGAGATGGCGCGGATCGCATTAAACACTGGTACACTTTTTGTTGACGTATGTCAACGTAGCATTTCTGTCAATTGTATTTCATTAGTTTTCGTATTATTTTCTCATTTATTAGTATTTTTTATTTATAATTCAAGTACGTATAATAGAGTTTTTGTAGTCATATAGTTATAGTTTCATGTAAATGTCAAATGTGTACCACTGTTTGCAGTTCTAATATTTGACGCTAGTTAGCGTTTTCTTAATTGAAAATCCCAATACATAAGTACATTGTGGAACCAAAATGGCAGATGACAGTTATCATTTTTTGACAGTTGGTTGACATTTGTTTTATTTTGGAAAAAAGAACAGTTCACTAGATCATTTGGCGCTTCAATTTGGAATCAAAATGGATGCAATTGCGGTACTTTTTATGATCTAGTGACTTTACTGGCGCCCTGATAACTGCGCCATCTGTTCTGTCCTGGCATCGTTTTCCTTAGCGTTAATTCAAAAGCTGGAATCAGTTTGCTGTTTTACATTGAGGTTTAAACAACAAACATTTATTTTGTGCGTAAAGTTTTGTTGTAAATTGTGTGTGAAAATGTTAGATTATTGTAAATCATTAACTAGAGACGTCAAACACATGTGGCAAACTTAAAAGACAGACCTCGTTTGTGCTTTTGTTCACATTGCTTGCTTTTGTATTCCTTGGAATATATTCTTCTATTACTGATAAAATTGGACTTTTACAAGACTAAAATCATTTTTCAACTGTTAAATTTCATTCTTATGTTATATCATGTTGTATTATTAAAATTTCTAAATGATGGTTCTATATTTTTGTACTCCTTTATTTATTATTTTATGAGATTGTCTATTTTTGAAATTCAAGGGGAATTAACATGTTTAATGCTTTAAAATTACTAATAAGAAATAGTTTCCATCATAACTGTCATTCTGTTACGTTTGAATTTCGCGCTGAAAGGTATTCCTAAAAGATGGCCGCTAGTTAAAATTTACGACTGAAACATCAAAAGATGATCAAAGGAGTCGACGCTAAGAGTCCATACCGTTTGTTTCTTATACTGTGCCTAGGCGGCCTAGGCCTTAGGTTATTGTACAAATGATTAAATTCTGTACTGTCACTTTGACAAGTGGGGTTCCAGCATACAGAGAATTTATTTTAAAATGCAACATACGGTTTATCACTTCCATGGTTACACACTACTGTCAAAAAATGACAGCAATGTAATATTTATCCATTTTAAAATGCAACATTATGAATAGTATTGCAGCACAGGAGATACCTCTAGAACACATTACAAATAGTGTCAATTCTTTCTACGAGCGACTAGGATATCGTATCAGTGTGAATGGAGGTATTTTTGAACATTTATTACATTAAAATTTTGAATTTTTGTAAGACAAAGTTTGTTAAGATGTGCTACATTAAAATTTTGATTTTTTGTTAAAAGCAATAGGTTAATTTATTGGAAATTAGTATTGAGAATACATAACTACAAGGTTTTTGTATGTTGCATTTTAAAATGGACAAATATTATATTGCTGTCATTTTTTGACAGTAGTGTGTAACCATGGAAGTGATTGACCATATGTTGCACGTTAAAATAAATTCTCTGTATATGTTTTGAAGGACACTTAAAACAGCTGTATGCCCGCGTTCTATTTCGTAGGTAAGGGAGGTAATGTTTTCGGTCCAAAAATTCGATAGTAAGTTTTCAGTGAATAAGCACGAATTAGGGTCCCCACAACATGTTTTTACTATTTTTACAATCATGTCTATCTGTCTGTGTGTGTCACGATTTTTCCTCCACGATAACTCTTAAGGTATGTACTTCAAACTTTCTAAAATATCTGTTTTCCGTATTTAAGCTGTCTGCGTTCATATAAAGAGTTGGTTACATTTTGGGTAATATTGAACAACCGGAAGAGGTAATATACTTGAAGTCCATAACAGTTTTCATTGAATACTATGTTAAAATATAATCCAAAAATTCTCAATTTTATTATTTAAGACATTTATATTAAGGGGTACAATAAAACGAGAGAAATTGGAACTAATCCGGGGTCCCAACCAAGTCATTCTTATTAGTCGATGAAGACAAATTTGAAGTTGAATCTTCAAATTTGTCATCATCGACCAATAAGAATGACTTGGTTCGAATCATAGGTTAGTTCCAATTTCTCTTGTTTCGGCGAACGGACTGTAGGAAGTTTATTCTTTGTCTCAAATTCAAAAAAATGGACTAAGGTTGTTTTTGCTAACAGCTCTTCAATTTCATTAATATTTTATATTTATTATCTGTAAATTTGGGAGGCATTTTTACAAAGCGCGATGTCAGATTAACTGCTCTTGAAATGATCGGGAAAGTATACGATTTTAAGAGTCCATAATTTTGAATCTCCACAATTTAAAAGTGCCGTATTACACGGGGGATTTTGTATTAAACTTTTATAATAAATTAACACACAAATACAACAAATAATATTATAAATAAAGGATGTATGTGTCATGCATTGGTTACTTACTAGGCATGGACACGGTTCAGAATCAAGTTGCTTGTAACGACAAATAGAGAGCACAATAAGACCACGATAGGGACATTAAGACCATTAAACAATTTTTTAAAAAACTCACTATATATCCATCTGGCAGCGGGTCGTGTTGAACCGTCAACCGTATTTCATCCCCGGGTCTTAAAAGTTCCTCCACTGCTTCTTGGTGTGTTGCTTTCGTCACATCAGTTCCATTAACCTTTAAAATACGGTCTCCCATTCGAAGTTTGCCTGAAGCGTGCGCTGCTCCACCAGGGACGACGTGGGAAACAAAGATACCGGGACCGCCGGCACCGAAAGGAGTGCTGCTGTGGTCTGTTCCGCCGATAATACTGAAGCCCAAAGACCCGTGGGCTTTTGATAAGACCACATCCTGAAAATTGGATATTATTTTGTACAAAACGAAGACGAGAAGCCGTGATATAGAAGGAAAACATGGGAAAACGGAATTTTAATGAATTTTTTGATGCCATTCGGCCATTTCTAACAATAAATTTTAGGCCATTTTCATAATCAATTTTAAGTCTATTTTATAATCAAATTAAAAATGATTTCTGCGTTGTGCATTCAAAGCTGTTTTTTGTACAATGTGTAACAATAATGGTGTGCTGACTATACACAAGCGGCTTCTACGACTAAAAATAAGGAAAAAAGTTTAGATAAACATATGTACTAAAATGGTTCGTCACTGAGTTAGAGCTATACGATATTTTTCTGTTTTTTATACAAAAAGATAACAGAAAACGGAGTTGTTTAGTGTGTTGCTACCCATGGAGGTCATTTTGAACATTTATTATGATTTCAATTAAATTCAGTTAGGTTATCTTTTTGAATAAATAACTGAAAAACCTCGTGTAGCTGAACTCAGTAACGAACCACTTTAGGACATAATATGCTTATATAATCTTTTTTCCTTATTTTTAGTCGTAGAAGTCGCCTGTGTATAGTCAGTCCACCATTTATGTTGCACTTGTATATTCATTGTTGTAATTAATGTATTAATTGTGGTAATCAATTCTTATTATTATAATTGTATTAAATTATAATTAAAAAGAAAATAATTTTCATTACATACCATTTGTATTTTTTCTAATTTAAAGTTTTATAGTACACTTAAAAAGGTTTATGAAAGTGTTCGTTTAACGCTTTAAATTAAAACTAAAGTTGTGTTCGTTTTCTTAACTTTAGCACTTTAGTAAGCACAGTAGCATTGCTTTAAAATAGAGAACTATTCACATTTTAAAAAATTCAACATCAGACAAACATACTTCTGGTATGAACCTGCATTTTAAAATAATAATTATTGAAATCTATTAATACTGGATTTTGATTTTAATGGGAAAACGAAAATTCAGAAGCATTTTTCGTGTTCCCATTAAAATCAACTAATAGATTTCAATAATATTTGTTTTTTTTAAATACAGGTTCATATTAAAGTATGTTTGTCTAATGGCGAATTTTTTTAAAATGTTAATAGTACAGGAGCAATTTATTTAAATTTGAAGTAAACTTGATTATGAAAACGGCCCTAAGTGCATGAAATGATCCGAGTAGTGCTGTCCCATGTTAAGCTCCTACAAGTCACGGTTTCTCCAAATAATTTTTATTCACATTTAGACACAATAAATGGATAGTTAGAGGATAAGCCAGCCCCAGCCCCAATGACAAGTACAAGTAGTAAATGCTACAACAGCGTACCTTTCTGTAGAAATCGCCTTGGATGCAGCTTCAAACTTACAATTACCAATAAATACAAATAAAAAATAAAGGAAATGAGCGAGTGGGAAACCTTCCTCAATCCAACTACAATACTGAAATACTTTTAAATAAATAAAGAGAATAATAGATAAAAGCTTTATAGATACACCTAGATGAAATAGCATTTACTACAAGATGCAGTAATAAAATAAAATAGTGAGTGTGCGAAGTGAGGAAGGCCTCCAGCAGCCGCGTTCACTTACCAAGTTCACTGCAGCTATTGGACGCCAAACCAAGCTATAAATGTGTTATTTACTTTCAAAAACACAACTCTAATTCAATACTTAATGGATTTATAACAAACTAGTGATGAGCAATAACTAAAAATTGGAAAAATTGGCGTTAATTAACCGTATTAACTTCGGTAAGGTAATTATAAAATGGCCAACCAAACTAATACTTTTCCTAGTAATAGTAAATTCCACTGTTTACCGCATTACCGCCTATTTTAATTCTCACCATTTTTAAATTTGGTAAAATATACACAATAAAATTAATAAAAATTATCTAATACAGGGTGTTAATGAATTTATAGGATATGTAGAGGTAGCAAAATAGACATTTTTACTAATAAACTCATAATCCGGAAATACACCGTTTCGAACTACAAACTCTTTACCTTAGAGCGGATGCGCTTGCGCACTGGAAGCATCAAGTTTAAAAAAGTCTCATAAAATTGTCAATAGGCGAAGGGATTATTTGTCACTCAAGCTAATCCTTCATTACCTTTGGTCTCAATATGTTACTCCTGCTTTAACCTTCAATATGTTATGTTGTTCTAAAATCTAAATAGTCGTAAACTCCTTTTCTTTTGATTGGCGCACTAAGTGCGCCGCGCGCCCGCTCTCGTAATTCTGAGGCGCGGCCGCTGCAGGGTTCAAAGAGTAAGTGCTATTTATCACATCAATTTTGTTTATTTTCAATATTTAAAAAATATATATTCATTTTTGTAATACATATTACTCGTATATATAATAATTGCTGAAAATAACGACCACCAAACTCTATGAAGATCATGTAGCTCACAAACGTTGCGTTCCCGGATATGAGTTCGTTAGTAACAGTTAGTCTATTTTGCATCCCGTACATACCGTATAAATTTGTAACACATATTAATTAACACCCTGTACAAATGCCCATCACAAATGAATTGATTGATTGCAAAATGTTTGTCAGCCGTTAAAGTGGGTTGGTGTGTGTTTGTTAGCGCGCGCTTTTCTCAAAAATGTCATTCTCACTTACCTCGCTGATCAGCGGCAACACCAACTGGTTGTCGGTGACGCGCGTGACCACCGTCTCAGTGAAGGTGCTCTTAGTGATGGTCTCTGTCACTTTCCCGACTTGTGTGGGCGGCGGAGGGAAGACGACGTCGGCGCCGGGCCTCCGGATGGTCACGGTCACTGTTGGGCCGTCGGGGCCCGACGCCGACGTCGTCGACGCTTCCGCCCCACCGCCGCCCCCGCCCCCACTCAGGAAATGAGAAGGGATCATGGCTTGGAACTCCTCGTTAGTGATCGGCTTCGGTAGTACCTGCGGGTCTTCCTCAGGGGGTGCCGTCTTCTGAGGTTCGTTCACACTGCTAGCGTTGCTTCCCAAGCGTCTGGGGGCTGGTTGGGGTGGAGTCCCTGACGGTACTGGTGTTGGTGCTGGCGCTGGTGCTGGTACTGGTGCAGTTACAGTTGCAGCAGCGGCGATGTTCGTATCTGATTCCCCGTATGATCGTCTGTACCCTGGACGATTGGCCATATAACTGTTTGAATTGTATAATCCGGCATATGGTTTCGGCATTCCAAAAACTCTAGGCGATTTGTCTGGTCCAGGCGATGGTGACGGCGATGAACTCGAAAACGAAGGGGGTAATGCGTCGCGCGCTAACCATAATTCGCGTTCTACAGCTAAGCGGACAAAACGTTCCATTCCCGTTAGCATTTGTACAGCTTGGTCATGCCGGGCAGTGGTGACATCTACACCGTTTATGCTAAGTACTCGGTCGCCCACTTGGAGTTTACCGTCGCGGCTTGCAACGCCGCCTTCAGATATGCGAGAGATGTAAATTGCGTCGCTGTTATTTTTGAAGGGTGCTGTACCTATATAGTTAATGTTATTAATTTATTTACAAGAATAACGTATGTATCAAAAGTTTTGAGAAAAAGTTAAACCTTTTCATGAAATAAAAAGATTTTTATTGTTGAAACATTGTCATAGGGGGTTGTTCCTATAAGGTAAAGAGAGGAAACCATTATCTTCAATGCGACGCAGTTTTTTAATACTTTGTTTCATTTGTCTCTGGACGATAAGGCTACTTCCCGGATCGTCAAAAATATTTTTGCCTGTAACTGTTGTTCGTTTTGATATTTCCAGCCATTATTGTACACTGTTCTACTAAGAAATGCTCAAAAGTCTTCAATTAGTCGCGCCTGAGAAATATTTTAGGATTTTACTCTCTCTTTCTCTGTTTTCTATAAAATGTTAGCTCTTTAATGCTGCACAGCATATGGAAATTCGCTCAAGCTGAGACACTGTCTATTTGGTTACATTATTTTTTCAAAATTGTAATCATTTCTGACCAAAATTTTACTAACAATCATTTTTAACATTCTAAATTGTCGAGTTAATTTGCGCGATGACGTTCTAACTTTGTCTTGAGCACTTTGAAAGTTCCAGTCGTCCACTTTTTTGGTAAATTAATACATACTACACCTTCTTAACATTCACTTATAGTTCGGTAAATGGTCGTTTGTCCTACTTTTTTATCCCCAAAAAACGTTAATAATTTTACGTTTCGGCTATCTGTCCAACTAACCTATAGATATATTTGCGTGTTTTTAGTTTGTATAACATTTTTCAAAACTTTTTCTGGTAATATAACATGGTATATTATAAAACAACTATTATTTTTTTTATGTTCAGTGAAAACTAGAATAGATCTTATTTAGTAATCAAATTTGGAGCGTAAAATTTTTCTCAAAACTTTTATTACATATGTTATTTTTAAAAACTTACCCTTGCCTCCAGCGATGCTGAACCCCAGCCCGTTGGGGTCTCGAATGAGCGTCGTATGTATCGTAATCCTCTGTAATAGAAGTTCATCTTCAGCCGGTGTTGCCACAGTGGTCGGTAACGGGTCCGGTTTCTTTTTATGGTTCAAATGTGGCGTCGTGCTTGCCGATTCATCTCCATTTAGCTTTCCTTGACTTTCAAAGCCAGATGTGAGTAAAGACGCATGACTCGTTGCTGACGGTGCTCTGCTGGGGCCCAACGATGAGCACGCCGAATCAGCAGCCGCAAGTGGGGCAGGAGGAATTAATTTTGTTACTTCTCTTGCTACTAGTAATACTAGCGCTCCGCCAGCGGCTTTTAAGACTTCAACGGCATCGTAATGGCTGACATCAACGAGGGAGACTCCGTTTACAGTGATGACTTTGTCTCCGACGCGTAAACCGGCGAGGTCTGCAGGACCACATTCGGTTACGCGAGAGATGAAGATGCCTTCGTCGTCTCCTTTGAATGGGGTAGAGCCCCGACCGCCTGCTATTGACAAACCGAGGCCGGCTTTTGTGCGTTCGATGTGGATTTCATATTTTTCTTCACGAAGTTCTATTGTTGGTTCGCCTTCACCCGCTATGACAAAAATAAATCTTATACATATATAAAAGTGAAAATTTGACGTCTATACAAATCTACACCGTTTTACATATTGACGCCAAATTTTGTAGAGATGTTGTTTCAGCTTCCGGACGTGTCGTAGTAGTAGTTAGAGTTCAAAATTTTGCATAGTTTTTTTTATAATTAATTTTCAATTTACATAAAAAAATATTGAAAACTACTTTACCGACAGTCAAAATATCACAACACAGTTCGAGCATTTTGGTACTGTAAACCAGCCGAAAGTTTTTGAGACGTACATGATTTTAATCACACTTTTAATATATTCAGTAATAATAGATAACAAGGGAGTGAGAATAAATTGAAAATAATATGGCAATAGCCAAGCCCTACAGGCTTTCGTGAGTATTGCCTGGCGACAAGTTTTTAATAAATCTGGAAAATTATTTTCTAATTTATCGAACTCTCGAATTATATTTAATTTGATTATTTTTTGATCCACAAGTTTCAAACAACGGAATCAGGCTGTCATGCTATTGTAACGCTATCTACTGTCGTAATTAACTAGCTTCATTCATTTACATGGCTCAGTTGATAAGTCTGTTTTGACAACTAAAACACACTTTGACAATGCAAAATATATAATCGAAAGATATAATTACTAATTATGGTATTTCTAGAAGTGGTTTCTATAATTTTTTGGTTTATTTTATTAACAGAAATGGCACAAAATTGGTATTTTTCGCTGTGTTGATTACTATCTGACATATGTCACCAAAAACAAAAGCTACAGAGACTATTCCCGGGAACAATCTCTAGAGCTTTATTCTCAGTATAATAATAACAAGATTGGTTAAAACGCAGACACGTGACACAAAATGGAAAATTTAATTGGTTGTAAGAAATGTCAAAAATAATCATTTAAAAAAATCAACATATTCAACAAATTTTAGCATAAATAAATGAATTTCAGTTAATGTTATGTGTATCCAGAAAATCTCAACCGAATTCATATCTAACTAAAAGTTTTGATGTTTTGGAACAATTGCGAAAAATTCGCAAGGGGTGTCATCTTAGAAATCTTTAAATAATACTTTGTCTAGTTCTAAAATATCGACCCTATTTTCCGGAATCACTAAGGCCTTTTTGACACTTTTAAAATTTTAATATATTAAATCGAACCTCCAGAATTTTTAACGGAAATCGAAATATTGACCGATTTTTAACCTAATATTTTCATTTTATTTTTACTTCCTTGTACAAAGTAAAGGAAGTATTGTATTCGCGAAAAATTTCGGTTTCCAGATTTCAACGGAAATATCCATTTTGACCATCCCTGAATCCATTCTGACTAATTTCGTCGTGACGTCTGCACGTACGTATCTCGCATAACTCAAAAACGGTAAGCCGTAGAAAGTTGAAATTTTGTATTTAGGACATCTATAACATCTAGTTGTGCACCTCCCTTTTTGGTCATTACATAATATCCAGAAATGGCACTTTATTTGAAGCCTATAATAGATTTTAATGAAAAACTATATTAAAATATAATCCAAAACTTTTCAAATTTGGTATATAAGACTTTTATATCAATTGGAATAACATAGCAGATTTTGGTTAAAACAGGCTAACCGGAAGTGATATATTACCTGAAGTTGTTAACAGTTTTTCTTGAATAAAATGGTTTCATTTTGATTTTAGAAATAAATGCTTCAAATAAGAATTTTAGAGAATTAAATTCTGCGTCTAGCACATCAAGTATTATTAAATTAGCCCTTTGTAAAAGCGAGATATGTAAATTTAAAACTTATATACTTTTTGGTTTTTGTAATGAAGCTTGCTTTGGATTAGGACAAAAAATAACAAAAAAAATAAAAAATAGATGTCAATGTCAAATTACGTCAAATACGTGCAATTTTATAATTGAGTCTATACTTCATATTAGTCTTGCGTACAAGGAAGTCGTGTGGTGTCCACATCAGATTTTTTAAATTTTATTTTGAGATCTCGTGGCCGCGTGCCTGAGTATTTGGTCGCGAATCTGGGGAACCGGGTTCGATCCCGACCGACGCCAAATATTTCGAATTTTAAATGGCACAAAATTGACCCCTGTGGTGCACTCTCCACGCCAGCAATGAGTGTCCGTGAGGTGACGTCTGCTAAACGTCCGCACGGTACAAATATGTCATTACCGATATCTGCAGATTGGCACACACAGCAATGGGTAATATGCCGTGATGATATAGTTTTTGAACTCGGGCTTGAGGAGTTTTTAAATGGAAATTTAACCACTTTTATATCGGAAATATACAAGTTCATTTTTGCAAGAATAAACACTCTGGGCGGTAGCTTGAGGGTGATTAGGGGATGACTAGGGAGGAGATGACTGGCAGTGTTTTAACTGTCAATCGTTTATAAAATAAAATAAATAAATAAATAAATAAATAAATATATCAACATGGCTTATTACCCATTGCTGGGTGTGCCAATCTGCTTTGTACACAGAATCGGTAATGATGAAAAAAAAAACGCCTGGTAAGCGCCCGCACGGGAACTCATTGCTGGCGTGGAGAGTGCACCACAGGGGTTACTTTTGTGCCATTTAAAATTCGAAATATTTATCGTTTATTTTTATTTGAAATATTTTTCTTTAAAATAAACCATAAACGATTGACAGAATTAAAGCACTGCTAGTCATCTCCTCCCTAGTCACCTCCTAATCACCACTCATGCTACCACCCTCTATCTTTAACCTAAATCGAGATATTTAACAATTTTTAACTTCACATTTTTGGCCGAAACTAAACATGGAAACATCCGTTTTTGGGGACTCATAACAGTGTTTGAAATAACTTCAATTTAAGTATCACTATCATACCTCCTCCATCGTAGATTAAACTTTTCACTCGGCGCACACTTTTAATTTTAGATTTCTTTTTATTTCTCAACGTTCTAACTTTAATTTGAACGTTCATTGTTGTAAGAACAATTAAGAAATGAGTCAATATCACAAAAGTATTCTAGATTAATAACACATTGAAATGGAATTCAAATATTTGTTCTGCGTTATCAAAATATAGATAAGATAAGGAATCATTTTTAATACCTTGGCTAAGTTCGGTGTGTATAGATTCAGGAGGTGTCGACTGTAAATCTTCAGGATCTGCCTCGCTTAGTTCTTCTTTATCTTTTCTTCTTAGCGCCTGAAAGCACAACTATCTCACATCTTTCTCTCTGAAAACATTCTCTTGCACTTAACACGCACAGTAATAATTATAAATAATACGTACATCGATAACTTTGTGTTCATAGCAAGCCAGATTAATTTGGAGCACAGACGAAGCCATTTGAAACGCAATACGGTGCAATATTGAAACACAAGACAGACAAGCAATAATAAGCAAATGTTGTAGGATTGTGTTTCTATCTAATAAAAATGATGACTACATGTGTTTGTTGTGTTAATAGAAGGCCATTAGATCAATGTCATATGATGTCATAGCAGTGCACAAATACAGGTAGCATGCGTTAATTTACAGGCAAGAAGGTGTTGATATTGAACTCAATATACAAATTTGAACGCGTTGAGAGAATGCTCGGAAAAAGTAGTTCCTAACTGTTTACAATTTTTTTAGTTAATCTTTATAAACAAATCTTAAGATTATTTTTTCTCTAACGCAGCGTTTCTCAACCTTTTGGTCAACTTTACAAAATAACGCCTTTTAAAAAAATGTTTTGCATATCAATTTCAGCCTTAAGTATGTTGACATTAAAATAAAATAATGAATGATTACAAATTATTTATTTAAAAAGAATAAATTCAAAATTATTTAACAATGTTGCGACGTTACGTCTCCAATTCCGCTGATTTCATAGGCACTAATTTTTTCCGTCCCTAACTCTTAAAAAAATAAATGTTTATAACCCATGGGCCCCTTTGGTTCGTGGACCCGTGTCCAATGCATTTTCGATATTTACCCACTTGTTCTTGTCGCTGTATTCACTCTACTCTCTTTGTCATTCTACATCTCAGCGAGCAAGTAGTATCTTTCTCTATTGGGGATGTGACGTCTCAAACAATTTTCAGCAAATTCTTAATTTTTTTCTTGGGTATGATTAATATGACGAAAAAAAATAGGGAACATTCAGATAAATGCACTGTTATATAAATATGAAGAATTTAGTTATTTTAAATATAATTAGACACATTTATTCTTTTCCTATAATACACTAAATCTAAAAATATTAAACATTGGAAGAGACTTAGATGTCCTAAAATCCTCGCTCTACGATTTCAAACCGAAATCTGCGGCAGTTATAATGAGGAAGTTTAGTCATGTTGAAATGTAAAGATTTTTCCACATTACTGCAATACTATACATGCAATATACTATGTATTACAAACGATATTCAATTTATCGTTAGTTAAACCGCCCGCAATGCAGCATCTTTTGTTCGCAGTATTTGTTCGCTACGAGCGCTAGTTTAGAATGAAAACATGAACGTATGTCTTCCATATTTGATATTGAAACGTCAAATTCAATGTAAATCCCAAATTAGTTGAATTTAAATATGAAAATATAAAACCTAGAAAATACGATAAACAGAAATTAAATTGTCAAGAGTTAAATGTAAACATAAATAGGTAGCCGTGTTTTGCTTGTCTCTTTCTTTGGGCACGTATGTCGAGACCTAATTCGCACATAGTTGAAGTTATGTACGCCGAGTGGCAGGAAGAAAATATTGCAAAAGTTTCACTTTTTTCTCCGGTATTTTTTAAAATTTTACCAAATATGAAATTAGACGCTTTAGGTTTAAAATATTTTAACATATAAAAACAATTCTATTTATGTTAATAGCTATTAAAAATTTAAAATAAACAAAATTAATAACTGAAGTCATAGGTCACAGCCACCTAAAATTTAGATAATCACTCGTTTAAGAGCCTGTAGCTCGAAAACGATGCGTTTCCGGATATGAGTTTATTAGTAAAAGTTAGTCTATTTTGCATCCCCTATAAATTTTAACACGTATTCATTAACACCCTGTAGAAACTAGTCGAAAGAAATTTGTAGAAATTTCTCACTATTTGTGTAGGTTTTATAATTTGTTTTCAGGCCGAACTATCTACTACTTGAGGTGTTCTCTCTTTCTCACGTTCCATTTAAATATGTATTGAGTTTTGATTAGATGTACATGCGTAACAGCAATTGATTAATAATCAAATAAACAGATATAGAAATATAAAAAAGATGTTTACTAGGGATGGATGTTGTGAAGTAATGACCTGTGCAATAATGGAAGCAACCTTGTCCTTGTCGACGTTAGAATGGATACGTTTATTCTTGAGGTGGTGGGGGGTGTCTCTGCGTTGCAGCCGATTGGTCCGCGCGAGCGCCACCTGCGACGAACATGGATCATCCACCCCCACCTCAAAGCTAACATGCCGCCGCAACGGACCCTGAACCAACACAAACACATGCCCCCCACTCTCTTTTAGTAAACTACATTACGACATGATCCCGGGTTGGTTAGTAGTTGGCGTGCACAATACATAGGGAGGGTGCATTCTCCCCTTCAGCTAAAGGACTTCGCAATATGCATCCCCTATTTGTAGACCTTACAGAGAAACCATGACTTATTTTATTACCCTTTTCTATATGTGCAACTATTTTGTGCTATTTGAAAATTCAAGTTTTCGGTTAGATTCGAACCCTGACCAACCAAATTACAACAAATAATACAACCAATGTCAGTTTTCAACCAAAATGAGATTGATTGTGTGATCAACTAAAATATCAGTATATTTTTATATGCAAGAATCACCAAAAGTAACTGTAAAAACAGGCAATAAAGCATGGTGTCCCCCAAGGGTCAATGATAGATCCTTTCTTCTTTCTAGTCTACATATTTTCCGTACAAAATACTACGTCCAGTTGCACCATCCACATTTAAAATTTAAAAATGGTTTTATACAGCTTGCCTAATAAATTTGTTAATTAGACTTGAATATTTTTTTTTAATTACAGTGTAAAATTAAACTGACATGGCCGGTTGTACCAATATTTAATTGAGATTTAAGCAAAAATTAAATTAAAATCAACGTTTTTATACGTATTAAATGTATTATATAAGATGTTATGTAATTAATGTGCCATACGTTACCACTTAATAAACAAGGTTCCAATGTATCGTAGCAATACAGTGGACCCCCGGTAATCCGACCCCTGGCTAATCCGGCACCCCCTGTAATCCGACATGACCCCACCACTAATGTGCTCGACGCGTAGGTATTGATTTGATGATGCTTGATTCATAGTATGATTTTTATTCGTAATTTTTGATTATTTTAGTATGTACATTTGTTTGTACACAATGTAAAGTTATTATTGTTTGTAAGTTCTATAGCATTAATGACGTTAATTTCATAATAAAACGTAAGCTCTCTATTGTGTTTAATTTACTAAATTTGACATACATAATGAAGTATGATTTGTACTTCAGAGTATAACATATAGAATCTTATCACTGGATCTGTAATTTGTCGGATTACAAGGTACTCGTTTGTAAAAAAATTCCGGACTATAGGGTGTCTTAGGCAGTACTCTATAATCCGACAAATTCGATAGTCCGACACTGCCCTGCAAAACGTCTGTCGGATTACCGGGGGTCCACTGTAATTGCTTTTCTAAGGTACTTGTAGCAATTATTGTAAAATCACTTCAAGATAGAGTAATAACATTTATTACGGGTCGATTCTGTACACATCTGTAAATCTTACAGAACTGTAAATCTATAAATAATGAACAAAATCGCAACGTAAGCTGCCACTCTTATGTATAATTTTGTATTAATCAACAAGAGTAGATGTGTTTTTGTCTACTTTTTACAGATTTACAGATCTGTAAGACTTACAGTTTTGTACAGAATCGACCTATTAGAATAAAAAAATATCTAATAAAAACAACATTTGTCATTTTTGAAGATTTGATTATTTGATTTAAGTACTGCACCAATGATTGCAAATTCAACATTTATGACAACAGACAAATATTTGGAAAAACTTGATTTTTAGATTTTAATTTATTAAGAAGCTGGTGTGTAATTGGTCGGCGTTACCGTTTCATAACTTTTACAACTTGACAGATTGTGCAAAATATATTTTAGATTATAACTTCTTTCAGTTCTCTTTATCATACATTGAACTATGGCACATTAGTTACATAACTCCCTATACATTTGAAGCTAAAAGTTAGCACAAGAAATACGTTGTATAAATAGGAAAACATATTTTGCAGTTTTCTCCATAAGATAAACAATCAGTGGACACAAACTAAAAAATATAAATAAAATTCTTACTTACTTCACTGAATTCCGCGGCAGAATCCCCATCCGACCGAGTATCAATATCCACATCTACATCTTCATCGCTGGACGGCAGCGTTCCATTATGATGCAACACCGTCGCTGTAGCCGACGGCGTCGTTGCCGCAGAATCATCTTCTACAGCTGGTGGGCTATCCAACGCGACATATTTATTTACAGCTTCCCTCACCATATCTGTGTCTTCCTGGCTGGTGGTAGCCGCATTAGACATATCCGATTCTGGTTCCGCGGAGCGCACGCTAGCGGAGGAATCCTCCATGCTACCCTGTTTGCTACCCTTGGCGAAGAGCTTGTGAGCTTTGGCTTTAAGCTCTTTCGGATGTGGAGTGTTTTGACGGACGAAAGGAGTCTAAGTAACAATAAGTCGAATGAAAGACTGGAAGGTATGAGAATGAGTCATGGGTCATTGTGATTAATTTATGTCAATTAGCTATAAAGCTTATATTCTTGATCAATGAATGAAAGCTAAAAAGCGCCTACTTACGGTATGTTACCAATAATAAATAATATTTTCCTTCACCAGTATTATTACTGCTACTACTACTAGCTAAACTAAGATAAATATTAGTAAAATATAATCGAATTTATTTCTACTACAAAATAAATACAAAAAATAAAATATACAATAAATATTTTATCACTAACTACTTATATTTTTTAAACTAAGCGGCCCCTAAACTTCAATAATATTCATGTTCTTCAACAAACTTTTTTGTTATTTCTTTATAATTATTCTGCAACTAAAGTATGTTCAGATAAAAAAATAGCATTATTCTTTATTCCAGTTAAAAATGGACTTGATGGCGCTTCGGAGCCAGCCCGTTTTACACACATAAAACAATGAATTAGTTTTGTTTCATGCAAGACATACTTGACAGCTCTAATCGTCAACATTTAATAATTTTTTATTCTTTAGTAAATAAACAGTTACTTAAAGGAGTATAAGTTATAGTATACAGAATGTGCAACGAAACGCGGAATATAATTAAGATCATACTTGAATATTTAATGTGCATTAATAAATATAAGGCCTTCAAGTTCCACTATTTATTTGTTTACTTTTATTTAGGACGTTTCGAGCAGAATCCGCTCATCTTCAGTGTTTCGTTGCACACCTGTATAATAGACCTTTTCAATTTAACGGCTATCTCTTTCTATCGTTGCAAATAGTAAGTACAATGGAGCCAACAATTGCCAGTTAGGCTGTCAAACGAAATGTCAAAAATATTGCAGTCTTTAAAATACATGTATTCTCGGTGAAAATTTGCATCGTTAGACATTTTAGCTTCAACAAAAGCTTTTGTAACTTTTTATGATAAGCTTTTTAAAGTTATCAAAGACTTTTCTCACAACGCCATGGATCTCAGTTTTCTTACTATGCGCAGATACCCACTGCGCATATCTTCTATCTCTTTAAATTGAAAAGATCTATTATATAGATTCACAGCTTAGACTTCCGCTTTTCCGCAATGATTACAACTCTAGCGCCTTACGACGTTCAACTTGGTTTGCGTTTATACCAATCAAAAATGTTGAATTGTAAGCCCCATCTTACTCCTAAGTTCATTCTTAATTAGAAAAGAGTATAAATATGCAATTTATATTAACCAACGTAAAATTTGATTAAAGAATGAAATAATTACAAAAAGATTCTATAGGCAGTAAAAGTAAAACGAGTATGAAGAGACATTCATAGATTTAAAATCGTATTCTATTTGATGTCTGTGTTGTTTTGAACGTCAGGCGAAGCGACGCGTCGTTTAAAATATGTTTAGTCGCCTTTTAAATATTTTTAAATTATGAAACAGTGCGAACATCATCTGAAATGCGCAGAACTAATGGCAATTTTTTGCAAATTTGTACTTTTCTTGTTACTATTTCCAATACATAAATATGATTGAACGTTTGGAGCCGCTTTAGTTCCATTTAACCATTTATGATGATGGGAGAAGTGTATAGGTGCGTGTGTGTAACCATTGGAAGCAACAAATAAGGCTCACCTCTTTGTTCTCTGGGTCTAGATCATCCGTAAACTTGACAGAGATGGTCCGACTCGCTTCGCGCTCTTGCCACCCTCGGTCAGACTCACTTCCACTGCCGTCGCGATCCCGCGTTGCATCTAGCCCAACATTACAGTCAGTCTCACACCGATACAACCGCCCACACTCTAACACAGAACAACAAAAAACAACAAAAGCGGTGCTACCCTTCTCCGTGCAAAGCAAAACACAATTGGCATTTTCGTTTATTGTCTCAGAGAACTCTGAAGACCATAAGCGTTCGTTGTTTCAGAGCGTATCTATCTAAGTTCGTTCTTATCTCGTACTTCTTGGAGGAACGCTTTGAGAGCCTTCAAGCGCTCTGACAAACCTGTAGGGATAGTATACGAAATGCGCGGGCATCAGAGATTTCGGAAAAGAAATTTAAAATCTGCAATTGCAACAGTAATTACACTGTCTTACTATAAATACTGTCACATGATTAATAGGTTGCCAAAAATTTGTAAAAATAATAATACATTTTACATTGCAAGTAATTTAACAAATATATCTATTCAATATGGCCGCTTTTGGCTTTAACACAAGGTTAAGACGGTCTGGCCATTCTGCTTTGGCAGCACGCAACGTACGTATCGGTAGTTCCCTCACTGCCTTCTCCAAACTTCTCTTTAACTGATCCAAATTTCGGTGGAGTTTAGAGCCTTCTCTTCTAATACTGACTACTATTTGTAGTCCAAAGGGTTGAGGTCCAGATTGCCAGTCTTCGACCGTAATGAAGGCTGGAACATTGGGCCGCAGCCAGGCCTGCATCGTTCTGGCTTTGCGTGCCGGGGTTGCATCCTGCTGGAAGACCCAGTGTTGTATGGACCTAATAAATTTTTGACTCTGTGACGTCATTTTAGATTCGCCATCTAGCAGATTTTTTCTAAATCAATGGGTGGGTGACACCATGTAGCCAAATGACGAAAATGAAATAAAATAAATTTATGCCTTTTAAAATGATGAAGAAAACGAAATAAAAATTAAATAATATTTTCTTTATTACAAGCAGACATGTAACTAATAATAAAATTATGTAAAATTTATGTTTTATCACAGATTGTAATATCGGGTCTTAAGCAAATCATTTGACAACTATGCTGCGTTTTTATATTTACTATAGAGTTGGCAAGTCTGATAGTGTAGATGGTCTGTGTATGCTATTAACTGTCACTTTTCGATTGTTTTGGTATAATAAATTTGCAAGTTTGAAGTGCAAATATGCAGAACCATATAAAAACAAGAAAACAATTTTGTAAATATTGTTCAGTATGTAGTAAAAGGTACATCATCTGTAAGTCTTACGTCTTATAGATCTGTAAAAGAACTGACAAAAACGCATTTATTTTTGTTAATATAAAATTATACATTAGTGTCAGCTTCGTTGCGATTTTGTTCATTATTTACAGATCTGCAAGACACAGATTTGTTCAAAATAGTGACATTGTATCCTCTTTTCTGATTTCCATCTCTTTTTCCTTTCTTTTTAACGTATTCATCGCATATATTGTACCTAAATTTACTCGGATTTCTTATTTTGTGGTACACGTATTTGTTGCCATATTTTAAATTTAAATGTTCTCCACCATATCACCGATAGATGCTTTACGTGCTGCCATAGCTGAATGTCCAGCTTGAGTTAAAGCCAAAGGCGACCATTAATCAATAAATTACTTGTAAACAAAATGTATTAATATTTTTACAATTTTTTAGCAGCCTAAAAACCATGTGAGAGTATTTATGATATAGGTCTATGTAGATACATCTATAATTTTTTTCAAAATGATTTCTTCTATTTCCTCTTTGAAATTTTCATAAAATAATTTGCAATTAAAGGTACTAATACCTTACATTTAGCCTCGGTTTTTTCACCTCTGGATAAAGTGTCAGTTAATTTAACTGCCCAATAAAATGAAAATATCGCATCGATATTATAGCGTAAATTGACAAAATTATACACATATCAATTATATGAAGCGATATTTTTTTTTATCTGGCAGTTAAGTTAACGGTCCCTTTATCAAGAGGTGAAGAAGCCGGGCTTTAGATGAAATAGACATGATAATTTGACAGTTAACCATTGATACCAAACATCAAAATTCTCACTACAAAACGCTGGTCCTTTACACAAATACTCTGTACAATCTAAACCATCTGAAGACGTCATCAGACAAATCTTCTCTTTCAGAGATAATAAACGAAAACGCCTAATAACACAAACCCTACCTAATGTTGCGTCCTGGGTGTTGTCTAGTTGAGGAAGTAGAAAACAAGTTAATACTTGTTCGTTGGTTGCTTCGTCCACGTCTGTTTGAAAAGTCAACATAGGTTGTGCTTGTTTCTCACTCAGCCAAACTGCTTTCAAGTTTAGTCGAACTAAAGAAATAGGAAGATGATGTAGCCGATTCCCTGATACGTCTAAAACGTGCAGAGCTGCGCATTGTCCCACTTCACTTGGAATTGAAGTCAGCTTATTATCTCGAAGAGAAAGAACTCCTAATTGAGCTAACCGGCCGATTTCAGCCGGAAGAGATCCTAAACTGTTGCGGTCTACGTTTAGATTTGTAAGTTTTACAAGTTGCCCGATGGATACTGGAAGTTCTAACAAGAAATTTTCTGTTAAAATAAGTTCTTGAAGGCTTTCACATTTTCCGATGTTTGGATTCAAAGATGTCAGACGGTTTTGGTCAACTTTTAAAATAGTTATTTTCCGAAGATTTCCTAAACCATTCGGTAAACATTCAATTAGATTTTGCGATAAATGCAAATCAACTAAATTAATTAACCCTCCGATTTCTTCGGGAATATCTTCTAATCTATTTTCCGAAACATCTAAATATGCTAATTGTTGCAATCGTCCAATATCAGCCGGTAAATGCTGCAGTTGATTATGATCCAACCATAATTCCTGCAACGCTGGTAATTTTCCGACATGAGGCGGTAATTCCTCAATTTCATTGTCGCCTAAATCGAGGCGTTCTAACCTCACTAGTTGGGCCAAAGAGTCCGGTAAGGCTCGAAGGAGATTCTCTCTAAGTTCTAAGGACTGTAGAGAGGAGAGCAAGCCGAAATCAGGCGGCAAGGAAGTAAGTGACATATCGTTGAGACCGAGAACTGTAAGGTTGCGTAACTGGACGAAGCCGGCGGGTAAACGAGGGATAGGGTTGCTGCTGAAGTCCGCCACCTGGAGGTTGCGAAGGTTTTTGATGTTCTCCGGAATGTCGGGGATATCTAAGTAAACAAAGTATTTATAGTAAATTCCTCTACCTACTAACTAGTAGATCAATGTTTATATAAAGTGTCTGGGCATTGTTTATTGGAGGGACTTCCTGTGTTATTTAAAGTACCGCTATGATAACCCATGCCGCTCACTTCCTAACTTCTTCAACGCCTACGCATAGCTATACAACTGTTTTAAATTCTTCAATAAAATTAGTTAAAAAATATCCAATTATATTTCCATTTCTGGGTGTGCCAATCTACTCTTATTTGCAGATTTCAATATTTGATTATTTAAAATTTTAATAACACAAAAGTCATGGTAAAATTATTGTGAATAAGACAAATGATTCATATTTTTAAATTTTTATAAATTTTATTTTAAAAATATCTAATTATTATGTCATCAATGTAATTTCTTAACATCCAGTAAATAATTCGTAATATTTTAACACATATTAAGTTAAATAAAATTGCAAAAACCTATAAAATTATGGAAGCTAGAAAGTTGTTTCTTTGATTATCTAAAATTTAAATTAAATGGAGTATAAGGTTGTTTATACTATCAGCTCTTCAATTATTAGCGAACTCCACTGTTTGAGAATAAAATGAGATTAACATCTACGTCAAAGAATATTAAAAACAAATATATTGTGGCTCAATGAATAACAATTAATATTTTCCACAACTGCAGATCACCTAAAATAGTGAAAGTATATGCTTAATAAAGAATATTAATAAAGAAATAAAATTATGTAATAGACCATTTCAGAAATTTGAGCGACCACTACATTTACTTTTTGAACTAAAAAGTTAGTGCCGTTAAATGGCGGCATTTCAAATTTATACGCGACATAGGTATTCTGTTTTAAATTTTAGAGCTACACAGAAGTTGTTAATATGAATTTGAGTATAAGATATGATTTCAATTCTTATTTTACAAATAATTTTACTATGTGAAAAAATTAAGTCCATTCATCAATCAATTATAAAAATTGTATTACTATAACTAACCTATCTTTTTATTTTTTAAACCAGACAAAACATTACAAATGGCAATATTTTGTGGGCCAGAAGTTTAGTACCCGTCATAATTATTTGAAAAACGAAACCAATAAGACAAAAACAAAACTGTAAAATTGACAGAACTGTCATATAAACAAGGACGGGTATACGGCAATCGGCACTAAATTTTTGTCGCAGTCTAACACTTGACGCATGCGCTTTGAATTTCTGAAATGGTCTATTGAAATACTTCGGAAATAAGGGGATTTTCGTTTTAGCAGCTCGTCACTCATATGAATTCCATATATTATTATATTATTTTGATTGGTGACTCAAAGACCACCTGTAAATATATAACGAATACCGAGTTAGGGGGAGGAGTCTACTACCAATGGAAGTAGACAAATTCAAATATCTGATACATGGCTACCAGTCCAGTACTGCAGTGTTCTCAAACAGTGTTTATTTGAATATAAATTTCTTGCATTAAACTTAATAATTTAGATACACTTGCAATTATAAAGTATGTAGACTTTTACAGTGTTATAATATTAATTTGTTTTTTATAAATATAATTTAGAAATAGCATATATTTGAAGAACATTTAGATCCACGAAGAAAACAGTTTTATATAAAAACTTATATTCGTGACGTCACATCTATATTTTCAAACTTCGGGGGACCATAACTCGCTTATTAATAGGAATTTTTCACCGGATTTTCACCAATAGTCTTAGTTTTACTCACACTTTCTGATGAAATTATTTTTAAAAATTGGTATAATCCCCTATTTAGTTATAGCGTTTTCAGCTTACAAGTCGAGTGCGCACTGGTTTGCGCACTTTTTTGCACTGAGCGTTTTCAGCTTGTCGTTGAGTGCAAAATTTAGTCAGCTGATGCGTTTTCAGCTTAAGAAAAAGTTGCACCGTGCATTGGCTCAGCGCGACTTTTGTGCACAGACTCTCTAGGCAAGTGCAATAGTGTCAGTGCAAATATGGCGGCTAAACAAAATTGTTTTCAGCTAACTGCACTGCCACCGCATGAGGGCAGAATTCGTTCACTGTGGTCACGTGATATGTTGCACTCAGTGCGCACTTGCACTGTGTAAGCTGAAAACGCTATTCAATGAAGTTTCATAATAGTTAATTACGATATAATGTAGAATCCCATAAATATCATACAAAATTTTATGTGCCACCGTATACCATGTCGCACTCATTTTAATTGCCATAGCCTTATTATCCCTTTGAATTGAATTTCAATACCGCACTCATTGCGTTGGGCTATCAAGGCCATTACATAACTAAATTGAATGCGATATGGTATAACGTATCCCACGGTGATACAAAAAAATTAAGTTTTTTTTTTGCATAATCGGGTTTTTACCGATAGGGTTTCCGAGGCAGTAGGTTTTATTTACAAATTACTGATCGGTAAGTGTTGTGAATTACTTACCGATCACGAGGCGGAGGTGGAAATTTTAAAATTGAAAAAAAAACGATCAAAGCTTACATTAAAAATGACTATTTTTTTACTGGCAGAATAATTTTCAAATATTATTTTTAATGTTGCGAGTCGATCGTGCAAAAAAACGTAATAAGCAATGTGATCAGTAAGTGCTTTTCTATCGGTATCTGATGTATCATTCTCAACCGGTAGGAAGCACTTACTGACCTTCATACTTAAATAACTATAATATTTGGAAATATTTAAATTGTACAAAATCCGCTCCTGCACCGTTACTAAGTGTGGGTGGTAAGCACGGGCCCTTTGATGTCGTCAAGCACAGATGGCTAATCGAATTCACAGCCGAGGTATTGCACCCTTTGATCAATTTGCCCCTGTCCTATAAATACTAATCATATCATTTACTTTTGCTCCTGCAACTTCGTCACTGCTTGTTACTTCATAATTTTACATACTCTACTTATGAAATATGTGATAATTACAACATTATTTACGCCTGTATTCTTACAAGGAAACGTATTACATAGCGTGAAGATTTATGTGATTTTATTTTAGTGGGTGATATACCTATTAAAAGTCGAGGTCGATGAAGTATAAGTATAGAATTTTATCTACAAAGACGGTTGTATGTAGCCGGCTTAGTAGTTCTTATTAGCGTAACGGTAACGTTGCGGGTGAATGGCAGTGGATACAAGGAAATGTAACCTACAAACTAGAACTGTACTTATTACAAATTATTTATCTAATAATTAAGCAATTAATTCTAAATAATTTATTTACATATTTGCCTGGAATTCAAAAAATAAATTAAATGGGGTACTATACCATAGTCAAATTTTAACTATCTTATGTAAAAATGCGAAAATTTACGTAAATTAATGAGTATTAGTGAAAGAAATTTTTTTAAATATTAATTAGTTCGCAAACAACAAGTGATTGAAGTTGATTAATAATTAGGATGATGTATCATGTCTTTGCAATTTGATTGGTTGACTGAATTTAAAAGCGAGGCTTACTCGTCACTCGCCGCCATAGTTTGTATCACAATATTGTCAAACAATGGTCTGTTTCAATTTTCTAAAATGAAAAGGAGAAAATGCTTATTATTTATGTTATTTATGCTTAATAATTTCTTCATGAATATAACTTATGTTTATATAACATTAAAATATTTCAGCTATGCGAACATGAAAAATTTGTACCCTCTAGAAGTAACAGTTTGTCGACCACTGGTGAAGACCAGCTACTTCATACGCCAAATTCTTAACTTTAAAAATTCATATCTCCTTATTGGCGAAAAAACTGAACTATAGGTGGCAGGAAGAACGGTAGCAAGATGGCGGAGGAATAAGGAAAGTTCTCTCATTCCTTATTGCTGGCAATATGCATTTCAAAGTGCAAAGTATTTAATATTGAGAAAATTAACATAAAGTTAGGTGATATTTTTGAATACATTGCTTCTGCACGTCCTATAAAGGAAAGCGAAGCAGTTTTTAAGGCAGGCCATGTATTGCTTTGTGGAAGAAAAGATGATGGATCCAGTACAATACTGGTTTCTTGTTTAAAAGCCAGTCATTTGAGTGGAGTTCCTCATACGATTGAAATTTTATTAAATGAGAATATAAATTATTGGACAGCAAAATTTAGTTGTAGAGCAGAATTGGGAGACAAATGCAAACATATTGTTACAGGTTTGTTGCATATAAACAGGTTAGTAAAAATCAAAACCATATTTATTATTTTACAACAAAAGTTGTCATTATTATTATGCTATTAATTTATTTGTTTATGGGTTTGTGTATTACAGAGCAGAAGAAATAGAAAAGTTAAGTTGTACAGGTTTGGAACAAGTAAGGGGAAAACTTGTTAAAAAGGATGATAAACAGTTTAGTTTGGCTATAAAATTAAAAGAATTTTGCCATCCTGTTTTAAAAAAGAAACTGACTAGAGATGTCAAAGCTATATGGGAAGAAAATTTCAAGATCATATTTTGTCACTTGGGATATAGTGTAAACTTACACTTTTTTACTTGTAATTACTGCGTTGTGGCACTGAGCAGTATCTATGGCATTTACTGATCATTATTTAAACCTGAAAATATAATATACACTATATATGTCACTTTCTTTTACAACAAATATAAACCTGTTTAAAATTACATACGTTTCAATGTATGCTATCAACGTTTCCTTATTCCTCTAGTTCACAAATCTACAACCAGACGTCACCCACTTTGAATTTTTTCGCCAATTATGTAAAAATTTTAAGTCGCGTTTGCACTAAAATTGTTAAGTTCATCCTGTATATTCCAGAAAAAAAATAGTATAGGACCCCATTAAATCTGAGCCGCCCGAATCATAGTTTTAAAGTCCAGTATTAATATAAATAATCCAGGTTCTAATATTTCGTTACTATGGTGGGAAGGATCCCAAGATATTTACAATAAAAATTTTATTTATTTTTAAAATATGCAAAGGTTATGTTTTTATACACTGTATAAAATTTTATTTAAAAATAAGAGTTATGTTTAACATGGTACTATCAACAAACCTTGGGTTAAAGTTATGTTAACAGCACGTTACAACAATAATAAACATACGTTCGGCAGCCAGACGTGCTTCGGTTGAATTCTGAATTGAATTGAGTGCATTTTACCAACGCAATTTCCAACATCATCTACCGTTATTGTATAACTTTATACTTCATTGCACTCTTCAGTAATATCCATTACACCTGTTCAATTTTTTTTTATTCTCGTTAATTGATTTAGCTGCCAGTGTTTTGTTTTTACCAACCGTCATCACGTAGGTAAGGGGGGTAATGTTTTCAGTCCAAAAATTCGATAATGAGTTTTCAGTGAATAAACACGAATTAGGGGCCCCACAACAAGTTTTTACTATTTTTACAATTATGTCTGTGTGTTTGTGTGTCGATTTTTTCTTCCACGATAACTCTCATATTAAACTTCCAAAAATTTCTATTTTCCAAATTTAAGCTTTCTGCATTCATAGAAAGAGTTGATTAGATTTTGGGTAATATTGGACAACCGGAAGATATACTTGAAGCACCTACAGTTTTTAATGAAAAACTATATAAAAATATAATCCAAAACTTTTCAATTTTATAGTATTTAAGACTTTTATACCAAGGGAACAACATATTAGATTTTGGCTAAAATTGATAAACCGGAAGTAATACTTTACTTGAAGCTCTGGACAAATTTTCGTGAAAAATGTATTGATATAATCCAAAACTTTTCAATTTTAGTATTTAAGACTTTTATATTAATGAGAACAACATATTAGATTTTTGTTAAAATTGATAAACCAGAAGTGGTACTTCACTAGAAGCTCTAAACAGATTTTCTTGAATAAATATATTAAAATAAAAATACGATCCAAAACTTCACAAATTTGGTATTTAAAACTCGTACAATAGAAACCACATATTAGATTTTGATTATATGTGATAAACCGGAAGTGGTATTTAATTTAGAGTTCTTGACAGATTTTCGAGGAAAACAAATTATAATCCAAAATTTCGTATTAGATTTTTCTATTTATTGGAACAACAAATTAGATTTTGTTTACAAACGAAAATGATACTTTACTTAAAGCTCATTGCTATTTTAAACATGGAATTGACGGGAGGTTATGTGCTGGTCACCTCAATTTGTTTTATGCTTGTTAACTGATTTAGCTGCCGGTATTTTGTTGTTTGTTTCGTTGACATTACAGTTCATCACACAGACAATGTTTTGAGAAGTGTACTCTCCTTTTTCAAACTCTGCAAATATTACTACGATGAGTCATACTAGCGCTAGATAGAATCAAGTTACTGATAATATGATAATTGTTTTAAAAATATAACATTCCTAGCAACGCTTTATAGATGTGTGGCTGACAACAGGTGTGAAAGCAAATCAATTGTTTGAGCTTCGAAACAAACATGACTTGAATTCATATTGGAAGATTTTGTTTGTGTGGAATTGCAACAGCGTGACGTCATCGCTAGTTTAGAACCTGTTTTTTTGTAACGTTACCTACTACTTTGTTTCACATATTTTTCTCGATATTGTAAATTTTTCGGTTTATAATTACATTCAAATTAATTTACCGCACTGTCATTGGTTGTTATAGAGGCAATGTACGACAAATTAGTAAAATATCTTTCAAAATTTATAATCAAATAAATAAGTTCTGTGATATTTATTTTAAAAAATCAACGTTTCGGAAACAAACTGATACCTTGTTCAGAGCAACATGTAAATGACAGTTAATAATAGGATTTTCTAAGGCAACGGCTTTTGAAGAATGAAGTATTTGCTTCTGATCTATCACTTATTTTTTCCCCGCTCCTTTCCCCGAAAAAAGGCAGCAGTGAACCTTAACAGGAGTCAAGTCGAATTTTAACCGGGCCGCCTCCTAAAGTGGTTCTAAATAAATTTATAAAATTTGTGCTGATTCCGCTAAATATTAAAATTTGACCGTGCCTAAATGTACTTGATTTTTCCCATTTAAATAACATTGGGGTTTGGCACATTTTGGAACTTTATTTTTCTCCGAGTTAATAAGAAGTTTAAAAAATCCACTCAATATTGGAACTAGAATGATCTGAGAATATGTGGACAAAATTTGAAATCCCATTCATTATTGTCAAGATAATTGTAGACGGTTAAACTATCACATAAAAGCCCAAAAAGCTATACTCCATTCAACTTAAGCAGTATATTATGCTACCGAAACATTGGTTTTTAAATATGTAAATATATCAAAACTAATGGTGCGATTATGGTCAATAAATTTAAAAATTTAACGCTGTAAGTACCAAGGTAACATAATTTAAATCTCAAAGTTATTATGGTCACAATTTAAAATTAAATTTTACTGTAAATTCCTCTGTAACTTTACATCCCCAAAATGTTCGCCGTAACACTAAATTTAAGGTTATATTAAATGTTTACTTCACCGAAAAAAATGTTTTTCGTTCTATAAAATAAGCTATAAGATATAACTTCTGGCTTAACATTATAAAGAATACAAAAATATTGAACTACAATAATTTGATTTTGGAGCAAATAAAAATAAACTGTTTACAAATCGCAGGACCTTAATAATATTCTTCATATTGTTTATTTGATGTTTTGGCGGCTCGGTGTTTTTTTCACGCAATACTAGTTCTACATGAAAATTAATATTAAATGAATAACAACTATTTATATTATTTATATGAAAACTTACACACAAGTTATTTCATTCGTATCTCCGTCTTATAAAAAATTCTAACCTAACAAAATATTTAAATTTTTGACAGTTCGTAAATAGTAAAGTTAGTTGCATAGCTATCTTTCATTCTTTAAATAAACTTTTTAAATTTGTTTGACCATAATAACACAAAGATAAATAATTTAAGTTTAAAATTTAAAGAGCTATTTAAATTTAGCAATATTTACAGAAGTGACTATAATCGCACCATTAAACTTTATTTAATATACAAGATCGTTATGAAAATTAAATATATTTGCTCATATTACGAGAGCACTTTTATCATACAATCGTTTTTATGCAACAGATTCCTTATAAGAATATAATGTAAAAGCGCCTTTATTATAAAAATGCACTCGTAATACGGGCCATTGTATTTATATTAACTATTATCATTAAAATAAAAAATAAAAATTGGTACTATACATAAGGCAATTTTTAATAATTTCGTAGTGAAAAGTAATGCTCTGTATTACGAGCGCACTTTTATAATAAAAGCGGTTTTATAGAGCATCCTCCTCATGAAAATATAATGTATGAAAGCGCTTTTAATATAAAAGTGCGTTCGTAACATGGGCCAATGAATATCTAGAAATGTATTATTGACGTTTTATTTGAAATTTATTTTTATATGTAATTTGACATTTCGTTGTTATTTTCGTTTCATTACGCCCATAAATTCGATAGTGCGAAAAAATTTATACAACTCGATCGGTAATCGTATAACAGAACTCGAAAATTTAAAAAAAACGACTCGTACTTTAATTTTTTTTTACCGATTTTATACCGTAATATGTCATAAACCAGTGGAACACTGATACGTTATCTGTAATTATTGTATAAATAAACGATAAAACAAATGAACATGTACTAATCAAATATCAAACAGACGACACACCTTACAATTTGAGCAACAGGTATTTTTCTACAATCCGCGACCTATTTAGTGTAGGATAACCCTACGTTCACATATTACATCGATTACGCGCGCTGACGTCACGGTTATGACGTCAGCTTTTAGGAATGCACTATTCTACATTGTTGCTACCTATACAATACGTGGCTTTATATCATTTGTCATCGGGTACAATCGCAGCAAAAGTTAAAGGCTAGACATTGCGGAAGGTACAGTAAGCGACGACAATTAGATCGGCCTAATTATCAGCGGAAGGTAGTGGTAGCGAACAGGAAGTACGCTCAGTGCTCAGTTCACATGTATTCATAACACTATCTATCTGCAGAGTAGAGTTTAGACACCGTGCATACACAAATTGACATTATTCAAGCGTATATTGTCACACTTTTTTTTAATTACAACAATACAAATATAAAAAGAAAGTTTTAAAAAGTTTCATAAAAGTAACAATCAACCCTTTGTTGACAGATTACAACAAAAAATTAGTGGGAAATATCAAATATCCGAAACTATTAACTAACTGTTCTGTTACTCAACTTTAGAGATGAGTCATTGCTCAACACTTTAAACACTTATCAAACATAGTCAAATCACTTTCTCATCACTGATTTTTAAAAAACAAACAACCTATAATTAAAATGTTTAATTGTTCAGCAATTATTATTTCTAATTATACGTCTATTGAGATAAAAAAAATAAATTTGGGTCGGTATTCAGAAGAGGTTAAATTTTTAAAAAGGGTTTTTTTTTTAAATGGAAACATAAAATTAGAGAGTGGAAAAGTTTTATTTTTTTAGCATAAATTGTGTGGCAATGCTTAATATTACATCCCTAACCTTTCAGCCCCGGCAAGAACTACATTAACCATGGTTTTAACTGGGATGAAGGAGGGGCTGGAATTTAATGTTGGACAAAAATTAGTTCTGTCAGACTTTGTAATCATCGTAAATAATCAAATTAGTGGATGCGCGAGTATGAGAACAAATATGAAACAACTGCTTATACAAGTCTATGTAATTACAAATTCCTTGAAATATTCATTAATTTTTCAGAGACATGCATGACAACCAACGAAACATTTTACTACAAAAACTCATCAAATCATTACAAATCCTTGCTTCCATGCCCTAATTTTGGTTTATTTTGTTGAAAAGAAGGGTAATATACCGATAGTCACTTAAACGCATTTTGAAACATTAACCTAGTATTACTGATTAGTGGGATGGGAAATATCAAATATCTAAATATCAGATATCGGAAACTATTAACTGACTGTTCTGTTACTCAACTTAAGATGATTCATTACTCAATACTTCAAACACTTATCAAACATAGCAAATCACTTTCTCATCACTGATTTTTAAAAAATAAACAACTTATAATTAAAATGTTTAATTGTTCAGCAATTATTACTTCTAATTATATGTCTATAGAGATAAAAAATAAATTTGGATTGTACGTATTCAACAATAAGATTCACCGAAAGAAAAAGTAAATTTACATCTATAAATAAGTTTGATAAAAAGCATACAAATATTTTGGTCAAGGCCATCAATAATCGGAACACGTCATAAAGTAAAACATTTTTTTAAACTGTAAAGTTTCCTTATAATCTCGTACTGTTGCACCGAAGCAACAGAATATATGTAACTTTGAAATTGTTTGTAAACTAACCTTCAACTTAGGACAATTTATTATTTTTATTAAAGTTTTGACAGTACTGATATGTTTGTTTATCTTTCGAACTTAAAAATCGCGTTATGTTATGAATCATGCACTGGTCTTCCTTGAAAATTGAGTATAATTTGTAAAAATGTACACCTACCATTTCTGGAGACATCGAGTTCCACCAGATTTTCAAAGTTTTGGATATCTGGAGGTAATCTATGGATTTCATTGTCACTTAATCCTAATTTCCTCAATCGGTGTAGACGGAAAAAATTCTGCAACAATACAATCAAATATTGTAATGCAATTGTTTCAATAATAACAAATAATGATCAATTGTTGTAATTTATCATGACAAATTATTGTAATTATAGTTAAAAAGTACTGAGTTTTGGTGGGTAAGAGTTATGGCAAATACCTTGGGTAAATCCCTGATGTGATTGGCATCGAGTAAGAGTTCCTCTAAACTTCTGGAATAGCGAAGTATGTCTTCGGGAACGGTAGGTAGCGAACAGTGACGCTTGTCAACATACTCTACTTGTCTGTTACAACCTTTGAATATCGGTATACAGCGGAACATGACTTCTAGATGCGATCAGCGGCACACATTACTAACTATCACTAGCATTCACTGCTTGGCATGTTTGTGTTTATGTTTTCGGGGTAAAACACAACAGTTTACACCAAACACCACAGCACTGCAACTTGACTGACACGAGCACAAGCACACCCTTCCCGGGTCATGGACGTGAACAACTTGTCTCACAACTTCTTCTTGTTCTTTTCCACTGTCGCCGCGCACATCTACAACACAACATTTACCACAATGCTGCCATCTCCCATAATATATTCACATCCATATGCAGATTTCTTTATAAACATAAATTATAATTTTTGAGGCGTTATACGGCAAAAAGTTTCGCCAACTTTTTTAAATCAATCTTGCCATGTTACATTTTCTTGCAAAGTTGATAATTTTACACTTACATCGAAAATTGAGTTATAATTTACGTATTTCAATACATATTTTGAATGTAATTTCATTATAAAACGTTAATAAAACACCGGTACAATTTTTTTTAAAGTAAAATGGAAGAATCAGACGTATGAAATCTAAAACTATATTAGTGGCGCCATCTGGCAGGAAATCACTGGACTGTCGAATTTGCCCATCTACTTTTGGCAACACTGGTTACGCATTTTGTAAACTTGTTTCCGATTGGTCGATTCAAATGTAACAAAATTTGAAACAAATATAACAGAATTTGTTTTAAATGGTTTTAAACAAGAATACCAAGTAATGTTAAGTTTAATTTTGGTTTAATATCTTTCAAATTATAGCAAATAAGGCTTTGAAAACATATTTAATAGTAAGTAAAGTAAGAAAATAATATTTATTGTTAATGAGATACAAAATTAATAAGTAATATAATAGAAAGAATCTCTGCAATATATTTTTTATTGTAGATATATCTCGCACTTTTATGCAAGAATGACATGGCAACACTAAACAGACAGACTTTAAGTACTGTAATGGATATACAGAATAACATGCAAAGAGAGTTAACAAGTACATATTTTTATTCTCTTATATTGGAACGGGCAAAACGAGTAAATATTTCAAACCTACGCAACATTAATTGTGATTAAGGTAAGCGGACATCGAACATTCAAGTGCTTATTCCTCTACACTCGTAGTAGCCGTACTCAATATTACTTCGAACGAGAACGGTTGGAAACTGTACCCTGTTCCAACATAGAATTTACTTTGGAATTCCACCCTAAAATATTCAAAAGTTAAAATACGTATACAATATCATTATAATATACAATATTTTTTCTATGACCGTCATTTCAAATTCACGAAGTTAGTTAAAATCGATATTCATATTTTTACCTCCCGTCATACCGCAGGTAAGGGAGGTAATGTAATCGTGCCAAAAATTCGATGGTGAGTTTTCAGAAAATAAGCATGAATTAGGGTCCCTACAAAACGTTTTTACTATTTTTACGATGATGTGTGTGTGTGTGTGTGTGACGATTTTTTTCGTCCACGATAACTTCCAAATATTTGTATTTTCCGTATTTAAGCTTTCTGCATTCATATAAAGATTTGGTTAGATTTTGGGTAAAATTGGATAACCGGAAGTGACTGTTTACTTAAAGCCCATAACAGTTTCTAATGAAAAACTATATTAAAATATAATCCAAAACTTTTCAATTTTAGTATTTAAAACTTTTATATCAAGGGGAACAACATATTAGATTTTGGCTAAAATTAATAAACCAGAAGTGACACTTTACTTGAAGCTCAGAACAGATTTTCGTGAAAAATATATTGATATACTCCAAAACTTGTCGAATTTAGTATTTAAGACTTTTATATGAAGAACAACAAATTAAATTTTGGCTAAAATTGATAATCCGGAAATAATACTTTACTTGAAGCTCTCAACGACTCAACAGATTTTCGTGAAAAATATATTATGACATATTCCAAAAATTTCAAATTTCGTATTTAAATTTTTTATATTAATGAGAATGTTAATTTTTTCTAAAATTGATAAACCGGAAGTGATACTTTACTTGAAGTTCTCAATATATTTTCGTGAAAAATATATTATGATATATTCCAAAACTTTTCAAATTTGGTACTTAAGATTTTTATATTAATGAGAACGATATGTTAGATTTTTTCTAAAATTGATAAACCGGAAGTGATACTTTACTTCTAGGTCTGAAGAGATTTTCGTGAAAAATATAATGATATATTCCAAAACTTGTCAAATTTAGTATTTGACTTTCATGTAACGGGAAGCAACATATTAGATTTTGGCTAAAATTGATAAACCGGAAGTGATACTTTATTTGAAACTCTGAATAGATTTTCGTGAAAATTAAATACAAACCAAAACTTATCAAATTTGATATTTAAGACTTTAATATTAATTAGAACGACATACTAGATGTTTTCTAAAATTGATAAACCGGAAGTACTACTTTACAGGAAGCTATAAACAGATATTCTTGAAAAAATATATTAAAACATGATCAAAACTTTTCAAATTTGGTATTTAAAACTAGTATATAATTTGAAACATTAGATTTTGACTATACCTATATGACAAACCGGATGTGATATTTAATGTGGAGCTCTTTACAGATATTCGAGGAAAAACAATAAAATATAATCTAAAATTTGGTATTACAGACTTTTCTATTTATTGGAACAACCAATTAGATTTTGTTTATAAACGATCAACTGGAAGTGATACTTTACTTAAAGCTCATTGCTGTTTCAAACATGGAATTGACGGGAGGTCATGTGTTGGCTACATCAGATTTTTTTTAATTCATTAGCTAAAATATAAAACAAAATTAGAGCGCGAAAACAAATATTTTTTTTTCCAAAAATGGTCAGATTTTACTTATTCTAAATAAAAATAAGTTATGACTTCTTCGCTTGCAAATTTTCTGAAAATAGTTGAACGTAACGTAATCTAACACGCAGAACTCGATTTGACGAAATTCGGGTGGCTGAATGCATTTTAAAGGCATTTCGCGCCAAAATGATTTAGTTTTTTAGACTGTATTTGTGAAAAATGTTACATTTTCGCTTGCAAATTTTCAAAAACTAATGAAACTGCAACCTAACGCACAGAACTCAATTTGACGAAACTCGGGTAGTTATATTTATTTTTCAAGAATTTAACCTTATTTTTTTCAGAAAAAATGCCTATATAAATGACTATAAATATTGATTTCCGCGCCCTAATTTTTATGGAATTTAGTGTTTTTAATGATTTTGCAACTATATATATAATCATCAAAATAAAATTTTGAGTGGTAGGTATTCTAGACTATTGGCCATATTATGGTCAAAATTGTAAGTTTTAAATCTGTACATATTGAACAAAATCACAATGATTCTGCAACTCTTATGTACGATTTTAAATTAATCAACAAAAATAGATGTTTTTATCAGTTTTTCTACAGATTTAGAATTACAGTTTTGACCATAATACGGCCATATATCTTGTTCTATTTAAGCCATTCAGAATTGCAAAGCATAGGGAATAGTTTTGACCTCTTTGATTGGCTGAAATTAGAGACAAGACACAAGTTTAGACAATGTAATTTCAGCTACTTCAAATTGGCGCTGTTACCAATGCCATCTATTGAATGGCTTAAATGGAACAGTTTATATAGCCAAGTTATTTAGTTTGCGAAACAGCTGCAGGTTGAACATTTGAAAATTATCAAACAAACTTTGAACAACGGTCGTAGAAAAATATTTATTAAATAGCTTCCTAACCAATGAAGACGCAAAGTATGCAGGAAAGCAGACAACCCCTCCATAAGTACCAGAATGCTGACAGTCAACATCGCCCAAATGGCAAAAATAAGCCACAGGAATATGCCCCCAAACCATCCATCAAATGCTAGACCATTCTTCAACACCATATTCCATAGCACATCCGACAATTGCGAATGAGCTAGCGACAAAGCCCACAAACGCAAATACGATGCAGTGTGAGAAACACTTCCCAGCACATATTCAATCGTGTGGATTCCTTGATGAATAAACATCTCCCCCATATCTTCTTCGGCGTGCCCGCCGCCCCCGGGTGGGTGTTGGGCCCCTGTGTTGTTGTGCATCGGCTGCTCCGCATCGCCATTTTCTGTTGCGAATTGCATTTGCTGATGTGAAATTTGCATATTCTGCATTCGTTGACGACGCAGAAGATAGTATGGTTTACCGAACAACATCCACGGAACGCAAATTACAGCGATTATGACTAATAGTTTTTGAAGGCCCATTTGCCCGGCGAACATGTAAGTATCGCATTCGGGAGGAAACGGAGATGATTTGAATAAGACCATGTTGATAAATGTTATGAGAATTGATGGTGCACAATGCGGACTATACTTTACATATTCGGCTGTAAATCAAGTCATTTTTATAGTTACCAAAATTGCATTTTTTTTCTACCGACCACCAAATAGTAGTAGGAGAAAAGTATACACTGGCGGTCGTTGAAAATGCAACACCAGAAAATATTAGGAATAAATAAATGAGATTCAGCGTAGAAATTGATTATTATTAGTAAACGATTAAAATTTGGAATCGCTGAGTTAAGTCTTTGAAGAAATATACATGTTCTAACTTAATTATCGCACAAACTTGTTTATTAAATATTTCTTGCAAAATGATTCAAATTCACTTAGAATTTGATTGTTATCAAGTAAATATGTCTCGTAGAAAACAATGACGTGCAATCCGACAGCTGTATTTCTATTTTTACTTAGCACATAATATCAGTGCTTTCATGGCAGGCTCCAGATTTGTCACCAATTGAAAATCTGTGGGATATCTTAGGAAGAGCAGTGAGGCGTTCTCAACTACCAGTGTAATCGTTGGAAGCACCGTGGATTGCAGTTGAAAGAGGATGGAATGAATTACCGCAAAATATTATTTGTCCCCTTATTGACTCGGCGTATATAAGCGGTAATTAAAGCGCGCCGAGAAAATGGTTCTTATTAATTTTTCTTTGTTCTTTATTGTTTAGAGTTGTAAAATTTTAATCGTTTACGCTATAAATAATAAGCAACTTCTACGCTGAATCTCATTTATTTATTCCAAATATTTTTTGGTGTTGCATTTCCAACGACCGCTAATCTAGTAGTGCCTAGTAGAAAAATATATTATTAAAAAAATAATTATGTTCCTACTTACGGTCATCAGTTGGAAAATATGTGACCCATTTGATAAACATTAACAAGACCATGTATAAGAATAAGAAACACAGAAAGATCAATTGAGGAATGAATTCACAAATAATATTAATACTTCGTTTGAAATACCTACAAAAAAAAACATGAAACACTTCAAATAATTAAATAACACTCTTCTTACCAGTGATTCCACAGGCTGATAACAACACCAAACAACATTTGGAAAACACCAAAAATAATAGAAATCTTCATTTTGTAAGCATTATGGAAAATGATTTTATTATCCGCCAGCTGCCAAATAGGATCCAAACCAATTGGATACGGCGTCCCATAATAATCACTAGTAGATGGATTTAGAGTGTGCTTTTTGTCTGATTCAATAGTAGTTCTATTGAACGATGTACTCCAATACGAGCCAAAAATATTTAAGGATTTAGAGAACACATCGTTGTATATAAAACCGGTGTACATGGAGAATAATCCCATTAGGAAAATGATATATCGGCCACCGAAAAATATGTTCCAGACTTCATTATCGCTTTTTTTCGCCGCTAATGGCTTTTCTCTTAAAACCATCCAAGCAGCGAATAAAAACATAATCAATCCATGCCCTAAATCACCAAACATAACAGCGAATAAAAATGGAAAAGTAATAATTGTATACGGCGTCGGATTCATTTCCCTGTAGTTTGCGATTCCGTATGAATCAATTAAGGCTTGAAATCCTGCCGTAAACTTGTTAGTCCTGTTATAAGTCGGCGGATCTTCAAAAGTTTCCATTCGATTCAATATAGGTGGAACAGAACTTCCACTACGCTCTGTTCCTCTTCTAAGAGCTAATTGAATGCTTTCCATATCCAAAACTGGTACCCAACACTCGGCAATTAAACACTTTTGAGTTACATCCAAATTGAACAAATTCAAAGTGTGATAAATCGCTTTAATTTTTCTCACTTTCACAAACCAATTCTTGATGTTTTTAGCAGCAGCGACCAACACTCGGTGACGATGATCTTGAGTTTGCCCTAAAACGGTGTTTAGATCTTCTATTCGGGTCATAACACCCATTGCCATTTCGCGGCGATCTGCCGGAGCTTCGGGACATGGATATAAAGTTGCGCGAAAACCTTCGCAGATTTTTTTAACTCTGGTTTTCAGCTGGTCACCTTGGAAGAAAATGATGAAAACTGATTTGAAGACTTGATCGCCCTACGGAAATTAGTTATCAACAACAAAATTAACAATTAAAACGATTCTAATTCATTTTGAGATTATTATTAACGACGTCAGGGTGTGACGAGGTATCTCCCTACTTTTACTATGACATTGTGAGGCGAGTAAAGGTAGTAAAAGGGTGGGGGTTGAGGCCATCATAAGTTTAGTAATCACTAATATTGCAGAATAAGCAATTTTGATATTATTGTAGGGAAAATCGGAAAAAAACATTCTTGAAAATTTGTAAATTTGTTTTATTACAATAATAATAAATAAATTCTCTGATTTTCCCTTATCCAGTCGAGGAATTCTGAATTAGTAATATTACTGTTTTATAATTAGGTAATTAGGTGACCTCTCAATTGTTTGTTGACTTAGCATTACAGTAATATAACAGGCGATGGGCAGCCAACATAATGTGAATATGGACGAACGAGCAACGAGCTTTTGCCGTGGAAGGCTATATCCGCGAAAATGGGTCTGTAGCCGCCGTCCAGCCCGCGTTTAGTACTCGGTTCCATATACCCCCTTGCTAAGCAGTTCTGGACCGAAAATCGATTATGTTGTGGAAACAGGATGTTGTCAGAAAAAGACGTGGACAAACATGGACTGCTCGAACACTCAAAAACATCGACGCAGGGAAATCGGGCAGTTACCATCAATTCTGAGGGTGTGAGAGCCTGCTCCAGAATTTTTTTGCCCCAGTTCTTGATTGGCCTGGAGAATGTCTAGCTTCAGCAGGATGAAGCCACGACCCAGACAGCGGGAGCATCAATGCAGGTTTCGAGAAAATGTTCTCCGGGCGCTTGGATTTCCCTGAGCGATATTCCTTGGCCCGCGTGCTCGTCAGAATTAACATTGTGCGACTTTTTTCTGTGGGGTAATATCAAAGCCAAGGAATATGGAAACTCTAAAGGATGCAATCCGCACATAAATTCACCGTATACCCCAAAAAATGCTCGCAACAGTGTTTGGACAATGACGGAGATCACTTGGCCGACATTATTTTCGAACCACATGATACTCACATTGTAAGTTCAGGATGTGAAAATAATTTTATTTTAACTAGAGTATTTATTTTTTAATTCACCTTCTAAACTAGGGAGGTTGTTCTGCCACACCCTGTACCAACGTAGACAAATAAATCCCTAAGATCGTAACTATGGTGACGTTACTAATACAAATAAATGAATTAGAATCGTGCTCAAATTATGTATATGTATTGTTGGATTCACGAAAGATGACTATTCATGGTCACTTGTTCGAAGAAAATACACAGCACTTTATATAGCAGTAGCTTAGCAACATTTCATGTTAGAAAGAGAAAGATTATTTGACGTATGTCTATGTAATTTATGTTGTGGAACAGATATCCGCAAAGGGTGACATTACTTTCTAACACACTGCAAATTATAATGACGTACGTCGTATAGTTACAGCTATTTACTTATCTTCTACACTGTCCTCTGTGCTAATGTTTACACAGTGACGTTGACGTTTAAACCAAATTATTATTCAAGTCTTTTTGTTTTATGTAAAAACATAGGTGAAGAACATAAATCTCTGAAAAGGGCATTATTTAAAAAGAAACAATTTTCAAATAAATTACACATATTTTTTTCAGTTAAAATGTTCTATAAATATTCCATGTTGCAAGCCTATGCATTTGAAATGAAGTGACGTTATCTGCAAGTAATATTGAATAGGCATCTTTCGTGAATCAAACTGTAACAATTTCTTACAGTAGAAGGATCCTCGAGAGGAGTTTCAATTTCTGCTTGACGCAAGAACACATTTCCTCTGCAAGCTCGCCATAACATCCGTTCAAAAGCTGGTATACGTTCTCGTAAAATAACACCAGCCACGAAACTATACACATATAAATAATTATCAAAAAGTGTTATCAATTTTCAAAGCGGAAAAGCAAGAGCATGAAAAAAGAAATGATAAGTATATAATTCTTATTTTTTACTCTTGCTACTAATATGAAAATGGTGTTCTTACCAGCACTTTTTCTAGAAGAAGAAAATTAAATGTCTCTTTATTACTGCCTGATAATGTGTAAAGTGAACCATGTTATGAATTTAGTTGAAATAAAATTTGAAATAAATGATTCCAATTATCATGATGCTTTCCTAATCCAATGCGACAAAAGTAACCAATTAATGTGCTGGAACGATCACATAAACAAAAATATTTTGAAATGAATGAAAAAGAATACGAATATACGAGCTTACAACCAACACTACTTGCAAACGAATACGAAATCAAAAACAATAATTAACCACATGTACATGTAATAATGTATATGAAGCAAAATGCGATGAAATGATTGATTGATAATAAGTAATGATGAATTAAGTTTTTTGTACTAACCATGGGTAGTAGTCATCCGTCTCAATTTTTTCCGGAAAACTGCATATAAAATACGTTTGTGTAAATTGTGCATATATTAATATTACAATATGTGATCTGATACCAACAAGCTATGGCTAAGCTACGTGAAGTCAGTTCTATTCTATGAAGCATTACTTCTCTAAGCAATGTTATTCATACATAAACAATACAACCCTAACACGTTTTATATTCCCTTTCGTTTATTACTTTTTATTTTCTTTTACTGGCATTTTCTTGGAAGAAAGGGTATAGAGAATGAGAAACGAATTCTACTACTAACAACTTAATTCATTTTATTCATTGATTAAATAATATGTATAGATTGGCATACTTTGGAAACAATTTCTCAAATAAGATGTGACGTTAAACCAAGAATTAAATGTCACGATACTCCGCCTGGTTGTTCGGTTCGGAGGCCGCTAACTTTTATACAGTGGAGACTGGTGGGGTCAAAACCACAGGAATAAAAAGGGATAATGGGCGCTACGTAATTTTTAATCGGAAGACTTTAGGATAATGTCGAGTTCAGCAATAAAACTATAAATATCGTAATTAAGGCAAAGCGACTGTTTCTGGTTGCTTTAACATTGAATGCTAACCGTCCATTCTTTGTGCCGCTCTGTTGAAATGAGGACATACATGGAATGGATTCCCCGCCGAAAAATTTCTTATGAAAACAGCAGTTACAAAAATTATTTCAAACAAAAATAGCATTTATGTTAAAGGAAAAGTAAGATTATTTATTATACAGAGTAGGCAGGGAATCCATTCAATGCATATCTTCATTTCAACAGAGCAATGGAACGTTGACATTCAATGTAAAAACAAGAATATATTTATAATTTTGCGCAAATTAACTAAAACGTAAAAATGTATATTATTTAATCAATGTTTTATTGTTGTGCATTAGAAACTAGTACATGGTCGGGCAAAGGAAACGTATGGTTTTCAATAAAGCGTTACATAGAAAGTATTTGGTTTAAAAAATATATATATTTATATCGTAATGAACCTTATACAATGACAAATTAAAAACATTATTATCTCATGTGCGGAAAATCACATCGCGGGGATGTTCCCCATTTTCTGTAATGCATGATTCCAGGCGTTACCTTAAGCTGCGAACTGCGTCAATCAACATCTGATTTTTTCTTTGGGGTTACCTAAAATCACGCGTTTACGTTAATACGCCTAACGCTGCAACAACTGAAGGAAGAAATTTAATTGTAATCAATAAAATTCTACGGCAGATGTTGACTGACGCAGTTCGCAGCTACAGGGCAACGCCTGGAATCTTGCATTGCAGAAAACGGGGGACATTTCCGAATGTGATTTAATATGTCACTGTATAAGGTTCATTTCGATATAAATATATATTTTTACCTTCCGTCACCTTTAGGTAAGGTATTGTCTTTGGTCAAAAAATTCGATGATGAGTTTTTAATCAATAAGCACGTTTTAGGGTCCCTAGAATACGAATTTACTATTTTTACGATGATGTCTGTACGTATGTGTATGTGTGTGTGTGTAACAAAATTTTCGTCTGCGATAACTCTAATACTACAGTTACAAAAATTATAATTTTTTCGTATACTTCTTCGTTACATCCGTATGAAGAGCTGATTAGATTTTGGTTACAATTGGTCAACCGGAAGTACCAGCATTTGAAGATTTTAACAGTTTTTCTTGAAAAAACTATGTTAAATATATTTTTTTCACATTTGATGTTATTATAAATATTAAAGAATATTTTATTCTCTATACGATTTGACTGCATTTTATACTTAATATTAAATGGATATAGAGTTAAAAAATTATAAAGAAATTAAATTTCATAAATTAGCCATAGCTATGAAAACAGCTACTATATTAAGAAAATTCTGATTGAAAGATGTCAGTGTCAAGTGAAATTGACATAGTGTGTTTGCCTTATAATTTTACTGGAAATATAAGATCTTTTGCTATACATTTTCTGTATGGAATTTGCATAAAATACATGCAACTGCCGAAAGGTAAAGTACAAGAAATATAATCTTTAGCAAAGAACTTTCTGTATGAAATTTGTACAAAATACATAGAACTGACGGAAGGTAATGTGCTGGCCACATCAGATTTTTTTTAATGAAATACTTTTGGGTAACCCTTAATGGGGGAGTTTTCGAATTTTTGATTTTTTAATATGTTAAAATATTTTTAAATCTAAAGCGTTTTTACTTTTATATTTTGTAAAAAAAATTTAAAATACCGGAGAAAAAAAATGTTAAAACTTTTGCAAGATTATCTTCCCGCCATTACAGCGTACATAACATCGACTATAAGCGAATTAGGTCTCGACATACGTGCCCAAAACGTGCTTTATAGAAAGAGACAGAAGCAAAACACGGCCACCTGTTTATGTTTAGATTTGACACTTGACAATTTAATTTCTGTGTTTATCGTATTTTCTAGGTTTTACCTATACATATTTAAAATACAATAATGCGCTTTTTGCGATTTGACATTGAATTTAACGTTTCAATATCAAATATAGAAGACATACATTCATGTTTTAATTCTGAACTAGCGCTCGTAGCGGGCAACTACGGCGAACCAAAGATTTAATATCTTGTAGAAAAAAATATGCTATATTTTATTACTTTTATTGCATTAATAGTTAATATTGCATGTACAGCATTGCAGTAATATGGAAAAATATTTACATTTCAATATGATTAAACACCCATATTGAAAACCATGCGTTTCCTCTGGCGAATCCTGTATATTAAAGTTGGTTACTAGTACAATCTTATTTCTCAATTTACGGGGCCCTTTGTGACAAGATATATTTCTATTTTCTTCTCTCGGAGTCGGGTATATTATGTAATGTGGAAAGTGAGTGTTGGATACGTACCCCAGTTGAACGGGGCCGAGATTGGATTGTCGTGCAATTGAGTCATCACTAATGAGCGCCCTGGTCATAGATTCAGTGGGGTTCACACCCCCTTCGTGCTGCTCGCAACACAACACAACACAATTAGCAACACCACATACTACAACCACCAACTAAACATTTCCTGACGATTGGTAAAAACATCAGAAAATGTCTTCTTAATACTGCGTTAGTATCTGTCATTCACGGCTGACACGATAAATAATCAAAGCAACATACACACACACACGCCACAAGGTTCCGAAGAATTTCAAATATGAAGAAGCACAATTTATCCGATACGATATACCTATGATACGAAAGAAGAAAGCATTTATTTATTTAATATAATATTGTATATTGAATCTTGCGGAATGTTGAGATGGTGCTTCGAGTACGTAACACCTAGCATGAACAATTAATTGGACTAACAATGAGGGTTATGTAAGTAAGTTGTGTATCCACTGAACTCAATATCGATATTGGAACGCGCCCCGACAGAAAAAATAATACAAAAATCATTATTTAAAAATTGAAAACTTCGCGCCAGAAATAGTAATGAAAAACAACCCCCCCCCCTTTCATGTGACGTCAAATTACATGCAGCACGTCATTCATAGCCAATAGGAAAACAGTTTGTTGATCACCGAACTGATTTAGGGCCCTATACTGTAACTCGGTGGTTAATGTTTAACCACTGGTTAAAATTTTTATCCAATAGATATTAATTTGACAACTAAAAATCCCTCTTTTTGTTATGTCAACATACTTGATTGGTTAAAAAATAACTACTGAGTTACAGAATTATACATACATGCATTTAATACGGAAAATCAGTTTTTCCTTGCACAAAAGTTCCCAAATAATTTTAGACAAAAATGTGTCAAATAAAAGTTGTAGATGTTCATTTCCTTGTAATTTGGTTTAAATTCCATACAAATGAATATTTATAAAATTTTAAATTCGATTTTACAGGTGTTACTGTGAAAAAATATCTGTGTAGTGATTTAGGCGTAGAATTTAATTGTCTACAACTTTTATTTGATTGCCCATATTAAACGTCTATGGCCCGCTTTTTAATTAACACCCTGTACAAATAAAAGTAGGCAATAGTTTGTCACATGTTAAGCTGTATGAAATTTGACGTCACACCTGTTCCAGACTGACTTTTTCAAAATATTACACAAATTTCAATAATTAATTGTAAAGTATCTAATAGATGATATTTTTAAATTTGGGGCTATTTAAAAAAAAATTATAACTTAAGGCATATAAAAAATCTTGCAACAGTCCTATTACTTAATAGATGAAAATATGCTATACAGCATGATAAATAATTCTACAAATGTTTGCGAGATCAAATAGGAGGCAATTTGTTTTAACAAATATTGTAACTACAAATATGAAAAATATCTTGTTTTCCAATATTATTCATTGTTAATATTTGTCAATAGCGTGATAATAAAGATAATAAGAAAATTTCCACTGTTAATTAGAACCCTTGACCAAATTCCAAATATCGGACGTCAGTTCGCAGACATTCTGTATAGGAATATATTTATTTTTTTCGCCTTAGGTGCATTCCAATACGAATTGCCAATGAGTGTTCCACCTGTACATGTACATTACCTTATTATTTGGCATAAATGGGGTGTGTACATCATGTTAGTGTACCACTAACCAATCTTCTAGAGAAGCAGTGTGACATGCATAGTTAGTAATAAAGAGACATATTTAAACACAGCAAACATTGGGGGTCGTATGTTTTGTCGCGACCTTTTAAGGGTTAAAGACACACGGTTGGATATAAATATTCTTGCCTCAAGGGACTCCGATAGTGGCTGGTGTCTGCATCGCGGGGAAAGTGCTGTAAGAACAACCAGAGAGTGAAGTATCGTTCACAACAAAAAAAATATGGTAGCGGTAGAATTAGTGGCAATGGTAGTGGCATGAGTAAAAGATTGAATGCGTTATAGCAAACGTATTCGTTCACATACAAAAATTAAGAAAATTAGTAGTAGCGCAGCGGCAATGGTAGAAGTTTACAAATATTAAACTTGTACGTTGCCACTACCGATAATTAAATAAATAATAAAATTATTTAAAAATATTAAAATAAACAAAATTAATAACTAGAGTGATAGGTCACAGCCAACTAAGATAAAGGTAGATAATTACTCTTTTAAGAGCCTGTATCTTGAAAAGGATGCGTTTTCAAATATGAGTTAATTAGTAAAAGTTTGTCTCTTTTACATCGCCTATAAATTTGTAATGTGTTCATTAACACCCTGTATTTCTGTCATTTTAATATCAAATTCTTACAAATGCGACAAAGTGATATATAACAAGTCTACATTATTTTGTTTTAAACATGAATAAAAGACTAATTATTAATTTAATGGAGTGAAAAAAGTATTAAGAAACAAATGAAAAAATCATAATTTGTTTATTTTGATTCTATAATTATTAATTCTGTTCTCAAAATTATTCTTAACTAATTACTTTCGGGTTAATTAAATTATTATTTATCGACGTTACAGTTGGCTTTGAAAAATATTACTTAATATGCTTTTGAAGTAAATAAATTGAAAAAATGAAAAAAACTGAAACAAATAATATTAGAAATCAACAATTGATGATTTTTAATTTATTTCTTTCATTTGTTTCTTAATAATTTTATATTTTTTCACCCTAATAAATTTATAATTTATCTTTTATTCATGTTTAAAATAAAAGAATGTAGACTTGTTATATATCATTGAAAAGCTTATAAAATAAGCAAAATGACGAGACTATTTTTAACATAAGTTCTCATTTAAAAAATCATAAGTTTATGTGATATCTCGAGAATTATTAAGTTTTCAAAAAATCTAATTACGCCATTTTATTCTACCTAAAAAAACAGTTGAAAGTATTTTAAAACAATTTTTCTCTTACTACTCGTATCATAATAAATAAGATATGCGATATGTTCGAAATGAGCGAAAAACGAGTTTTTGCCTGTAGCTCAAAAACAAAAGGAGATCGAAAATTCACGTGGTGACTATTAAACTTTTCTCGAAAAGTTAACCATGGAATGTGCAAACTGTTTTGCTTTATCTTTAATATTACCCAAGATACCTTAAAAAACATCGAAAATGAGACACCCTACATAGAAATAGCAGTCAGTCACAATGATGTGACATTGACGGTTTAGGGTAGAGCATCGTCCTTGGAGTTGATCTTCTTGGTAAAAAGAAAGCGGCTCTAGAAACTATAATTTCAATAATTTCTCATTGTGAACGGAAATAATTTCGTACGCTACCGATGTCACTAATTCTATTTCTGTCTTTAATTTTTTTTATTCTGAACGGGCCTTGAGAGAGTGAGATTACCCTAGCTTGAGGGCCTGTCCTCCGGCCCGGAGGCCCTCCTCGCCCAGCAGCGTGACCTGCTCCTCCTCGCGCGCAGGATCCGCCATCTGCACCCGAGACAACGACAGCCCGTTTTCAGCCTAATAAACACAATCAACCCACATATCCTATCCCAAATGTAAATAGCCTTCCTCCTCTCCTTTATTACACTGCAACCGCGCCCGGTAATTATCAACAAATAAAAAGATTATATCTAATTGGATTAATTATAAATTTATTATTTTACGACATGCGGCAAGTTTTTATTTATTGTGCAACTAAGGAGAAAACATTATATTTCATGTTTTTTTTATCAGTATATTTATTATCTATAATCTAATAATTGTCTATAAATTTTTTATGATATTATACACTAAATACAAGCCCAGGCTCAATTAAGTTTTATTATTTACTGCAGTTTCGGATATCTAGCCACTATCAGAAGATATAAATGATATAATAATCCGACCTGGTTACATTTTCAACAAATTATAATACCTACGCAAATCATAAGAAATTTCTTTCGACTAAAAATATTGGGTGGTAGAGTCCGTGCGTTTAGAGAAAAAACAAATCGGCGCAGTAGAAATTGTATTATACATGGAATGGATTCCCCGCCGAAAAATTTCTTATGAAAACAGCAGCTACAAAAATGATTTCGAACAAAAATAGTATTTATGTTAAAGGAAAAGTAAGATTATTTATTATACAGAGTAGGCAGGGAATCCATTCAATGCATAACTTTATTTCAACAGAGCAATGGAACGTTGACATTCAATGTAAAAACAAGAATATATTTATAATTTTGCGCAAATTAACTAAAACGTTGCTGATCTTTTTACATACATATGTATATTATTTAATCAATGTTTTATTGTTGCGCATTAGAAACTAGTAGAGTCCGTGCGTTTAGAGAAAAAACAAATCGGCGCAGTAGAAGTTGTATTACCCAACCCCTAGACCAGGAATAGAGGAGGAGACAAGGCATAGTCACGCATATATTTCCAAATCATCTGAGCGATTTTGAACCTTATTGAAATGTCAAAATCAGCCGCAAAAGGCTAGTCGACCAGTTAAATATTGTTATGTTACAGTTGGCCAAATCTAAATAAATACTTGATTATCCATAACTACAAATTATCTTGATTTTGAAATATAAAACTAAAATAAATACGAAAGAATATTAATAAAGAAAAACGTAATGTAAATAACTGACAAGTTAAAACCGTAGATGACGCTTGTTGAGATTGAAAACTTATTCGTTCGACTGCACACGTATGTAACACATCTGGCCGACTAGCCTTTTGCGGCTGATTCTGACAGTTCAATAAGGTCGAAAATCGCTGGGATGATTTGGAAAGTCGTCTTATGGCGAAATACATAGCATGCCCTGTCTCCCCCTCTATTCCTGGTCTAAGACCCAACCTACAAATGTTGACTATTAATACTCGCTCAAAAAACATTTAACTGAGTAATATTTAAATGTTATTAATTTTAATATTATTATCATTTACGATACATAAAATTCATAAACAAGTATACATATAATTATTACTCGCACAAAAGACATTTGATTGAATATCTTTGTCCATATTTATATCTATAACCTATACGCAACAAACAGCTGCTACCTGTCACAATATCAAACCATCCCTACTTTCACAAGTTGAACTCGCCCGGGTGAATTTTGGCTTGTGCGCCGGTTTTTTCTCTGAACGCACGGACTCTAGCATGAATGACGATTAGGAAATGAATAGGGAGGAGATGACTAGCAGTGTTTTAACTCAGTCAATCGTTTATAGATTTTAGAGAAAAAAAACTTCAAATAAAAGTTGCGTACAATTAACTTTTCTATTTGAAGTATTTTTTCTCTAAAATAAATCATAAACGATTGAGAGTTAAAACCCTGCTAGTCACCTCCTCCCTAGTCATCTCCTAATCACCATTCCTGCCACCACCTTATATTTTTAGTCCCATTCATTTTAAACTAGTAAAACTGGATATGTTTTTCAAGTATTCTGCCATTTAATATTGCGTTGGTTACATCGGCTTTATTAGTAATAACATCTTTAATTCTAGTAGGCATTGTCTCCACAAGCCCTGAACATTATTTTGTTAGCGTATTCTTCCACATGTCTTGTTTAGGTTTTACTATACACATTGGATTTTTACAAAGTTGTTATTTATTGTGTTAAAATTAGGTCTCGGTAAAAGATAAATCTGGACTAGTAGATGACCTTTTAAATGCCGGTCGAACTATTGTCATTATACATTTTAATCTATATTTACAATAGTCAAAAGAATTTTGTAGATATTTCTCACCATTGCTGCAGATTTTATAATTTGTTGTAAATGTAAACCGGCCGAACTATTATGAGAGTCGAATGGTCCAAAAATTTTGAAAATTGGTATACTAATGATGATATTGCCAAACCCAGTTTTCGGGAGGAAGTCATAAAACATTAATATAAGAGTTATCAATATTTTATATTTTAATAAAAAAATCATCAGACTTCTTTTTTTTATAAAAATTGGTATCCATATGTATTTACAGATACCATTGTATATTTTTACAATTACTACCCATTGCTAGGCGTGTAAATCTGCTTTTATTAATAATTTCGATGACGTCATCCACTTTACAAATATTTAAATATGAACACAAATAATGAAACATATATTTTAAATATTATTCAATTTTGTTAGTTATAATCAATAATGTAAGAATAATGCATAGAATTAATTTGTCACAGACGATAATGTACTTATGTAATATACTGATAAAAAACAGACATAAATAACGAAATAAAAAGAACCTATAACCAAGTGGCTATTAATACGACTACATAGGTACAAATAAAATATAATTAAAATAGAACAATAGAAAAGAAATGAATGGGAAAATTTTATTGAATGGATAAGAGAGAAATTATTATAGATAACGATCACTGTAACCTCCGGACATACAGTGGCTCACAAAATTTGTACATTTTACTTTTATCTAACTCGGTATATGATTTTCTTCAAACTGTAGGCCTACTCTCTGATTCAAATAAATTAAATTTACTGTTTTCTGAGATGATTCTATTCCAAAATTCAGGGCATATTTTTTCGCCAAGTCTTAGATACAAATTGTTGGGGAATTTAATTTTTATTAATGAAACTATTAAATATAATTATTTAACAATTATAAAAGAAAATTTGTAGATAAACTTGAACTAGGATGGAATTATATATTCCAGCACGATAATGATCCCAAACATACAGCACCTATTGTTAAAGAATGGCTGTTCTATAACATACTGAAACAACTTAAAATACCTCCCCAGTCTCTCGATTTCAACCTTATTGAGAATTTATGGTCGGAACTAGATAGGCGACCCCGCAAAATATATTTTCCACTGTTTAGCAACTCCGGACGAATGTGACTGAAGAATGGGCATAGATTCCATGTTTCATATCATCTAATTTAATAAAATCAATGCTTAGGATACTGGAAACAGCAACTAAAAGCAATGAGTACTCTACTAAATAATTAATAATTTTATAACCATCTGTTTTCAGAACATTTATATAAAGTAAATTGAACATTTTTAAAAAAATTAATGGCTATCATTTGATTCTGAAATAGTGAAATATCGAAAGACAATGATTAATTTTTTTAATGAATTTCGTTTTTGGAAACTCTACTTATTTTATATTTTACATGTAAAAGTAAAGTGTACGAATAATTTTGTAAGCCACTGAGTGTAAGTTGTCTCCTATGAAAGTTTGGGCGAGGAAATACAAAAAGCACATGAGGTAATGTTAGTTACATGCTTCACACACAATACATTAAAATGAACAATAAACACATTCGATTTTAATTCCCATCGATTGACGTAATTAATGCGGTTAATCAACTGCGATTATGAACTCGTGATTTAGTTTGGTTTAAAATTTCAAGGACACCGGGAAATTACCCATAAATATTTTGTTAAATAAACAATATTAATAAACAAGATTTCTGATTTTACCCGCCCAGTCATGCTCAAGAACTCATGCGATTGTTAAATAAATGAGGCATAAGAGTCCGGCTCGTAAACAATTGATAAGCTTACAACATGGGTTGATTGTGTCATACAATATTACAAAACATGTAACACAAACAATTATTTATGTATTCTGCAACATCTCGAGCTGAAATTGGTTTTTACATATATATTACACATTATAAGTTAGTACTTTAACAATGATTGCTAAAAGAAATGAATTACTGACAATTAAAAATGAATTAATAATAAATGTACAAAGTACAATTATTGCCATACTTGGTGAAACTACTCTAATATACTACATTTACGTGCATAGAAATCGATCACTTTGCAGTTTTGAATTTAATTATTAATTTTTTTTTAGAAACCAGCCGTCAGATTAAAATATAACATTTAACATGAGCCTAAATTAATTAGAATTCCTTTCGTGTTCTCTAACGATGAAATGCATGAAACAAATTAACATAACTTTACGATTAACTTAGAAATTGATACAATACTGAAAAATGAAAAATAAATTAATGCAAAGGCAATAACTGCAATCTGTCAAAACAGTGTTTGACTGTGTTACACTCGTGATAGCAACCACTACAGAAACCACGTAAATATGCGCTTTTTTGATATCGGGTTCTGCATTACTGCACTTGATAAAAAATAAGCACTCTTGATAATATGAACGTAATAAATGATCTTTCAAACAGCATAAGTTTTAATTTAACCCGAGGTCTAGTTTCTAAAAAAAATAATTAAATTCAAACCTCCGAAGTGGTCGATTTCTTTGCACGTAAGTGTATTATAAAAATGAATTATTTGTGATTTTCTTCGAGCATTCATAAATAAAAAATATTGATCTCCCAGTGATTAACGATAACTGCCGCTGTTTGTTAATCCATTTGTTACATAGCTCGCACCTGTCATGCTTGCGATGCTGTATTTACTGAACGTCCACAACAGTGAAGCGCAAACCATGACACATTGTTGACTAAATGAGGTCTTACTTACAAGAATGTCAGCTGATCAGCCGGCGTCTCAAGACGGTGGTTCAGCAAATTCTCCTGAGCGAGATCGTTATTGTTCATTCAGTCACTTGTACTCATGCACTTTTAAAAATAAATTAAGATAAAAATAATGTTATGGAAATTCGAGTAAACGCAGCATCGACATTTAAAAAAAAAGTGCTAGTCTAGAATACCCACCCCTCAAGAATTTTATTTTGATGGTTATATATAGTTGCAAAACCATTAAAAACACTAAATTCCACAAAAATTACGGCGCGGAAAGCAATATTTATAGTGATTTTAGCATTTTTTCTAAAAAAAATGGAGTGCTATACCATAGTCAAATTTTAATTTAATTTAAACATTGCAAAAAGTAACTAAATTAATGAGTTGAATTAATCAGTGAAAATGTTATGTTTAAATACAAATTAGTTCGCAAACTACAAGCGATCGAAATCAATTAATAATTAGGATGAAGTATCATTTCCTAAGCAAATTGATTGGTTGAAAGCGAGATTCGCGCGTCTTTTTCGCCCGCCCACCGTGAAATCATCAATGGACAAACACTAGCGCTACCCGCGGCCTTGGTTTGTGGAGTTTGTGTCACAATATTGTCAATCAATGGTCAAACTGATTCAATGTTCTCTAATTTATTAGACAAAAAATACATTTTGTTTATGTTATTTATACTTAATAATTTCTTCATGTATAAAACGTATAAGTTTATAATATTTCAGCTATGCGAACATGAAAAATTTGTACCCTCTACAACTAACAGTTTATTGACCACTAGCACGGTGTAGTATATATAGGTGAGAGCACGAGATGCGTTGACATGGCTAAGTAATTGGGAAACAAAGTGGTGCTAACGCGACCCGTTACCATTTGACAGAAAATGTTTTGCTACAAGATGCACAATAGGGTATGGATCAAATAAAAAGAAATATAGTCTTTTTAAGTGCCAAAATGTGCAATTCAGCAGCAGACAGCTACACTATAATCACAGAAACAGGTGCTAAGATAAATTTCTGATTGAAAGGTGTCAATGTCAAGTGCATTTGACATATGTTTTATAACTTTCCTGGAAATGTAGAAACGTGTCTGTATGGAATTTGCACAAAATACATACATAGAACTGACAAAAGATAAAAGGTAATGATTGAAAATATAGAATATTATGCATTATATATGAATAATTTAATATTTTAAATATTTTGTGTAAATCCGGGTCGCAACAAAACCTGACATCTAGCGGTACACTGTATGAACTAGCCCAGTTAGTTAGCCATTCATCGTAATGCATTGGAATACGTCGTGCACTCACCTATACATACTACACCGTGACCACTAGTGAGGACATATTACGTCACTCGCCAAATAGTGTATGTAAAACAGTTCAGAATAGGTAAAAATGTGACTATTTAAAAAAAAATCTAAATACCTGCTTCCGCGCTCTAATTTTGTGTATCTTTGTTATATTTTAGCTAATAGAACACAATGCAACAAAAAAAAAATGGAATTTTAAAGGGTGATAGGTATTCTAGAATCCAGCCCTCGCCGGCGTACAGCATTTTTTCCAACAACTAAAATTTTGTTTGTTGCTATGGATACATATTTACATGTTGGAAAAACAGATGATTTTACAAAACAGACATGCATTCATACAAAACGTTGATTTGTAAACGCATTGAAGTGCTCATTCAGCCATAAACAATTATTATTCGGTTAGCAGCTTGTTAATATCAATGTGGTTCAATTCTTTAAATAACTTTAGAACCATTCACAAAAGGGAACCAACCATTCAATACGGAAATAAACTAATCCGTTTTGTGATTTTACAAAGAGCACTAATCATCAAAGAATCATATCGGGTTTATTTCAAACACGATAATTCATGATCATGCTAGGTGTAGCACTTTCAGTTAGCTGCTTACGACATTTTATAACAATAACAAATAAGACATACCTCATCGAAAAACACTTGGGTTTTCCTCAAAATATGCTTGAGTTCCGTAAGTTCCAAGAAATTTCTCTTCAAGGCCTCGGCATTCTGGTTCACTTCTCTCAATTCGTTTTCCAGTTTTTCAAAAGTTGCCTACAAAAAATGACCACAAAATAAAAAATCCGATGTGGCCAGCACATGACCTCCCGCCAATTCCGTGTTTAAAATAGCAATGCTCTTTAAGTAAAGTATCACTTCCGGTTGATCGTTTGTAAACAAAATCTTATTTGTTGTTGCAATAAATAGAAAAGTCTGTAATTCAAAATTTTGAATTTGTTTTTTCCCGAAAATCTGTTAATAGCTCTAAATTAAGTACCACTTTCGGTTTATCATATATTGGGATTTTCAAATAAGAAAACGCTAACTATCGGCGAATATTAGAACTACAAACAGTGGTACACATTTGACATGTACATGAAACTACAACCATATGACTACAAAAACTCTATTATACATACATAAATTATAAAAATACTAATTAATGAAAAAAAATATTAAGAAAACTAAAGAAACTCAATTGACAGCAATGCTACGCTGACAAATGTCAACAAAAAGTGTACCATTGTTTAATGCGATCAGCGCCATCTCTTGATACTTGAAAATCCCAATAGTGAAAAAGTGATATGTTGTATCAAATTATATACGAAGTTTTGGATCATACTTTTACTTTAATATATTTTTTCAAGAAAATCTGTTTAGTGCTTCCAGGAAAGTACCAATTCCTGTTTATCAATTTTAGCAAAAATCTAGTAGGTCGTTCTCATTAATATAAAAGTTTTAAATACCAAATTTGAAAGGTTTTGGATTATATCATAATATATTTTCAAGAAAATCTGTTCAGAGTAAAATATAACTTCCGGTTTATCAATTTTAGCCAAAATCTAATATGTTACTCCCTTTGAAAAAAAAATTCTTAAATACTAAAATTGAAAAGTTTTGGACTATATTTAATATAGTTATTTCATTAAAAACTGTTATGGGCTTCGAGTAAAATATCTCTGGAAGTTTGATATGAGTTATCGTGGAGGAAAAATTCGTCACAAATACTGACATCATTACCTGCGGTGTGACGGGAGGTAAAAATAAAAACAAATAAATATGTATTAATAAAATACCTCTAAATCAATCATTTCTCTGGGCTGCGGGGCTTCGGGATTCTCGCCAGTATCCAGCATAGGAATTCCATCTTTTTTAATTTCCTTCTCCAAATATCGAAGTTTTCTTTCCATTTCATCACATCGCCGAACCTCGTTGACGAATTTACGTTGGAATGCATTCACATCAGGATTTAACTGCAATCACATAAGCACAAAAAATAATCATGTGAGTAAAGTGAAAGTTTGCAACTACGAAAGAGAACTAAAAATGAGTAACATATTTCACTTACATCTCGGAATTGAACAAGCCCTAATTCTCCTAATTCTGACACACAAGCATAAGCTGCCTCGCTTTGCAGAAAGAGTTGGCATAGAGCCATCTCTTCACTACGAAAAAGAGACATTTTGATGGTTTATGTAATATCTATTTCTAGTTTAAATACACATCCAGTATAATGGTTTAGATTAAAACTACATAAAATGAAGATTCAGTATTTTATTGATCCGTTGATAACACGAGTGACACAACACAACACTCCTCGAGACAGCTAGAACTAAAATGGTCAGCAGACGTAATCAAATCAAAGAACATGTCGATTGACGTTTTCTGGTTTTCTGTGCGCACAGGCGCATATGTAACACAAATTTTTTAATACCGCTACTGACATCTCTGAGAAACTGTTTAAACTAATGTAACAGATGTGACAAATACACTCCCAAAAAAAAATACATTAACTAACTATATAAAATAAAACAAAATAAATTAGTATAATATAAAATCATTATTTATAAACAATAATAATTATTTGTAGAGAAATTTACAAATTATTTTAATTTGTACAAAAATGTTTAATATAAAAATTATTTGACACTAAGTGTACATTTGTGTTGTGTGTACAGTCTTAATAAAATGAATGACGCATGCAAATTTTAAAAATCAAAAATAATAAGAATAATTATAATTTTATATGAAAGATAATATAATATAAAAACTTATTACAGTTTATTTTTATTTGCATAAATATGTTTAACAATTATTAATTTTAATTATGTATTGATGTTTTTTTATGAGAATGTATATAGACTTCAAATGAATTTCAAACTTTTTGTGGTTTGGTTAGAAGCATGTTTTTCACACGTGCATTTATCTTTATCTCAGTATTTAAATGTATACAATCTTGAAAGTTATTAAAACATAATGAAAGTCAAAGTAATAAGCAGAAATCCCGATGAATATCTGCGGGAAACAAAACGAGATATTCATAAACGTAAGTTGACAAAATTTCGTACTCAACTCAACTCAAAATGTTACAAATTTTAGTGCCTAGAAACTATGGCCCATCATTACATCCTTTCGAAGCTGCGAGAGAATATACTCGAGCCCTAAATGCCACTAAATTAGATCGAGTTTTTGCTAAACCTTTCGTAGGAAGTTTAGATGGCCACCGAGACGGCGTAAGTTGCTTATCAAAACATCCCTCAAAACTATCTACTCTTCTTAGCGGTGCATTCGATGGAGAAATCCGTATGTGGGACATTGCACACCGCAATTGCGTCCGACATTTCGTAGCGCATGAAGGCATAGTGCGAGGCATTGTATTTTCTACAGATGGAGAAAGTTTTATTAGTGCTGGAGATGACAAAACAATCAAGTTTTGGAAGACTATCTTGCCGCAATTTGGCGAGGAAGAAGAACCAACGAATACTATACTTTCGAAAACTGTTGTGACCGGTGTTTCGCATCATAGAAATAAAAATATTTTTGCAACATGTGGCGAGGTTTGTCAACTTTGGGAAGAATCGAGAAGTGAACCTATTCGTACGTTCAAATGGGGTGTAGATAGCTTGCACGATGTTGCATTTAATTTAGTAGAAACTAATTTATTAGCGGCTTGTGCAAGTGATAGAAGTATTATTTTGTACGATACGAGAGATTCGGGGCCAGTTAGGAAAGTTGTTATGAAACTTAGAGCGAATAAACTTTGCTGGAATCCAATGGAAGCTTTCAATTTTACCTGTGCGAATGAAGATTACAAGTATGTATACAAGATCTTGGTCTTAACTGCTACACCGGAACATAGGACTTGTAAACATGTAAAATCATACTTTCGTAATTTCTTGCTTCCCTAATTATTTTAGGTAAAAAAGCTTCAAATAAATTTTTAGAGCTTAAAATTCTGCATCTGAATCATGTCGAAATTCACCCCAAAAATAGTGATAGTCATGGAATTGAAACAACAAATGTTTGACGTTTTACCTGTCAAGTTAGGTTAATATATTTTTCTGTCTACCTAAACGAAAAGTGAAATTTTACGTACTTATTTTCGGCCGAAAAGTGACACTTTTCAGAAGGTTATCACTTTTCGTCCGCAAAACCTTTTTCGAACACTAAGCCATCATTTTGTGTCCACTAAGCCTACTACGATTTAATATTATTGTAATTGTGTGTACTGCCCTTCTAGATCTATTATTAGTAAGGTAGACCGTAAAATGTAATATGCACCTCGGCAAAAAATGCATATTATATTTTTTGTCCTAGCTACTATTTCACTTTAGCAGAAATTACAAATAATAAAATTAAATTAACCGTTCGCCGAAATGGAGAAATTTGAATTAACCCGAATATGAACCAAGTAATTCTTATTGGTCGATGATAACAAATTTAAGATTTCACTTCATATTTGCTTGACAGATAAATCGCTAACATTTGTTCATTTTGACAGACTAGATAAATGTTTTAAAATGCGTTTATATCTTGTCCCATTTAAGCCATTCAAGTCCTATGTTCCGGTGTCGCAGTCAACACCCTGTATATTCTGAATTTCGTTCGGCCAAATAAGTTTTGTATATTTTTTAGTTTGTACACATTTGATACGCGAAATTTAAAACACCCTGTAAATGTTCATATGGACCACACAGCCGCAGTTACAGATATAGATTATGCCCCAACCGGTAAAGAATTTGTGAGCGGTAGTTATGATAAATCTATTCGAATATTTGAGGTACACAAAGGGCATTCCAGAGAAATATACCACACTAAAAGAATGCAGCGTTTGACGAGTGTTAAATGGTCTTTAGATAATAAATATGTGTTAAGCGCATCAGATGAAATGAATATCAGAGTTTGGAAAGCCAGAGCGGCAGAAAAATTAGGAGTTGTAAGTATTTATTTCACATGTTTTAAATGTTTTACATTATTTATTCATTTTAGTTGAAATCTCGTGAACGAGCAGCGATAAATTACAGCGAAGCGTTGAAGGAAAAATTCGCTTCTCATCCCAAAATAAAACGAATTGCAAGACACAGGCAAATACCGAAACATATTTACAATGCTCAAAGAGAACACAGGACTATTAAACAGAAACTTAAACGCAAAGAAGCAAATCGTAGGGCGCATACGAAAAAAGGAACTGTGCCTTTCGTTTCAGAAAGAAAACAACATGTTGTTCGAGAACATGAATGATTTTATTATTGTTATATTTTATAATCAATAAATTTTTGGGGGGTATTCAGATGAGGTTAAAGTTTTAAAATGCATTTTTAATGGACTATTATTTTTTGTAAAATATATAAAAACTTGAAATTGAGCGCGGAAAAGATTTAATTTTTTTACCTTATTTTGTGTGGCATTGCTTAACATCCCTAACTTTTCAGGGACAACAAGAACTACATTAACCTTTGTTTTAAGTGGGATGAATTTAATGGTGGACAAAAATAGTTCTGTTGGACCCTGCTACCCTCGTAAATATTACTATTTGAAATAATCAAATTAGTGGTTGCGCGAGACAGACCAAATATGAAACACCCCGACTGCTTATACAAGGCTTTGTAATCACAAATTCCTTGAAATATTCGTTAATTTTTCAATGTAACTTGCGTGATAATCAACGACATATTTTACTAGAAAAACATCAAATCACAAATCCTTGCTTCCGCGCCCTAATATTGGCTTATTTTATTGAATAGAAGGGTAATTAATGTGCAGATATATAGTCATTTTTAAGCATTAACCTATTCTATATAAGCCCAATAAAATATTACTTTTAAATGTCTTTTTTATTATTATTTTGTATTTTATATACATTGCGTTTGGAAATAATGTGCGGGTGAATTGCTCGAGACTCAAGTCTAAAGTTCAAAAGATAATTGCCATAAAACATTGAGTATTGAGTAGGTATTTTACTGCAACATTTATAAAGTTTATACAACTTTCAATTAAACATCTATCAAGTAAAAGTGTTTCCCAATAACTATATTAAATTTGTAATGTGCCGTTTTAAACTAAGGTTATGGCTGGTTCAGTATCGTTTTTCTCTTTGATTTTTCAAAAAGAAAGGTTAACGATACCGTTAAATGTTTTATAATACAATACAAATTAGTTTTTTCTATATTTATATAATAATAAGCTAAATAACTGTAAAAAATGCTAAAATAATATCTATCAACCAATAGATGGTGCAATGTTCCTACCACACGTGTTATGTCGATTTCGAGTGTGCGTGTGTCGCACACCAACATTCCGATTCCATTCGGGTTTCAGATCTCACAAGAATAGGTTGCTTTCTTCAGTGTCATATCAACATAGCAAAATGAAAATATATAAAAGCGTAGAACGAGGGACACCCAACACTACAGACTACCGTGTATATATTGGTAAGGAATACATTTATATATAATTCATAATTATTCATAACCATATGTGTCAACATTACATTAAAAAAATTACCGGAAAATTATGCAAGTTGTACTTTAAAACTTTGCATTTATCTCTAAGATTTTTTACTGCAAATTACGTATGTGCAATAAATCATTTTGCTTATTTTGTTTGTGTCACGCATATGTTGAATCATTGTATGAATATTTATGTCATAAATTAAAAATGTATTGTAGAAGACTCAAATGGACCAATTTCACCTTTACACGATATTCCGCTGGTTGTCGATGCCAATAAAAAAATATACAATATGTTGGTGGAAATCCCTCGATGGACAAACGCTAAAATGGAGGTAAAATTTGTAAATTTTCTTACATCATAAAATTACATCTACAATGTTTTAGATCTGTATGAAAGAAGTGTTAAATCCCATCAAACAAGACGTAAAAAAGGGCAGACTACGTTTTGTAGCAAACTGCTTTCCTCACCATGGATATATATGGAATTACGGCGCTTTGCCCCAAACTTGGGAGAACCCCGAACACCTGGACGATGGCACAGGATGTAAAGGAGATAACGACCCTATTGATGTTATAGAAATTGGTTATCGAGTTGCCAAAAGAGGAGAAGTTCTCCAGGTTAAAATTCTGGGAACGATAGCTTTAATTGATGAAGGTAATAACTATATTTCGATACGTTATCATTTGTGTGAGTAATAATTTATGTAAAAGTTTACAACCTTGGTAAGTGAAATGAGGAAATTGACTTTCTTTATTCCGATTTATTGATTTCTTAAAGTACTGTTATTCAGACAAAAAAATTACATAACGTATGTAACAAAAGTTTTTTGAAAAAGTTTAGACCTCTACATTAAATAGAAAGAATATTTTTATTGAATCATTGACATATGGGGTTGTTCATATAAACTAAGGAGATAAGAAATCTAATACAACAATGATAGGGGACCTTATCTTCAATGCGACGCAGTTTTTTAATACCTTGTCTTTGGACGGTGTTAAATCGTCAGAAATATTCTTGTCTGTAACTGTTGTTCTTTTGGTATTCCTTGCCATTATTGTATAATTTTCTGCTAAGAAATGCCCAAATCTTCAATCAGTCGCGTCTGAGAAACATTTGGGGGATTATCTCTCTCTTTGTTTGCTACAAAATTTTGGCTTCATAATGCTCTGCATATTCGCTCATCTTAAAATTCTAAATTTTGGAGTTAATTTGTGCGATGATGTTCTAACTTTGTCTTGAGCACTTTGATGACTGCTGATTCGATTTGGGGGCAAAAATTTGGGTCGCCCACTTTTTGGTAAATTAATACTACACTTTCTTCACATTCCCTTATAGTTCGGTAAATAGTCGTCTGTCCAATATTTTTATCCCCAAAAATGTTAATTTAACTTTTTGTCTATCTGTCCAACTAACCTATAGATATACTAGCGTATTTCAAGTTTGTATAACAATTTTAACATCGTATAATATAAAACGATTTCCGGATAAATTTTATCTTTATTTATAGGAGAAACTGATTGGAAATTAATCGCGATTGATGTGAATGATCCCCTGGCCGATCATATGAAAGATGTAGCAGATATTGAAAAATACTATCCAGGATTATTAAAAGCATCCGTTGAATGGTTTAAAATCTACAAAATTCCGGATGGAAAACCGGAAAATCAATTCGCATTTAATGGAGAAGCCAAACCGGCTGCTTTTGCTCACACCATCATAGAAGAGGTGAGAAAAATATCATTTTATCTGAAAACATATCAGTTAATAATAACTAGATTTTATAATTATTTTGTTGTGTTTCAAGTTTATAATTCAAGGTAAACTTATCTGTGGAATTAGATAAAATGTTAAAGGCTAAAGTACTTTGTTTATCTTAATATTATCTTAAATCTTTTTATACATTTGCAAACTGTTATCTAATAATCTGATTTTAAAGGTTAAATTATGTAAATTTATTTTAGGTTCATAAATTCTGGAAACAATTAACCAAGAAAGAAGTTGAAGCCAATGGCATTTCGTGGTAGGTATTTAAACATTTCAATATTGTTTAAAATATATTGCACTTATTTATATTTAGAAATCGTAGAAAAAAAATTACGAATATTTCTATACTTTTTTAGGTTTATATTTATTTTGTCTGTATTTTTACCTCCCGTCAACCTACACACATAGGTAGGGAGATAATGTTTTCGGTCCAAAAATTCGACAGTCCAAAAATTCGACAATGAGTTTTCAGTGAAAAAGTATGAATTAGAGTCCCCACAATACGTTTTTATTATTTCTAAAGTGATGTCTGTCTGTCTATGTGTGACAATTTTTTGTCCACGATTTCAAAAATTCTATTTTCCATATTTCAACTTTTTGCATTCATAGGTATGAAGAGTCGATTTAATTTTATGTAAAATTGGACAACCGGAAATGCTATTTTAGTTGAAGCACATAACAGTTTTTAATGAAAAACTATTAAAATATCCAAAACTGTTCAATTTTAATATTTAAGACTTTTATATCGATTAGAACAATATATTAGATTTTTGCTGAAATTGATAAACCGGAAGTGATACTTTCCTTGGAGTTCTTAACAGATTTACGTAAAAAAATATATGATGATGTAATTCAAAACTTATCAACTTTGGTATTTAAGACTTTTATGTTAAAGAGAACGAGATATTAGATATTTGCTAAAATTGATAAACCGAAAGTTGTACTGGAAGCTCTAAACAGATTTTTTTAAAAATAAATGGTCAGTAAATATAAATATTTAATAATTTTTATGGACCGTTTTGTCGAAAACTGTAAATATGAAAAAAAAACTTTTGTTATTTTGTATTTTGTTCAAATCTGTAAATATTATAAAGATAATTTATCTGTTAAAATGTTTTTTTGTGGTATAAAATTTTGAAAAATATGTTTACTTATAATGCGTTGAAAACGTCTGTAATATTATATTTTTTTATAGCGCGAATGTGCGTATCCCAGAAAGTCCGTTCAAAATAAGCGATACTGAAGCAAAAGAAATCTTAGAGAAAACTCCTCCGTTGGCTCCACCCGCGCCCATGGAATACATAGGTAATTTATTCACATATTCCCAAATATTTTTCACATTTCTTGTTGTTTTCAGTTGACAAAGTTCATTTTGTCAAACAGACCGAAACTAAATCTCATTTGTAATGGAATGGAACAAAGGAGAAGATATTATACATTTGTTGTTGTATTGAATAAAAATTTTATTATACAGAAATTGTCATTTTATTGAGTGAAAGTGGAATATTCATTATTTTCCTGTCGGAATTAGAACGCAAAAGTCATTTATCATTTAGTTTAATCCTTTGTTTTATTCTACAAGAAATGTTTGGTTTTCGTTGTGTTTAAATATGTTTGTGTTTATTTTCAGTGGATAAATGGCATTATGTGCACCTGAAGTAAAATACGTATTATAGAAGAACCTGTGGATATTTATTTTAGTTAACGAGAGTTGTGAACATCTGTAATTATCTATAAGAGTAGATATTATTCCTTCTAATTGTGGCATTTATTTTTATGCACTTTTAAAGAATAAAGCAATACCTAATAAAAGGTTTTCGTAATTTATTATCCTATATTGTCATACAAAATTCATCACATTACATTATTTATATGAGGCCCAAGAAACTTTTTGTTAATTTATAAGAAAATTGTGTTAAAAATTAAAAGAAGTTTTTTGTTAATAACTTGTAAATAGAAGATAAGAAACAATTATGTTTTTCAAAACTAAAGTTCAAGTATATTTTTTGTTTTTTAAAAATTACAAAAATATGAATGGATAATGGAATCATATATTTATTTTTGTTTCATATAATTTATTGCTCATATTTTAACATTTAAAACTTATAATAGTTATTTATGATATTTGTTAAAAGTGACATTTTATTTTGTGTTCGCGTCGTGTTCCAAACCTTCGAACAAAATAAAATCACTTTTAACACGTATATCATACACTATTTTTAAATTTAAATTTGTATTTCTAATAATCACTTTTAACACTAGTGTCAAAAGTAACAATGATCTGTCACTTTTAACACTTGTGTCAAAAAATGACATTTTTAACGCTAAAAACAAACATTAAAAAGTCCACTTTTAATAGATTTGTAGAAAAAATAAATAATCTGAATCACATAATTTTCCTCATTCATAAAATAGTCAAATGGGGTCGCAAGGCTGAGTATTTTAAGTCCGGTTTTATTTTGATCGACAGCAAATATTTTCTACAACCGTTATTTAATTTTTAACCGAGTTGGAGTGGTTCATGAAACTATGTGAAATGAATCGATTTGAAAATAAATTTCAGACTAAAATTAACAAATATAAGACTAGCAAATTAATTCCAGTTTTTAAATAACAATATGATACTTGTAATGTTTTCTCCATTACAGCTTTGATAGCTCGTGAGGTGACGCCTGACCAGCGCTCTTAATGGTATAGTTATTTTGTTATAAATAAAATAGCAAAAAAATATACGTGTCTGGACGCCCGACAGAAGTGATAACTTTGTCCCTATTATTTTAAGTTAAGGAGGTTCGAGCGAAACCAACGAGTCACAATAACATTTATATTCTTTTGTTTCTTTAATATTTAAAATAATTGTTAAAATAATTTTAATTAATAAAAGTATATTGAGTTTATAAATACATAATTTGTATTTAATAAAAAAAAGATACTGAGATGACTTCAGTAAGTATTTTGAACATAGGTGGTCCAAGAAAGTTATATGGCAACAGCGCGTCTTGTTCTTTGAGCACGCTTTCATTTATTTGTATTTATTTACTTATTGTAAAATTATTATATTAAATTTATCTACCAATTTCACTTAGCAAAGTTTTTTATAACATGAAAAAAGAATTTTAAAATAAAAATAATTAGTGCAACTATCGAATGAAAATGAACAAAAAATGTGTAACATTAATTTTTAAGTTTATTTGAACGGCAAGAAGGCACTATAAACATCTTATAATATACTACGAGTCTTCAGTTATATTATACTAGTTTTTTGTTCATCAAAATTGGAAATATCAATGTAAAACAAACAAAAAAGTATCTGCGGAAATGTTTCTAGCATAACAGTTTATGTATTAGAACGTTGTAAACCTCAGCTTTATAAGCGATTTTCTAAGGAACTAGACGGTGGATTGTTTTTTTCTTTTTTTAGAATAGTTGGATAAGACATCCTTCATTATAATTATAAAATGTTGATCCATAAAGTTGAAAAATAAATTTTTACGAGGAAATTCGCTCGAACCTCCGTAAAGTAATTTTATCGTTTAAGTATTAGTAGAATAAGTTTAATGATTTGATAAAAGGTTTGAATTAAATAAATAATTGTTCTGTAAATAGTTTACGAAAAAAAAAACTTATTAAATATTAAAAACAATTGGAGTGTGCGGCTCGTCGGCAGCTAGAGATTACGAGACTTGCGTGCACTGGCTTGCCATCTCTCAGCGGCAGTTTAGGCGCTGGACTGGGGGGTCTTCATTCATTAGTAATTTACACTCCTATAAGATGTTTTCATTCCAAATATTGGTACACCCAGAAATGGGTAATATATCATGATATAGTTATTGATTTTATATTGACACATTATTCGCAACATCCTTTTTTTCACATTGGACGTCCAGGTAAGCGCACACCATCATAGAATATACCTACCCATTTTATATAAACGAACCTGGAACTTTTATAGTCTAGGACACGATATTTGGTTAATCTCCTAAGCTTGATAATGGATACGGTTTACCCCCACAACGGATGATGAACCGTAAATATATGAGGGTGGTATTAAGAAACATTTTATAACTGTACAACTGTACGAATACAATTTGACTTTTAATATATGCTTTTCTTCAATTATAATCTTATTGTATATGCGGGTAGTGAAATTTAAAAAAAAATGAATCAGTCTCTGCATTTCTGTACCATAAATTAGAAATAATCCTTTGTTTATGGTATGCTAGTGGGGGGTGAGTAAATCCACTCGTCAAATATGTTGTATATACTTATACATTGGACATCCAGGCAAGCGCACACCCTCTTAAAAAAGAAATAATGTTATAAGAATAAAGTAGAAATTCATTAATAGTTTCATGATTAAATGAATGTCAATATATTTATTGATATATCCATTTTAGACTCGGTATGAACGAAATTGGAAGTAGAAAGTATAACGCGAAATGATTCTTCCTTTTCTAGTATTCTAGTGTTTGTCTGGTGTCGGTGATCGATCCGCTGGTTCGCTCGCGTTTTGCTCTGCAGCGCCTCCATCGCCATCGCCTGGCCTATGCTGCTGTGCCGTCCGTCCCGTCGGTGTGTTGTCAAAGTTAGTCGGGCCGTTGCTGGAGCCACATCTCAGCTCTTTTTACTCTAACTCTAGTGCAGTGTGCAGTAGCAGTGGTGTTAGTGTGCGTTGCCGTAGCCGTGGGCCGTGCCGATACGTGCACCATGCGTCTCAGCCTCTGCTGCCTCGTTCTTCTGCTGGGTTGTCTAGCTCTTGCAGAAGCTAAGAAGAAACGCAAGTTCGACGGGGACTTTGAGTTCGCCGAAGAGGTAGGATGGACATCTTTTACTTTTCTCTTAACCAGACATTCACACATACATAGATATTGTTATTGTTGTAATCAAAAATATTGTTATTGTTGTAATGAAACATAATTTATTTTTATTATGACTGAGATATTTTAACATCTATGTGTGTGAATCCCGTTGCGTGACGTTTTTTAGCTAATCCATTTCTAAAAAATAATTATTGATGTATATATTTTTTTACGGAAAGATACTCAACAAATCTTTGTTATTATCTTATATTCTTTCGCTTGACATTTATAGCTAATCTATATTTTTTTAAACATTTATTATCGCATATTTTGTGCCAGAATAATGAAATATACTCAAGTAACTTTATATTTTATTATATTACCTATTCTTTTACTCGCTGATTCACATATTTCTTTAAGACAATCTTTCAGATTCCAATAGTTAATCTTAAATATTTCAATTTCAAAATCAAATAAAGATACAATAAATAAATAAATAAATACATTTTTGACGTATTGTTGTGGTCTGTAAATTATTGTGGGGGGGGGGGTCCCCTTACAGTTGTCTTATATTAGTGATCATTATTTGTTGCTAAACTACTAATAATATTGAAATAATGTCGAGAAAAGAGAACTATAAAAATGTTATAAGTCGGTTAAATTAGAGAAAAATTGTACTGTTTTTTATTTGTACACATAACTTTTTTATGTACATTTTTTTATCACTGTTGGATATCGAGTTATGATGTCAATGTCAAAGTTATAATTTTTATACGGACGTCTCACCATTGAAAAGAGAATTTATTTTGCTTTTCAACAATGTATAACTTATGAATATTTATTTGTTTCAAACAACTAAAAAATGCAACAATTATCAAGTTCAAAAATAATTACAATAATTGTTAACCATGCTATCCTGAACACCTGTGATTTTTAGTACTTTCTAGACATTCTTATGCCCATTTGAACCATTTATTAAACTGCCAATGAAGTGTCAGTGAAACATTTAGCTTTAATATCTCGTTCCTGCTAATCTGCATAATAATAACCGCATATTTTTGCCCAAATATCGAAATAATTACAAGTGCCTTTGTGTTACTTTGTATAGGAGTGATATTTAGTTCTGCTTGGTGTATTCATAGCAATTTTATACCTGGAAAAGTCAAGACAGGTGGACTGAATACCGGACCACACACACACACACAAGCAATTTCAACTTCTGTCTTAATATTTTAATCCTTAAAAGCACTGAAAAATCTAAAATTACATGTTTACGTTTTGCATATTGTGGTAATAAATTTAGCATCGATTTTAACCCTTTTATCGCGATAAAATTCTAATTATGTATATGGCAACTTTTTAACATACCTAATCTAATTTGTTTATGATTAAAAATAAAGTTTAAATTTGCTTTCTTTTTGATAATCTGTAACTAATACTACAAAAAGGCACGTATGTCATGTCAAATTGATAATATACAAAATATAATTTTGCAAAAATAATAACTACACCTTGTTCCATTTAAGCCATTCAGTTTATAGATTATAGGGTTTTGAACTCTCTGATTGGCTGAAATTGAAGACAAGAGACAAGTTTACCCAATGTAATTTCAGGTACTTAAAACTGGCGCTGATGTCAACACCGTCTGCTGAATGGGATAAATGGAACAGAGTATAGGACATTTTTTAATGAAAATGCAAGTGTTTGAAATCATTGTAAAGCTAATTTTAAATAGTTTGCGACAATATAAAAATATATGTGCCATTCCATGTAATAAGCAATGATTTCGTTTCTGCCGAAACCGGAAGTAGAATTCAGGATCTTTTTACACCAAAAAGTATCATTTAACTTCGCGCGCAACTGTGTAATGTAAACTATAGCTCTATAATTAATAATAACGATAATAGCTGTTTGTTCCTATTTTTTCAATCACCCTGTATAAGATTATTTACTCCTTATTTCTCTAAATAATTTAACATTTGTAAACATTATTATAATAAGATGATTATAATAATTGTATAATATGTATTCAACGATATCCTGTTTGTTTAGATTTTCGTACGTATAATTTTTAAGCATTAAAATTTATAGAAGAGAAAACAACAGTAATTATTTAGCAATTACTTGTGTTGTATATGCAATAAATAATTAGTAACGTACTAGTACTTTAGAAAAAAGGCAATTAGTGTGTGGGTGCGAAATTACGAACATAATTTAACTCGTAATTGTACTAAACACGAAATTACTGACGGGAAAAGAAAAATTGTGTCATATATTTTACGAAATGAATGATAATCATATTTAGATAAATGATTAATGTTTAGGATGTACAGTTGTGTCCAAAATAAGAGTACACCTGATAAATAACAACTAAAAGCTTTATACGTTATTTTAATAAAATCTCTAGGCATTCTTTGTATTAGTTTTTGTACATACAATATTACTAGAAATTGATTTCTAAATGTTTTGCAAATTCTCCCATAGTTAATTAACATTGGTTGTTTTCTTGTTCTAGTTTTGATAAATTGTCTTTTCATTTCATCTCATACAAATTCGACAGGGTTTAAACATAAAAAATAGTGAATAAAACACGATGAAATATAAAATTTTATTGTGCTTTGTAACTTTTAAGTACATTGTTTTTTTTTACAAATTAGCACTTATATCCATCGTATTTTTTATATCCATCCCGCATGAACGTATAGTTTTTATGTCGGGTGGGAGCATAGGTCTGGTTTAATAATTTTTATAAATAAATTTCATTATAATTCAATAAAATTAAAAAACAGAAAACTCGTTCATTTCTGTACTTTTCAGTGAAGACTTGTACAAAAAATTGTAAATTTAGATTTTTACTTGTTAATATGATTGAAATTGAAATATATAGATCTACTTTGTTTAGCGTAGAAATATATTTAATTAATACGAATAAAAATTACTACGCAAAGCAATTTTCTAACAATTTTTACATATGAAATTATATACAATTTATGCAGAAATAAACCAAGATGGTAGGATATGACTAGCGAATGAAAGTTGACGTTTAAATTATTTTATTGACGTGGTTTCTTTTGAAACTCTAGAGAAGAATAGAATTGTACGAAACATTCAGGTATAAAATTTTTGCATGAACCCATTTAAATACTGGACTAGGAAAGCCTAGAAATACATTACTATATCTGGCTGAAAATAGATTGGCCGACTATAGGGTATCTGAATATCAAAACAGGGGTGCGTTTAAAATATTTTAAACATTTTTCGTTTATGTTGATTATAACAAAGTATTTTGATCTTTAAGATATTTAGTTTGGCAATTCTATGAAATAGGATTATTTTTAATTTCCTCCTTGCTTACACCTGAGACGAACGAACTAGAATTTTCGGTACTAAATTTTTTAAATACATCCCTGAATTCTGTGGCTAAGGTTATTTTAAATGCCTTCTGGTTTTGAGTATAATTCTAATCTTCTGTAACGGAATACATAAGGGTCAGTTTCCTTACAAATCAAATATAGGGAAATGCTTTCAAAAGAAACCACATCTATTAAATAATCTAAACGACAACTTTCATTCACTAGTCATGCTAGACTAAAAGTTTCGATTTTATTTTACATAGAAATTCAATGAATTATTAATTCAAAAAAATATAAAATGGGAACATTGGTTTAAGGTGGACCTTAAAAGGGGGCAAGTCGAATTTTAACCGGGCCGCCCCCTAAAGTGGTTCCAAATATATAATAATAATAATAATAATAATAATAATAATAATAATAATAATAATATTTGAACGTACCTAAATGCACTTATTATTTTCCCCCCAGTTAAATAATATTAGGTTTTGCGACATTTTGGAACTATATTTTTTCTGAGGCAATAAGAATTTTAAAAAATCTACTCATTGGAATATATACCAGAATGACCCGCGAATATGTGGACTAAATTTGACGTCCCAATCATAATTCTTAATCTGGAGTATAGCTTTTTGGGCTTCTGTGCGATAGTTCAACCCTCTACAATTATCTGAAAAATAGTGATTGGGACTTCGAATTTTGTCCGCATAATATTAGCTGATCATTCTAGTATATTTCGAATCTTGAGTGGATTTTTTAAAAACCTTTTATTGTTTCGGAAAAAATAAAGTTCCAAAATGTGTCAAAACCCAATGTTATTTAAATGGAAAAATCAAGTGCATTTAGGCACGGGCAAATATTAATAAGCGGAATCATTTGCAGTACAAATTTATTTATTTGGAACCACTTTAGGGGGCGGCCCGTTTAAAATTCGACTTGACCCCTTTTAAGATTCACCTAGTCCATATTCATATTTTTGGATGTTATGTGGAAAGGAATGTTTGTTACACCTACTTGCAAGGATTCCATTGTATTATTCTTGTTGGAATGCGGTATAATTAACAATATTAATAGGGAAATACATCCTAAAATTTTCTAGCACAATGTAGACAATAGGAATCTAGCAATATCTCATTAATTAATACATATTATTATCTGGAAAACCTGTATTTAAATTAGTCGTAAAATTTATAGCCTCACTATCGAGAATGTGCTGTATTTGTACATTTTTATCGTTGATTACTTGTAATAATTGTATGAAGGATGTCTTTCTCGTATATACTTAATTTTATTCAAGGAATTACTAACAATAAACTTGTAGAAGGAGTGTTATACCGTAAATGAAATCTATACAATATGATTTCTTTTCCAGGTACAAATTTTTTGTACAGTTTTTTTGTGATTGACAATTATAGAAATGTTTATTAATGATTTAGGTTCGTCCTACTCATTTTCGCACCTTAGATGATTATCATTTAATGTAATTATTGATAGAAATGTTTTGTATGATTCTATGCGCAATTATAGTTACGTAATATAATAGGCGTTGCAAATAATGCATTAGAATCATGAAATCATCTAATTTTAGAGATGACGAGAGATTCTTTCAATTTGATATCATTATTTCGAAATAATGAACAAAATAAAAAACAAAAACAGGGCTTATTGTTATTACCCATTGTTGGGTGGGCATTTAGTTATTATTATTGATGATATACGAGCCTAAACTCCTAATAGTTCGGCCGGTTTACATTTTCAACAAATTATAAAACTTACACAATAATTTCTACAATTTCGGCTACCTCAAATAGAGGCTTAAAACTTAAAAACTGTGGGCCAAATAACGGGTGATAATAGTTCGACCTGCATTTTAAGGGTCATATTCTAGTCCAGACTTAGCTTTTTAACACAATGAAAAACAACTTCGTAAAAATTTAGTGTGTTCAGTAAAATTTACCTTGCAAAACATATGGGGCAATACTCACAGAAAAACTTGCAGGGCTTAGGGATACAATGTCTAATAACATTAAAGCTGGTAATAGAGCACTGCAAGGCCCGGCTCGGCTCGAGTGGGTCGCAAGCTATCCGGCCCAACTGGCCGGGCCGGGCCAAATTTTCGTGATTATCATCGGTCATTAAAGATTCATATTTATAGGAAAAATTGATTAGATACTTTGGCTAGCGCGATTTAAATAATTTTTGTACTGAGTAGAGTCAAGTTATGTAAAATGAACGGGTCTGGTCGGGCTGGGCCGGATCGGGCTTTTTAAAAATACGGGCCTGGCCGTACCGGGCTTTGTAAATGAACGGCCCTGAGCGGACCGGGCATTTTAAACGAACCGGCCTGACCGGGCCGGGCTCATTATGTAAACGGGCCTGGTCGGGTCGGGTTCTTAAAGTGAATAGACCGGGTCGGGCCGGGCTTCATATTTATCTTGAAAAAGTCGGGCCGTGTCGGGCTGGGCTTTTTAAATGGGTGGGCCGGCTCGTGCTTTGTATTTCATTAAAACACTCGGGCTTAATCGGGTCGGGCTTAAAAGTTATCGGGCTTCGGGTGGGCCGAGCCTCAAAATGTTGGCCCGTGCACTGCTCTAGCTGGTATTACTAATAAAGACGATGTAACCCAATATTAAATGGCGGAATACTCGAAAAAGATATTCAGTGTTTGTATGTTTAAAATCTATATTTTAAACTAGTCGAAAGAAATTTGTTTGCTGAAAATGTAAACCGACCGAAATATTAGTTTGGGCTCGTATAACATACGATATTTTTATACTGTTGAACAGTAAATTTTACGTACTTTTTAAAAATTAAAAGTTGGTATTAATAATTCGAAAACCGGAAATAATAATATTGAGCTACCTCTGAAATTGTATCCCAAAAAACACTGTAACTTTTCCTAATTTAACAGTATCTTTTAGAGAACTTCACCGGCCAAATTATTTCAATTCTACCCAGCCAGGCCCCTTTCATTTAAGATTCGGCCCGACCCGAGCCCGAAACTTTTTAAAAACTGATTTTAACTCGACCCGGAGTAAGCCCGATTTGAAGTAAATGAAAATGATGAACAAGTGAAATCACAATTATTATAAATTCAATAATAAAAATATGAAATTGTGTTTTGATCCGCTAGAAATGGAGCGGAATGAAATAATGGGGTATGTGACCAAATTTTTATTTTTACATAATATGATACTAGACAAAAAAATAAAATACCCGTATTTTTTTTACATTGATTAATTATTCGTACTTTACAAGAAAATAATTATTAAAAATTTGGGAAAGGGATTTGTGACGTGACAATGGCAGAAGAGTGAAAAAGGACGGTTATACTGGGGAGGGAAAGAGATAGTTATAGCCAGATGTGACCATAGCATACCCTGCCACACCTACCACAACATAAACCCGACGCTGATAGGCTGATTTATAACTGTCTCTTTCCTTCTCGCAGTCTATCTGTCTTCGTCCACGAATCTAACATACTTAAGGCATATATCCCTTCTCCAAAACATCAAATTGTTAATAACAAGATTATTACAAATTAATGTTTAGTTTTTATTATTATAATGAGAAGCTACAGTGGTAAGTTTTTATATTTTATGACATATATTGAAATTCGAATATGGTCACATAACCCATTGAAACCGAACCCGGCCCGAGCCCGAATATATTTTAGAAAATCCGGCCCAGGGCCGAGCCTTTACCCGTGGACCTTGTCGGAACCCGTGCAGGCCTCTATAGTTTTTGATCCCAATACAGGATGCATAGCGCGTTTTTATTGGCCACCCGACCAGGTATAGTTATAATCGCCGTGAGTGTTAATAAGCGAGATATTTGCTCGTTTATTTATAAACGGACACTATTGTAAAGTGGTAAAGTACTCCAGTGGTGCTCTTTCCAGCAACCAAAAAAGTGCTCGTAATTCTTCCAAATGGATATCTACCTATTTTCTAAGATTTGACGGTTCGATGACTCTACTCGTAAAACGTAAAAGGTCAACCAGGGTACGTAACAAACTCGTCTAATGCATGGCGTGCGCTTTTTGTATCATTTCTGTCTCTTCGCATTTAATTCCAGTAATCCAGACCTTTGCCTTTTCCAGGAAAATTAATATCTAACGTTTAACCTTAATTAGAAATGAACACATGCAAGTTTTTTGCTACTGGCCATATTAGTTACATACATACATAGTGTAACGCATGTGTAACATCTGATGTAAATAAGGAAAAGTATATTTTAACAAACTGGGGACATATGTGGAGCAATCTCCTTAAAAGGGGAGACAGATTTTATATTTTTAAAAACGTCCAATGTCTAATTTAGAAACTTGTCTGTTGGAAATAGATGGATTTGAATTCAGCTGGTTTACAGTTGGATAAATAAAGCTCGGCCTGTAATAAATTAGTGATTAGTAAACCCCACATCTATTACAGTTAAACCTACCCCCTATTAATATCTTTAATTCATGCTTCAGAAAGTACGGATTACTGGACTATTTATAACTTTTCTTTCTTTATACATTCGTTTACAGAAAATACATTTAAAAGCACATTTACCCTATATATCATCAGGGATTATTATTACCATTACCCATTTCTGACTGCATTTTGTAACCAGTTGTGATTCTAATAAGTAACACATTTGCTGGTTGATTTATAGACGGACCACTGTACATTTCTTTTAAGATGCTTCCATCATTACAAGTATTTACGACAGTTTTTAATAAAATTTAAGTATGTTATTTTTCATGATTTTTACCTTCCGTCACCTTTAGCTAAGGAAGTTATTGTCTTTGGTGCGTGTGTAACGATTTTTTCGGATACGATAACTTCAAAACTACAATTGAAAAATTTATTATTCTTTCGTATTCCTCATCTTTACATCCATGCGAAGAAATGAGTATATTTTGGTTATAATTGGTCAACCGGAAGTACCCTCATTTTAAGATTTTAACAGTTTTTTCTTGAAAAACGCTGTAAATATAATTTTTCCACATTTAATGTTATTATAAATATTAAAGAATATTTTATTATCTATACGATTTGATTACATTTTATACTTCATATTCAATGGATATAGAGTTAAAAAATCTGATGTGGCCAGCACATTACCTTCCGTCAGTTTCACATATTTTTACAAATTCCGTACAGAAAGTTTCTTGCACAAGATTCCATATGTCAGGCAAATTACCTTCTGTCAGTTCTATGTATTTTGTACAAATTCCATACAGAAAATTTCATGTATCTAAGAGCTTCTATATTTCCAGTAAAATATAATATAACACATACATGTCAATTGTACGGTACCTTTATAACCAGTGTAGGGCCATGGTCCAAGATCACCGCCATTGTAATTCATTTCCCTATTTATTTGTAATAAATGTGATATATTATAAAAGAATATTAAATTATCACACTGTGAATTTATAAAGGTAATAAAAATTAATTAATTTAAGAGATACACAATTATTATTAAGACATACATTTAGAGTTTATGTAGAATATATGATATGGGTTGTTATTATCACATCTAATTTAATATCTGTAGTTCTTATTTACATAATAATTGTATATTCTAAACTTACCTTTTAAAAATTTAAATGATTGTGCTTAATATTGGTAATTTATAGTTGTTTTCAATGGTAGTAATCGTAATGGGTATCTTAACAAACACAAGTAAATTAAATAAAATATATTACTTAAACTATTATTCACGAAAGATGACTATTCAAGGTCATTTGTGAGCCGTCTGATATAATATTACTTGCAGATAACTTCATTGCATTTAGTATGCATAGGCGTGCAACATGAATATTTATGGAACTGAAAAAATAAGAGTAATTCATTTGAAAATTATGTTTCTTTCTAAATAATGCCTTTTTGAATGATTTATGTTCTTCACTTACGTTTTTGCAGAATACAAAAACATGGACTTAATTTATAAACCAAGGAATAATAATTTGATTTAAACGTCAACGCCACTGAGTAAATATTAGCACCAGAGGGCAGTGCAGTAGACAATTAGGTATCTGTAATTCTACGACATATGTCATTATTATTTATAGTGTGTTAGAAAGTAATGACACTATCTACGTATATCTGTCACACCACGTAAATTAAATAGACGTAGGTCAAATAATCTTTCTCTGTCTAATACAAAATGTTGCTAAGCTACTGCTGTAAAGTGATGTGTATTATTTCTTCGAACAAATAACCTTGAATAGTCATCTTTCGTGAATAATAGTATACACTTTAAATACATATTAAAATGATAATTAAATGAGTTTTTCATTAAAATAAAACAAATAGCCACGAAAATATATAATAATTTGCGCTATAGCAACACATATAACAGATGGTCCGGTAATGGCGGACGAAATATAAGCCACGCCATGGCCATACCCTAGTTATAAAGGTACCCTAGTCAATTGCACTTGACACTATCTGTCAATCAGCATTTTCTTTATATAGTGGCGGTTTCCATGGTTATAGCATAGCTAGCTGCTTTATGAAATTTAATTTCTTTATAATTTAATAACCCTAAATTATTAAAAAATGGGAATATTTATATTAATGAATTATTTTACTTGGTAAAATTTTTGTATGAGACTTCATAAACATAATAGAACCACCTTAAATAGTATGAATTTTGTGATGAAGATGTTATGTCGAATGTCTTGTGGGAAATATTTTTGTGTTTTGCCGAATAAAATAAAAATTCTTTGGGAATTGGTGGACGGGTGTGGGGTAAGGCAAGAGGTAGAAGTGTGCCCCCTTCCCCCAGGTGACCCAGTGGCGCCGACGCCGCGCCAACCAACGTCAGCCATCGATCCACTCACTCCAACCCAACCTCCGAGCACAACACTAACAATTTTTATTCTCACCGTTTTATTTATTTCTTACATTATTTACTTATGTACTCATTCATTAGTGTTACAAATAAAATTTAATAACTAAATATGCATTCTAAAATGGATGTAGGTATTTACAAAACTTTAAACAAGAATATCTCGAAAAGAAACAGAAATAAATTAAATTCCGGCGTCATATTTCTTTCAATTTTTAAATAGCACGAAAACTTGTGGTACTCTTTCCACTACAGCTTTGAGTTTAGAGTCTGTGGTGACGCTTGATAAGCTCCCTCAACGGTACAGATCAATAAAGAAATCTACGAATAAAACTGTTCTAAAAAAGTATAAATATATAATTAAATATTTTTTTGCGTGGCCTATGTGCATTTGATTCTGACCGACGTCAAACTTAAAAATTATTTCCAATTTTCAATACGTCTTCAATGACACAGATAATGATCCATATTACGAACCCACTTCTATACATCGCCTTTCTTAAAAGTTTAACTTCATAATAGCGCTACTATTATAATAGAAAGAGCTCCCAACAAAAACTACCTAAGAATTATGACAGTTATCTTTACTGGTCATTGTCCTCTGAAATACCATATATGTAAAATTGGTATAGCTGAAATAGTATCTGTTGACTCTGCAAAGAGAACGAAGAAACTTTGGAACACATTGTATGTGAATATACAGCTGTGGTCGTAAGGAGACTTAATCATTTAGGTAAAAGATACCTGACGGCAAATGAATCCTGGAGCAGAAACTGGCTTCATGAGAACTCTAGGACTGTTTCCAGAAAACTAAGATAATACCATGTTAGTGACATAGAAGGAGGTTGGCACATCCAGAAATGGATAATAATAAAAAAGTAAAAGTAACCAATAAAGGTGCAATACCTAATTAATTTCCAAGTACGTACATATACAGGTGCCGTGGAAATAGGGGAGGGGGTGTTTGTTGAAAGACATGGCTTAACCACAGAGATGATTTAACTAAACTTACCTATATCCGAAAATACACCGTTTAGCCAGTATTCTATGGAGTCCTACTGCCTACACCATAACAAAAAATAATAAAATGTACACTTTATGCTTAAAGTTACTCAATAAATAACCATTAAGATGAAAAAAACAATTTTTTAATCTTTACTTTGCGAGATATTTGAGGTTTGTTGTCCGTGTCACTGTGACGTCACATTAGTGCTACCTTTCTTTCTCGCCCTGACGTCATGTTGACATTAAAAATCAAATGCAGTTAAACTAAAAACAATTAAGACTTTTTAATACTACGAATTGCTTCAAAATTAAAAGAACTTTCATTTAAAATAACAAAAAAATCAAAGTGCAGGACCCCATTTTGCTTATAATAACGAAATGCTTTGTTCGATTATAATGAAATTTGGCTGTCAAAAACAAAAAATTATTGTTTTTCAGAAAGATACATTCAATAGTAAACTTTACTAATTAAATCTTTATGAATGGCAATAAAAGATAAAATAAATAAATAAAGTGAAAGTATTTGATTTTGCAAGCCAAGCTAGCTTCCATAATATGTTCCATTTCCATTTGTCCCTATTTCCCGCACCTGGGTCCTGTCTGAAATGTCTGGATAGAGGGACAGTGCAGTATGTAACCTGCAAAACCCGCCTGGAAAACTGGTGTCACTCCGGGACTCACAAACCGGGATAAAGTAGAACAGAGACGAAAAGACTACCTATTCCGATATACTCTAAATCCCGGTGACATATATACAAACATCAACGCAGAACAGAGAACGTGATAGCGGATTCTCAAAAATTCAATAAACGAGGATTAATAAATATTAAACGTACAAAAGAAATGCCTGCACGAAGGGAGGTATTATATTGAACGATGAAAAGCGTTTTGGACGCTAATTCTCTTTGTAAAAGTCGATAATAATTGCATTTATAATTCGTGTGTTTCGTAATCAAACAATCAAATATTTCAAACCATCGTTAATAAATGATATACAGGACGGTCACTGGAATTCCCGAACACAGGACATTAACATGTAAATTCGTAAATTCCTACTTCCCTAATTATTTTAGGTAAAATAGATTCAAATAAAAGTTGTAGAGCATGTAATTCTGAATCTGAATCAATAAGCAATATTAATTTAACTTGCTTTCTAACGGCAGAAATTAGCTATGAAAATGTCGAGTTTCAATCACCGCATGAGCATTTGTGTAGCACATATTTAACCGTAAAAAGACCATATTAAATTGTTTCTCGCTTGAACAATAATAGGGGATTCCAACATTTTTTTAAATATAATTTCATCTGAACATATAAGTAAAACTAATGGGTCGATTCTGTTCACATCTGTAAATCTTACAGATCTGTAAATTTGTAAATAATGAACAAAATTGCAACGAAACCTGCACTCTTATGTATAATTTTATAGCAATAAACAAAAATAGATGTTTTTGTCAGGTTTTTACAGATTTACAGATCTGTAAGAATTACAGATGTGAACAGAATCGACCCATAAGATTGTCGGTGAAAATCCGGTGAAAAAAATCCTATTAATAAGTGAGTTATAGTCCCCCGAAATTTGAAAAGATAGATGTGACGTCATGAATATTAGTTTTTATATCAAACTTCATGGACCTAAATGTTCTTGAAATGTATGCTATTTCTAAATTATATTTTTAAAAAATAAATAAATATTATTACACAGTACAAGTCTACATGATTTATAATTGGAAGTGTACTTAAATTATTAAGTTTAATACAAAACATTTATATTCAAATAAAAACTGTTTGAGAATTGCAGTACTGGGCTGATAGCCACGCCTCCGCTGTTTGAATTTCTCTACTTCCATTGGTAGTAGGCTCCTCCCCTAACTTGGTATTCGTTATATATTTATAGGCCGTCTTTGAACCGCCAATTAAAATAATATATATGGAATTCATATGAGTGACGAGCTGCTATAACAAAAACTCCTTTATTTCCGAAGTATTTCAATTATATCGTTATTTCTTTATTAATATTCATTATTAAGCATATACTTTCAATATTTTTTTCTAATTTCTATTAATTCAATTGCGCTATTTATAGTCCCCTATTGATGAGTTTATGGCAAAAACAACCATAGTCCAGATATTGTAAATATGAGTTACGTACAGCGACATGTATTTTCAAAGATGCCAAACAGTTTGCCACAGTTGGCCTGGCAAAATAATCTATACTGTACAATAGATCAATCCATAACAAATGAAGTAAGCAGGGGGCAGCTGTCAGAAATAAATTGCATACATATTTATTCAATGATAGTGTCATGAAAAAAATAAATTATCATTTAATTTTATGAATTAATTGTATTAAAATCAATATTTCTCGATATCTATCATGAAATATATAAATAAATATTTTTAAAAAATATTCAAAAGTGAGGTTAAAATCACACCTGCCCCCTGCGAATGACGTCATGTTGGATTGCCTAATATAAATGTCACAATGACATTTAGATGTGCCTTTTGAATTTATTCCTAATTGGAAAACAGGGTATACTCTTAGTAGTGAATAAGGTTTTTTTTGCCAACGATAATAGACATTTATTTCCAAAGTTACAAACAAATTTTGTTAGTACTATTCAAGTATGTATTTTTTTTGGTTGGAATAGTAAAATTATAAATAAAATTTTATTTTCAGTTCATTGTAAACAATGTATTTTGAAATTTTATTTTCTGAATACTATGATTTATTGTCCAAATATTTTCTGTATTATTTATGGAATACTATGAAATTTTTATTGCATCAATCACGCACGAGTACTTATGAATTGAACACAAAAATACAAAAAGAAAATATTTTACTACATTATAAATGTGTAAAATGTAACATCTACATAAGCAATTTAATTCATACGCACGCCTATAGTGCGTGTTTATGATCCTATCATGTTTTACGAGACCCATCTTCTTAAATTTCCCATTTCTCAACATTTTTATCTCCTGAGTTGATCTTAAATATTTATCTTTTAATTATGTTTGTAAACTCCTTGAAGAAATCTCATTTTCATCTTGTTTTGCATACTAAATCATTAAGAATATCGACCTTGAAGGTGAAAAAATCGGGTCGCCCACGATAAATATTTGTCGCCTACATATCTGTTGAAATAAAAATCATAATCGAGCTGGAATAACGTGGTAAACAAATATTTGACATTTTTATTTATTTTACATAGTTATGATCGAAAATTTTGTTTGTCGCTAAGAATATATATTGAGATGGAATTTTTATTCAGTCTTCATTAAAGCATTGCTTAATAGATATTAAGGTAAGGATGGAAGTTTGATATAGCGTTCATAATGAAACGCGTGTGATGTAAATCACGAGGCGATGAGCCGAATGTTTTAATCATTATTTTTTAAAAAATATTTGTTTGAATACAAACTATGTTCTGCTTTAAAATCATATTTTGATAAATTTTATATTATTTATTATTATTGTTATTATTATTATTAAATAATGAAATTTGACATTTCTTAAAACAGCGTTTTAATTAAAACCGTGATCATGGTACGAGCCTATGAGGCTATATCAAATGTACAAATAGTATATTGTGTTATTAGGAGTAAAAGTGATACTTTGTGTGGCGAGCATGGAAGTTTGCACTACGAGCGAAGCGAGTCGGACACGCATGCGAGGTACACAAAGATACTTTTTTTCAAACGCACTAATTTTCTTTTTATTCGCTAATTCTATGTAGTTTCTATGGATATTTATTTATTTTATTTCTACGCCGCTGGAAATTTCTACGCCGGTGGCGTAAAAATAAAATAAATAAATATTCATAGAAACTACATAGAATTAGCGAATAAAAAGAAAAGTAGTGCGTTTGAAAAAAAAAATGTAATGTGTCAATGAAATAACTTGTGAATCAAGTCATAAGAATGCCCATTTCTACGACGTTTGAAAAAAAAATACATTTTTCATTTAATTTTTGGTATAATGAGAAATATTGAAATGTTCATTTTACTAGTAGTCATTGTTATGGTTACTACGTTTGTTTTTTTTTTTTTTTGTTTTTTTTTTATTATTATAAAAAAAACAATTTAGTTGTGTAATATTCTTTAAAACGGTTACATTTTACTATTTTGCATCAGTTTTCAAGGTAAAATAATTTAATCTGAATCAGATAATGTTCCATTGGACATTATTTCATGATAAAAAATATAAATTTTGACTAAATATCTATTGTTATTTGTCTTACAAAATAAATAAATCATAATAACATTCAAATAAGTGTACCTACTAATCACGTATTAGCGCACTGTCGTAATGCCGTAGATAAAATAAATAAGAAAACTTCTCATGATGATTTAACAACCAAAATTGCAATAAAGACATTGCTAAAATTTGTGAAACAAAGCGAGTGTTTGCGAGTATTTTTTTTCAATAACTTTTACATTTTTATAAAAATTTGAAAAATTCTCGTCATTGTTATTTTATTATTGACGATTTCGTTGTAACTATTAATAAACAATCATTTTTATATAGGTCATAGTAATTTAGGTTAGTGTACAAACATGAATAACATGTTTTATACATTAGAATTTAAAGCTTGTCTGTTGTATTTATAACAATTACGGAAACATTAAAATAATATCAATGTTTATCACTTTTATTGCGCCTGATAATGAGTACAAATACAACTGTACTGTATGAGAAAGTATCGTTTTTATTTCCCGCAAAACTGATTTATTATCAAGTTATCCAATTACTAGAGAATAATTTAAAAAATACAAAGACGATGTATAATCTGAAATGGGATACTTAGGCAGGCTAGTATGCTCGTTTAGCTCATTTAAAAGTGTAATACGCGGAGCCCAAATTTTTACATTATGCAGAAATAATAGATAGTAAGGTTAGCTATCCCTTTCCTGCGTCAGCTCAAAGACTATGTAAATCAAGCTCTAAAAATTCGATATTGATTCTGAATTATGTAGAACAATAATTAAAAATTTTCTTATAGCTTACTTTTTGTGAAAATGTCTTCATTTTCTCTCTTGAATATCTTTGTTGATACACCGTACCATAAATAACTATTTCTACCCCTATTATTTGAGAAAACGTTTTCTTTGATCGCTCAATTTGTTAATCAGTAATCCCTCAAATGAATATGGTAATTCTGAAAGGTCGTACAGGTTCAAGCCTCGCTTTAATCAACGTAATGTTTCCGGATAGATAGATCGAGATCTACATGTTTATATCTTTACCATCATCCGAAGATGTAATTAGTAAATTGTCCTTTATTGATGAAGTTTTTTTATTGTCTTCTGCTACAACAGATAGAAGACCTAATATTGAGTTATAGGATCTCAATTTGTTAATATTTTCGAATTTAATTTGAAGGAAATAGAAACGGAATCTTGTTAGGTTGAACAATTTCCGTATTGAATTTGTGTTTTGAAGCGATCAATACCATTAAAAGTTCCTTCAATATCAGGACATTCCTACGAGTATGTGTTCATGCTACACTAATTTATATTGCCTAAATGTTCTGCAGAATTTAAATACATGCTCTACTCGAGCGATAAGAATTCATAATGATTTCTAAAATAACGTAGGTATGTAAAAACAGTTTTGTGGAAAACTTTAGACTTAGTCATCAAACAGAAAGAATTTTTTCTACAGTCTATATACAAAGTAGCCATTTGCGCTCTTTTGTCAATGCAAAGTGTCACTTTGCCGCTCATGCGCGACAAAGTAGAACAAAACATCGATCTCGTCTCGTTTTCGGATCTGCAATCTCGATCTCGCTCTCGTTCTCGCACATTTTTTTGGGTCTCGTCTCGTTCTCGCGCGAGAGTCTCGCTTGCGCACTACCTCGGTATTTACGTATCAGTTGAACTACAAAAGACAAGTTCGCACCAATCATTCCGTCTTCCGTGTATTTACAGTCGTATAACTATAATAAAGAGACAAAACACTAAATTCTTGTCACTAAATTATTTCAATACGAACATCTGTTAATACATTCTATCACAAGTAAAACTAATTAAACATTAAAAAAAATTGTAACTAAAAGTTTCTACACTTTATCATTAACTGTATGCCACTATTTAAGTAAGATTTACTCATAAAAAAGCGCTACACTGGGAACCCGCAGGCAACCAATCACTCTGCTTCACTCCGTGTTGGCTTCTATCGACGCTTAATATAAAATCCTTTACTTTTCAGGGACGACAAGAATTTTATTAACCGTAGTTTTAACTGGGATGAATTAGGGGCTGAAATGTTGAAGAAAAACTAGTTCTATTAGATGCAAAACCGATTTAGTCTTTATTTTGCATTTCCTCGCTCTGCGACCGATATCATTCGACTCTAGATAGACTCAAAAAAATATAGTCAATTCATATAATTTTCACATTCATCTGTTCTATGCACGAATTACCGTTGACTCCACTCCTTGTATGGTGAATTTTTCATTGAATTTATGAATCAAAGTTATAAACTTACAAATACTTTTTATTGCGAGACTCTCGCGAGAATCCCGCGAGATTTCTCGCTCTCGCAGTTGTTATTTCGATCTCGCCACGATTTTTAAATTGCAATCTCGCTCTCGTTCTCGTATCCACCTTCACAAGTCAATCTGACATATAGCTGCTCTGCCCGTATATTGCATAACCAAACAAAATGCCGCACTGCTGCGAAAATAAAATAGGACATTCATTTACAAAAACGAAAGTATAAAATGCTTAGATTAGATTCAAGCAATAGCTCAAGAAGAATGGAAAATAACGATAAATTAAAATCAAATATAAAATAAATTGTGTGAACACCTGCAAAAGTTTAGCGTGCACGCTCCCATATTCCCAATTGACGTCCACTTTTTCACTGCACTATTTAATGTACTTGAAACAAATAATTTTTTGTTATGGTGGACAACCCAATTATGGCGACTGTAGAAAAAACCTTGTTTGTGTTTCTAGCGCAAATGGACATTGTCGATTTCGAGAGAATGCCGCGCGACCTCTCAATCAACAATGTTCCATTTTGCGCTCTTAATGTCTTAATACACAAATAGCTATTAAATTATGAATGCCTTTTACGGCAATAAATGTAAAACATTTGTAATTGTGAAAAAATAATTTATTTCTATCTGTGGATGATCCTGGCAGGATCGAAACGTTGAAGATAGATAATAAAATAATTATATGACTGCATCTCAGAATTTACTTTCCTAATAATCAATCGAGTCAAGGAATAGCTATTTGTGTATTAAGAGCGCAAAATGGGACATTGTCGATTGAGAGGTTGTTGCCGAGCGACGCAGGAGCGAGGCATTCTCTCGAAATCGACAATGTCCATTTGCGCTCGAAACACACACAAGATTTTTTCTACAGTCGCCACAATGGGGTCCTCCACCATAACAAAAATTTATTTTTTATTTATTTTTACTTATCGGTATTTTCCATTCTTCTTGAGCTACTGCTTCAATCTAATCTAAGCATTTTATACTTTCGTTTTTGTAAATGAATGCCCTATTTTATTTTAACAGCAGTGCGGCATTTTGTTTGGTTATGTAAGTGGGTAATATGTAACTACAGTGTCATTAATTCCTGACTAAACTTTTCCATTAAGAATGTAGGCAAGTAACATTTCTCAACATTGTATAGTTAGAAATTTGAGGAGCGAGCGTTTTTTCTACTTTGTCGCTCTAGAGCGGCAAAGTGACATTTTGCGTTGACAAAAGAGAACGCAAATGGCTACTTTGTATATAGACTGTAGAAATATATATATATATATATACCCATTTTTATAATTATTAAATAACTGTATTAATTTTAGAAGGAAAATATTGAAAATAAGGGGGTTTTAGCGCTCAGCGCTTCTAGTTTACAAATCCCCGCCATCCTCAGGTTCCCGCGCTGGCAGCCTTTGTGCTATGACAACATGTTGTCTCTATTTATCTAGTTCCGTTCTTGATTGGCTAGCGAGTCTGGGCATTGGGCACCCTGGGCACTGCGAAAAGATTTGCCGGGAATGCGTATTATTTATTCATTCTCAAAGATTATTGTTGAATAGTATAGAGGTATTATTTGTATAACTTTTAAATAAATTCTACTTATTACAATCAAAATAGTTAAAAAAAATAAAACAATGTTTTGTACCATAAAAAAATTATAATTCTTTCGATTTTCACTTCGTTACATTCATATGAAGAGTTGATTAGATTTTGGTTATAATTGGTGAAACGAAAGTATAGTATGACTAGCGAATGAAAGTTGACGTTTAGATTATTTAATAGATGTGGTTTCTTTTGAAAACATTTCCCTATATTTGATTTGAAAGGAAACTGACCCTTATGTATTCCGTTACAGAAGATTAGAATTGTGCTCAATACCAGGATGCATTTAAAATGACAGCAACAAGATTCAGGGATGTATTTAAAACCCTCGACTCGGAAATTAAAAATAATCCTATTTCATAGAACTGGACGTTTTTCAGCGTGACGCAGGAGCGCGGCATCCTCTCAATCGACAATGCTCCATTTTGCGCTCTTAATACGCATATAGCTATTTGTATTGAAACGTTGAGAGGTAACAACCTACAACTAAAGAGATAAGAAATCTAATTTTACAACACTGGTACAGGACCATTATCTTGAATGCGACGCAATTTTTAATACCTTGGCTCATTTGTCTCTGGACGATGTTAAATTTACTTCCCGAATCGTCAGAATAATTATTCTGTCTGGTGTATACTGTTCTGCTAAGAAATCCCCAAAAGTCTTCAATTAATCGCGCCTGAGAAACAATTGGGGATTATACTCTGTTTCTGTTTTCCATAAAATATTGGCTCCAACTACTGTACAGCATCTGGGTTTCGGTCAAGCTGGGTCGCAGTCTATTTGGTTACATTATTTCTTTTTCGAAATTTTAAATAATTTTTGACCAAAGTTCTGCTAACAATCATATTAAAATTCTAAATTGTCGAGTTAATTTGCGCGATGATGTTCTGACTTTGTTTTGAGCATTTTAATGCTGATTCGATTTGGGGGCAAAAGTTCCGGTCGCCCACCTTCTTCATAGTCACGCATAGTTCGGTAAATAGTCGTCTGTCCAACATTTTGATCTCCAAAGACGTTAACAATTATTTCACGTTTCGCCTATCTGTCCAACTGACCTATAGATAGTCCAGTGTCTACTAGATTAGACCTCATGTAATAATAAAAATTGGAGATTAAAATTTTTCCGTAAACTTTTATTACATACGTTACTTGCTCAAGTCAAGCAATAAGAATTAATAATGATTTCTAAACTACGTCCCAAGTAAATTTATTTACTATTACTATTCTACGATTTTTATTGCCTATAATATGTAGAGTATTGATCGGAAAATAATAAATGTTTACGTCCCAGTTTTATGTAGATATAAAAGTGTTTTAATGTATGATTCTATAACGTTTACACGTATATTTGAAGAGTAATAAATTCGGACATAGTAGCATTTGGACTGTTTACGATTCGGCCAATGTTTAAGCAGACAAAATCCATTGTTTGATCTGAACTAAGTCGCAGAATTAAACTCAAACTAAATATCGGAAATTGAAACGCAGAGGGGATTATATACAGCCAAGAAATGGGGGAGTTTACGAATTTTTGATATTTTTATATGTTAAAGTATTTTTAAATCTAAGTTTTTACTTTTATACTTTGTAAATTTAAAAAAAAAAAACGAGAAGAAAAGTTTATACTTTTGCGACACTTGACAATTTAATTTCTGTGGTGTGCAGTGTGCATCATATTTTCTAGGTTTTACATTTACATATTTAAAATAAAATAATTTGCTTTTAATGATTTGACATTGAATTTGCCGTTTCAATATCAAATATAGAAGACATACGTTCATGTTTTCATTCTAAACTAGCGCTCGTAACGGACAACTACGGCAAACCTAAGATGCCGCATACGTCATCGCGATTCAAGTTAGTTTTGCCGCCATGTTTTGTGACGTCACAATGCAGTCTAGCCAAGTGACAGAAGAACTATAAAATAACCTAGCTGTGTGTGTGAACAGCTATGTTTAAGAGAGAGGGAGAAGAAATTATTGATTCCGGACACCTTATTACATGTAGAAAAAAATTCGCTGAAGGAGATAAAAATGAAATAAATATTTTTGCTTTTTGAACACTTTTTAATAACTTTTAGAGCAGAATTACTCAAATTGACATTTAAATGTTATAGTAATATCAGCCATACTATATGCTGGCCGCATTGTGACGTCATTTTTAAGAGATTTATGAGATGGCCGCTAGTTGGCGAGCATTTTTCTTGAATCGCGAATTGCGGGCGATTTAACTAACGATAAATTTAATATCGTTTGTTCAAAAAATACGCTATATTTTATCACTTTTATTGCATTAATAGTAATATTGCAGGTATAGTATTGCAGTAACGTGGAAAAATCATTATATTTTAACATGACTAAACTCCCCCATTACGACGGAATATCAAAAAGTATTTAGGTACTCCAAGAAAATGTATAGACTTATGTAATTTTATGGGTAAAATCGAATAATGGTATTGCCATGTTCGTATCTCCACTCGTTTTTGAGTTATTGCCCTTAAAAGTCAAATATACCCGGATGCAGGGAAAAAGTTCAAAATTTTAAAAATTCACTTTTAGATACTTTTTAACCCGCTGATTCCAAATTTTGAAATCGCAGAGCAAAATTGCAACTGCAAATGCCCATTTTTTTTACTGTAACCAAGAAATGGAAATGAGTCGATCGTCAATTGATTCTACGGGCAAAATTACATAAGTATACTAATTTCAATATTTTTGAGCAACTGGTTCATTTTATATAAAGGAGTCTGAAAATGGTCAAAAATCGCACATGAATATTGCTTTTGTGTGTCTGGCAGGATCGAAACGTTGAAGATAGATAATAAAATAATTATATGACTGCATCTCAGTATTTAATTTCCTAATATCCAATCGAGTAAAGGAACTACTTTTCTACAATATTACATAAATATTATTAAATTGGACGTTTTTCAGCGTGCTTCATTTTCTGACAATACATTTATTAAAAATATGATATATTTATATTGTCCTATATAAAGCGTGTGCAACAAAACGCGTAACATAGGAGTTTAACATAGGATTTTAAAAATGTGCGGAAATCTGCTCTCCTATACATTTTAGAGTAAAAGTACAAGAATGAAAAGTTGTTAAAAATTAATTTTTACTTTTAAAAAGTCTTCATTTAATGCAAACAATAGAATATGTGTAAAACTAGATATTTAGAAAATAAAGAATGACATTTTCGTCAGGTAGCTATGGAAATAAAAAACAAATAAAACAAAATCTGACAGTTCAGTTCAATATTATTGATGAGAATTATTGTACTCATTGTGTCTACGTTGTTATAATTCAGTATTAAATAAGCCGTGTTCCTTCGGGCTGTGATTCGTAATCGAAATGATAAAAGTGATCATGATTAAGAAGAATAATGTTTTTACGTTTCCTATTCGTTATCCCCACTTTCTCATTTTGTGATCACTAGACAACCTTCCCCCTTCCCTTCAGAATCAGACTTTTGTGAGTGATTCACACGGATTCAGTTCAGAACAAATTGAAAATATACTATTTCGAGCGTAGAAATTTACGAATGTGGGGTTTGTGGCATCAAGAAAAATAAGATTTTTCTACAAAAGCGTGTAATGAACCACATAATGATTTGTTTGAAATAAACATACTTCATATTCCTTACCAAGAACATTATTTTTTATTTCAATATAATCTATTTTTAATTCTGACTATAATACTTGACAGTTGATTATTTATAAAATAAAATAGGATAGTTTGCATATGACATTGACATTTGACAGATTGTGTTGTTGTTTTCTTGATATAATTTTTAAATCCTGTTTCAAAAGGATCACGATTAAATTAATCAGGTTTCACAAAATCACAATCACAGCCCGAAGGAACACGGCTATAGTGAAGTATTATGATCTTAATTTATATTTTGTTTTATTTGTTTTTTATTTCCTCTGGCGATCTGATTTTTGACGAAAATGTTCTGTTTTATTTACTAAATATCTAGTGCTACAGGTATTCTATTGCATTCAATGTAGACTTTTTAAAAGTGAAAATTAATTTTAAACAACCTTTCATTTTTGTACTTTTGCTCTAAAATTTACAGGAGTACAAATTATCGCAGAATTTTAAAATCCTATGTTAAACTCCCATGTTCCGCGTTTCGTTGCATATCCTGTATAAACAAAACTTGTTACTCTCGCTGTATTATTAACATTGAAAATTTATTTTCAAAATTCCATAATGTTGACATAAATAAGTAAATAAAATAAATATATCATCACGGCTTATTACCCATTGCTGGGTGTGCCAATCTGCATTGTACACAGATATCGGTAATGATGAAATATTTGCACCGTGTGGGCGCTTACCAAGCGTTACCTCACGGGCACACATTGCTGGCGTGGAGAGTGCACCACATGGGTCAATTTTGTGCCATTTAAAATTTGAAATATTTGGCGTCGGTCGGGATCGAAGTCGGTTCCCCAGATTCGCGACCTGACACTAAATAATGTTGACATTAATGCCCGATTTCTTCACATCCGTTTAAACTAAGAATAAACTTAAACCTAGTTTAAACCTTGTAATCGGTTTTCTTCATATTCACGAAACTCCAGCTAAGATTTAATCGCCGACTAAAGTTAACCGGTAAATCTCGGTGGTTTATCTGCCGTTTATCTACACCAGCGCTAATATTTATGCAGTGGTGGTTGATGGAATGTTGATGTTAAACCAACTATACTAGTTTTACATACAGACAGTATTTTTTCCTCATATTGAGACAAATCCAAATCATCTGGGAGACCCCCACCCGTTTTTAATTGTTCTACCCTGAGTTTCGAGCATTTCTTTCTCAATTCTTTTTTCACCGCATAATATTTCGTACGGATTGTCTTCGTAGTACGGTGAAAATTGCCGGTAGTACTATTAAATTCAGCGTCAATTACCTCCACGTTTTATTTTTTTCATTAGAAGTTGTACCGTCGGTTTTTTTATTCTCGATTATATTCTTATATTTAAGAACAATATCCACTAGACTGTTTATTACATTTTTCGTAAAATTTGCCCCTCTTTTTTCCATTTTACTGCAACCAAATTTAGAAATTATTTCATATACCCATTTTATTTAAATATTAATACTCACAATTTCAAATTTCTTGAGCTACAAACAAAGAAACAAAGATAACCACAAACTCTCAAACCGCCTTCGACAACGCTTATGACATTAGCTGCAATTTGATTTGCGACGATGCCAAATGTTTTTTCTAGGGTTTCGAATCTCAGATTAGTTAATCTTGAATGTGAGTGAAGAAAACCAACAAATATTTAATCGCCGATTATCTCTAATCGGAGTCTAGATAATCGAAGTTTAAATAAGTAGCGAAGAAATCGGGCATAAGTCACATATATAATCCTGGCACACCCAGCAATAGGTAATACATACAAGTGTTCTAATTCGGATAAAGATAAGTAAAAACATGTGTAACTTGTGTGGGTAGCAAGCAAGTCATTTAAATGACAAATACACTAGCAATAGCAACTATCTTAATTTGGCACAGCGCAATACATCTAGCTTTACTGAGTCTGGTGATGTATTGTGATATTTAGGAGTTAGAGTAGATCTCTGTGTCTGACTGTGTCTTGCCGGGATGAGATGAGTGTGTAAGGAGGCAAGGTAAAGTCAGCAGGTTGCACCTGCAAGAGACCGGTTCTACAGTCCGAGACCAAATCAAAATTCCAAGCCGCTGTTATCGTGTTTGCTTTTGGGAGCCGAGCTGGAAACTTTTGAAATTCACTTAGCCGTAGCAAGTGGATGTTCTCAGATGGATTGCGAACACAAAAGATTAACTTCTCGCACAACTTTTAGATATTTTTAAATTTACTTTTGCCTTACCACTTTACGGGGGAGTAATCAAATCAAATTTAAGATGTGATGTGGTGTTAAGTGTCCCTTTGCTTTACGAGCCCAAACTCATAATATTTCGGCCGGTCTACATTTTAAACAAACAAATTATTTAATTTTTTTTTTATAAATTTCGTTGGGCCAGTTTAAAATATAGATATTAAACTTACAAAACCTGAATATATTTCGCCATTTAATATTGGGTTACATAGCCTTTATTAGTAATATCTTTAATTCTATTAGGCATAGTATCCTTAAGTCCAGCATATTTTCCATGTGTCTTACAAGGTAGATTTTACTATATGCATTGGATTTTTATGAAGTTGTTTTTCATTGTACCAAAAGTAGATCTGGATTAGATAACCCTTAAAATACCGGTCGAAATGTAATAACCAGTCATTTGGCCAACAGTTTTTTTTTAAATTTTAAGTTTATCGGCCTAATTCACTAAGATAGTTGTTAACATAGTCGTTGGGTAGCAACTGAGAGTTAACAACGATTTTTAGCAACTCTTGTAACAACTGTCATTAAATTGGTATTCAGTAAATACATAATTAACGACATTGTTAAAAACAGTCGTTCTGAACAATCGTTGTTAAATATAGTAGTGAAGTTATTAACAAGTGAGTTAAAAGGCATGTCGATTTTGAATATATGTACATATTTCTACTCTATTTATTTATTTATTTGTGGTTTGGCCACTCAACAGGACCAGGTCCCAATAACAGAGTGGCACTACAAAATTCTGATTAATTGACATATGTTTGATACACAGTAAATGTTCTTAAATGTTATGAAATCAAATTTTGAACAAATAATAGCAGAAATTCAAGAATATGTATGTGTTTGTAAAAAACACATACATACATACATACACATATATATATATATATATATATATATATATATATATATATATATATATATATATATATATATACATATACACATTCATATTTTATAAAAGAATTCTTGTAATTTGACGTTTAAAGATTAATAAAGAAACATTAAATATATCAGGACAGTTCTCGTTTTCACATAATTTATTGTAGGTGCATTTTAACCTGTTCACAGAAGAATTTGCCGCAGAGTTGGTTCTGAAAAAAGGGATATCAAACAGAATGTTAGATCTGGTAACATAACCTGGCACTCGAAAATATAGCTGGGAAATAAGGAAGGGGGAATCAAGTGAATTATTTAATAATTTATGTAGGAAACACATATCTGAAACCATTCTTCGTTTTTCCAAACTAATTAAATTGAACGTTGAACTATAAAATTTTCGATGCAAGTAGGATAAAAATTTATTTTGTATACTTTCGAGTCTGTTTACGTAAATTGTATAGTGGGGATTCCAACAAACTGAAGCAAATTCTACGTGACTTCTAACAACTGAACAATATAATTTTATTAATGTAGATGGATTCTTAAATTTAACACTAGTCCGTATTAAAAATCCTAACATTCTGTAGGCTTTCTTCACTGCATTGTCAATATGTACATCAAATAATAATTTTTGGTCCAGTGTCACACCAAGATCTTTAATGAGCTTAACATTATTAATATTGTTATTATCGATGTTATAATTGAAATTTATTTTAGTTCTGTTTCTCGTGAAACTAATGGAAAAACATTTATTTACATTAATATGTAATTTATTTTCATTTGCGTATGTGACAAATTTATTAATGTCTTGTTGTAATAAATGGCAATCAAATTCAGATGTTATAGTTCTGTATAGTTTGAGATCGTCAGCGTACATAACAAAATTAGAGTGGGAAAAACATTGAACAATGTCGTTGACGTAGATGTTAAACAATAACGGCCCTAAATGGGACCCTTGTGGAACGCCAGATGTTACGTAAGCATCATCAGAATGATAACCATTTACCACCACACATTGCATTCTGTCGGTCAGATAAGACATGAACCATTTTAATAAGTTACCGTTCACACCAATTCCAGCAATTTTCTTTATCAAGACGTTATGGTCAATTTTATCAAAGGCTTTGCTGAAATCGGTGTAAATGGCGTCAACTTGTATCCTTTTGTCCATGGCCTGCAATATGTAGTCTGTATATTCAAGTAGGTTAGTTTCCACTGATCTGCCAGAAAAAAATCCATGTTGTTGAGGAATTATTAAATTTTTAATGCTGGAGAAAAGTTGTTTATATAATATGGATTCAAACACTTTTTCCATTATACATAATTTCGATATAGGCCGATAATTTTCAACATTGTTTTTGTTACCTGTTTTGAATATAGGGACTACATATGCTTTTTTCCAGATTTGTGGAAAATGTCCCTCCTCGAGCGACTTGCTAAAAATAATTGCAAGGGGAATGCACAGGGAAGTGGCACACTGCTTTATAAAGATACTTGGTATATCATCTGGACCAGATCCTTTATTAACATCTAGTTTCAGTAATGTATCTAGAACTATTTGCTCATCAATGTATATAGATGAAAAACAATTACTGAAATCAGATTGAGCCTGCAATGAACTCGCTATATTGGTAACTAAGGAACCATCAGTGTATACAGATTTAAAATAATCAGAGAAAAAGTTACACGTTTCAGTACCACTGCTCGACGTCAGATTATTATACTGCATTTGCTGTGGAATGTTGCTTTTCTTAAGTGACGTGACATAAGTCCAAAATTTTTTACTATTAGTGGATATTTGTTGTTCAACATTACTAACATAATTATTATAGCAAGTATTAATTAGTGTTTTCACCCTTTTCCTCAGTAGTGAAAATACATTATAATAAATCTGCGTTTTAAACTGTTTGTACTTTTTATGAGCTTTGTCTTTTTCTCTGATTAATTTAATTAGATCACCTGAAAACCAGGGGGGATAACTGTTATTAGCGTACTGTTTTTGAGGAACATATATGTAAATGCCTTCCCATAAGATTTCGTAAAATTTATTAACGCAGTATTCAGTATTTTGATTGCAAAAGAGTTCATTCCAATTGACATCGTTAAAAAAAGTATTAATTTTATCAAAATCTGCATTTTTATATAAAAATATTTTTCTGTTTTTTTCCCTCATATTTACAGAATCTTTCAAATCAATACTTATTTTTAAGGGAGGATGGTGTTGCGTATCAATTTTTGTCAATGGGTCATAACATTCTGAAACAGTTACCTTTTCATAATTTGATATAATTAAGTCTAGAGTCCTATTGTTTGCATTTTTTACACCGTTGAACTGAGAAAGTCCACAATAAGTAATAATATCAACAAATTCAGTAGATGGTCTGTTGTAAGAAGGAGCTGGCAATAAAATATTTGTTTTGTACTCATATTCCCACTGCAGATAAGGTAGATTGAAATCGCCACAAATGATAAATTTACTGTCTGGTTCTTTTTCAACTATTGAAGAAAGTTTGTGTAAAAAAGACATCAAGGCTACATTATCATCCGGGGGAATATAGACACAGCAGACATAGAAACGATTATTGTTATAATTAACACTTATCCAGATGTCTTCAGCACTCGAACGCCAGTCATCTATTTCGAGGTAGGAAAGAGTTTTGTGGACTCCAATCAGCGCACCGCCTCCATCAAGCTTTGATGACGTATCGATACCCCTGTCGCGTCGAACTATATTGTACTCACTGCACAAAATTTCAGAGTCATATACCGAAGAATTTAAAAAAGTTTCTGTCAAACAGATAATGTCAAAACCGCACAATACAGAATTTAGACGAATGTCATTTGTTTTAGAACGAAGACCTCTTACATTTTGGTAATATACCGATAAGTTCATAATTGTAATGAAAGATATTAATACATTAAAGCGAAATTTATTTTAGTCTTTAAATTAATTTATTTAAATCCTGTTCTGTGCGAATTAAATATATTTGAGTAGTTTCATTTTTACGGACGTAAATTTTACAATTTCTGGTCCAAATAAATTTGAAATCTTTCGATTTTAATTGCTCGCGGCATAATTTAAATAAGCTATTATTTTTTGGACTCAGATGCTCATTGACAAAAATTTTATTCTCAGGTTTATCAGGAAATAGCAATGTTGTTTTAAGATCTTTTTTAGCTTTTACTGCAGCTAAGAGTTTATCTTTAAGACAGCGAGTCGTAAGTTTTACAACAATTGAACGCGCTGATGTTTTTGTATTTTGCGGAAGTCTGTGCGAAGCATCTATTATGGCTACGTTTACACCGTGCGTACTATTCTGATACGCAGACCAAGTGTATACTAAAATTTATCTTAGTATGGTATGTTTACACCGGTATTTAAATAAACATACTAAATATTTGGAACGTTATACGCGCTTGCGCAGATTTAACTGTCAGAGTCACCCTAACCCAATATTACTTAATATGGAAAAATAGTTGTGAATATATGTAATTTACATTATTACACTATATACACTATTAAAAATGTAAATATTACTAAACTTACACAATTTCCCTAAATGTTAATACACAATTTAATTGAATTAAAAGTAGTTATAGATGGCAGAAAAATCGCATTGGTACGCTTGCTGTTTACACCGTGCATGAGTAAGGTCTGGTACATCCCCCTTTGAACGTACCAAAAATGTATACCAATTACGTACCAAAGGTTTGGTGTTTACACCATTCGTCGCCATATTGTTACGTCACTTGGTATGCAGACTAAATGTTTAGTACGCGTGGTGTAAACGTACTCATTGAATTCATTTAGCTCAACACCGACTGCTTTTCCCAGATTTATAACAATATTATTAACATTTTCATCACGCATCTCCGGTATATTATGAATAATTAGATTATTTAGTCTTGAATACTGTTTAAGATCGTTAATTGATTGATTTAAATTTATAACTTGAGTTTTTAATAAATTATTTTCGGTTTTAAGATTGTCCATTTCTTTAATTTTTTCATCAAAAGTTCACAACCTAAAGTGACAGATTTTGATTCGTTTGACGTTTAAGTTTTTAATAATGAGTGATAAGAAAAGTTGGGGTGCAAGATATTCCGCGGAACAATATTCTCTAATGGTAGATTTCATGATAATTTTGGACTAATTAAATAACAAAACTAGTTTTGCATTTCAGTTCTGATAACTGCTAGTTGGAAATTTTGCAAATGGTTGATTGACTTGAAAAATTGAAATTTTGTTCTGTAATCTGTTTATAATACCCATATCTAGACGTAGAAATTAAGTGTTGGGAGAATCTAATGAAGTTCTCTAGTTTAGTATACATATTTATTCAATTCGATGCGATCGATCTCAAAATTTCAAGAATCTTATCATCAGGAATGACGCATGACCATCGTCTAGAAGTTTTAGCAGTAAAAATAATAGAAACTTGACATTGTTGAAATGGCTGTTTAAATTTAAGTGTGTAAGATAAATGAAAATAAATTTTAAAAAATTGAATTTAGATCTTTCCGGGAGAGAATCTGAAAATTTGTTCAATATTAAGAATTTAAATATTTAAGTTTGGAATAAATTTAAACGCTACATCTTGTAACATGAGACCTTCGGGCATATACTGACTCAGTATGCTTGAAGCATGAGACCATCCAATTCACGGATTAAACGACACTTGCTCAATTCGAATATCTCTGTAAATATTTTTTCCCGATATCAGTATTATTGGGCATGTAGGATATATATTAGTTTATAAATAGTTTACCTTTGCTGTCGTCCCTCTATTTCCAGTAAAAGTTTATTTCCCAACGCAAAATTTTCAAGAAAAACCATTTAACAACGATTGTTCAATACTAACAACGTGAGAAATGCAGTTGCTAGATTAACAACTCGACGTAACGTCTAGTTAAATTTTAGCAACTTGATGTAATAGTGAATTGGGATTTTGAACATAGCAACTGACATTGAAATTAACAATTGAAAATGGTTGTTAATTTTAACAATTTTGCTTGGAGAATTAGGCCGTATATTTAAAGTAGCCGAAATAATTTTGTTGCAATTTCTTACCATGCGTTCAGAATTTATAATTTGTTGAAAATGTAAACTGGCCGAATTATTATGAATTTGAGCTCGTATACTACCGGCATTATCTTAAACTCAAACTGGTTTTCAAATTTAAACTCCAGCGTCCTTCCTATAAGTAGAAAGGAAGGATTTTTTCACCTCAATACTGCAAACGTTTAACATTACCTTATTTAGTTATACTTATGCTCAATGCAAATGCTGTCTTATAACACATAGGGTCCTACACATTTGTTTTTTATTTGATCTTAATTTTACATTGTTCTAAAACAGGGGAGTTCGCTAAATAATTGAACAACCTTAGCCCCTTTTTTTGAATTTTTGCCTGAGTGTCTGGTCGCGAATCTGGGAAACCGGGTTCGATCTCGACCGGCGCCAAATATTTCGAATTTTAAATGCCACAAAATTGATCCCTGTGGTGCACTCTCCTTCCTTGCCATTAAAGATTTTTGTAATTCAATTTAGCTCAAGTTCATATTTAAATATTGGATGTTAAATAACAAAATTTTCTTTTTTATCTCTCGCTAAGAGATCGTTCTAAAAATCGCATATCGAGTTTTTGGTAAATGACCACGTTTTAAGGTCCCTAGAATCCAATTTTAACATTTTCACGATGCTGTGTGTGTGTGGATCTTCCGCTCTTCAAAATACAACCCAAATATTTATGTTGTTCTATAATTTCAATTACTATATTTACAATTTTTATTTGGAAGTTATCATTAATTAAAGTTAATATTTTTTTGTCACTGCTTAGTATTATTCCTTTAGTTTTATCAATATTTAAATTAAGTTTATTTATACACAGCCATTTATTTAAATTATTGAGATCTTCCTGAACCTTATACATTATTGGAGTAACGATGATCGACTGGGAAATTGATGCAGGAAAAAAAAGAAGAAAATTTCTCGGAAATGCAGTCAAGATATATATATATATATATATATATATATATATATATATATATATATATATATATATATATATATATATTATATCTGCTTTATTATTACCCTTTAAGTAGATTACCATGTCATTAGCAAAAGATAAAACAGACAATATTGAAATATTTTGTCTACATCATTAATATAGGTACCTATAAGATAAATAACAGTGGCCCTAATATGCTGCCCTGAGGTACACCATACTGAGGATGCTTCATTGCTTAAACTCAAATACTATCATTCAGAAAAATTTTAAACCTTGTATTTTTTCCTTATTCTAATATAGGAAGAAGACATATTTTGGTGTACATCAGATAACCGGAAATTGCACTTTATTTGAAGTAAATTTTTCTTAGAAAAATACCTTTAAATGTTATTTTTTCGAGATTTACATTATTATAAAAATTATAGATTATTAAATTTCCTACAGGTTTGCATTAATACTTTTTCTATATATTTTATGGATAAATTTATAAAATTATCTATATATCTACGCTTTAAACACAGTTACACAGTTCAGATCTGAAATAGATAAATGTCACTGTCAAAAAAACTAGTCATTTGAAATTAATAATGGTAACGTTTTAAAAAGAAAATAGTAACTAGAACAATAGCTATATGGAAAGGAATTTAATATAGTTTCCAGCATATGTAAATATGTAGATATGTATTTAAATTAATAAAAATTAATGTTGGGCACATCAGATTTTTTGAATGTAAAATACATTTTTTATACAAAATTAGCTCACACGTTTCCTTCAAAAACATCAATGCACAGGGACTAAGGTTGGTTTTGCTGAATCTCTATAGGACTATGGTTGTTTTTATAGAAAAACTGAAACTTTACAATGTAATAACTTGTGAATAAGATACTTTTTGCTAGAAACAGTTTTATCAAACTGGCTTCGTTTAAAATAGAATATTTAGACTGTAGTTTTTGCCAAAAGTTTTAAATTGGATTCACATAAATTGATCTATCTAAACATGCATGGATAATAAACAGTTTAATGAAATAATTAATAAAACACTATGTACATTGGAGTCTAAGTTTTGATTACTTACTAATACGATGTCATGCAACATTACTTTCATGCAAACGCAAATAGTATCATCTGGCGTGTAGCATAATAAATTTAAACAAATATTATTTAAGAAAAAATACTAAGCGACTGGTAGAAATGATGAGACATGGAATATACAGGAATGCAGTCAAAATAGATGTATTTTTTTATTTTTTGAGGAACATCTACATTTCGTATAGCCTATTGCTACTTCTTCAGGATGGAGTAAAATTGATCTTTAAAATTAAAATTAGATGGTTATTTAACATTATATAACATTATTTTAAATATGCTAAACATCAACAGCACGTGAGAAGTTGCGCTCAATACAAGAATTAGATCAACAATTTTTATTTTAAAAATTAATTTGACTCCATCCCGAAGAAGTAGCAGTATAGGCTTTAGGCTAAGAAACGTCGATGTTCCTGTCTATTCCATTTCTAATTATTTAGTTTATTTTCGTTGTTTTGTTATTTTCTACATCCATATACTTAGGCGATAGCAGAAGACTTGAAAGTAGTAAGAATTTGGAATAGATTAGATGCTTAGGGTATTAAAAACACGAACCCCAAAATTTTTCGGTTAGACTCCCAGGTTTAAATATAAATAACCTATGTTCTAATTTATTCATATAATGTAAGACCCCATTTGGATTCCAGAATAATGCAAAACAAAGCATCAACTACTTGCATTTCTGATTCAGAGTACGTAATGAATACAAATAACATCGAAGGACATCAAGCAATAAAAAATTATTATTTATAAATATGAACACAAGTGTTCGATAATTTAAAACCGCATAATGCTACAGTCAAATAATGGTAGTAATTAAAAATGATAATTATGAAGGCAGGGAAATTTTTCCGTGGAAATTTAAAGCTGACAGTTTCATCATAAATTTTCCTAATTTAAAAGTGTCGTCCGAAACAGAAACAGGATCTGAGCTCGTCTCGTCATTTTGCATTTGCGGAGTAATTGGGTTCGTTTATTCTCAAATTTTCATTCATACAAACGACAATTTAATACGTTCCGGATAAGAATTCAATTCTACCTTGCAAAATATATCATATTTTACATAAATGTATTGTCAAACACTGAAAAATGCTGAAAAACGTAATTTTTAATGAATATTTTCAATATTTTCGTTCTAAAAATTGATATCGTTAATAACATGTCCATACAAGTTTTTGGAAAATTTTTGAATGGACGATACTATGGTGTGGTTCAGGGAAAGTATATTGAATATGTTTAGTACTAAGAAAATTAATAGCTTAGTTTTAACATTCATGTTTAATATGCAGCTAGAAGTCCATTTTTTTTATACGACGAAGTTTAGTTCTGATTTGCCCCATGAGTCTTTGGTGGGTTTTAAAATTTATTTTGCGTACTTTTCGAAAAATCCTGCGTCCTGCGCTTTAATTGTTTTCATTTTGGGGCCCTTTACAGATTGTTGTACATCTTTCTTGTATATCAAAAAAGTCTCAGTAGATCTCGCCTGATTATGTTAGGAGGATTATTTCGCGTTATAAATGTTATTTTTTTTGCTTCCCAACACTGCGTTGTTGTTCAGGCATAGTGACTTGAAGCTGGGTCAGACCAAAACTTAATCTCTTCATTTACATAATGTAAATTGATGAAATCAAGTAATTTCGGCTGAAAATTTGTTTATAAATCTCTAACCCGTCCAATAAGCTGCCAGGAGACGTCTGCTTCGGAAATCGCACTACACATAGAGATGGCAAAAGTAGTAGCATGTATCGATATATCGTATCATTCCATATATTTTGAAGCTATATCGATATATTCGATATATCGATGAGAATATATCGAGTAACGATATATCGGTGAGGTACAAAAAGCAATCGCAACGCAAGAAATAAATAAAACACAACTAAACTACACAACTTAAAGGTTTATTTATTATTGTACAAAATAAACAGGTATGATACGTAAGTAATGTATCTATTAATTCAAATTTTACTTTAAAAAGTAGTCATCTGAAACTGACTGCAAAAATAACTTGTTTACTCTTTTACCACTCAGTCTATACGAATTTCGGAACGATATATCGCTCCTTCATATATCTATAAATTACTCGATATATCGTTCAAATATTTATCGAATATTTTGTAATATGTCGATATATTTTATTTATCGATATATCGTTGCCATCTCTGACCACACACTACTATTTTATCTGAAAACTTTGCATTCCCTTTGAATTTTATATTATTTATTTTTCTTTTTTTGAGTTATATACGAGAAAGGTATACAACAATATGTAGGAGCTCCAAAATTAAAATAAATGGCGCAGGAGATTTTCAAAAAGTACGCAAAATAAATTATAAAATCCGCCAAAGACTCATGGGGCAAGTCAAAATTAAACTTCGACGTATACAAGAATATGAACAACTACCTCTATATTAAACATGAGTGTTAAAGTTTAAGCTATGTTAACTGTTATAGTAATAAGCAGATTCAATATACTTTCCTTAAACAACTGTATCGTCCAGTCAAAAAATTTCCGACAACTTATGCGACATATGTTAATTTTATGAAAATGGCTTTTGGTAGTAATTTAAAACATTTAATAATTATGGAATTATTTTGTATATTGAAGCGTGTTTATTAATAAATTGTCAGAATGAAGTATGAGTTTTGTAGAATATAATATATATTGATATTGTAATCTGTAAGTGCTTAATGTTGTCAGAACGAGCTTAAAGCTACTTCCAGAGTTGAGAGCTGACATATTGTGATAAATATATCCCTGGTATTTAGTATTAATTTATGTAAAATCAAACCAACATTCAGAGTTGACCCGCATACATCAGAAATCAAACAATACATACATATAATCACACATTTCCCACTTAGTGGGTTAGCACAAACCCGAAATAATAATAATAATAATTATAAAAATAACTATGGAATGAAGTAAATTTCTAGATTGCAGTCAAATTATTTATTTCATTTTCGGCCTCAACCGGTTTCGGCATCTCTTATGCCTTCTTCAGGAGATACAATGATTACAAAATTGTGAAAAACCTTGTGAATTTGACGTCCTACGTGTGTTGTTATGTTTTTCGTTATTATTTTAATGTGTTTCTAATTTAATGTGTTCATCTACATGTTTTTTAAAAATATTTTCACGTAAGTTATGCATACTATGTATCCACAAGGTTTTTCAAAATTTTGTAATCATTGTAGAAGGCATAAGAGATGCCGAAACCGGTTGAGGCCGAAAATTAAATAAATAATTTGACTGCAATCCAGAAATTTACTTCATTTCATACACCTTTTTAGTTAAGAAGTTTCATCATCTAAAAATAACCACAAAAATAATCACTTACTCTTTCAACAACATTCTTACTAATCGGGCATTATACAACAAATATTCGAAATACCGCATCCGGACCCCAATAATAGTTACGAATCAATCATCCTTTGCCTCACATTCCTGTCTAAGCACACTTCTTTCGCCTTGGCCATATTCAAAATCACATTCATACATACTCTTCGTCTCTTCCCACTCGGAAACCTTCTCCCTTTTAGCACCTTGCCAATCACACCCATCCACTTACACACTGGACGGCGACGCAACAGGGCCGTATTAAGTATAAAATCGCCCCTAGGCTATTTTCTCAGATGCCCCCAAAAATCAGAGCAAAATTGCTTGAAAAAGGGAAATTATTTAATTCCTAGTCGTAAGATATTATGTTCAAAATTCAAAAATTACTATTTTCTCGCTCGGATAATATAATAAAGTAAAGATTGTGTTATGAATTATTGAATGTTTATATGAATGAGTTAAAATCGAAAACTATAAAAAAATTCTTGTAAAATACAAAAAATATTGCAAAACACATCAATATCTTATTAAATCAACAAACAAATTAGCTTTTCTAGATTTAAACTGCCCGTCTTATCTATATAATGTTGCGAAGATAGGAGCAGTTTGATCTTTTACACAAATAAATTCTTAAAAGGTTTTGCCCCTAGGCAGTCGCCTAGTTTTGCCTATTGGGTAATACGGCCCTGCCACACAATCAAACACCTTCAACATCACCAAGATATATATGTTTTACAAGCAGTTCACTCTTCATTCTCACCAAACCATCTCAACTGACTCATTCTAACTCTCTTAACAATAAAAACAAACAAAAATAATAACTTCAATAAATCGTAAAAAAGTACATGCTGCATTGCAGTTTACAGTTTTAAATAATAAATCACCACCGATGACAAATGAACTTTGTAAAAAACAAAATTAGGTAAGACGGGAGTTTCTTCTGCAATGCGACTGACAAATCCTAATTGATACTTGTATTGATCTCTGCATACTGCAAATTACAGAAGTGTGTTAGTAATTATTGTTCATATTTGTAGTATTAGAAAGTAGAGTTACGGCATTCTACCATGGTATACTTCTATGCTGGTCGCGTGTTTTTGGTGATCAATACTGAATCTAAATATAAAATTATACACGATCATTTACGTGAGGTTCATAATTTTGGAGTTATTCATATTAGACATTTTGGACTGGACTATTTTGCTTAGTACATTTTTATGTTTTCGATGTCATATCATTTTTACAGTGTATGGTAACATTTGTACGATGTAATTTTTACGACAAAATATTTGTAGTGGAAATTTATACGTCAAATACTTTGTACTATACTCCGTTCGCTGAAACGAAGGAATATGGAATAAGCTATTCCTCGACATTTTTTTTTTGCAGTACATGAAATATATAAGATCACATGTGAAAGTCCGAATTAAAAATTCCTCCAAATACGCGAGATATTAAGGTTCGAATTTGAAATTTGCTTTGTGACGTAATTAATGTGTGTATACCAACCAGGAATATAAGCACAATTCTTTCTCCTCGGCCATATTCATAATCGCATTCATTCTTGCTCTTCTTCTCTTCCCACTCAGAAACTTTCTTTAAGATTTGGAAATATTGAAAAAAGATCATGGCACGTATTACGTGCGCACTTTTAGGTATTGTAACGTTTTTATTTATTTGGGTGAAGTGTAATTATTGGACAATTATTATTAATTAAAATAAAAGTTTATTACTATAACTAAATATTAAAAAGGAATTAAATAATGGCGATTACTAATATTGAACATTATTAAAAAATAATTATGACTAAAAATGTAATTAACTAGATAACACTATCACTACCTAGTTATTTAGTTATAGTTAACCATTTAACACTATTTATTTCCACGATATTACTAATTATTTATTTTACTACGCGTTCCAATCTTAGACTGCCGGTCTGTTGCAGACTCTTGTAGACTGTTTACGCGATATTTATATCACTATATTTATGTCACTATATACTTATATCATGTTCAACTGTCCGCCTACGGAACTCCACAGTGTCTATATACTCAACTGACTCAACAGCGTCTGTATATTCAACTGCTCGGAGAGAGAGAAGTCACACTTTTCACCTCACTATCTATCTATTTATGTAACTCTCTTACTTCCACAGTTTTAGTATCACCGACTGTTCGTATGCCACAACTTTTCAACACCACTGCCGAGTATCCACTTTCACTCGCCGTTACTGTCCTCGTATACCTAGCTTCCCAATACTCGTCAACACTACAGTGTATGCACTTCTACAGCTATCCGGGTATACCAGTAACTTCCTGACTTTCCGTTACTATCCTTGTGCACTATAGTTTCCCAATACTCGTCAACACTACCGAGTATTTACATCCACAGCTATTGCAGTTTACCAGTAACTTCCTGAGTACCTATACCACTCGACACTTTACTGCATACGCTCATTACGATACTGTTGTGCTTCTCAAACTCACTAACTCTATGTGAATATCTCCATGTCTCTGAATGTAACTAACTCTTATGTATGTAACTAACTAACTAACTCCCGAGCATAGCTGCGTCCCTTTTATACAGCATTAACTTCCAGCGAGCTCTGGAATGTTCGACCGGATAATAACAATGAACACAAGGTTCAGGCGACCGGAAGTAGCTAAACACGTCGCGGCTTGTTTGTACGTAGCCCGGCTGCTAGCGCGATTGCGTCATCGCTATACTTAGACCCCTGTTCAGCGTAGCAGCGAGACTCATACGTTACAGTATAATAAAAGCGCTTTTATGAAGCACACTTCTCATATGAATATAATGTAAAAGCGCGCTCCATAAAAGCGAACTCGTAGTACGGGCCCATGTCCAGAGCTGGGCAAAGTACCAGAAAGTAGTACTTGAAGTACAAGTACCAACTATATTGATGTTTCTAAATGTACTTGAAGTACAAGTACTTTTTTAGTTTCTAAAGTACTTGAAAGTACCAAGTCCTTGAAAAAGTACTTGTAAATTTGGGTGCAAGTACCTTTTCAGATAATTGATATTTTTTTGATTATATGGACCTTAAAAGGTAATTATTGACAAAAATTTCAATATGCGATATTTATTTGTTTATTTAAAACAAGAGTTCCTCGCTGGGTCTGCCGTATCACTTAGCGATCTCATGACGTAAAATTGACGTCATATGATCGCCAAGCGATACGAGGAGCTGTACCGAGATGTTAGAATTACGTAATTTTTACGTCATGCAATCGCCAGGCGATACGGCAAAGTCTCAGCACTGTAGTTAGGTAATACAAACATTGTAATGTATATGCTGTTTGCAGATTAGAATTAATTTATTTATGCCAAAAAATTGCAAATATATCTTTACTTTCATATTATCGCTGAAAATATATTTATTAATGAAATTCACATGATTATGTACTACAGGAATAACATCCCACCACTGCAAAGGAAACACTGACAGACAAACATTCATCGAACTTCAAGTACATTTAAAGTAATTCAAGTACATTTAAAGTAATTCAAGTACATTTAAAATACTTCAATTACATTTAAAATACTTCAAGTACTTTTCCAAGTATTAAGTACTAAGTATATGTGAATAGACTTACTTTGTCAATAAATAGAAAGTAGATCAAACTGAAAGTACTTGCAAGCCTAATAAAGTACTTTTCTTGCAAGTATTGCCCAGCTCTGCCCATATCTTTGATTGAAATGTTTTATTTGCGGATTAATTGTTGTAAACTGCAATAATCGGTTAATCGGATAACAATTTAGCGGAATATTTTTGACATTTTGAATACACTACTTTATACGTATACGCTAAGCATTTATAAATAATATCTACCTATGGTCGAGCGATATTTCTGTGAAATGAGGCATCGTATGAATATATGAATATGTAGGAGCGTATTTGCGGTAGTACTTTCTGTTGTAGCTGCACATATTTGAAAATCCATTTCGGCTATGAATGGGGGTAGTTCTCTGGCTCTTTGTAGAAATTTACAAGGCTAATTCAGAGTCGGGCTGCAAGAGGCCATTACAGGGAAGATTGGCTTTGGCTGCAGATCAAAGAATCAACGAATTCATTTCGCATTCTGACTATACGACATTGTGTAACAATTACACAAAAAAGTGTCGGGCATTTTACATTTTTTGCTCAATGCTCTTTATAAGTTTTTATCAGCGCTCATATTTTATATTTACATAATTTATCATATCCTAGAAATTTATATACGCAAAGTATTATTCATTATTATTTTTTATGGGGTATCGTGGCCGCGTGCCTGTGCCCGAATGTCTGGTCACAAATCTGTTCGATCCCGACCGTGATGTGACGGCTGGCAAACGCCCGCACGGTACAAATACTTCATCATCATTACCGAAATCTGTGACGATATATTTATTTATTTATTTAACAGTTATCTCTTTCTATTTCTGGACATAGTAAGTAAAATGGCGCCTGCAATTGCCAGCTGAGATGTCAATTGAAACGTCAAAAATACAGCAGTTTGCAGTCACTAAAATACCTGTATTGTGACAAGGCGAGGGTAAGAGCAATAACAGATAAATAATTTTTTATAAACTTTTCTAAATTTTAGTTTCAATAATCATATATTAACTCTGTTTATCTTTTTGTTATAAATGTCAAAATTCAGTTTAGAAATTCTTATTGTATTATGATAGTCACGACATTTATTTGTTTATCATTAGTCTAGAAATTATTATGTATACGTGCGTGACTTTGTATGCCCTAGCCTATGCACCCTGTACCCCTAAGATAATCCTGTCCTGAAGATAGCGCTATGTTTTAGAATAGTCGATTTTAGTTACTCATGAAGTAAACATGTAAGAGTTAGTCGCGCCGGGAAGACGTTATTTGACGGAATGTAGTGTTTTACTTTTGTGGCGCGTGTTAAACGCTTGCCCGCTGGGTTACGGAATGTAACATGTTAGGCTATGTTTAATTAATAATAATGTAACCATGTAAATAAAAAGTTTAGTTATTAAAACCTAAGTAATGTCCATGTCCGTAGTGTTCATCAAGTGTAAAGTGTTAGTGTATGTGTGTTCTTCCTATGTCAAGAAGTCCTACGGCACGAAGTATTGGACGCCAACCATCAGAGGCATCCACCAGTAAGATAAAGTGTATCATCGTTGGAATCATTAGTTTAGTAGCAACATCCTTTTCGGGATCCCCCCTCGTGTTACAGTATTCTCGGTGAAAATTTGCATCGTTTGACATTTTAGCTGCAATAAAAGCTTTTGTAACTATTGAGAATAAAGAATTTTTAAAAAAACCGCCATGTTTCACAAGATTCCAGCATCTGAATCAACCTCTCGCTCTTTTTTCAGATGCTAGCCGAACATAGTCATCACACTGATGAGCTCCAATAAGAGCGAAACGTGTCTGTGATTACTAAATGTGCTCGGCCAACATCTGAAAAATGACCGAGAGATTGATTCAGAGTTCGCTACTGTACATTCATTATTTCTTTTGAGAATTTTTTAAAGTTTCCACAAATTTTAAGTCTAAATTTTGAAAAAAAAAAACAACACCTTGGACCATCACGTAACCATGACTTCCGCCATTTGTTGGCTTACTATGTGCAGATCTCATTGCGCATATTTTCTATCTCTTTTGGAAAGATCGATTGTTTCGTTGCAAAAGATTATTATATATAAGTGGAAATACGAAGATGATCCTCTCCCCCGTAAAAAATGTTGGCGTTTAGGATAAATGTGGTGTATAGTCGGTGTGAATAATGCAGGAGTCGTCCTGCCCTAGCTGACGACGAGTCCCGCAGGACGAAGGAATATTCCTGCTTCTCCCTCCTGCTCAACCATACTGACCTGGATAATTTTTTTATGATGCATTCTTTCTTGGACGTTTTTCAAACTTGTTCAACAAAAGTTTATTGTATAGAGGTTTTACCTTGATGTAGTTAGGTTTTACTATATATGGCAATTTCATGGTTCATTGCACTAGTATGTACTTATGATAATTAATTGAATCACTGATTATTAATTGCCATTGTGGATCAATGCGTGCTTGTTCATTAAACGATATGCTAACAACACGGGTAAATAATAATGCTTACAAACACTAAATTGTTTATACCAATTAATAACATTATTATTTGTTGAATCAAAAAAAGTTATATCATATGTGTAATTGAATTGACCTATTCACATTTTAGATACACATATTACGTACAAAATAAATAAATAAACTTCAGATTACTTTTCTGATAAAAAATCTGTTGTGACTAAGAAATTTGGTCAACAATTTTAAGGAAATACTTTAGAAAATTATCAAAACAATAATTATTCTTACAAAACCGACATTTCGTTTCAATATGTACTTATACCTTCGTCAGGGTAAAAAAGATCTTCCAGATTCTTAAATATAAAATCATATAGGTACACATTTTTGTTTTTTTAAACATTTTTTTACAAACATTCTATAAAATTTCGCAAAAAGCAAATAGCCATTTGTTCCCTTTCAAATTAAAAAATCTGATGTGGCCAGCACATAACCTCTCGCCATAAAACGAAAAATATTTTTAAATACAAATACATATATTCATGTCTCACTACAAAATAATTCTCACATATATTTGCAAAATCTATGGGATATTTTAATATTAATTATGTACAATACATACATTTTCTTTATATTCCATATCCTGAAATTTTCTTTTTCTACTTTTCTTTTTCTTTATATTCGTCTTTTTTCGCAAATTCCTCTTATATTCTTTTTTACGTATATATTCTTTTACGTTGTTGACTTTTTTTTTATTTTCATAATCTTCGTAATGATGTACAAATATTTTTGACAGCGGCATACAAATATTTTTGACAGTGACATTTATGTGTCAATTACAAACATTTGAATTTCTTGCCTTGAAGTAGTTTGATTTGAGAATTTTTACATCAAATTATTTTATATGCATTTCTTTATCTCTAAATCTATAGAAGATATAATAATGAATTTATATTTGTCGAATAAAGAATTTAACGTTCTTTAATATAAGTATTTACATACATTTTCGATAAATAATATTTAGATGATTTTTTTCTTGTAACTACTACTTCCGGTTGTCCAATTGTTACCAAAACTGACTCGACTCTTCCCATTATTGTTAGATTGAGGAATCCTTAGTTAAAAATGTCTTAAGTCTTATAGTATTTGAGATATCGTGCATCCAACATCCACACACACACACATCCACACACACACACACACATCCACACACACACACACACACACACACATCCATCCACATCCACACACACACATCCACACACACACACACACACACACACATCCACACACACACATCCACACACACACACACACACACACACACACACATATATCCACACACACACACACACACATCCACACACACACACATCCACACACACACACACACACACACACACACACATCCACACACACACACACACACACATACGGACATCATCGTAAAAATGTTATAATCGGATTCTAGGGACCTTAAAACGTGCTTATTCACTAAAATCTGGATATGCGATTTTTAGCATGAATACAATACCTCTCTTAGCGAGAGGTAATAAGTGTTGAAATACATCAATTTATGTGACTGCATTTATTAGCGAACTTCCTTGTCTGTGTTTGAGAACAAAATGAGATTAACTTCTACGTCATAGAATATTTGAAAAAGTACTTCGGTTTAACGGTTTTACTTTAACGAATATGAATTAAAACTTTCTAGACCCACCAGTGGCATCTTGTCAAGGTAGGCAAGTGAGGCAGTGCCTCACCAGAAGAAATAATATCATTTAAACAAATTAATAATTTTAATTATTATTATTATTGTCCAAACCATATACATAATATAAATAATTAATACACAATAAATATATATAAAACATTACAACAAATATTTCTCACTCCTTAGATACTGAATGCTGCAATTCTGAATAAATTTGAAAGTCTTACAGATCTATAAATCTGTAAAAACCTAACAAAAACGCATCTATTTTTGTTTATTCATATATAATTATACATAAGAGTGGCAGCTTTCGTTGCGATTTTGTTCATTATTTACAGATTTACAGCTCTGTAAGACGTACAGATTTGTTCAGAATTGCAGCATAAAGTGACCGATTTTCGGTAGCGAAATACCGCATCCGGACTACATGGAGTGAGTTGGCTGAGCTTAATAATTTCAATTAATAAGCTATAAATAATGTAAAGTAGTATGTAAAATATATTTCAACTTATTCCGTTAATACTTACTTTTATAAATAACAAAAGAACAATTTAAGCCACCACCATAACTAACATGTAATGCAGTTCACATAATTTACATTGTGTAAGGCTTGCTTGCTTCCGATATATACTCGAAATAAATATAGCCTAATGTTTTGAAAATTCTTTCATCCCGGCCCTGGAATACGCGCGCTAGAGAATGAGCTGTTTGAGTCTAGCCTCAGATGCAAATTGTTATCAGTAAAGGATGTGTGAGAACAATCAGCAGAGTATTTAATTATTTTATTTTTTCCATATGTTTATAGTTTACACAGTCTTTTTGAATTTGTAGTTGAAATTGAAAACTAAAACAAATATGAAGACTTCGGGTGGGAGTTCTAATGTAAAAGATAACATCAATTCGGAGTAATTAACAGTGTAAGGAATTCTGCAAATATTGTTGATTTTTTAATTAACAAATATAAATTTCAAAATCTTATACACCTTTTCAATTTAAAGAGATAGAAGATATACAGGGTGTTCGAAAAATAGGGGACCAAATTTGGAAAACATATTAATCAAACCAAAACAAGAAAATAATCCTAATATACCCATGTCCGGAAACGAACCATTTCGGAGTAAAACACTCTTTTGTTTGAATTTTTAATTTTATTTTTAGTAATGTTTTTTACTCTCAAAATTACAATAGTTGTTCGAAATGTCCTCCTTGAACTTGCATGCAACATTCTAGACGTCTTCTCATGGATTGTCGAACACGTTCGAATATTCTGGTTTTAGTCTTATACTATTACAATATTCTATGATTCTTTGCCGCAAATGCTCTACGTTATTAATGGGCGTCGAATAAATTAAGATCTTTAAATGACCCCAAAAATAAAAATCAAGCGGATTCAAGTCTGGTGAACGTGGAGGCCAAGTAGTTGGACCACCTCTGCCTATCCACCGATCACGAAATAAATTTTGAAGATATTGTCTTACTTGGAGACTAAAATGTGGAGGCGCCCCGTCGTGCATAAACCACATATGATGCCGTGTGAATAGTGAAAAACATTCACCAATAAATTTGGTAAATCATTTTCCAGAAAATGTAGATACAAATTTTCCGTTAATCTGTTAGGCAAAAAATAAGGTCCTATCAACTCATCGCCAACAATACCAGCCCATACATTGACACTGAAATGCTGTTGATATCTGCTTTGTATAAAACCATGAGGATTTTCTTCTGCCCATAGATGGTTGTTGTGGAAGTTGATTATTCCATTTCTATTAAAACCGGCTTCATCAGTAAAAAGCAACAAATTCAAAAAATTAGGATTAATAGCAATTTTCTGTGCTAACCATCATTCTAAACAATGTCAAAATAATTTAATTACGGTGACAACAAATTATGACAGTTGCTAAGGAAACGTGGTTAAACAAATTAAGTATTAACGTAACTATTTTAATTTTGAGAGTAAAAAACATTACTAAAAATAAAATTAAAAATTCAAACAAAAGAGTGTTTTATTCCGAAATGGTTCGTTTCTGGACATGGGTATATTAGGATTATTTTCTTGTTTTGGTTTGATTAGTATATTTTCCAAATTTGGTCCCCTATTTTTCGAACACCCTGCATGCGCAATGGGGATCTGCGCATAATAAGAATAAATAGCGGGAGTCATGGATACGCGCTTGTAATGAGATCCATGGTGTTTGTTTCTAAAAAATTAGACGTCAAATGTGAGAAAAGCCTCAGACAACTTAAAAATTTCTTGAAAGAAATTACAGAAGCTTTTATCGAAGCTAAAATGTCTAACGATGCAATTTTTCACCGAAAATACAGGTATTTTAATGACTGCAATATTTTTGACGTTTCGTTTGACAGTCCTACTGACAGTTGTTACCGCCATTGTACTTACTATATTTTGTTCCATTTAAGCCATTCAGTATTGTAGAGCATAGGGCAAAGTTTTGACCTCTCTGATTTGCTGAAATTGGAGACATGAGACAAGTTTACCCAATGTAATTTCGGCTACTTAAAATTGACATTGATAGGCGCGCCATCTACTGAATGGCTTAAATGGAACAGAGCAATCAGAGCATACATATTTACGGCGATAGAAAGAGATAGTCGTTAAATTGAAATGAAGTATAGTAAAGAAAATAAAGAATTTTTGTATGAATCAATTGGCTAAATAAAGCTATTAGTTATAGTGCTCAATTTTCTTATGAAGTTCTGCCTCACCAAAGTTTTGATGTACAAGTCACTGAGAATCACAGTTCAGAAAAAATAGGACCCGATCCAAATTTGAATGGCAAAGGTTAATATATCGTTGAGGTGGTTGATCTCCGGAAATTGGATGGAAACCTTACAGAAAAATTAATCAGATTAAAACCAAATTCTCGGGTAGATTTAACCCTGATAACGAAACCCACGTCCACTGAAAATTCCAACCGAGCGGAGCGACCAAGTTCTCTATCGATTTTAATTTATGTACGACGGCTAAAATATTCTATCATTCAATGGCATGCATTACATTTACATATTCTTAACATATCCTTTAATAATTTACTTATAACATAGCAATTTGTTACTGTCACATCAAGATTCACTTAGTTTACAAATAATTAATAGCGCGCTTGCCTTAAGTAAAGTTTTTATAAGGATTGCATAATGTCCTGTAGGACATTTCAATCAATAAAGTTCGGTTAGGAAGGATTAAAACAGAACCACATCCTTTCAAATTTGATTAATCGAACAATCTTGTTACTACTTTGCCAAATTACCTCCACTTACCAACATATACAACACGCGCATCGCATTTGAAATGCTGGTTCCGTTCCAATCAACAATAAAATAAATTGAATTGCGTTTGATGTAATACAAGAGGGTATTGATAAGTTTTTAGCCTCAACACGCAGATGTCGTTAATCATCATAATTATTCTGACATAGTAAGACTACCCATTCAAATACTGGACTAGGAAATCCTAGAAATACATTAGCATATATTGCTTAAAATAGATGGACGACTACGGTACCTGCAAGATAAGCAAGATAGTAGAATAACAAGTCAAGGGTGGATTTAAAATATTTCATCATTCACAGTCATCCATCTATTTTGGGATAAATATGCTAATGTATTTTTAGGATTTCCTAGTTCATTATTTGAATGGGTACATGCAAAAATTCTAATATAGATTGAGGAAGCTATCTATGCTTGTTACCTATTTCTGGGTGTGCCAATCTGCTTTGTATACAGATATCGGTAATGATGAAATATTTGCACCGTGCGGGCGTTTACCAGGCGTCACCTCATGAGTACTTTTAAATCTGTATTAAAATAATAATACGTTTTAAATGTACTTCTTCTAACATCAATTTATAAATTAAAAAGAGATTAAAATATTATAGAGATTACAATAAATTTAAACGTAACTTTTAAATATAAACAGTTTTTGGAAATTTTCGTTTGAGGTACATGCAAGAAACTTTTTCAGTGTTGAAAAAGTCATCAAAACAAAACGTTGTTTTTTGCTTGTTTCAGTAGTGTTTGTCTAAAATGTGGATATGTGGAAACCTTGGGATATTGTTCTATTGTCTTATTTATTATATAGTATTAATTTACAAAATTTATACAAAAATTCAGTATGTTTTTTTTAACACGGCCCATTACTTACTCTAAAAGTGATGTCTTCAAGTACGAATAATTTATGAGTCCTGATCACTAAGATGCCGAACCCCCCATAAAAGGTTATAAACCCTACGTAAGTTAGTTTCATATTTCTTATATCGCTGCCTCCAACTATACCTGAATGTGAAAAGAAACCACGTCTATAAAATAATTTAAACATCAACAGCCAGTCAATGGATTTACGTCATCGTTTAGGGATTTTTTAAATTTTCTATATATTTTTAAATATATTTTATTAACGGTATTTTATTGGTTTTTCTATTATTATTATTACTATGTACTTGGAAATATAATTATTAAGTAAAATTATGTTATTTTCTGTAAAATGAGGTTTGATTATTCTGAAAATTCATATTACTAAATATTATATGTCTACAGTATATTTCTCAACCTGTATTGAGATTAAGTTTTTTTTTGATTTTTGGCTGGGTTATTCCATTCATTACTACCCCATTTTACGATTATTTCTAAGATTATACTTACCGAAAAAAGAAAATCATTGTAAGAAGAGGTAAATATCACCAATAAATTATGAACATGACAATGACATTGACACATTTAAAATGTCAAACCTAAATTTCAGATATTTCACATTTTTAGTCCAAAATAAACGTTCCCGATAGTTAACGTAAACAGGATGAGAGCATAAGGGCACTAAATGTGCTAATAAGACAAAGACGAAGCTATTAGACTATTAGACATACCTATCGAAGAAAGAACAATTACTTATTATTTTGCGGTTCAGAAATTAATAACATGAGGCTCAAGTAATCGTATAATCGATGATCGATGTATAATAACATTTCTTCCCGTAACAATGATTTGTATATATGGAGGCAACCCGCAGATCATATTTTAATCCGTTTTACATGCTTATGTAAACTTATTAACACATGACGTCATTGTTTCTAGTGATATTATATTTATGATGTAAACCCATTAACTGGCTGTATGCCCTATACAATTGTTTATGCTTTGAAATACCTCCGAAAATTTCAGCCATTTTGGACGCTTATAGGTATTGTTTGAGAGTCATTTGTGTCACTCGAATTCAGTCTTTTTATAAAAATGGAAAAAATCAAGTCGTACCGTGATTAAATTATTGCTTTTAAAAGGTAATGCGTATGCACAAATTAAAGCCGAGTTGGACGCTGATTACGGGAACCTTGATCCATCATTTGCCACCAATGGGCAGTTGAATGTAAACATGGTCGTACCAGCTTGGGTAAAGATGAGGGTTCAACAAGACTACCACCGGCGATAGCATCGATATAGTTCACCAAATGATACTGGATGACCGCCGATTGGGGAGATAACAGATGCTGAAGAATTGAGCATGAGAAAGGTGACTAGGCGTTGGGTGTCGCGACCAACGACCAAATATAACTAGACAAAACATTCCCTATTTCTCCTCACTGAATGTTTTGATTTCGGCTGGCCAGACAGAGAAACTAGAGATAGAGATATGTCTTGTCTAGTTCGAGTATTTCTCACTAGAGGCTGCGTAGAGTGTCAGTGTATTAGGGTACCTTTATAACCAGGGTATGGCCATGGTTATAAATATCACCGCCATTGTCGGTAATTCATTTCCTATTTATTTGAAATAAAGAATATTAAATTATCACACTGTGAATTTGTAAAGGTAATAAAAATTTATTTATTTAAGAGATACACAATTATTATTAAGACATACATTTAGAGGTTATGTAGAATACATGATATGGGTTGTTATTATCACATCTAATTTAATATCTGTAGTTTCTATTTACATAATAATTGTATATTCTAAACTTACATTTTAAAAATTTAAATGATTGTGCTTAATATTGGTAATTTATAGTTGTTTTCAATGTCAGTAATCGTGGTGGGTATCTTAACAAACTTAACAAACAAGTAAATAAAATAAAATGTATTACTTACACTTTAAATACATATTAAAATGATAATAATTAAATGTGTTTTTCATTAAAATATAACAAATAGCCACGAAAATGCATAATAATTTGCACAAGAACAACACATATAAGAGACGGTCCGGTAATGGCGGACGAAACGTGAGCCACGCCATGGCCATACCCTGGTTATAAAGGTACCCTACAGTGTATAGTCTAGTGTTTAGTTTGAACGTTGCTCACTAGAGGCCACGTAGAAGTAGAAGCCTGTGTATTTTGTATTTGTTTTGTAGTTGTAGTGGTTTTGTGAGTGACATGTTGGTTTTTCTTTAATATTAAACCTTCTAAATTATTTAATGTTAACCTTAAATGTTAACTACGAAATTTTAACTAAGAACACTTAGGCCTCTCGTGAACAACGTACAAACTAGACACTGATACTCTAAGTGGCTTCAGTGGTGACCTCTAGTGAAAAATACTCGGACAAGACGAGACATATCTCTATCTCTAGTTTCTCTGTCTGGCCAGCCGAAATCAAAACAAACCAAATGAAGTTTTGTCTAGTTATATTTGGTCGTTGGCCGCGGCTGTTCACTTTGGACCAAAAATGCAGTCGAATGAACATTTCCATAGCCCTGTTGGAGCGATTTATTTGAATCAAGCTGAATTTTTAACATTTGATGATACTTGGATCCATCACTATACTTCTGGGCCGAAGGAACTATCAAAATATTAAATTGCGAAGGGTGAACATGTTCGGAATAAGTTTAGTTTGCAAAGCAAGACACAAAATGATTTTTGGATGGGTATAATAGTATAGATAGAAAAATGTGTATAGACGAGCAGTCAATGTGAAAAAATAAAACTGAATTTGACCGAAAAAATACTTGTTTCTATGTTAGGCTAAAAACTTATCAATATCGTCTCGTACATTTACAAATACGAATGTGTTTTACATCTCCCAAAAGCCTACAAAGATGATTTTCGTCTTGGAAAACTTGGTGACCTTAATAATTAAAATTTTATAAAACCCTCAGAGTAGCGAGAATAACACGAAAAACGTTTTATCCCACCATCATAAACTTCACAAAGAATAAAGTGTTAAGAAAGAGGACGTACAGTCACGTCGCATACCTCCATAATAAATAAACAATCACAAATTTATTATCAAAAGTTTAATATAAAATTTCGCGGATATTATTTTGAAACTATTACGAGAGCATCTACGTTATTTGAATACGAAATTTGAAAATTTCAATCATAGAATTATATGCAGATGTATGTAAACTATTGAGTTAAATATTTCATTATAAATATTAATTAAATTTATTGGAACTAGAGCAATAACATGTGTCGTGTTATTATGTTATTAAAGTGGTTTTCAAACTGGAATAATTTCAAATTAAATTGCAATAATATTCATAAACAGATTGTGGGTTAAATACAAAACTACACAAATATGTAGGTATATGTTAATAAATACTCGAAATCGACGTTTCGGAAATACTTATACTTTCTTTAGGGTACGAGGTCTGTTAGAAAAGTATCCGACCTTTGGCCGGGGAAAAAAACTGGCATACCCGGAGCGTTGGAAACCTAATCACCTTCAAAGTAGTCTCCTTGGGACTCCACACACTTTTCCCAGCGGTGCCGCCATTGTTGGAAGCATTCCGAGAAAGCTTCTTTTGAAATGGAGTTTAGCTCGGCTGTCGTTGCAGCCATAATGTCCTCTCTTGTCTGAAATCGCGTTCCTTTCAATGGCCTCTTGAGTTTGGGGAACAGCCAGAAGTCGCAGGGACCATATCAGGAGAGTAAGGAGCCTGTTGAAGCACAGGAGCCTTATTCTTCTTCGCCAAAAAAGTCTGAATCAATTGCGAAGAATGTGCTGGAGGCGCCAATTTCCTGTTGACCACAACTCCGGTCCCTTGCGCCGCACAGTATCATTTAGGCTGTTTGACCCTGTGGTGCGTACACGTGGTGTACCACACAGCGGGAATCAAAAAAAAGCAGTCAGCATCACTTTGACGTTGCTGTGAACTTGGCGGGTCTTCTTTGGTCTGTGATGCTCATAGCATCGTCGCCGAAAGCCGTCTGAATCTTCCGAATGGTTTCCACCTACCTGTCGCTCAATTTCAGGCAATGAAAAACCGACGAAAGCACTACACACTATCTCACTCAAATGTTGCTTGCCAACATCAGACGCGTTCGACAGGCGGGAAAAAATTCACGCATGGGCACAAAGGTTCAAGGTCGGCTCTTGCAAGCGCTCTTGATTCAAATCCATCAGGTTTTCGCAAAAAAATAAGGTCTGATACTTTTCTAACAGACCTCGTAAGTAAGTTTTTACAGATACTTGAAATTACTTCCGTGGTCAATAATTGGAAATATGCAGGGATAAGCAATTTAATAAAATTATTAATAAACAAAAAACTACATAATAGTCCAAATATTCATTGTTACTGGCAGCCTATGTCATTCAACATTTCTTTTACTTTTATACTAATCCAAGCGGTTGTTATCTGGTGTGGCATCATAAAATCAAACAAGTATATTTGTTTTGCTTTTGTTTTGTTATTTTCTGCATTCTTTTACTTGAAAATAGGGACCCAAATTTATAACTCGTCTGCTTTACATTTTAGACAAATTATAAAACCTACGCAAATGATTAGAAAATTCTACAAAATCCTTTCGGCTATTTTAAATATAGAGTCAAAAACTTAAAAAAGAAAACTGTGGGCTAATAATTCGACCGGTTTTTTAAGGGTCTTCGTCTATTTCAGACTTAGAGTCTACTGAGACCCTTTACTTTTAACATAATGAAAAACAACTTCGTAAAAATTCAGTGCGTACACTGAGAAAAATGACTGGTTTTTAGCAAATAAATATTCATAATTAAGGGCTACTTCATTCATTCAATTATTGCAACTTTGCAACAAATACAATTTAATCTATTATATGAAATTTATTTTACTTATTCAGTTATATTATTTATTTGACCGTCATTTATTTCATTTAAATTTAATTTAATTTTCTCAAATAAACTAACATATTTATGCTTAGTATTTTAAATTGAGATTTTTAATAAATAAATTTATAATTTTCTGAAATATATATTTGTTTCCTACAAATATGTGATTGTTTAGAATTAATTTCATAATATATTTGTGTAAACTTTATATTAATTACAATGAAAAATAGTTTTTATTGTACGAATCTATATTTATTTGTCACAAATAAATATTATTTGTGGCAAAATGATATTTCCATTGAGTGAACAGTGTTCTATTTGACAAGTGACTTGGGCTTGTTCATTTGTTGTACGTTGCATCTTGTATCTTTTATGCCAAGGCTCAAGGCACATGCATCAGTACCTGTACAGATTGTGTGTTTATTTATAATTTTATATTAAATATAAGGATGTAATTCGTGTGTTAATAAAAATATGGCTTACGAATAAATTAAATGTACTATTCTTTATTTAATTATTTTCCTTCAATTTTTATCTATTTAGAGTGGACAGGTTATGAGAGATAGGTATTTAAATTTGGTTCAAATGAATTATTATTTATCCAATAATAATAAAATAAATTTAGCGCAATTAAAATAATTTTTAACGTAAATAAATGCATAGTTTCATGAAATAGAAGATATAATTGACCACAATATATATTTATTTGAGACAAATAAATGCTTCAAATAAATTATTACATTGCTTCAATTTTAGATGTATTTGGATCTATTTCAAGCTTAGGATTTATTTGTAATAAATAAATTTACAGTTCACGTAATTATATCTTTTTCTCAGTGTACATTAAAACCTACCTTGCAAGGTATAATGGAAATATATTCACAGAAAAATTTGCGGGGCTTATGGATACAATGCCTAATAGAATTAAAGCTGGTATTACCCCTGATCACATAACTAGTATGTGATCAGGGGTATTACTAATAAAAAAGATGTAACCCAACATTAAATGGCGGAATACATGAATAACATATTCAGGTTTTTAAGTTTAAAATCTATATTGTAACCAAGTCGAAGGAAATTTGTAGAAAGTTCTCACCATTTGCGTAGGTTTTATAATTTGTTTGTTGAAAATGCAAACCGGCCAAAATTTTGGACTCGTAGATTCTGCGAATTTCACAAAACTAGCAGAAAGTTTCAAATTAATAAAAATTTGGTATATTTATTAAAGGCATTAAAAACTCGAATATATTAAAAACTAATAACTTTTTTGAAATTTGATATTTTTAAGTTCTAGTTTTAATATATATGATCCATGTTCTAATAATTTAGTATGGTAGAGAACCCCATTGTCCTCGTATAGTCTTTTATTGTGAAATTGATTCGTGTCTGCTCTACTAACCTGATTCCCTTCGCTAGCATACATCATAACACAAGTTGATAATAATTAAGTTTCGAGTGCTTTACTCCATCCAAAAATAAAGGAGCAAACAGAGCTGAAATCTAGTGCAATAGAGCCCTGTATTACAACTCTTACAAGTTCGTTAGTTGCTAACTCAAATAACAACGATGTACTATTTAAACTTGTGCACTAATGCACATGTAAATTACTTAAACTTTATGCACTTGCAGGGTAGAGTAGAGTCATTTACATATTTTTACACCTCAGTTAATCACAAACATATTACTGTTTAGTTTATTGTAGAGATGCTTCGTTTGTGGCGTAATAGTTAAATTAGTAGCGAACAGGTGCGATGGAACGGAATTTGCAAACTATTCGCCATAGTGTTATATTTGTATAGTGTAATTGCTCCTCCGAGAACATTGCAACGACCCACCATCAATATTAATGTTCTTCGAGTATTCAAGTATGTATTAGGAATCGATATTTCTTTACAATGCCATGCACATGTATGTAGGAACGCCGATTTTATTCTATACATATTTTATGAATTTTCGCTTATTCATAATACATAAAAATCGATTGCAATTTACATATCAATATAAGTAATGTAATTTTTCAATATATCTTTATATATTTATAGCAGATAATACCAAATAAAATTGAAGCAATACGCGTTTTTTTTTAATATTCTAATAGCGTTTTCAGTTTACACAGTGCAAGTGCAAACATATCACGTGACCACACTGAACGAGTTTCGCCCTCATCCGGTGGCAGTGTTGGTTTAGCCACCATATTTGCACTGACACTATTGCACTTGCATTGGGAGTCAGTGTACAAAAGTCGCATTGAGCCAGTGCACGGTGCTAAAAATGCATCAGTTGACTAAATTTTGCACAGACTGACAAGCTGAAAACGCTCAGTGCAAAAAATGCCTTTAACTTGTAAGCTGAAAACGCTATAAGACGTAGATGCATTAGCTTATTTTAGTGATTAATATCAGTTAAATAAAAATATATTAGCTGTATTCTTTTTAGACAAAATCTCAGCTCATCTCAGATCACTTCAGATAAACTCAGGAAATCGTTGTTCTTTCTGACACAACTGATTTGAGTTGTTCTAAGTAAACTCACTTCCCCCTTTCCGATGCTACACTACCAGTTTACAAAACTCAAAATGATTTGAAACACTCAGTTTGCATTTTAAGGTTATATAATACAACAAAATTTATATTCACATATGCAGATATACTTACGAGTAATATATTTTTATCATTATCCATTTTTCGTTTATAAACAGTATCACAGATCAGAAAATAAGTCAATAATTTTGACAATTGCTACAGCAAATACTATCGGTAAAGAAGGAAGCAAGGAGGATAGAAATGGAGTAAGCATTCAATGCTAGAATACGACGACCGTTCTAGCAGCCATGGTATCAGAGTTTCGTTTTGTCCGATTCCGCAGTACCCTTTCCGGGAGTTACAAAAATCGAAAGAAATTAGAAAAGATTTTTTTTCAAAATGATTATTTATTTCTTCACTGACAACTGACAAGTTATGATCCGAACATATCACCCTTGTAGATGACTGTGATCAAAACGCGCGCATAAATTGAATAAAGGGTTATTTCGAATTCTACCTAACCGATAGTGCCATAAATTAGTACAATCCGATTCCATTTTTTGGCGCTGCACGGTATCATGGCTGGGTATATAAGTGATTTCTCCTGGTGCTTCTTGGAAGGAAGTGATAAAAAATGGAATTAAACTTGTTCTTTTTGCACACATCACAACTCACTTCATTTCAACTCAGTTGTGTACTGAGCTGAGTTACAATTAGGTCAAAAAGAATACAGCTATTGGGGCCACTGGTTAATTTTTTAACCAATCAAGTATGTTGACATATAACAAAAAAAGGGATTTTTAGTTGTCATATCAATATCTATTGGATAAAAATTTTAACCAGTGGTTAAAAATTAACCACCGAGTTACAGAATAGGCCCCAATATGCGAATTATTGTATGTCAAGGTTTGTCAGGCGTCACCTCATAGGCATTCAAAGCTATAGTGGAACAAACATTACAAGAATTACTTTAAAAACATAATATGACACCATTTATACAAAATTTTATGTTATATTATTATATTTAAACATTCTACGAGCCTATAAATTTTTGTTGCTTGGTGGCAGCACCAACTTCGCAATTTTTACAAATAAATTCAATGCAATAAAATATTAATAAAATCGAGAATTTATGCTTTTCACCGCGCGTTAAAATTAGGGTGTAGCAGACTTGTACAAACCGAAGTTCTAATTTTACATGTTAACTTGTTTGAAATTGTAATATATTATGTCGACTCAATAAGATGTAATTGTACATTTCATGAAATGGCTACTTATAGAGTAATGTCAAAGTTGTCTGCCACCCAGATAAAAAAATACCAACAATAACCTAATGCACAGAACTCACTTTAGAAAAACTCGGGGTGGTTATTGTTGTTGAGTTATGTGCATTAAATAATTTTATTGTTGGTATTTTTTTGAAGTAAGTAAATAGTTACATGAAATGGACGAGATTTTATGAAGTGGATGTCCATTACATCTTATGGATTCGACATATAAATCTACTTGTTTTAGTGTAGAAAAGATATTTAATTAATAGGTTTGTTCGTTCCGCTCCCTTGCGTCTACGGTTTAATGCCGTGCCCATATACTTTGTATAGAGGCGGCAGTAAACCGTAGACACAAAGTAGCGAGACGAACAAACCTATTATGTGCAAAAATTACTACGCGAAGCAGCGAGATTTTGCACTATTTTCTAACAATTAATAATTAATTCAGAAATGAACACAAGTTGGTACTTGAAATTTCGATTTCATTTTACATAGAAATTAATTGAATTATTGGTTTCAAAAAATTACGAAATAGGGACATTGGTTGTTTTTACATTAAACCACATTAATTTAAAATTATTTTGTGATAATATAAATTTCTTTTCATTTTAAATATACTTTTAATGATTAACTTTGTTAGTTATTAATCAAGTATCTTTCTTTCTGTTAATACTAACAATAAATAATAGATAATCAATAGTTATATCCCGAGTGCTAAGAATTTAATCGATTACAGCCAACGCGCACTTGGGGGACCGAAGCCAAGTGAAGCGAGGCGAAGAGAAGTTTTTTCATTCAATGTATTATTACGTGTATACGCTCAAGTGTGTGTCGGCCTTTAAATTTGACATGTCTGGCTTATGCAATAGATTTTCCTTCAAAAGTGTTTGAGTATAAAATAATTTGAAAATACCCGACCGCTGGTCGAGGGATTTTATTTTAAATTATTATGCACGATAACACTTTTTTAAAAGCAAAATTTTATAAATAAGCCAGACATCAAATTTAATCAATTCATTTCTTTAGCACGAGGGGTATATGCCAAGATTATTTCTTTCGTTTGTTTTTTTTACTTGTCAAATAAATACCAAAAAATAAAATTTGCTTGAATTGCATAATTCGGCATGCTTACAAATATAGAATATTAGTAAAGGTAAAAAACATGGAAGTATCTTGTTTCTGCGACTAATTATCTGGCTAAATATGCCTTCAAAATGTTCAAAATTTGCATATAAAAGCTAGCTACAATTGAATCACTGTTAAAAGCTATTTAATTACTTATTTACAATCCACATTAATGGAAAATGGCACATTCTGATGGTAAAATTTGTAGTGAATGGAATAATCTCTGGAAGATTCCAGGTGTTTCTGTTGTTTATTTATGTGTTGTTGAGCTCAGCAGTGTGTTGCTACCCCCCTTATTTTTATATAATATACAGAGCTACAAAGATGGTTAAATGGGCAAACATTTTCTATTTCACAAGACAAATTTGAATTAAAAAAATATTTTTTGGGCCAGTGGTTCTCAAAATAATTTTAAATGAGAACATATATTTTTTATTTGCTCATTTGTTAGAGAATTTAATTAAAAATTCAGTGATATCACATTTTTATACCCTTACATAACGATTTTTTTGAGAAATATGCATGTAAATTTTTATACTAATTTGATTAAAAAATGGCTATAATAAGAGTGCCACGAATGGGAAAAATTACTACATGTTATTTTTATTACATAGAATCAGAGTGTCCTGACCTAAAGAAGTGAATGTTTTGTTCTTGTAAGTGATCATATATGTCAGCTTAAACAAAATACTCATGTATTTCTTTCATGGCAATCTAATTCTGTGTTTAAAAATTAACACGTATTCGTTTTTTCTATTCATGACACTCTTATTATAGCCATATTTTAATCAAATTAATATAAAATTTTACATGCATTTTTCTCAAAAAAATCATTATTTAAGGGATTAAAAATATTATATCACTGAATTCAGAATTAAATTCTCTAACGAATGAGCAAATAAAAATATATGACCTCATTTAAAATTTAAAAGTTAGGTCCCGTATTTTGAGAACCACTGTTCCAAAAAATATTTTTTCTTTTCTTTAAATTTATCTTGTGAAATAGAAATTGTTTGCCCATTTAACCGTCTTTGTATCTCTTATAGTTCTCGAGATAGCAATTGTGGCCCGTTTAAAATGAACACCCTGCCCAGCCCACCATTTTTGTTACACTCTGTATAAATAGAAACAATTAAGGGCTATAATATACAAATTGATTTTATTATTATTATCCATTCATGAAGAAATATATAACGTATCCTGCTGTTCATTAGTGATGTCATGATGAGCATTGTCCTTTCAATAGCCAATCAAATTGCACTTACTTCCTGATTGCATCCATTGCTCTCTGATTATTAGAATTGATTCACTAGCATGTCTCACTGTCTCAGACAGCTCACCACCTTTCTTTGATTGTGATAATTGTAGCGTTAAAGTGATACCTTGTAAAGCGTATCGAGTTACACTAATGGATCACCTGTTCACTATAAAATAAAACAGGGGTTGTTGCTCCACCCTAAATAGAAAGAAACGAACAAAACATGTGTAATTACAGTAATCCAACAAAGTACTTACTTAGATGATATAACGGATAAATGATGTGGTGTTAATGCAATTATTATAATTGGGCCTAAAACTACGCTAATATAGATTGATTAACACAACAAACATATACGAGAATATTATAGGACGTGGCTAGAGTCCAGAAAGCGAGACAGGGGTCATGGGCGTAACTAGAGAATTTTTATGGGGGGAAGCCAGACCCTTGAGTTCGAAATGTTATGTTAGATTGGAAAACCCATTTTGTCACAAGTACGCATTAAAGAATGCGTCTTGAAAATCAGTTTTTTATTCGAATTGCAATACAAAATAAATCTGATATGGCCAGCACATTACCTTCCGTCAGTTCTATGTATTTTGTGCAAATTTCATACAGACAGTTCCTTACAAAAGATTCTATTTCTTGTACATTACCTTCCGGCAGTTGTATGTATTTTATACAAATTCCATACAGAAAATTTCTAGCAAAAGATCCTATATTTCTAGTAAAACACACTATGTCAATTTCACTTGACACTGACATCTTTCAATCAGAATTTTCTTAATATAGTAGCTGTTTACAAAGTTATAGCGTAGCTCGCTAATTTATGAAATTTAATTTCTTTATAAATTTTTAACTCTAATTTAATATGAAGTACAAAATGCAGTCAAATCGTGTAGAGAATAAAATATTCTTTAATATTTATAATAACATTAAATATGAAAAAATGATATTTAATATAGTTTTTTCAAGAAATACTGTTAAAATCTTCAAATGAGGGTACTTCCGGTTGATCAATTGTAACCAAAATCTAATCACCTCTTCATATGGATGTAACGAAGAAGAATACGAAAGAATTATAATTGTAGTATTACAGTTATCGGAGACGAAATTTTTGTTACACACACATACACACACACACGCACACACGCGCACACACACATACACACATCATCGTAAAAATAGTAAAATCGGGTTCTAGGGACCCTAACAAGTGCTTATTGATTAAAAATTCATCGAATTTTTTGACCAAAGACAATACCTTCCTTACCTAAAGGTGACGGAAGGTAAAAAATTAAAAACTATGTAAAAATATATTGGTTCCGAATGTTTTCGTGCCCTGTTCGGTGCGGAGGATGATTTTTAAACTCTCTGGAACTTTATGAAAAATCTTCTGAAACTGAATACTTAAATAAACCTATATTGTGTTTTTTTTTTTTATTTTCAACTACTAACCTCCCTGCCCCCCCTCCCTAGTAACGCCTATGACCAGGGTCAAAAAAATAAAATCACGAAGAGGCGTGGCGAACTAATTAAATCACGATTAGGCGTGATTTAGTACGAGAAACGTTCGAGACTTGTGCAAAAAAATAAAATCCGAACGCGGGACCGTTGTTAAACACCTTACTTAGCTTGTATATTTCTCTAAAAACAACAAAAACCTGTACCTAACGCACAAAACTCGGTCTTAGTTTACCAAGCATAAATTTTGTGTGTTAGGTTAGGTAATGTTAAAATGTATAAGAAATTGCGTAAATCACTCCATGTTAGGGATTTAATTTTTCCTAAACGATCCCGCGTTCGGGACTGTAGGCCCTTCGATAATAAAGGCCCAAACCAACGCGAAATATTCGCAGTGGTGGCGACAACGTCAATTTCACGTTTATTGCGGCAACGAAATCCGCTTGTGTATTCACACCAAAGCCTCAGTTGTATGCTAGAATTTGCGACAATAATATGTATTCCACATCGGACGATGATCACTTTTATTAATTGCTTTAGAATGTAGAGGATGAATATAATGCCAGGTTTTTATTTGTATACCGCTTTAAAACATATACCTATTAATTAATTGATCAGGAGAAAGAAAAGATAGTGGATTCATTCATAAAATCAAATTATAAGAATTTCGGAGAATTTCATACACTTTATGCCCGATTGCAGAAACGTTCCTCAACGCATTGTTTGGTTAGCGGTTAATCAAAACGAACAAATGCAACACGATTTTTTGACAGCATCGATTTAAATGTCATAAGAACAAGGAAACTGATTCGAATTTGTTCATTTTGATGAATTGCTACTCGAACAATGCGTTGATGAATGTTTCTGCAACCGTGCATTAGTATTACCATGATTGAATCGTCGAAAAAGAGGCGAAGCCAAAGCCGTCGGAGGTGAAATTTTATTTTTAACAAAAGAGGCCTGGTCAAATTTTATGCAATATTATTAGCACAAATACTACCTAGAGATATTGGCATAAAAATATAAATACTTAGATAGATTCATTCACAAAACAGATATAGGGCTAAAAATAAACTGGATTTGAAAAACGGGGACAAATGCTTTGAACTGCAAAAAGATCCCAGACCTGGACCGTTACCTTAAAAATGAGTATGTTCGGTGAAAAGAGGACGTCTGGTAACCCTACATTCACTGATACCACAATTTCGACAAGATAAAGAACGATTTTATATTTACATTACAAATGTAAATGTCATGAAATCACTAGCGAATAACCAGCGACGACGACAATAACAGTGCGTATAGCGAAAGTAAATAAACCGGAAAAATTCCCAGATTTTTTTTGGAATTTCCAAGAAAATATCATTTGGGAAATTTCCCAAGGAATTTCAAATATGAATAAAAATTGTAACTGTAGGTTTATTTAGTTTTATTTTTCAGTGAAATTATCGCAAAAAAATACATACCATACCTATATATACTCGTGTATCAATATATTTATATAAATAAGAAGAGAGCGACTGTAGGAACTAATAAAAAATACTCCCCCATATTTTAAATATTCAATATATTTTCAAATTTCTTATACAGGGTGTTCCATAACTTTAGATACATATTAGAAGGGCATATAGTTCTTAATTTCCTGATTACGGAACAAAAATATTTTTTTCAAAATTCCTTTGTTCCTATAGTTCACTTAAGAAGAACATTTTTTGTACCCCTGGATACTATAATATTTAGAATAGTGAAATTAGTTATAACTATTACCTAAAATAATTTAACATTGAAATTAATTTATGCAATTACGTAAAGCTTTGTCACACCAATTAAGTTTGGGAGATGTGTATGTAATGAAAAAAAATCAAATTATTTACTTTATTTTTACAAAAACTATTCACCAGTGTCCCAAAACTGTTTCCTTCAAAAACCTCAAAAACTAATTTTTGAATTTTGAAAAAATTCTTTTTGTTCCGTAATCAGGAGATTAAGAAATATATGCCCTTCTAATATGTACCTGAAGTTATGGGACACCCTGTATATAGTAAAGGTACAATATTCATAAAACCTTAAATGAGTAATGCATCGTACTTATATTCACTTAAAAAATTACCAGAATAATAATTCATTATGAAAGAAACTTAAATTACACAAAAAATGAACAATGTTACATATTTAATAATTTGATACATATTTATAATAGCTTGCACCAAACATCAAGGTCAAATATCTTTTAAATTTACAAAAATTATATTCACGGGATTTTTCCAAAAAATTTCTTCCCGCAAATCGCGGATGAAGGAATTTCCGGGAATTTTTCCGAGGAAAAAACAAATTCCCGGCTCGAATTTTTGGGCGGCGCATCACTAAGTGTGGGGTCTATCACTTGTCATTGTGTACTTTCAGTCGACGACAATTTTGAAAAGCGAAAGTTTCACTACCGTTGCGATTATTTCGCTTTGGTTTGGGAGACCTTTAACATTTTCTCTTGTTTATTTATTGTTACAAAGTATTCAAACTAATTTGTATTCGGTGAATATTTCGTGTAAATGTGTGGTGTAGTGCTTATCTTGAATGCACAGAAAAATTCGATTAGTTATTATGTGGGGCGAACTGCAATTTTCGTTTCTGAGTTATAACTGTACGTGATTATCTTGAAAATCAGAAACGAACCGGCTTTATGCATACATGGTAAGCTTTATTTAAAAACTTTTATATTCAAAAGTAAATGTAAATATCTTTTATAATATATTCAGCTCATAAAATCTTTGAAAAGTTTTGCTAAAGTTCTGAAAGTTTTAGTGAAATCTCTTTTTCAATATTACTAAAAGGAGTATAGCATACGCAACATACAGGGTGTTGACCGCGCTAACGATATAAAATCATACTTTTGTAATATCCTGCTTCCGTAATTATTTTAGGTAAAAATGCTTCAAATAATAGCACTTAAAATTCTGCATCTGAATCAAAAAAATTGCATGCTCTATAACGGCAGAAATTAGATTTGAAAATATCGAAAATCTGTAATAAGACGAGGGTAAGCGCAATAACAGATAAAAAACTTTTTATAAACTCTTCTAAATTATAGTTTCAATAATCATATTTTAACTATGTTTATCTGTTTAAGTTATACATGTCAAAATTCAGTTTAGAAATTCTTATCGTATTATGATAGTCACGACATTTATTTGTTGATAATTAAGTCTGGAAATTATTAAGTATACGTGCGTGACTTTGGTGCCCTAGCCTATGCACCCCGTACCCCTAAGATAATCCTGCCCTGAAGATAGCGTTTTGTTTTTTAAAGGGTCGACATCAGATAGTCATGGGATAAACATGTAAGAGTCGATTTTAGTTTGTCGCGTCGGGCAGACGTGTCTTGTTTTTGGACATGTAGTATCTTTTTAGTTTTGGGGCGACGCCCGCCCGCTGTGTTACGGAATGTAACAGATTAGTATCTGCTTAGTTGTGTTAGTTATGTTTAGTTTAATCCATAGTTAAAAATAAGATATAATATTAATGTAAATAAAGCCAAGTAGTGTCCATGTCCGTAAATCCTTAGTGTTCATAAAGTGTAAGTGTATATGCGTTCTTCCTTCTCAAGAAGCCCTTCTCACGAAATTCCTTATCACAAATCAGTCAGTGTGTCATCGCTGGAGTAAACAGTAAGAAAAAGAAGTAGTCATCAATTAATATCATCATCCTCTTCAGTAGTCATCAATCATCTAAGGAGATCTGCACCCCCTCGTGTTACAAATCATCCCAAAAATAGCAATAGCCATGGAATTGAAACTAAAAATTAACAAATGTTTGCTACTTTTTTATTATTTGTAATTTCTGTTAAGATGAAAAATAATTTATTTAAATTAATAAATAATTGTCCTCTTGAACATATATTACAAATAATACCTATACCTTGTTTCATTTAAGCCATTCCTAATTGTAGAGAATAGTGCATAGTTTTGAACTCTCTGATTGGCTGAAATTGGAGACAAGAGACAAGTATACCCAATGTAATTTCAGCTATAATAAAAATATATGAACCTAACTTAGCAGGTAAAACATCAAACATTACTTAATTTATATTTCAATTTCCTGGCTATCGTTATTTTTGAGGTGATTTTTGACATTTTCTTACCTAATTTCTGCCGTTACAAAGTACGCAAAATTATTTTTTCTTCAAGCGTATTATAATATCCATATTATGCTCCTGTATACACACTATAGAAGATGTTCATTGTCTTACTAGTACAAAAATGTTGTTAAAAAATGTTAGTGTCTTAGTTCACCACTGGCGGCGGCAGTTGTCACAGCAACACAGATTATATTGAAAATTTTTATTTGACAGTTGTATCGTTTTTGTTTTGTAGTCTACACAGTCAGCTTTAGCTGAAATTGCAAAAACTACAATTAAATAATTAAAACAAAATGTCAAAAAAGTCTTTGAAGCCCTTGAAGAAAAAATAGTACAGTGTGTTCAAAAAAATTCCTAACTCGGGGTAGGCTATGAACAGAGAAACGTGTATGTCTGATCATTATTCATTTCAAAAATCAAGTTGTCAAAATTGATACTGAAATGTAATTTTAAGGAGAAAAGACAATAAAGAAGGATACAGTATATTGACATTCGCCGTTTTCTAAATTGTTTTCATTTCTAAAATAAGATTCAAGAAGAAAAGATTTGTTTTCTTTAGATAACATTTTTGACAATATCTCATGTCAAATTGACATTTAATTAAATATTTTTAATTGACATACGTTTCTTTGTTCATAGCCTACTGTATATGTCACTCGGAGTAGAACACCCTTTTTGTGTTTTACCCAGGTTGCCTAGCCTCGGCTAACGCCTCGGCCGCAATAGTTGAGTTCAGCACAAAAAGAACGCTTTCTACTCCTAATAAAATAATATACTATTGTTTATTGGTTCTGATGTAGAATTTTATGTTCTACAACTTTTATTTGAAGCATTTTAACGTAATATTTACTGAGTTTACATGCAGTTTTGAAACCGTTTTTAAAACGTTTTTAGTTTTGAAAACGCCATGGATACAGTGTCAAAACGGTTTTGAATTATCTCAAACCAAAACTAATATTCATGGGTTGGACTTGAAAACTAATTTCAAAACTACTCATGTAAACACTTACACTTCAGAGCATAATGTTTCTGTCGCTTTGTGTTACTAACGTTCAAATATACTGACATTTGTGTAGTTTTAGTGCGTAGTGGTACGAAGTATAAAAAATAATTGGAATAATAGCAAAACGAAGTATTTGGAGTGAAGAGGATCTGTCACTTACATCAGCTAAATGCGCATGCGCCGAAACTGATACCAAATAAATTTTTAAACTTGTTTTGAAAACTGCATGTAAACAGTTTTGCATAATTTTGACTGAACTGAAACCATTTTCAAAACTGCATGTAAATGTAGTAATAATTAGGGAAGCAGGAAAATACGAAAGCAGGTATGTTTTTACATGTTAAAGTCCTATGTTCCGGTGTCTCGGTCAACACCCTGTATAAATTGGTTGTATTTATTGTGTGGCGAAGCTTGTTTATACGTCCGGTTTACACTGACCAGGTGCTATTTCCTTTCAGCTTTCAGGGTGCTAAGATGATAAAGCACTTGCCGTATATTATTGTTAATTGTAAGGTATAGAACTGGAATGATTCCAGATGTACCTATACATATCTTCCAGGAATATCTGGATAAATGTTAATTTAAATATTACGGAAACGGGAACAGAGGCCTTATTGGTTTCTTTGTTGAGGAATGCGACAGTGACACGTAGCAATTTAAATTTGAATCTTTTTCATTCAACCCAAAGCTTCTTCCACTACTGTACAGCAGCCATTTACTTTTTATTCCATTGTGAAAGCTCTTTCATGACGAGTGTTTCTTATCGTATATATGTTGAAATTTCTCTAGTATTCATTTAAGCATAAGTGACAAGACAATTGACAAGTTTGTTTAATTTTTATGGTTACCAACACAAATTATGATGTTTGCTATGAATTTGTATTTACTTTTATTCATTTTTCTATACCCGTTGTTATTATATGGTTAAACAACATCTTAATCACAATTTGATACACCGTGTGAAATTAGCAACCTATAACAGCTGATTTTACAAAAATAAGTAACCTAAAAGTGAGATTCTACATTTCATTCATTATTTTAAGTCGTAGAAAAAGTATAGTAATTTTTATCCCTAAGAACGAGATTTCAGTACATGAAGTACCGCTTTATGTTAAAGGCGGCTATTACTTAACAGCCGCATTAGTAAATAAATATATTGTACTATTCTCTACTCCAGTTAATAATTGAGTAAGGAGAAATATATGGCTTACGATTTCAGCTTTTTGATTGGTCTAAACGCAAACCAAATTTACAATAGCGAAAAATATGTAACAAAACGTTTCAGCCAGCTGTTGAACGTCGTGAGTTGTGGTCAGTTCAGAAGTCTAAGCTGTGATTCTATACAGGGTGTTAAAAAAAATAAAAATTTGAATGTATGTGCTGATTCACAATCAAAAAGAATTTTTTCGAAATTCGCAAAATTATGGACATGTTTCTAGAAGAATGCCGACAGTACATTGTTACGTGATTAAAAAATCCATTATTATTTTTATTAAAAATTACGTGTCGACCAGTCGCACTAGAAATGTACTCTTCTAGAAGCATGTCCATAATTTGGCGAATTTTGAAAAAAGTTCTTTTTGATTGTGAATCAGCACATCGAAATGTATATACCTTGAATTTTTTTACACTTTTTTTAACGCCCTGTATACCGGGTGTCTACTTTATTTCCCGAACATAGGATATTCAATGTTAAAATTTTGATTTGGCGATATCTCTTTACTTATTAATTTTAGAAAAAAAGTGTAATGAAGAAAAATGTTCGGAATGAAAAGGTGCATCGATAAGTACAAAGTTTGTTGTTCAATTGTTTCTTATGTACGAGTTAAAAGCAAAAGAAAATACTCGGTTTAAGTCAAATATCAGTGTGCCACGAAAAAAAAAACCATAATTTATGTTTGATGTTTCTGGCATATCTGACAGATTTGACATCCTTTTCATGATTTTATTTTTATTATTATTATTATTATAATTATTATTAGAATTTGTGATTATTTTTTACTTTCAGATTCTCTTCCTATTATTCTAATAATAATAAAATCAAATCTGTTAGATATGTCCGAAATAACAAACACAAATTATTGTCTTATTTTTCATGGCACTCTGATAATTGCCTTAATTCGTGTATTTTCTTTTGCTTCTAACTCATACATAAGAAACAATTAAACAGCCAATTTAGTACTCATCGATACAATTTTTCATTCGGAACATTTTTCTTCATTACACTTTTTTTCTAAAATTAATAGGTAAAGAGATATCGCCAAATCAAAATTTGAACATTGGATTTCCTATTTTCGGGAAATAAAGTAGACACCCGGTATACTATATTATATTATACTCCTTTAAGTAATTGTTTCTTTACTAAAGAATTAAAAATGATCAAATTTTGACGTTTCGAACTGTAATGTCTTGCACGAAGTGCCATCAGGTCCATTGTTAAATGAAATAGAGCAGCTTAATAAATTTCAGACTGAGTTTTGGAAAAATCGCTGTCGCTATCGCTCATTTTCTTGCTCAACAAATTAATTACAGTGACAAAAAAGCTGCGAGTAACATGAATTAATCAAAAATTAAATTTATAACTTCTTGTAATAGTCGCCTTAAAAATGTTGTGCATTCCTCAGCCAAAAAACACCGTTTTACAGCGTTGGTACACAAATAACTATTGTAGAATGGTTAGGAGAGTATTATTTGGGACAAGCAATGCTATGTGATGTAATTCGGAGCGTCGGTGGAACCCTTGCTTTCATCCCCGTGGGAATGAAGGTGTGTGTGCGTGGGTGGATGGCATGAGTACATTGCGTTGCGTAGCCTCCCTAATAAATATCGAGCGGAACACGAAATTAAAACCGGAACAGGTGCAGCGAGTGTTCTGTTTGCCCTACGAATAAAACAGAATGGAAATGGCTTGTTGTTCTCTTGTACTACCGCCTATAAACTTTGCTCTCGCGCTGATTATTGCCATACCGTTGTATTTCTATTGTATTGTCTCAAACTTACCACACAAACGTTCCAACTCATATTTCAATTTTCCGATGAAATATTAAAGAAACTTTTTGACGCGGCCATAAATCTAAGATAAAAATTTGGTAAAAGAATAAGGAAAGTTTATTTAGGTATGTAAATGGGATGGAGCATGGAGTGCTTCATCTAGAGGTCGTTTATCTTGCGTTTGGCGTTTTGCCGCGTCTGTAGATCCTCAACTTTGCTCTAACAGCTTCGTCGGCATTATTACACCCTCAATCTATTGATAAACAATAAAACACAGCCAAACACCGATTTAACGGCTAATGACTATGTCACACAACAAGTTTAGTTTTTTTTTGCGCTCAAATTAACGTACCTATTTCCTAAAAGTTTTGTCACAAATTTCAACTATTTTTCTTTATTTTGTAATATAAAATGCAGTTCTGTAATGCTTAATTACTTAAAGTTCTATAATGCTTAATAATTAACTGTTGCCTTCATGCGAAGTTTTTTGGATGGAAGCTTCATACGTTGTTTTAATTGTTTATTGTTGGAAATACAATTAGATGACGCTTCGGCTCATGGATACGGCCATTTTCAAGTCTGGTTTATACAAACAAGGATATAAATAGCAATATAAATTTATATAAAATATAAATAAACTTACCAACAATGTTATATTACATTTAGTCAATTTCAAATCAGTTACTATTAATGATGTGCCACTAAAAAATTCCCGGAAATTCCTGCAATTACGATTTGCGGGGAAAAATATTTTGACTTTTTGCCCCGATTAATTTTATGAAATTTTCTTTTAGATAATATTATACCTTGACACCTGTTCTTTTGCTTTGCATGTTTGTGCCTCTTATGCCTGCCTGTTTCCTACACTTACTCCGTCAACAAATATTGTGGTGCTATGCAATATTCGAAATTACTTGGGAAATATTTTTAAAAAATCTTGGAAATTTCCCTGGGAATTTCGGGAATTGACCCATCATTAGTTACTATATAAAAAAAAAAAATTGTTACATTTATACCAAGTTTAGGAGTTTGATTTTCACAACCTGCGCAGGTTGGAGAGTCAACAGTAACTGGGGATAAATTTTTACAATTCTATATACGAAAGTTAAAAACTAGATATGGTATGACTACCGAATAAAAGTTGACGTTTAAATTATTTTATAGCTGTGGTTTCTTTTGAAACACTAGAGAAGAATAGAATTGTACGAAATATTCAGTTATGAAATTTTTGCATAAACCCATTTAAATACTGGATTAGGAAAGCACAAAAATACATTACTATGTCTGGCTGAAAAGAGATGGCGTACTAGGGTAACTGAATATCAAAACAGGGGTGCATTTAAAATATTTTAAACATTTTTCGTTTGTGTTGATTATAACAAAATATTTTGATCTTTAAACTATATAGTTTGGCAATTCTATGAAATAGGATTATTTTTAATTTCCTCTAACAGTAATTCTGACTCGAGGGTTGCTTACACCTGAGAAAATTAAATTAAATTTAAGTGAAATAAATCACGGTCAAATAAATAATATTTCTGAATGAATAAAATACATTTCATATTAAAGATTAAATTGTATTTGTTGCAAGGTTGGAATAATTTGATGTATGAAATACACCTTAAATATGAATAACAAATCTAGAATTTGTGTGAAGTTTTCTAGGTTATTTTCCGGTATAGTGAGACAAACCAAGTTCGCTAAGATCGGCCGTTATCTGTACCAAGTACGTCTGAATTAGATCTCATTACGGATTTGTGGTAATCAAAGAAAATACACTAGGGTTCAAGCTGAATCGAATTAGAATCCTCAAGAGATAAAGCTCATTTAGCCCTAATCAAAGCTACACCACCAACCTGAACTTTCTTAATACCAGACACTTTATTAAATAAAGAAACAGAACAGTACATAGAGCATTCTCATTGTATGTAGTATTTTATTATACAAACATGCTACATTTAAAGGCAAAATAAAAGTCATGGTACATGCGCATTCAATGCAATGGAAAGAAGTTCGCCGATAACATGGCAAACATCTAGAAACTTTGCCAATTGCTTCGGTAAATTTTGAGCTGAAGCCTTGCACTGCAGAGGAAAACAAAGACATAATCCTTCTGAAGTTCTTGACGAGCTTCGGAGCTTTCTTACAATCAACATTGCCATTGCCGGCAGATTGCACAAGGAATACAACGAGAAGAGGTACTCAAATCGACAGATATACCTTTGTTAACAAACTAATTAAATACATAAATATATCGCCACAGGATTTAAAAAAAATCGCCTTAGATAACATAGCAGTATTCCTTTTGCCGCCTTAGTTACAATATAATAGTAAACAATGATTGTTTGAAGGATCGAATCGGAAAGGAATATGGACAAACGTCATATTTACAAAATGTAAAAAAAGTTTGAAAATATCTCTGATATAAATTTATATCTCATTGGAAAACTTATTTGTGTTTGAGTGTAGATAAGACTAAGCACAAACCAATTAGAAGCTTTGTTCGTATAATATACCCTGTTCCACTTTAAGTATTGCAGCATTGCGCAAAATCGGGCTTAAGCTTCCCTTGTCATTTTTGCTAATTCCTGACACCGATTTACAGTGTAAATTTTTTAACGGAATCTTTCTTCATTAATTTAAATTTCCTTCGTCATTGAAGCATATTTTTTACGAATTATATATTTACAATCGAAGATTCAGGGGAAAAAGATGAATGTCACAAAATGTTATGGAGCGTTTTTGAAGTAAAATACTATATTTAATCTTAGAATGGTCATTTTTTAATGTTATTATAACCAAAGGTGGGTCGAGATTCAACTTATGTGGAACCTAATAGAATTTTACCGAATCTATTAGGCAAAAATGCGTGGACCGTCGTCTTTTTTAGTTCCTGAATCTTAGGACTGTTAGCGTTTTTGCCTTCTTTGAATATACCATTTGAAAGCACCACTTTCAATATATTACTAGGACCTAAGACCAATAATCTCATTTTGCTAGAAAATGGAAATTCATCCATTATGTGACCATATTCGAATTTCAATATGTAGGTCAGAATAAAAACTAACCACTATAGCTTCTCTTTACAATAATAAAAACTAAACATTAATTTGTAATAATATTGTTATTAGCAATTTAATGTTTTGGAGAAGCGATATATGCAGTAAACATGTTAGAATCGTGAGAGAAGACAAATAGACTGCGGGAAGGAAAAATCAGCCTATCAGCGTCGTGATTATGTTATGGTAGGTGTGGCAGGGTGTGGCATGACCACGCTGGCTATAACCATCTCTTTCCCTCCCAGTCTATCCATCTTATTCCACGCTTCTACCATGCTCACGTCACAAATCCCTTCCCCAGATTTTTAATAATTATTTTCTCGTAATGTACAAATAATTAATCGATGGTATTTTATTTTTTGTCTAGTATCATATTATGTAAAAATAAAAAATTGGTCACATACACCATTGATCACAAATAATAATTAATTATTATTAAATATATTTGTCATAATATGTAAATCATTGTAAACAGTCTTAAGAGAACAATTTACTGATATGCAGTTTAAACTTTGGGTAAAAGTTTCAATGTTCTCTAAGAGATCGTAAAGCTAACCATGTAGTGAGCTATGGAGAAAAAAAGTTGCTAGGGGTATTGTCAATTTGTTTGTTATTTCATATTTTTTATCACATTCGAAATGGCGTACAAAATGGATCCGAAAGTCCATTTATAATCTAGTCGGACAGGTACCGAAACGAGAGAAAGAGAAAGTGATCATTTTTCGCGACCAAAACATTTCAAAAAGGACCATATATCGGACAATATAGGCTACTTGCGTGGTACTGAAAATCTGATATCCATCACTAAATACCTAAAGTAAAATTGAAAACGTACGTAAAAAAATAAATTTTATTTTAAAAAAAATTATATGCTTTTTAATAAATTAAGAAAGAAAATTTTCTTTGACGTCATTATTTTTAACTGGAGAAAGGGAAGCATATTTAAGAATGTAACCTGTAGATGGCGAGCGAGTGCGATTTTTAATATGATTTTGACATTAGTTAATTTTTTCTGTCACTACCTCTCTTCTTTCTTATTTGCAATTTGTGTGGTTTCTGTTACTTTTATTACGTATTTCGATTTGTTAAGCAGGATTTTGAATGAATTTAACTTAGCTTATACTCGTACAAGATTAAAATGACAAACGAAAATATTAACCTCCAAACTATTATTCAAACGTCAAAGAGATGATCTGTCATGTTTAAATTACCCGCACATGCCGTTGCTATTGGACGTACCGCTGTTATTGCTTTACGGCCATTCATTGGTTCGGCGTAATTCTACGTCATACATGGCGGTAATTTAAATATTAAAATTTCATTAATTTTTTTCTGGCCAATTAATGCAAATTTTGCCAAAAGAAAAAATATGGGTAGCAAGTTTTTATCGTCTCTTCAAAAATATTAAATAAAAAAATGGCACGCAAGTAGCCCATTGAAGAATGCGAAGACGGAATACTATGTATTAACTTGCCAAAAACAGACCGTCTACATAAGTTTACCGAAATTCAGATCATAGACTAATCGAACGTGCTAGTCTACCTGCAAACTTTTCCGCTGTTTCCATGTTTCGAATGTTACAATTTCTCGATATATCGCAAAAAGGCCAAAAATGCAAAAAACAATAAATGTCTAAAGTACATAGCTGCACAATTAGCAAGAATCGCTGGATGTTTCCGCGCTTTGAGGCGTCGTTACTTCGTTGACAACCGGACCATAATCATGGACGACGAGAAATATTTTACCTCCCTTAAGTCCCCAGGCCAGGCCAATTGAAACTTTTGGGCAGTATTGGCTGAAAAAGTGTATGATAATCAATGGGAAGCCCAGAATGAACAGTTGCAAAAAAAATATATCGAATTTTGACTTATTGAAGATAGAGGGCTCTTGACATAAATATAACGCCTATTTATGTCCATTTAATAAAAGTTTCTCAAGTTTAAATATAGTATGTACACAAGAATGAAACATGCATAATTCGTGCCTTATGCTGCACATAGGATGTACGGAAACTAGTATATATTGTTGAGTATTATCTGTATGAAATATGTGTTGGCCTCTTGCATAGCATAGTCGGTAGTTCCCTCCATCTTGTAATCCTTGTATGTAGCAATTTAGTGTTGTTTGTTTCTTCCTGCGAACTGATTGTTTATTCAGCGCTGTTTCCGTGTGTTTGTTTTTTCTCTTGCCTGGATACCATTCTCTTGTTTCATTTTATATTCCATACACAAACGATAAATAGGTCGCAGCAACTCTTCATGTCTGCAAAGATTTCATATTTGTCTGCCTCACACCCGAGCACTATAAATGCAAATTCGATTTTTGCCTTATTTCAGATTGAAACATTTTATCTTACTATACAGTACAAAATATGGAAACAAACAAATTTCCTCGCAGGTACATGTAAGACGAGCCCAAACTCATAATAATTCGGTCGGTTTACATTTTCAACAAATTATAAAATCTACACAAATGGTTAGAAATTTCTGTAAAATAGACCTTTTATATTTTACGGCTATCTCTTTCTATCGCTGCAAATAGTAAGAAAATGGCGCAAACTCCCAGTTGGGATGTCAAACGAAGCGTCAAAAACATTGCAGTATTTTAACTTCAATAAAAGCTTTTGTAACTTATTTCAATACGATTTTTTAAAAGAGATATTTCCCACATTTTTCATCTATTTTTTTTAAAAACAACCGCCATGGATCTCAGTTGTTCATACTTTGCGCATATTCCCATTGCGCATATCTTCTATCTCTTTAAATTGAAAAGGTCTACTATTTCGGCTTTTGTGGGTGCGTTCAGGTATAGCAATCTTTTTGTTCTTTTCGCTCTAAATGCACTTTGTGTGTTCGGGTATTCAATTTGGAGTGAATAGTACTTTTATAAAAGCGTTCGGGAATATCGGAGTAGAGCAAAAAGAACTCGCTCCATAAGTCCCACCTTTAAACGAGGGAACGCCAGAGCAGACATGCGCAATGTGAATTTTGTCTTCTAATGGTCTTGTACAATAAAATATAACCTAACCTTTTTTTACTTTACACATGACATTCGCTGACGCTGAACCTCAGATCACGTATTCAGATATTATTAATTCTGTGTGCAAAATCGATAATAATATTAAAAAAGAAACATATGCCTGTTTTTGAAAATGCAAATTTAATAACTGCAAACAATACCATACTTTTGTACAACAATATTAGTAAGTATATATAATTTTATTATAGGGGTTACGGTAAATAAATTAAATGTATTATTTGAACGGATCGTTCGAGCGTTCGTTCAGGTATTCTTCTTTATTCCAGAACAGCAGAGCGCTCCGTTGTCACGTGACAAAATTCCACCCCAACTCCTTTCGTACACAGTGCGTATAAGCCGAACGCACCATGTAAATATAGACTTATAACTTTAAAAAAACTGTTGGCCAAATGACTAATAATAATATTTCGACCGGCATTTTAATGGTTATCTTCTAATCCAGACTTAGCTTCTACTGAGACCGTTTACTTTTGATACAATGAACAACAACATTGTAAAAATTCAGTGCGCACAGTAAAACCTACTTTGCAAGACAAAGGGATAATAGATAATACTCAGTAATAATATAACAAGGAGTGAGAGTAAATGGAAAATAATTTGACAGTTTTTTCGAAAACTTGTTGCCAGGCAATAGTCACGAAAGCCCGTAGGGCCTGAGTGGCTATAAGCGATGTGCACATTTTGAGCGTCAGCGCCTCTAACGGCTACTTTGGCGTTTTTGGGTACCTAATAAATTTTGACATTTCGAGAAAGTGATACAATTTTATTTTGAGTTTTTGCTGTTGTATATGAATATTATACGTCATAGTATATTGAAATGAATAAAGAAATTATTTAAAATGTTATATGTGAATCAAAAAAGTCAAAATACCAGCGAAGGTACTGTGACAGAAAATATAATTTTTCTCATAATATATGTGATTTCTGTAAACCATTTTATCATACTAAGTTTTATATTATAATTTATAATATTAGTTAAATATTATAAAATGCAGAATACATGGAAATTGCGATTAAAGAGTTGGAAAACTTGGATGATTGGAAAGAAGAAAGTTGCTGCAAATCACGATATCAGTGGATGATGTTAGCATCTCTCTTTTATATTCACAATAATTGACGACTATTCTTCATTGAAAATATACCAGGCTGTAAGTGGAATCAGTTGCACAAGCTCGGAAAGGAGAATACACGAGAAATACGAACTATGTGAATTTTTACTTTTAACATTAACATTACATGTACAAAATATATAATAAATAGACTAATTATGTCAAAAATAGACCTTCTATATGATACAACTGCAAGTATTATACAATTTTAAGATAATTTTCTGCGTCTTTTATTATATTTTGTTCAAATTTTAACTTAAGAAACACATTTTTATATAATTCATAGTTTCAATCGTACGACCATTGTTTGAATTTTATTCATACGATATGTATCTTTTACAAGGAGAAAATATGTAAACCTAAAAGAATTCTTCATGTAAGTAGAAGATATCTGTTGAAAAGTTATTTTCTTACGCACATATTCCTCATATAATATTCTACGAAATTTATAAAATTTCATACTTCAATCGGTAATTTTGTCAGAATTATTATATCTTCCACTGCATCACATAATATTTGACATCCTATCATTCGCATTCATTGCAAACATTTTATAAAATAGATATTTTAAAATTATTCTGATATAAAACATAGCCTTGTTATGTTTCAATGAGTAACCACTTTTGTCATTTTTGTCCGCTGTCGGCGCTGACTACTTTTGTGCAATAGGCGTGTGCCTATTGCCAAATAGCAACAAGTTTGAGAAAAATCTGGAAAATTATTTTCAAATTTATCGAACTCTCGAATTATATTTAATTATATTATTTTTTGATCCACAAGACCACAAGTTACAAACTACGGAATCAGGCTGTCATGCTATTGTAAACGCCATGTACTGTCATAATTAACTAGCTTCATTCATTTACATAGCTCAGTTGGAAAGTCTGTTTTGACAACTTGAACAAACTTTGACAATGCTATGGTATTTCTAGAAGTGGTTTCTATATTTTTTTGGTTTATTTCATGATCAGAAATGGCACAAGATTGGTCTTTTTCGCTCATTTTACTGATGTGTTGATTATTATCTGACATATGTCAGCAAAAACAAAAGCTACAGAGATTATTCCCGGGAATAATCTCTAGAGCTTTATTCTCAGTATAATAATGACACGATTGGTTAAAACATAGACACATGACACAAAATGGAACATTTCATTGGCTGTAAGAAATGTCAAAAAATAATCACAGAAAAATTTGCAGGGCTTAGGGAAACAATGCCTAATAGAATTATAGCTAGTCTTACTAATAAAGGCGATGTAACCCAATGTTAAATATATACTTGAATAAAAAGTTCAGTTTGGGTTTGGGCTCGTATTTTATGCTTTACAAGAAAAATAATTATTTGTGAGAAATGATGCTATTTTTTTAGTGTTTGCGTTCGTTTGCATATTTCTTTTCTCATATTTGCTTTCGTTTTCATTTGTTTCGTGTCCGTTTGCTCCAGATGTTTATCTTTGTGTTACAATTTTGTTTCGTTGGATTTTGTGTACTAGATTCTTTTTATTTACCCGAGACTTTTGTTTATTTACTCATATTCTACATTTCAAATTCAACAAAGGTTTTTGCAGAATTAAAATGAAATTTCAGTGTCAGAAATGTCAGTATTTATAATCTGTAGCTGTTTGTATTATGTCAGAGTATTGATTATTGAAAAATTGGGAATATATTTTATGATACTGATACATGTCATGTTATATTTACAAAAATATGAAAAGATATTTGGTATACAGAATATAGAATCTTTATTTTTTCGTTGTTACACAAAATCCAATTTCAATAATTCTATATGATATGACATATTATTAGACATTTACTACTACCTATACGAGGGCGGGATGATAAGTATTGTAAAGAAATGTGACTCTGTCAAACTATATATGACAAAGCGGCATACAAAAATAGCATTTATGTTCAAGGAACAATAAGATTATTTTACTATTCACAGCAGGTGGCGAATTCTTAAAATTTTAAGCAAAACTTGGCTTCATTTCAACAGAGCGACCTAAGTAATAGCCCGTTGATATTCAATGTTATAATACAAGTAGTACCTAAGTGGCGATATGCCGCTTTGTTATGATTACGGTATTTAGATTTTTATTGCTGGAAGCGACGGTGTCAATTTTTCCTCCTATAGTTAACTTTCATGTAGTTGGCTTTGAAGTCGCGTAATCACTCTTTAGCGTACCGAGAGAAAAATTGTCGCCGAGACCGCGCGCGGCCGAGGCAACACAATTTCGAGGGCGCTAAAGAATTTCGCGGACAAGGTGTACACAATATTTTTTGTGCAACCGTAAAAAATATGTAATTACAATTTTTATTAGTTTTAAACAGTTTCATTGTAAATAGAAAGTTAGTTGTCAAGGTGGCTATGGGAGTGACATTTGATTAACAAAACCTAATTTCGCGGCCGCTACCATGCCAACGACTGCGAAATTCATTTCGCGGCCATTACCATCACAACGGTCACGAAATCCAATTTCGTGGCCTGTATTGCGGCTGCGAAATGCTTATTTCGCGTCCGGTTGCATAAAAAATATTTTATTTTCCTTTGAAATTTCTATCTTTTAGTAGTCAATACTGATAATATGCTTTAATATATGCGAGGGTAAAAAATTGGGTAGCTGAGTTTAAAAGGGGCTGTAGTGCACAAGCATCCAAAACAAACATCGCCCAGGACGCCCAAAAAGTGCTACAATACTAGAAGTGGTTGACAAAATTCACGATATGGCGTTAAAATACAGACGGCTGAAATTGAGTGAAATAGCTAATAGTGCCTACATTTCGAAAGAGCGGTTTCACCATATTTTAATCGAAGAATTGGATATAAAAAAGCTATCGGCAACAGGGGCGGACCGTGAACTTTGGGGGCCTTGAGCTAATATTGTTTAAAGGCCCTGGCTGTTACTGTTTGGGGGGGGGGTCTAACTAATTAACCCTCTAATCGCCATTAGTTTGTCAAAAATCTTTGTTTTTTACTTCCTTGTACAAAGGAAGTATTGTATTCGCGATAAATTTCGGTTTTCAGATTTCAACGGAAATATCTATTTTGACCATCCCTGAATCCATTCTGACTAATTTCGTCGTGACGTCTGTATGTACAGTTTGTTCATAGATATAAGAAAATCTACCCGGTTCACTAATGACTGTGGCAAACCTCCCCACAGCATGCAGTCTAAGCACCGATTGAAGGGGCCGGATTACAGGAAAAATTAACTTTACTGTTATTTTTCGTAATACTGCAATTAAAATTAAAAATTTCTATACTTAACTGTAATTCTATCATTAACATAAAACAAGATTACTGTTTAACCAACCATAGGTTTTGTTTAGAATCATACAGCTACATAGATAATCCCTTTTCTAAATTATTCCTTTATAAAGGGTAAGTGAAAAATATGAATTCAGTTGAATCGAATCTGTTTTTAAAACAACTACTTATTCTAAATTAAAAGAAGTCAAAATGTGGAGACCATGGGATGAACAAGAGGACGTCGTCGACGAAGCCCAGCATCGAAAACATTTACGAGCGACGCGAAAGAAATTATTCGGAATGTTTATCTTTATTTTAATAAAGACAAAAATTGTAATTCAGTACTTAAAAAAAACAGCTGAAGCAAACGATGTGCCATATAGCACTGTATGGAAAATTGTACATTCTGCAACAGAAGAAAAAAAAACACGATCTAATGCTGGAAAAACAAAAGTAGTGAATGAATTTGAGAAAGACGTTATACGTAGAACTATTTATAATATGTAGGTATAGTGAAAAAGTGCTGCCTACTATTCGAAGTTTACACCAGAAATTATTAATAATTCTTAGATTGTTATTTTTATATTGACTAGTAACTTTGTTAATAAAAAAAATTGTGTATTATCATATGTTGTGTTTTATTCCATGAAATCAACAAATTACCTCGGGAAAATAAATTTTCAATTATTCTAAATCCATCACTGGAAATTTTGACATTTTTGCAACCATAAATTTTCTTTAATCCACTTAGGGTTTACTCACTCCAGCGGTCTAATGGGAATAGTTTTCTTATATCTATGAACAAACTATACGTACGTACGTATCTCGCATAACTCAAAAACGGTAAGCCTATTATGAATAGAAAGGGTTACTTTAATATTTTAAAAGGAACTTTAAAGCTATGTACCGAAAAAAGGCTTGGTAAACAATTTTAATTTCATACATTTGAACGATCTGACAAATAATTGAGCCTTGTAAGTGAATGGCTATTGTATAATACTTATCAAAAATAAGGTCAATTATCCAGATTGAATATTACGCCATCGGGGACCAATAATTTGGTAGATTCAATGGCTCATTATTTAGTTGCTGTTATAAAAACTAAAAGAAACCCAACAAAATATATTTCTTTAAAATCGTACGGAGACTTTTTTTTATCATAAAATTAGGAATATTTTCAATGTTTACCTCATAAAATAACTGTATTATTTATTTTGTTCTCTGTATAAAACGGAACATAATGCTTTTCGTTTCGGATAAAAAATGAATTAAATTTAATTTAGACTGCTATTTTTTTTAAATAGATTGAAACTATTGTCGTACAAAGACTGTATGTATTATCTTTGATAATCAATTTCGGAATTGTCGGACTGTCGGTGACTGTTGCATGGGTTATACCGATTACCAGCAAGGGGCCCTTTATATCTGTGGGGCCCTGGGCTGAAGCCCATAAAGCCCTTGCCTAAATCCGCTCCTGATCGGCCAGATGAGTGTCGCGTCAAGATATTGCACGGTCTTACACTAATGTTGCAGCAATGGCTAAATTTAAGGAAATAAAATATAATTTGCTTCCACACCCATCTGATTCCCATTTATTCTGTAAGCTAAAAAAATTCTTTGGAGGACAGAGATTTTGAAGTGATGAGGGAGTCAATATCGCCGAAAACGCTTATTTTGCAGACCAATAGACTAAATGCACAGCACTGTTAGAAAGACTATATTGAAAATAAATGTCATTTTAAAAGCATGTAACAACTTTCTTATTATTAGGCCAACTATTTTTCATCCCAACCTCGTACTTTCCAATTTTGTTACAATTGTATTATTCCAAAATATTGGACTTTTCGTCTTCGAATTTAAATATTTATTCCACAAAAGCAATATAATATTTCTGTATTGTATTATTTGTATGTGGTTGTATAAACGATAAGATCAGTACCTATATTGTATTGTATTAAGCATATAAAATGTTGTGTGTGTCTTCCTTTGTTTGTGTATGATATTAGCATAGGGTGGTAGTTGTAGGCATTAACGATCACGTCGGATCGATCCCTGCTATCCCCCAGGAACTATCACAAAACATTTCCGCGCCGGTTCAGCAGAACAACGAGACCGAACGCCGAGGTCTGCATCAATAGTTGTTCGTTCCGTTCCCGGCTACGGCTACGGCCAAGCCAAAGCCAAGCCAAGCGACGAACCCACAGAAATACATAAAGGAGACGACATGAAAAATGATTGCAAGGCGACGTACACGATAATCGCTCCAACACAGGAAAAAATAAAATATACCAGATATTGCGCGATCATAACAAAGATTTACACCACAATTGTCTCTATTTACTTTTTCTATTAATTTTATAATGTAAATGCAAAATAAAGCGTTAACGCACATCTCCTGTCGATCGACAATAAAATACAGTCCCTTGTATTTGTCGGCTGGTCACTTATACATTTTAAATAAATGTAAAAATGGCTGAAATCCAGCGGGTAGTATGGTACTGCTAAAATACTTCGGCTCGGTGAGTCCGGTTGGAAAGAGTAAACGACGACAGTTGTATGCGCGGGGAAATACACAAATTTAAGTGTAATTATTTTCTGGCGGGTGATAGGGCACTAGTTTCGACTTTACCCGCTTGGTATCTTTACTAGGCTCATCCTTAAGAAAGTATATGAGCGGACAGTGTGATTTTTAAGCACTGTTGGCATGTTTGTCGATTTTGCAATGGAGGACATTGTAAAAAATCTGCAAAAGTGCTTGGGAGATCTTACAAAAAATCCGGATCATTTTCTGATTGTTCTTTGAATTCCTAACACACTCAAATGGTTGACTCTCTGGTTGTCGGAAAGCACACATGGAACGAATTTCGCTACGCCGAATGTCATCATCAAATTTTTGTCCAAATTCGTTGGCATAAACAAGTGAGATCCTTCAATTCATGGATTGTTATACGACGATCAGACATGATTGTATCACGGATTTTTCAATTATTTCAAATGTTCTGAAAGTCGAAGAACGTTCTGGTTAAAGGTCTTTTCAGTTGATATTCGATGACATTTAAAACGAGAAAACTACACGTTAAGCTTTGTTTGGCTCAAAGCTTCATCCCCGTAAGCCCTTAGAAGCATTGCAACAGTTTCCGCTGCTGGTTTCTTTAGCAGTAAACAAAATATTAATGGTCTGCCATTGCAAAATCGCCGAACACGTCAAACAGCGCTTACGTAAAAATTACACTAACCACTCAGATGTTTCCCGAAGGATGACACTTGGGCAACAGATCCAAAAGAATGTCTAGAAAAGATACCTAGCAGGCGAAATCGAAACTGGAGCCCTACCACCCGCCAGAAAATAATTCCCGTTATTTTCGGGTTCCCCTCATACATGTCCTAGATACAAGTAGAAATACAAAATATAAAAACCTACACCATTAAGTTTATGTAGTAAATATTGTCTAAATGATAATATTTATATAATTTTTTTCATAGAATCCGTAGACACTATCGCTTAGGCTGTATCTCCACCCATTTTTGGGTTATTGATAAGATACTCGCCGAAAATTTAAATGCGAACTTCTTGTGCCTGTTGTCTGAAACCTGAAATTTTTACTCTCCCCAGACCTCGTAAAAACTTTCTGGAATCAATTTTGCTTGTATTCTTTTCACTACATTGTCCTCTCTTCTTGTTAATAACGATTCTTTTCCCGTTTAATTTTAATGGCTGTTTTTGTCTGGTTTAGTTTGATAGCGTAATTGGAATCTTGGACTCATCCCCTGAATTGGAATTATCTGTTTTTGTCGTGAAATGCTCCACCGATACATAGGGATGGTTATATTGCTTTCTTTCCACATAAAAATATAACCGTTTCACGAAAAAAGAATAGGTAATAATATATTATACATTATTGTGTAGAGTTTTATGATGTGTTCGTGCGAAATAAATCCGCAAAGATTGATACTATCTTTTTTATTGTTGCAGATAAAATTTCAGAGAACTATTTCTAATTACAAAGAGAATTCCAAGAAATTTATATAATAATAATAAAAAAAGGTTTTCATTTTTAATGTCCGGATTTTGATATTATATAAAAATCAAACGAATTCAAATTCCAACAAACTTTTAATAATAGAAAATAACATCATTGAGTTTACCACCACGGATGCGTTTGTCGGCTCGTAAACGAGAAGTCAAATTTTCAGTCGAATTTTAGCGTATTGGAGATTCGACACTGGCTCTAGCTATTTCGCGTCGTAGTGCTCCTTCAACTTGTCCCTTGCTAAAAAAAATTGTAGAGGTGTTAAATCACACGATCTTGGCGGCCAATTAATATCGCCATTTTGTGAAATTAGGCGTTCATGGAACTTTTCCCGCTAAACAGCGATTATTTTACCACTTATGTGGTAAGAAGCGCTGTCCTGTTGAAAAAAAATGTATTGGAGATTCATATCAAGCAAAAACGGCCACAAAAAATCATGAATCATTTCTCTATACTTCCCTCCATTGGCAGTCAATGCTCGAGCCTCAATGGTCTCAAAAAACTGAGGGTCGGCTCACAATCCGCACCAAAATGTGACTTTTTTGGCTGCAATGAATGCTTTATGGTTTTTGTGAATAGACCATTTTCATTGAGAATGAGACATTTACTGCAAATTTTTGAAACTTTAAATTGTTTTCTGTACGAAGCGACCTCAACATGACCTCTATTGAACTGTCAACAGTATCAGCTGTTACCATTCGCACAGTGGCGGTGCGTGAACTTAGAGTGAGGTGAGGCCAAATATTAAAAAAAATTCTTTTTCTGTTAAAGTACAAAAGTTTTTGAACGCTACTTAAATAATTAAGACACAATTAGATATTAACTATACCTATTGTAAATGTACGAAAATAAAAATATAGTATTCATTTGTATATTGAATCAATCCGGCGTTCTTTCGTATTAGCAAATCTGTTGAAGAGCAAAAGACTATCAGACTGACACGGCTAACGAAACACGAATGGCAGGCTCGCAGGCTAGACGCTGTACACTGCAGCGTACAGCCCAACCATACTGATCTCCCCACCATTCAATCGAAGCCGAGAAATTCTCATCCTGACGTATAATATATTATTACATTAGAATTATTCCGATGCTTTTATTTTGCTCTTTTACGCTTGTAAGATTATAATTTTTATATTTATATAATTCAAAAGAACTAATAATGAAAATATTAGTTGCAAAAGTAATTATTGTAATAATTTATTTAGCTTTTTTTAAAAAAATATATGAGTTCAGTTAAATTATTCCCATTGTTGTAAATAGTTCGTATTGTTGTTAAATTTGTCTCTTCTTGGTTGTTGGTATTTGTACAATTCTACAATCCATCATATATTAACAGCTATACATTGTTTATATCTATAAGTGTTTAGAAAAATCTGTGACAAGTAACAATACAATTAAAATAGAAATAAATAACAGTTTTAAATTTATGAAAACATAAAAAATAACAACAGTAACAATTAATATTAATTATTACTAAATCGTTTTTACAAAAACTAATTGAAAATAATATACCTATTTGAAGCAAGTATTTTCTGCTGTAGCGCTTGCCGTGCCATTTGCTCGGAACGAAGAGAGGCCAAGTCACCGTTTGGCTCACCGGCAATAGTGTAGGGTGTAGGGCGTAGAGAAAGAAAATCGTTCCGTCTCACTCGCACTTACATATTCCCTATGAGGACAGCACAATTTGGCCTCTCTTGTGTAAATTCGCGTGAAAATAACGCGATTTGAATAGTTATTTGGCATATTATAGTAACAATAATTGTTTGTGAGTACATATACGTATTATAGATTTATATTACTTCAATACATTGAGAAAAAAAAAATTACAAATGTATTGAATTTATGAGGTGAGGCCTGGCCATCTGACGCACCGCCGCTACATTCGCAGGGAACAAATACCAAGATACATTTTTGTTTTCATTAGATTTGTTTTTGCACTCCCGGACACTACAATGTATTCCAACCATGATTTTAGTAGTTAAAAACACTTCTTATTTGGCAATGAGAGATGGCTAATTGACATAAACAACTATATCATCGTAAATAATAAGTATATTATTGAGTTATCGTGATAGAATTATCACATGAGCTTTGAACATTTTGTGAAGAAAAGGATAAGTTTAATTCCTCATCTGACATAAAAAAATTTCACAGGGCAGTTCGGACCTCTCACTCTAATCATGCACACAACAACAGTGTACATGGTCTATTGTTTTCGGCCCATATACAGCAATTTTGATGTTTCACGAAACCAAAAATGGTCGCTGAAAATAATTTTTGGCCGAAATTACAAATTACAGAACGTGAATTTTTTAAATATATCGTTGAATAATTTCTATGCATTGTTGGACTATGAACTTTTCCATGATTAATTGTCAAACATTACTGATTGTTTTTGTCAATTCAGATGTTTAAAAGTTCCTAGGATTGCTGGATGTGAGCAATTTAAAATCCGCACATACGATTTGAAAAACCTGTACATTATTTTGTAGAGTATTATTTTGAATTAAAAAGAGAATTGCAGGAAATTTATATAATGTAATACATTTAGTGTACAAAGTATTTTCATTTGATTTTATTACGGGCAGCGTCGTTGGTCTACTCCTATAGATACCGTCTCTGGATTTACTGAATTTATCACTTGACTTATTCAGAGTTACGCGCCGCAGCGCTGAATTTACAGACAGTCACACAAACTTGGATGTTTTTCTGCAATTGAAACAGAAGTCACCGACCCAAAACAGAACAGTATGATACACAAAATGTATAAAGTAATAATACCTTAAAAAGATTTGTTACAAACAAGTTTTTCTCTAGAGCATCTTTGTGTTTCTTACAGTTTGTTTTCAAAGTTTAATGGTACTGCAGACTTGTAATATCCTCTTTATTTTTGAAAGACTTTTTATCTAAGAGCATCGTTTGCTATCAAATGAGATACACTCTACTGTAGAGTGTTTTTTTCTTTGCCCTATAGTAAGACATTTCTGACCGGAAAAATACTCACTGTTTCAAAAAATAATAATTTATTCATCAATATTAGTATTGTCACATTCAAAGTATTTTCTATGAAATATAATGCACTTACTAGGGTTGCGCTGAAAATTGTTAGTTATTAAAAGACCGTTGCATTTTTAAACAAAAAATCTTTATTGTTTTTCAAAATATTCTCCATTCAGACTAACACACTTGTGCATTCTTTGAAACCACTTTCTAAAACATTCAGAAAATTCATGTTCTGAAAGGTTCTCAAAATTCTTTGAAATTCTGTAACTGCTGCATCTGCGCTGGAAAATCTTTTACCTCGTATCATTTTTTAACAGTTGGAAACAAAAAATCGCACGGCGCCAGATCTGGACTGGGCGGAGGATGAGTTACCATTTGAACTCCCGAATCTTTCAAAAAATCCAATGTTCTGGCAGCTTTGTGGGAGGATACGTTGTCATGATGGACTAAGATGTTACGCAAACCGGTCCTTGGGCAACCTGTTTGTAAATTTGCAAACATCTGTGGTAAAGCTACTTCGCAGTACCATTCAGATTTAGCAGTTCTGCAATCTTCAAGTGGAATAATAGAAATAGGACCACTTCGGCAAAAAAAAAACAGCAATCATTTTCTTATTGACGCTTCTGCCACGAATTACTTTTGTACCCAAACACTAGCTGTTTAGTTCCAGGGTCGTAATTGTATACCCAAGATTTGTCACCTGTTACAATGTATGCCACTTGCTTGGAAGTTCCTCCGTCAAATTTGTGCAACATAAATTTACACCAATCTACTCGATCCTGTTTTTGACTGAGAGCAAATGCGGTGTACAACGGCTTGCTAGTTTTCTTACCCCAAGATGTTTATGCAAAATGGTATTCACCGCCGAGGATCCAATCTTCACTTCCTCCTGAATCTCCCTATACTATAAGTAATATTTCGATTGGACTGAATCAAACTGCCACAGGATGAACATTTTCTGAAAAGGCAGCATCCGCAGGTCTTCCAGGTCTTGCTTCGTCTTCGAAATTCGCGGAACCAATGAGTAACAGCAGATAATGAAGGGGCAGCATTGCCAATAGCTGCTATCAAATTTTCATGACTTTGCTGGTATTCTAACTGTCTTTTACAGTCATATAAAATCATAGCTCTAAAGGCAGTTGGCGGAATGCTTATTTTAACTGAATTAAAAATGTAGAACTACTTAACTTACAAAATTAACTACGTTTCACAAGGAAATCGGAACGTTTGACAATTGTGGGTAACGAATGTCAACTAATGCGACATTCAATTTTTGCAATAGGGTATTCTCTGAGGACTACCAATATTAAAAATTTATTAAAAATATTAGTGCTGATAGGTAAACAACAGAAAAAAAACAAAAAATCATATTATAAATTAAATGTTACAAAAGATATAAAGCATTTAAATTTTGCTGATATACTAGATAACCTTCCAATGGGAGACCAGTTGAAATCCCTACTCCATGTTCGAATGTGATAAGACGCCGCATGAACCACTGACAGTACACCGCTGTTACTGTACAAATAGTACGTCACTATCACGAGACAGAACAAAATCAAATTTTAAAAATTAATATCTTGCTTATTAAAAGGAATTTTTAACTCGAGTTTTCACAGGTACTCTTAGATATAACTGTTCTTTAAGAAAAAAAATAAAAAATATGAGAGAATACCCTATTGTTTCTATCCAATTGAGCTTCCATGGTCTGCTACTAACTATTAACAGAGCATCCTTCGTATCTCAATATTGTTTCGAATCTTTTATGCACTTTGTGGTATAATAGCCTTCACCTCCTTCAGCAATTTTGACTTCTTCAGGAAGAAGAAAATGTTACAGGAGGCCTTGTCTGATGAATATTGTGGCTTCAACCTCCTTAAAGTGATTTGGCGATTACTAAGCGCAACAGGTGTATTCTTTTTGGTCAAAATCTCAGTTCGTTTCAGTTCACTTCAGATAAACTCAGTAAATTGTTCTTTTTGTCCTGAGCTGAGCCGTGCTAAGTATAGTCTCATCCCCCTTTACTGATGCTGCATCACTCACGAAATAAACTCAAAATTATCTGAGCTCTTTAGTTAAAGGGTAATGTTGTGAAAAAAAAAAATGTCAATTTGTAGGATATTATGCATTATTATGAAAGTTGGGTCTTCGTGGTTCAAAACAAAAATATCATATACGGCAAAGAATTAGAATTACTCTTATGTGAAACGTTCTTGTTTTCATCTCAGCTCAGTTCATGTCAACTCACTAATAACTGAGCTGAGCAAAAATATTCCAAAAAGAATAGAGCTAATATCTTCAATTTCAACCAAATGATTTAAGAATATCACTAAATTAATTATGGATATGTATTTTTATTTTTAAAATAACATATCCAAAATTTGTTCAGTGATATCTCTAACTCTCTTAGTGATATCCATAATTCGTTTAGTGATATTCTTCATTAAATTTAAGATATCTGTTATTATATGTTCTCCTCGACTGGATCAAAGTAACACTGGGAAAACTTGGAGAAAAACAGTCTGATGAAAACGTTTGAAAATTGTTTTATTACGTAGCTGACGTTTCGGCACCAAATATGCCTTCTTCAGGGAAACGTAAACTTATTGAGTTGATTTTTTTTAAATGTTGAATTGAAAATTCAACTCAGTAAGTTTACAATTCCCCGAAGAAGGCATATTTGGTGCCGAAACATCGGCTATGTAATAAAACAATTTTCAAACGTTTTCATCAGATTGTTTTTCTCTAAGTTTTCCTAGTACCTGTTATTATATTTGAGATGTCTCTCAATATTTATTTTCAGATATCTCAAATTCAATTGTAGATATCTGAAACGAATTTCGTATATCATTAAATAAATTAAGAATATCACTAAACGAATTTTGAATATGTAACTTTTAAAATAAAAATACTTGTCCATAATTCATTTAGTGATATTGATAATTTATTTAGTGATATCTCTAATTTATTTGGTGATATTTGTTTAGTGATGTCCTTAATTCGCTAGTAATCTAACATAGTTCTTTGGGACATAGTTTTATTTAAATTTGAGATATCTGAAATTGAATTGGATATATCTCTAATTCGATTGTATAGATATCTTTAAATGAATTTTGAATATCTGCAAATGCATTAGAGATATCTCAAATTATATTTTAGATATCTCTAAATCAATGAATTAGAGATATCTATAATTCATTTGTAGATATCTAAAATTGATTTAAAGATATCTCAAATTTAATTCATGATATCAGATTTAATTCGTTCAGATTTTATTTTGTATATGTGGATTTGTTTTAGAAATGAAACTCATATTTTAATTAAAAGTAAAACGGCTTACCATAGATGCTAAAATCTTGTGAAACATGGCGATTATTTTTTTAAATTGTTTATTATACATTGTTTCACCTAGAGTTCGCTATAAGACTTTAAACTTTAAAATATCACTAACAAAAATTTGGAATGTAATGATATGGATACTCGTAATCGTAAGTATGTGTAAGTATAAGGAGACGATCATGTTGAAAAGTAGAATTTAGTAAAGTTTCCCTGTTGGATACGAGTTAATTTAGAAGAGCTTAATATTCTGACGGAAGCGTAGCCGTGGAAGGCGAAGGCGTTTCATTATCTCAGCCGCTGCTTCACTTTGTCATCATAACTTTATCGAACCGGGCATTCCGATGAAATGTGAACACTCCTTTTTCTTTTACTTCCTTGCTAGACTCTCTCAACTCAAACAAAAATCCTTTGAAATGGTCACGGTAACTGAAAAGATTTCCTCGCGTGCTATCAAATACTATATACGAGCCCAAACTCACAGGGTTGCCAAAACCCGGGATTTTTCGAGATATGCCCAACCCACTGGGTTTTTTAAACTTAACCATTTCTGGGGTTTTTCAAAATAAAATCAATTATTACATTGTTTATGTAAAACAAGTTCAAAATAATTACAAGAAACACTAGTTTATTACATTTCAATTAGAATATAATGTAATACGGATTTTACTAAAGTGTACAAGTTTATTCGTGATATTTTCATGCGTATACTCTTCTAGGTACTAGCGAACTTGTAATAATTATCTCCCCGCTTGTATTTTGGTTTCTGGATGAACATTACTATTTAGTTCGTAGTTGAGTTTTAAACATAATAGTCATCATGCCGAAAGTAGAGGGTTCTGGGAGAAAAGAGTCACTAGACTGGGCAAATGTTGTTAAAACAAATGATGCTAAAACCAACTACAAACATTGTGATATATTAATAAGTTCAAAAATAGAAAGATTTAAAAAACATTTACAAAATTGTATAACGTACAAAAAAATAGTGACAAGTGCAAGTTCATCATTGTCGTCAATACAAGTGATGGGTGATTCGGACGGTGAAATAGAAGAACAACCTAAAAAACGTCAGTGCAATTTATCAAACTTTGTTGTAACGACATCACAAAAAGAAAAATGCAAAATCGATAATAATTTGCTTTATTCTTTTATTGCAATAATATCGCTTTTAATATTACAAACAGCAAAAGTTTTAAGAACATGATCAATTCTTTACGACCTGGGTATAATCCTCCTAATCAATATAAATTAGGAGGTAAATTACTAGAGACGAAGCAGCAAATACGGTGGATCGAGATTTATCAAATCATTTAAAAAATCAAAATTGTTCCCTCTTTATTATTAGGCGGGTGATCAAGTTTCAGAAATGATCCCATAATTGCCACCAGTATCCATCTTTATGAACTTATACAATTCTTTAATCAATTATTTAACATGCCTGAATTTTTATAATAACTGGGGTTTTTAAAGGGTTTTTTCAAGTGCGTTTTTCACGACAACCCTGCAAACTCAAATTCGGCCGGTTTAGATTTTCAATAAATTATAAAATCTACACAAATGGTTAGAAATTTCTACAAAGGCCTAAAACTTGAAAAAAACTGTGGGCCAAATGATTGGTGATAATAGTTCGACCGGTATTTAAAGGGTCATCTTCTAGTGCAGATTTAGCTTCTATTGAGACCCTTTAGTTTCGCTACATTGAAAAGCAATTTCGTAAAAATCTACAAGATAATGTGCAGGGCTTAGGGATACAATGCCCAATTGAATTAAAGCTGGTATTACTAATAAAGGCGATGGAATACTTGAATAACAAATTCAGTTTTTGTAAGTTTAAAATCTCTATTTTAAACTAGTCGAAAGAAATTTCCAGAAATTTCTCACCATTTCCGTAGGTTTTATAATTTGTTTGATGAAAATGCTCGAACTAATACGAGTTTAGGCTCGTATACCGTCTTATTTATTATACATGTATTTTCTTGAAGTTATATGTAATATTGCAAATAACTCATTATTGGAAAAGATTTTCTTAAAAGCAATATTTAAATGAGGTAATTAAAATGCGCACAGTTTCAGAGATTCATCTGCTATTATCCTGAAAATTCGCTGTTCTCGACAGAAAACATTCAGAATTGAATTTGGTTTCAAGTAAAATTTATTTTAATATTCTTTGTGCGTTGGCCAGGGTAGCATACAAATTCGAAAGAAAATACTTGAGTTTTCCATTATTTGATTAAAACTTGTAATGCAAAATGAATTACATTTAATGTTGAATAAATAAACAAATAGGGATATCATCACGGACTAGTATTCTCTGATTTCGGCAATGATAATACAGTTTGCAAGGCGTCAACTCAAGGACTCACAGGGGTTACTTTTATACTATTAAAAATTTAAGTTTATTATAAATATCGTAATTGCCAAGGTGGCATACATAACTGTCACTGCTTGTTTTTTTACATTGATTGCCAACAAGCCATTATTTGTGCCACTCTTTTTATTTATTTATTCGTGTCAAAAGCACATATGTACAACATACAATATAAAAACACAATAAAACATATTACTGTTCTTCTTTAGACAATGACAATCCTTCTATATGTTGATAGACATCAAGGTTCAGTTCACTCTATTGAAATGAAGACATGCATTGCATGGATTCACTACCTGAATAGTAAAATAATCTTACTGTACCTTTAACATAAATGCTATTTTTGTTTGAAATAATTTCTTGATGAATTAATTCTGACTTGATAATGGCTTTAATCAGGGCCGAAACGTCGTCAAAAATGTATCCACAACAATGAAAAAAAATCTGGTGTGGCCAACACAATACCTCCCGCCATTTATAGCCCGAGTCACAAAAAAGATTAAGTTAATCCTTATTTATAATATAGTCTAATCTAATCCAAGTAATTACCTTATTTTTAAACCCCTCAACAGGATTAAATCCCAATTACAGAGTGGGTTCACATTCACACACATCCATGCCTTAGTGGGATTCGAAACCAGAGCCCCAAGGGCTCTAACCATTGAGCCACCGGAACTATATTAAAATAAAGATTAAATTTTAAATACCGGAATAGAACAGAATTCACTAATCAAAAAATGAGGATTAGATTAAATATTTTTGTGAATCGTTTATTTTTATTAATTTCTATATATTTACTTATTCTGGAAACTGTATTGAATTCCTTTTCTATTGTTCTATTTACTTTTTCCTTTTAAACGTTACTAATATTATTTTGAAATGATTAGTTCTTTGATAGTGACATTTATCTGTCAGTTACATACATTTGAATAACTGCGTTTTGTTTGTTAAAAGCGTAGAGTCAGGGATTTAAATTAAAGAGTCGGCTTGGTGGCTGAGCGGGCTAGCGCACATCTCCTAACTCGCAGTGACATCACCCGAACCATGGTCCGTGCGTTCGATTCCCGTCGACCGACAATGTGTGATTTGTCGTAAAAAATAAATACAGCTACTTGTATTCATCACACTCGGATGTTATAAGCTGGCCACTTATACATCTTAAATAAATGTAGCAATGGCTGAAATCCAACCGGCAGTACGGCAATGGTAACACACTGCGGCTCGGTGAGCCCGGTTGGAAGGGTAAAACGGCGACAGCTGTATTCAAGCCCTAAATAGAAATAAATAGATAGATAATTTTATAAATTTATCCATAAAATATATAGAAAAAGTATTAATGCTAATCTATAGAAAATTTAATAATTTTTAATTTTTATAATAACATGAATCTCGAGAAAATAACATTTAAAGGTATTTTTCGAAGAAAAACTATTTTGAGCTTCTAGTAAAGTGCCATTTCCGGTTATCCGATGTTCACCAAAATCTAATGGGCTCTTTGCAATACAGAAAAGTTCCAAATACAAGATTTCAAAATATTCTGAACGATAGTATTTGAGTTAGAGTGGAGGTTTCACACACACATACACACATATACACACATACACACAGGCATCATCGTGAAAATGTTAAAATTGGATTCTAGGGACCTTAAAACGTGCTCATTTACTAAAATCTCGATATGCGATTTTCAGCACGATCCCTATACCTTCCTTACCAAGGGTAGCGGGAGGAAATAAAACTACGTTGAAGCTTTAACAAAAAAAAAAAAAATTCTAGGAAATAATTTCTTATGGAATGAAAACTACAGTTCCAAAAATTATTTCAAGCAAAAATAGCATTTATGTTAAAGGAACAATAAGATTATGTTACTATGCAGAGTAGGCAGAGAATCCATTCAATGCATGTCTTCATTACAACAGAGCGGCACAAATTATGGCACGTTGGTATTCAATGTAAAAGCAAGCAGTGACATTTATTGCCCCTTTATCCTAATTAAAATATTTATAGTTTTGTATTGTATTCTTACTATAGTGTTGTAAAATTATAGTTCGGAAAATGGCAATATCAAGTATGAAATAAATCACTGTGAACGTAATATAGGAGTACTAGTTCCCGATATAATGTAAACATAGTGAATTAGGTAGGAAAATTACCATAGTACGCGCCAGGATAGAGTCACCGAGAATGATAAACGTTATAGGAACACTAACTCAGCCTTTTTGTTCTTTGTATGTTCTACAAACTTGATTAAAACTGCTATCAAACTTTATGTGAGAACTTTTAAATTTAAAATGAAATTGTGTCTGAGCCACGAGACTTAATTATTAATTTTTCACTTAGCGGAAAAAGATTGCAAACAGGATATATGTGTCACCCGTGGTGGATCGAGGCATACGATTGTATTAATTAATTACACAGAGTAATCCCCCTTATGTGACGCCTATGGCTACCCTCTCCCCAATCCGAATCTGAATCTGTCGTTTCCATTATCGAGATAGCGCTGGAAATCTTCCCCTGGCAATAGGAATTAGTATTTGTTACAGTCCTAAATAGAGGAAACGGAATATCTCATAATATATAAAAATGATACATGAGTATGTTTACCACAAGAGAAAACTTTTAGAGAGTAATTTATGTTGAAAATATACATTCGTTAAGATTTTATTATTACTATATGCATGGATTTCAACTAAGCATTACACAGAAAGTATTTGGTTTTTTAAAAAATATTTATATCGAAATGAACCCTACAATGACAAATTAAAAGCATTATTATCTCATGTGCGGAAAACCAGATCTCGGAGTTGTCCCCCTTTTTCTATAATGCATGATTCTGGGCGTTCCCTGAAGCTGCGAATAGGGGATTCCACCTTTTTTTTTATAATTTCGTCAGAAAATATAGATGTGACGTCACGAATATAAGTGTTTATATAAAATTGTTTTTTTCGTGGATCTACAATGTTCTTGAAATGTATGCTATTTTTAAATAATTATATTTATAAAAACAAATTAATATTATAACATTGTACAAGTCTACATGCTTTATAATTGCAATTTATATTCAAATAAAAACTGTTTGAGGATTGCAGTACTGGATTGGTAGCCACGTGTTCGCTATTTAAATTTGTCTCCTTCCATTGGTAGTAGACTCCATCCCCTAACTCGGTATTTGTTATATATTTATAGGTGGTCTTTGAGTCGCCAATCAAAAAAATATATTCGGAATTCATATGACTGACGAGCTGGTAAAACAAAAAACCCCTTATTTCCAAAGAATTTCAATTATATCATTTTATTTCTTTATTAATGTTCATTATTAAGCATATACTTTCACTATTTTTTACTATTTTTTTTTAATTCGATTGAGCTGTAATCCCCTATTACGTCAGTCAACATCTGACTTTTTACCTTCCGTCACCTTTACGTAAGGAAAGTATTGTCTTTGGTCAAAAAATTCGGCGTGAGTTTTTACCGAATGAGCACGATTTAAGGTCCCTGGAATACGATTTCATTATTTTTACGATGATGTCATCATGTATGTATGTATGTGTGTGTGTGATAATTTTTTCTCCGTCGATAATTCCAACACTACAATTCTAAAAATTATAATTCTTTCGTATTTTTCTTCGTTACACCCATAGGAAAAGCTCATTTAAAGATTTTAACAGTTTTTCTCGAAAAAACGCTGTTAAATATCATTTTTTCACATTTACTGTTATTATAAATATTAAAGAATATTTTATTCTGTATACAATTTGATTACATTTTATACTTCTTATTCAATGGATATTGAGTTAAAAAATTATAAAGAAATTAAATATCATAAAGCAGCCAGCTATGCAATAAAACTGGAATAGCTAATATAATTTTAAAAAATGTGATGTGGCCAGCACATTACCTTCCGTCAGTCCTATGTATTTTATAAAAATTTCATACGGACAGTTTCTTGCGAAAGACTCTACATATTTCCAGTACATTACCTTCGCTCAGTTCTATGTATTTTGTACAAATTCCATACAGAAAGTTTCTTAAAGTTGATTCCATATTTGCAGTAAAACTATAACACAAACATACTATGTCAATCGCACTTGACATTGACATCTGTCTACCTGAATTTTTTTATTTATATTAGCTGTTTCCAGTGTTATTGCTTAGCTGGCTGCTTTATGAAATTTAATTTCTTTATAATTTTTTAACTCAATATCCATTGAATATGAAGTATAAAATGTAATTAAATCGTATAGAGAATAAAAAATGATATGTAACAGCGTTTTTTCAAGAAAAACTGTTAAAATCTTCAAATGAGGGTACTTCCGGTCGAACAATTATAACCAAAATCTAATCAGCTCTTCATATGGATGTAACGAAGAGGAATACGAAAGAATTATAGTTTTTAGAATTGTAGTGTTGGAGTTATCGATGGAGAAAAAATCGTCACACACACATACACACAGACATACAGACATCATCGCAAAAATAGTAAAATCGTATTCTAGGGACTCTAAAACGTGCTTATTCATTAAAAACTCACCATCGAATTTTTTGACCGAAAACAATATACCTTCCTTACCTAAAGGTAAAAATCTGGTTGGCAGATGTCAATGTCAAGTGCAATTGACATAGTATTATAATTTTACTGCAAATATAGAATCAATTCTAAGAAACTTTCTGTATGGAATTTGTACAAAATACATAGATCTGAAAGAAGTAATGTGCTGGCCACATCAGATTTTTTTCTTTGGGGATTACCTGAAAGCACGCGTTTATGTTAATAAACCGCGCTCACTGCACCAACTGAAGAAAGAAATTCTACTGAAATCAATCAAATTCCGCGGCAAAACGCCTAGAATTCATGCAATACAGAAACGGGGGACATCTCCGTGGTTTAATTTCCGGCAACATTAGAAGAGAATGTTTTTAATTTGTCATTGTATAAAGTTCATTTCCATATATATATAATTTCTTTCAAAACCAAATATTTCTTGTATAATGCTTAATTGAAAACCAAGCGTTTCCTCTGCCAAACCCTGTACTACTGTATAATTGTTTTCTTTGTTCTTCCCGCAAATCTTTATTGCAGTTTATTTGATAATATTGTGTTTGTTTCAGGACGAAACAAGGAGTACGAAAGTAGGCGACAAGAAACGATGGATCCACGATCCTCTGAGTGAGTTTCATTTACAACTTTTAATATCACGTCTTTGTTTTCATCTTATACATTTTGCGCGTCGATCAGCAAACTTTGTAAATTTATCGGTGAAAATTGACCCATTTCTCACGAGAAGGTCCGACGAAAATAAGATTTTTTTATCTGCCCCCTTTCTTAGATTAGTTGCTCCATAGTATTTTTTAAGTTTTTTTTTATGTTTTGTAATTTTTATCTATTCTCGGTGAGACAATCTGTTATTAATGACAGATTAACTAATAGATATTAATAAGCTGTAGAAGAATTATTTTAAATTAAATAAATGTTGCACCAACCTCGCCTACTATCAGTCCAATTTGGCCAACAGAGGCATAGCAGATCTCAGCATCTCAGGAAATCAATTACCATTGCTAACAGGAACGTTTATTGCTTTAGGGAACAAAATATTTAGTCCACTGCAGAGTCGTAAACTTTTTGTTTTGGCTGGGGGTGCACTATTTATATTTTAAATATGGGTACCGGTATGTTTTTAAAAATGCAAATAACACAATAAAAATAACATACTTATTTTATTATACATATATTAAATTATGTATACATTTAACATAAATAAAATTAATATTACAAAAAAATAAAATAATAATACTCCTAATATTAATATACAGGGTATCTCTAAAACACGTAGATATGGCTTAAACACAGAATCCTGGGGACAAAGTAACACGATATAACCTAATTTACCAATATCAGAAAAACCGAAAGTGTACCGTTTAGTAAAAAAATTGCTTATAATGACAGAACCTTTGTTCGGTTTGAATGAAACTTTGGTGTCACGACAATGATACATTCAATGGTAAACTTTTCTGTCTCTGCGTAATTTGTGATATCTGCACTCTAAGAAATTTTTAACCAATTTTAACACTAAAATTGGTTCCAGGAGGTCCACCAGATTACGTGTAATTTTAACAAAGTATCTGTTTGGTTAAAAAGTACACTGGAAAATGGTTTAATATTTAACACAAAATTTCTAGTTAAAAATATAAGTGCGTGTTAAAATTTACACTGAAATTCGTATTTTAACTAAATGTGCGAGTTAATTACCTTCTACACTAAATAGTGTAAAGTACGCGTTTCAGTAGCACCTCTTGGTGTATTCATTTACTCGTATTTGAGTAATTTTTTACAGAATATGTGTTAAATAAGGTAAATAAGGATATCATTGAAATATAAATAATATAATTTTATTATATCAAAAAATACATAAGTAAATAAATTTTATATTTGGCTAATATCTGTGTTGTACAAAAATATGTTAATAATATAATTTCCATCGGAACTCGGAAAATGAAAGCGTTTCATATATCGTTCTTTGTACAAACAAATATTTAAAAATATTAAAGTCATTTCAGACACATTTTGCAATTTTAGTGGTTATAGAGTTTAAACAAAATATATTGTATCCATAGACTCAATAATTTCTAGCACGAGGAAATTAGTTGGTATTAAAAAAACCACATGAAATTCATTTAGAACTATTCATTTTTATATCACATGGTATATTGTATACTCATTTTGAAGTATGTAACAACACTTTTGTAGCAATAAACACGTTCGCACATCTCACAGATCATACCAAGAATACGTATATCACATATTAACAGCGTTGAGTGTTATTTTACTTTTAACGCAATATAGTGTGTTTGCAGCACCGTATTGTGCAAATGTACACTAAGTTGAGCATAAGTAACTCAAAAAACTGTTGGTAATTAAAAGTAACCATATTTTTGAGTAATATATCTCATTTACTCCATATGTGGTTAACATATTTGAAATTTATTAAAATAACACGGACAAAATTTAACTAAACCGTATTTTTAACACGGACGCAAAATTTACTTATTTAAGTGTTAAAATTAACACTAAATTACCTCACCAATCGATTTGGTTACTTTACACGGACGATATTTCTTAGAGTGTGTAACGATTTAGGCAGAAAAAAATTAAATATGAGTGACAGTGCACAGTGCAATTTTTAAAATAAATTTCGTCCAGCAATCTATCCCAATGTCAAACAACTAATTTTTATGACAGTAACATTTGTTTATAGGTTGCCAATAATTTTCTTCGCAATATCCTATAATGTTGTTCGGCTTAATAGTAGTATTTTACTGCCATTATCATGACGCGATTAAATAATGTCAGCTTACTCTTAAACAACTTAAAAAGATTGACAACTCATTTTTACAATGTATGAAATATAATTATAATATTAGAACGAAATTATTGTGGGTGCTGCTACTATTTTGAGCTTCTAGTAAAGTGCCATTTCCGGTTATCCGATTTTCACCAAAATCTAATGGTCTCGTTCCATTACAGAAAAAGTTCGAAATACAAGGTTTCAAAATTTTCTGAATAATAGTATTTGAGTTAGGGTGGAGGATCCACACACACATACACACATTCACACAGACATAATCGTGAAAATGTTAAAATTGAATTCTAGGGACCTTAGAACGTGGTCATTTACCAAAATCTCGATATGCGATTTTTAGCACGATCCCTATACCTCCCTTACCAAGGGTAGCGGGAGGTAATAATAATGAATTATTTATTCACTTAATTCATGTAGAATAGCAAATATATTATTGTAGTTGAGTATGGGCCGTGTTAGCGGCATGTTGTGCTGTTGAATTGGGGGCCCATGCTCCATCTGACTACGATGATTACATTTAACATGTAATTTTACAACTTTTATATATGTACAACAATGTAATTCTGCTTCAACTTATAGGTATATATATGTATGTACTCGTATTTTTCAACATTAATTTTATAGTTGAAGATGACCGGATTCTGCTCGAAACATTCAAAATAAAAGTAAAAAAATAAATAGTGGAACTTGAAGGCCTTATATTTATTAATACACATTATCAACATGGTTCCCTTACACAACATTTAAATTCAAATAAATTATTGTTATTAAAAAACCGTGTCAAACAAATATACAAATAATTATTCTAATATTCTAGACATTCATGATAATTTTGTTTTATTAAACTGTTTTGTTTAAAACTTCTATAATTTAGTGAGATTATCTCACAAACTTTAATATTCATTATATTGAAGAAATATATTAAAAGTTTGGTTAATTACAAATTGAAATCATGAAATTAGACGTATAAAAGTTTATGTGTTCTACGAAAGTTCATAAATAACCTATGAGCTTAAAATATAGGTCATTGAAGGTAGATAACTTTCTAGATTTTACATCGATAATACTGAATCAACAAATGAATCATAAACAATCGCAGACATGGAGATTCGTTTTATAGATATTATAGAAATAATATTTCCAAATATACTCAAAATTTTTGACTCTGTCGGGTCTAGTAATAAAACTATAGCAGCATACAAAAATAGCATTTATGTTCAAGGAACAGAAAGATTATTTTACTATACTCTAGGACTCACAGTAGGTGGCGAACCCAAGAATTTCAACAGAGCGGCGTTGATATCTAATGTTATAATACAAGCAGTAAGCGGCAATATGCCGCTTTGTCATAATTAGTTTTATTGCTAGACCCGACAGAGTCAAACATTTTGAGTATACCGAGTATACCAGCCTAGACCTAGACTTATAATAAGAGTTCGGCCGGTATACATTTTCAACTACAAATTTCTTTCGATTAATTTAAAATATACAAAAATTGAATATGTTACTAAAGTATTCCGCCCATAATATTGGGCTACATCGCTTTTATGAATAATACCAGCTTTAATTTTATTAGATAAGATACTTGGATACTATATCCAAAAGGCCTGCATATTCTACTATTAGAGTAGGTATTGTCCCATGTCTTGCAAGATAGGTTTTATTGTACGCACATGGGTGCCGTTAAGGGGGGAGGGGCAGATTGGGGGGCGCTTGCCCCTCCTCCCCCCGGCAATTAAGTTCAACCATTAATTTTTTTAAAGAAATAATTTCAGATTTATTCTATAACGGCCCTAAAGTCGACTCTCTTACAATATACGAATTCTACTTTCTTCTATATTTTGTATATGTCATTAAAGGCTGTATATGAGTATTTAACTACGCAAAATGCAATTGCACAAAATAAAAATTTCGTATTCGGACATAATCTACTCGCGCGCATGTTCATTCGCTGCTTGTCCCTTTACCTAGTTATAGCTTAGCAACAGCAACTAGCCTACCCAGGCAAATAATATATTAATATACACCATACGACGCACCCTGCCTCTGCCTACACAAGGTTTTGCGTGGATCTAGTTAGATATATTTATTGAATTTGTCTTCAATTTTGTAAGTTTGGGTTAGTTGTACTCGTATTGTTACTTCAACGCCTCAATTTCTAATCTGTCTCCACATAATAGCAAGATATTCGTCGCAACTAGAACCAGTAACAAACAAGTTGCAAGGAGTAGCAATTGAATTGTTGGTATACAAAAACATTGAAGATTTAATATCATCATTTAAGGAAGAAAGGGAAAATTCGGAACGATTTGTTCAAGTATTTTTAAAAGCAGCGTAGATATAGCTGCGGAATTTGATATTGAAATTAAAGTTTAAAGGATAACAGGTCGACAAAATCAGAGGAATCGTTGTAGCAAAGACGGCAGAAGAATATTTTAGTATAACCATTTTCAACCCTAACTTGGAGGCTTATATCTTTGGAATTACGTTTTTCCCAACATACTAGTGTTGCGTTTTCCATATCTGGTTTACACCCAGTTAACATGAAGAAGCATGCTGTGGATCCAGATATCGTGAAGAAAATCTCAGAGAAGTATGGCATCGAAAATTTGGAAGCGCAATATTTAACGTGGGTGCACATTGGGAAGGGAAAAGAAGTAGCAGAAAATATGAAAATTGCTTTCCATTTTTTTTTTACAATGCCACCAACATATTTAATAGAGCATTCTTTTTCTACTCCAAGGACAGTGAAGAATTGGCTTAGGTCTACAATGGAGGAGAATCGGCTGTCCGGATTATGCCTATTAAGTGTACATAAGAAGGTGGAAGAAAATAAAAAATAATAATAGAAGTTATATAAGTTTTTGGCGCAAAACGAAGAAATCTTCGTTTTTTGCTTTCTTAACCTAAAGGTCAATTAAATAAAAAGTAATAAAAATGAAAAGTTTGTTTTGTTATTACTTACTAGTAAGAAATATACGATTATGTACCTATTTTAATTTTTTTCAAATATTACTTGTTTGCCCCCCTCTGGATTTTGGATTAACGACGCCCATGTGTACGCAAAAGTAAAGGTCTCGGTAGCAGCTATGATCTGGACTAGAAGATGACCCTTAAAATGCCAGTCGAACTATTATCGCTCGTCATTTGACCCACAGTTTTTAAAAAGTTTGAAGTCTATATTTAAAGTAGCCGAAATAATTTTGTAGAAATTTCTAACTATTTGTGTAGGTTTTATAATTTGTTGAAAATGTGAACTGGCCGAAATATTACGAATTTGGGCTCGTATAGATTAAATCCATACAAATATGAAGTCACGTGGAAAGGGTTTTATTTATCAATCAACAAGCACACAGTTAATTCGCTTCCCTATACGATAAATATTGAAAAACAACACGGGTTTAGGAGTTAATAGCACTGTAAATAAAACTGTGCACATTATTTTATTCGAAGCAAACAGCAGCTTCTGAAAAGTTCATTACAAGTGGAAAGTAGTTGAGAGTTTCTTTTTTAATTTATGCGAGTCCCAAAGGTTTTAAAATCGTCTTTAAAACACGTTTCCGGGATTTTAAGCTTGAGCTGCTTGTCTTGTACTCTGAATTGTCAACTGGAGACTCGTTAATTACTTGTCATATTATTTTCTAACTTTTACAAATCATTTTGAAACACTACGAAAACAATTTTATACTTCAATTAAACTATATTATATATTTTATTAATGAGATAATGTTTAATTACCATATATAAAAGCATACTGGATGTATTAACGAAATTTATTGATACGCAAAGTTAATTTAAATAATTGGCTTTCCAACAATTTTCAACAAAGTTCTGCGTATTATAATTATTAGAGTTGAAAGCTTCTGCTAATACCAACCCTAATATGTTTATTAAATTTATCGGGAAATATGCTCTTTAGAAAAAAAATCTATTGTAGCCAGCACAATACCTTTCACCAATTCTACTTTATACAGTGTGTTTAAAAAACCTAACTCGGAGTAGGCAATGAACCGAAAAAGTTGTCTGATCATTATGCAAGCCAAGTTGTCAAAATTGATCTTGAAATGTAACTTTAAAATTTCTAAAATAAAGTTCCAGAAGACAAGCTTTGATATCTTAAATAACATTTTTGACAATATCTTGTGTCAAATTGACATTTAATTAAATAATTTTGAATTAAGACATTCGTTTGTTTGTTCATAGCCAACTCCGAGTTAGTTTTTTTTTATTGAACACACTGTATTACGTAAGTATTCGCGATTCAAGGTAGTTTTGCCGCCATGTTTTGTGACGCCACAATGCGGTCTAGCCAAGTGACAGATGAACTAAAAACTAACCTAGTGGTGTGTGTGGTTAAGAGAGTTTATTATTTTGATATATAGAATGAAAGTGAAATTAAAGGAAATTTTGTGTTATTTAAAAGCAACGGCTGAGTCCCGAAATTATAGAGAGGGAGAAGAAATTATTGATTTCTGACAGAAAATTACATGTGGAGAAAATTTGTTGAAAGAGCTAAAAATGAATAAATATTTCTGCTTTGTGAAAACATAACAACTTTTGAAGCAGAATTACTCAAATTGACGATTACATGTTGTAGTAACATCGGCCATACTACATGCTGGCCGCATTGTGACGTCATTTTTACGAGCATAATGAGTTGGCTGCTAGTTGGCGAAAATTTTTCTTGAATCGCGAATAATCAAAAAAATTAACTGTCTCGGGTCTAGGAATTAAACTATAAAATCGTAATTATAACAAGGCGGCACATAACTGTCACTACTTCCTTTTTGCTTTGAATGCCAACGTACCATTGTTTGTACCGCTCTGTTGAAATGAAGGCATGCATTGATTGAATTCCCTGGCTACTCATTATAGTATGTAAAATAGCCTTATTGTCCCTTTAATATAAATGCTATTGTTTTGAATAATTTAATATGGGAATGAAAATTGTAGTTCCAAAAATTATTTCAAAGCAAACAAAAATAGCATTTATGTTAAAGGAACAGTAAGATTATTTAACTATACAGAGAAGGCAGGGAATCCAACAAATGCATGTCTTTATTTCAACACAGCAGCTCAAATAATGGCACAATGGTAATCAATTACTGAGTTTACATGCAGTTTTTAAATCGTTTTCAAAACGTTTTTAGTTTTGAAAACGCCATGTATACAGTGTCAAAACGGTTTTAAGTTCTCACAAACTGAAACTAAATTTTATGGGTTTGACTTGAAAACTAGTTTCAAAACTACTCATGTAAATACTTAAAATCTAGTTTTGATATTGCGCATGCGAACATAGCACAAGGTTTCTGTCGCTTTGTGTTACTTGGTGTTACTAAACCTACAAATAAACTGACAGTTGTGTAGTTTTAGTGCGTAGTGGTACAAAGTAAAAAAAATAATTGGAAAAATGGCAATACGAAGAATTTGGAGTGAAGAGGATCTGTCACATCAGCCAAATGCGCATGCGCCAAAACTGTTTTCATATCAATCTATAAACCTGTTTTGAAAATTGCATGTAAACAGTTTTGTATAATTTTAACTGAAAACTGAAACCATTTTCAAAACTGCATGTAAGCGTAGTAAATGTAAAAGCAAGCAGTGGCAGTTATATGCCGCCTTGTCGTAATTATGATATTTATAATTTTATTGCTAGACCCGACAGAGTCAATTTTTTTGATTACGCAACCTGAAATTTTGAATTCATTATGGTCTTGTATTCATATTAACATTTTTTTTAATAAAAATCTTTCGTCCGTATTAAAACGTTTGGTATGGAATGTACCTTGTAACAAACAAGTACTCTCCTGTAAGTCTGGAAAACAGATAAATTGTGCTGGCGCATTTATTTACCCCTAGCCACCATAAATCTGTTTTGAGGATGCATTTGGATTGAAACTTTACCCTTGTAACAAATCAGAGGACAGGTGAAGCGGAACTAACATTTACTTCTGCTAGTACTTGTAGTCGTAGTGTTCACACTGGACTTCTTGTGAAAGGAAATGTCCCCTAAAACCGCTATATCACTTACAATACAGGAGATTATCCTATTTAATGTCGCCTCATATATGAAGTTTATAGTTATTGATTTGCTGTTACGATGTTTATACCTTTATTTATTATTTAGTATTCTAGCAAATGAAACTCGTTTATAGTTCATAAATTATTTATTATTTCATGTTGTTAAAAACACTCCATGAATACTCTTTATATTTCCATAATTCCGTGAAAATTTTATTTTTAAATTTAAGCATGAATTCAAATTCAAGTACTAGCATTGAACGAGAATATTTGCATAAAATCAAGGTTTTAAATTCATCAAATCAGATGAAAAGTTGGGAAATATTATAACACATTTTACTATGTTTTGTGTTAATTAAAATATTGTACATAAGGTGTGTCCGGAAAGTGACATGGATTTCACATGTCATCTGTTTAAAAACCGTGAATGTTTCGTGATGACATTAGTGTGGGTGTGCCTGCCATGCATTATTCTGTCGTTTTTCATAAACGTCGCAAAAGTTTCACACGTGTATAACAAAATTAATGTTCCAAAAATAGAGCAACATACAAATAAATACTTTTAAAACATGGTTCATATTCTCACAACACTATATTGGATCGAAAAAAAAAAAATAGAAAAGCAGAAGACGTTTGCTTGGATCTTTCAAAATGGGTCTGCTTCAATAAAAGTTATTCGTGAAAAAACCCGTAACCAGATGGTCGTTACTTTTTTGGTTTTCCGAAGGCCGTCCCAAAATTAAAGATGCAAAGGCGCTAGTGGCCTGGGATAATTTTGGTTTCGGAAATTTGGCACCACAGCCGTTTTTGATCCGCCACATGCGAGATCCGCTCGATCATACATTTTCTGCATGAGTCAACTGCGAATTTGGATCACTATTGCAAAATCTTAAGCCTAAGGCCTAAGGAAACGTCAAAAAAGAGAATAAAAACCGAAGGCAGGGAGTGTTAACTCGGCGTGTGCTTGCTTCACGATAACATATGTCTTCACATCCTCAAACAGTGCGAATCACCAAAGCTTTATTGGGCGATTTTGGATGGCATATTGAGGACCATCCACTACACAGCCCCGATCTGGTACCGTCTGATTTTAATCTCTTATATCATTGACATAAGAAATTAACAGGAAAAAAGTTTAAAGACGATAAATAGGAAGTGGAACGTTGGACAAGGAAGTAGGCGGCAAACTTGTTCGACACTATAGCATCAAAAATCTCATGCCCCACCTACGCAATGTGCTCACCCAAAAATGGGTAATGCCTGCGCGAAACTGACGAGGCAGACGACAAATATTAATGATGATTAGTATAATTAGTAATGTAACGTGTAAGGTCCGCTGCTACGCTGAACAAGCGTCTATAAGTATAACGATGGCGCAATTGCGCTAGCAGCCGGGCTACGTAAACAAACAAGCCGCGACATATTTTCCGGTCGCCTGAACTTTTTGTATTCATTGTTATTATGCGATCGAACATTCTAGAGCTCCCTGGAAGTTAATGGCAGTTGTATAACAGGAGGGACGCAGCTATGCTCGGGAGTTAGTTAGTTAGTTAGTTAGTTACATACATAAGAGTTAGTTACATTCAGAGACATAGAGATATTCACATAGAGTGGCTACGTAAACAAACAAGCCGCGACATATTTTCCGGTCGCCAGAACTTTTTGTATTCATTGTTATTATGCGATCGAACATTCTAGAGCTCCCTGGAAGTTAATGGCAGGTGTATAAAAGGAGGGACGCAGCTATGCTCGGGAGTTAGTTAGTTAGTTACATACATAACAGTTAGTTACATTCAGAGACATAGAGATATTCACATAGAGTTAGTGAGTTTCAGAAGTACAGTAGTATCGTAGAGAGCGTATGCAGTAAAGTATCGAATGAAGTAGCTACTCTGGAAGTTACTGGTATACTGGGATAGCTGTGGGGATGTGAATACTCGGTAGTATTGACGAGTATTGGGAAGCTATAGTGTACAAGGACAGTAACGGCGAGTCTAGAAGTTACTGGTATATTGGGATAGTTGTGGAAGTGAATACTCGGTAGTGTTGACGAGTATTGTGAAGATAGGTATACAAGGACAGTAACAGGGAGTTGGAGTGGATACTCGGCATTGGTGTTGAAGAATTGTGGCGTACGGATAGTTGGTGATACTGAAGGAGAAAGTTAGTTATATAAATAGACAGACAGTGAGGTGAAAGGTGTGACTTTTGTCCGAGCAGTTGTATATACAGACGCTGTTGAGTCAGTTGAGTATAAAGACGCTGTGGAGGTCAGTAGGCGGACAGTTGAACATGGTATAAGTATATAGTGACATAAATATAGTGATATAAATATCGCGTAAACAGTCTACAAGAGTCTGCAACAGACCGGCAGTTTAAGATTGGAACGCGTAGTGAAATAAATAAATAGTGTTAGTGATATCTAGTTAATTATAGTTCTAGTCTTAATCAGTTAAAATACCATTGTCACATATGTAACTTCATTTTTAAAATATTATATTATTATATATTATTAATATATTAAAGTCTGCTGGGCATTTACTCTGTTTATTTTATTATTACAACATTTGTTTCTTCCAATTCAGCACTGAGGATTAATATTTAATAAAAGCCGAAACGTTTGCAAATAAGGAGTATATTTATTTTCCTTCATTTATATCCATCATCCGTCTATATTCTCCAATTAAATTTAAATATCATTAACATTCGTCGTCTCTCTCGGCTAGGTATAGATAGCTGATGATCGTATTAATCTAATTTGTTTGTAGCTGCATGCAGCATAGGATCTCTTCCCTTAGCGTTATTGATGCAGTCTGGTTCGCATTAAGGCCCATTGAACAAGCTGCAGCAAATGGTAACGACTGTAGTTATCGCACATTCTACCAGACAATGAGCCCATACTTCACCCAAATCACTCCAGAATAGCCTTTTTACTCCTTTAAAATTCATTTACTTCATTACTAACGATACTTTCATTTAAGCTTATTTTTTCCATATCTTATACAATGTGGGAAATTTCTCAACTGTGATGCGGATATTGCGGATAAGGTGCAAGTGTGCACCTAAATGTTGGTGTTGAAAGAAGAATAAATGCTGTTTGACTGAGATCTCGAATAAATGGCCCGTCCAAGTCTATTGTTTAGTAGAAATTATATATTGCATATGAATTTTGAATATAAATAAATGAGAACGAAATGAAATTTGTTATATATTTTGTATTTAGGGTGGTGACGTGGACGACGCAACATAGGGGTTTCAATGGTAAAATTTTAATGTACATTTGCTCCCTTAATTAATTTAGGGAAAAATTGTATATAGGTTTTTGCTACAGAAAAAATCTGATGTGGACACCAAACGACTTCCTTGTACGCAACACTAATATGACTCAATTATAAAATTGAACTTATTTGACTTAATTTGACATTAACATCTATTTTTTATTTTTTTGTTATTTTTTGTCCTAATCCATAGCAAGCTTCATTACAAAAACCAAATAGTATATAAGTTTTAAATTTAAATATCTCGCTTATACAAAGGGCTAATTTAATAATACTTGATGTGCTAGACGCAGAATTTAATTCTCTAAAACTCTTATTTGAAGCATTTATTTCTAAAATCATAATGAAACCATTTTATTCAAGAAAAACTGTTAACAACTTCAGGTAATATATCACTTCCGGTTCGCCTGTTTTAACCAAAATCTGCTATGTTATTCCAATTGATATAAAAGTCTTATATACTAAATTTGAAAAGTTTTGGATTATATTTTAATATAGTTTTTCATTAAAATTCTGGACTATATATATATATATATATATATATATATATATATATATATATATATATATATATATATATATATATATATATATATATACAGTGGACCCCCGGTACTCCGACAAACGTTTTGCAGGGCAGTGTCGGACTATCGAATTTGTCGGATTATAGAGTACTGTTTAAGACCCCCTATAGTCCGGATTTTTTTTACAAACGATTACCTTGTAATCCGACAAATTACAGATCCAGTGATAAGATTCTATATGTTATACTCTGAAGTACAAATCATACTTCAATATGTATGTCAAATTTAGTAAATTAAACAACACAATAGAGAGCTTACGTTTTATTATGAAATTAACGTCATTAATGCTATAGAACTTACAAACAATAATAACTTTACATTAGGAAATATGTAATTGTGTACAAACAAATGTACATACTAAAATAATCAAAAATTATTAATAAAAATAACCTGCTCAATCATGCATTAGCAAAGACTGTCAAAAAATATTCAATAATAATAGTCATGTCGGATTACAGGGGGTGCCGGATTAGACAGGGGCCGGATTACCGGGGGTCCAGTGTATATATAAAATTCTGGACTATATATATATATATATATATATATATATATATATATATATATATATATATATATATATATATATATATTCGGATGCAGTATTTTTTTCTACAGCAAAAACCTAAATACAATTTTGCTCTAAAATAATTAGGGGGGCAAATAACTGCATGATTTTACCACTGAAACCCCTATGCTGTGTCGTCCAAGTCAACCTGCTGTGGAAATGTTACTATAGTGTGGACCATGCATATTTTGCTTATAAATACGCGATTGAAAATACTACATATATATATATATATATATATATATATATATATATATATATATATATATATATATATATATATATATATATATTACATCCGAGTAATTTTTTATTAAGATCAAAAGAAACTTTACTTATTCTTTTATTCAGGTAATAAATTTTTATTATAATTTTTGTTTTAATTATTGTAACCTCAATACTTGTCATTGTTGTAATTAGTTAGGATATATGAGTGAAAATGTTGGATTACTTTTTATTGTTAAATACGAGTAGGTTTTGATTATTGTAATCAATATTATCATTGTTCTGATTAATTTTAAAAGAAATATAGCTTAAATGCTATTTTAATTATAATGAAGACAGATGATGGTGATGAGTATGATAACCGTCATTACTCATTAATATTTTTATGTACATTTCGTGTCGACCAATGAAACTACACATCGACTCTAATAGACAAGTTCGAGCTAATATTAAGAACAGTGTTAGTTGTTTATTAATGAAAATATCGGCTACTCGTAGTAAGTGCAAACTTTTGTTCAGGAATTAGAATAGTGTATATTTTGTTTCTTTTAGTGTCAAATTAATTTTCGTAATATGAATTTTTAATGTGTGATGATTTCAGTGAACTAGATAGTGAAATAACTTGTTCCAATAAACGTTACGTTCCTAGTGGCCGTGGTAGCTGATTTCCTGAGATCTGCGACGCCTCTGTTGGCCAAATTGAATTGATAGTACGTGAGGTTGGTCCATTCTTCTACAATTTATTCATATTACTTAATGTCAATAATAACAAATTATCTCACCGAAAATAGATAACAATTCGATCAATTTCTCCAGTTTTTAACAGAGTGAATATTTTTACAGAATTTTAAATAGATGGTTATTAATTTAGTTCAACATGATGTACATATGTACGTCGGTTGGTTCTTTTTCTGTATTATGAAAACTGTAGCGAATTGAGATACGCCACTTCGGGATAATGGGTGACGTATCTATTTTTTCGCATTTTATGAGTTCGTAATATTCACGACCGTATGACAGTACTTGAATATTTTTTCTGGATATTGTATCTTCGAGCGTTTAAAAATATATCTTTCGATATTGTACTATTTTATTTCTTCGTCCGTGATAAAATAAAACGAAACAATGTAAAGAAAGTGTATAATAAGTACGTGAAATCAAAATCTAGTTGATGTAGCATAAACGCGTTGTAATATCTTGTATTTTTTGGAGAAATAAATTTGAACTAAACTCAATTTCCATAACATTTACATTTTGTAACAAGAGCTCGCTTGGTGTAGTTAGAGGATTTAATTAAAACCGTTAATTTTATTTTTAAATAAAAACAGACGACTCCAGAGATATTATTCCACTTTGCGCCCTCTTTACAAATCGCAAATTTGTCCCTATCATTTGCTACGAAAAGCTTTCTAATTTTTTAACTCTCGCCTCAGAAAAATTGACTGTCGGGTCCAGCAATAAAACTATAAATATCGTAATTATGACAAGGCAGCACATAATTGCCACTGAAGACATGCATTGAATGGATTCCCTATTATGTTTAGTAAAATAATCTTACTGTTTCTTTAACATAATAGCTATTAACATACCTATGATTCTTATGAGTATCATAACTCCCGCAGATATCGGTTTGAAATCCGAGCTCGTAGAGCGAAGATTTTAATACATCTAAGGCTTGTAATAATTCATAACATCCGTGGTTTGTTCAATTTATCGGTTTCAGAAAATGAAGACATTATTAATAAATATTATTTTTTTAATTTTTCTCAGAATGCTATGATAAACAGAACAACTATTTTGATATATGTCAATATGACAAATATTCAAATTATATCCTTTATTCCTCATGTTTATTATTAATATTCTGAAACTGGTAAAACCTATTATAACGTTTTTTGCCGGTTTTAGGATATTAACCCATTGTTTACATGTACAAAAGTAGGCTTGTAACTAAGTAATAACTGTATCTGTACGGTAATATTATTACCGTACTGACTTGTCAGCAACGGTCTGCAAAATGAAAATAAAATAAAATGAAAGTATAATGCTCTTCATTAATACGTACAGATGTATAGTTCTAAATACAGTTTACTTTATTTTAAAATAACAAACATGAGAAATAAAGCACATAATTTGAATATTTGTCATATTGACATATGTCAAAAAAATTGTTCTGTTTACCATAGCATTCTGAAAGTAGCATTAACGAGAGAATTTCAAAAAATAATATTTTCTAATATTGTCTTTATTTTCTGAAACCGATCTATTGAGCAAACCACGGATGTTATAAATCATAACAAGCCTTAGATGTCTTAAAATCCTTGCTCTAAGAACTCGGATTTCAAACCGACATCTGCGGCAGTTATGATATACATAACAATCCTAGGTATGTTAATAGCTATTATTTATATGGGTGAAGTGTAAAAATCAAAGAATTATTACTAATTAAAATACATGTTTATTAAAAGATAAATAAATATTAAAAGATAATAAAAATGACTATTACTATGGTTAAACAAATATTAAATATTAATTTAAGACTAAGAATTTAATTATTACTTAAACACTAAGATTATTTATTTATTTATTTAAACAATTAACACGATTATTTATTTTCACGCTGTTTATTTTACTGTACTCTTGTACTTTTATTTAACTATAGCTGTTCATTTATTTCACTACGCGTTCCTATCTTAGACTGCCGGTCTGTTGCAGACTCTTGTAGACTTTTTACGCGATGTTTACTATATTTATGTCACTATTTATTTATTTCACTATTTATTTCATTATTTACTTATATCACATTCAACTATCCAATTCAGTATCACCAACTATCCGTATGCCGCAATTCTTTAACACCAATGCCGAGTATTTACTCCAACTCTCTTTTATTGTCCTCGTATACTATAGCTTCCCAATACTCGTCAACACTACCGAGTATTCATTTCCAGAGCTATCCCAATATACTAGTAACTTTCCGAGTACTCCACTCGACACTATACTGCATACGCTTACCACGATACTGCTATTCTACTAAACTCACTAACTTCCAGAACAGAACTCCACAGCCTCTGTATACTCAACCCCCGATCACATAACTAATGTTTACTAATGTAACTGTCTGGTTGTCTTCACCAATGGAACTCAACTCGTCAACTCAACTGAGCTGACTATGTAACTATGTATGTAATTAAGTACGTAACTAACTCTCGGGCATAGCTCCGTCCCTTTTATATAGCTGCCATTAGCTTCTAGAAAGCTCTAGAATATCCGACCCCATGTTAACATCCAGTGCAAAAGGTTCAGGCGACCGGAAGTAATTAAGCACGTCGAGACACGTTTGTTTACGTCGCCCGGTTGCTGGCGTGATTACGTCATCGCTATATTTAGACGCTTGCCCAGCGCAGTGGTGGTGCTCACACGTTACACTATAAATATCGTAATGGGGTATGTGACCATATTCGAATTTCAATATACATGTCATAAGATATAAAATTTACTACTATAGCTTATCAATCTTATCAATATAATAATAAAAACTAAACAGTAATTTGTAAGAAAGTTGTTATTAACAATTTAATGTTTTGGAGAAGGGATATATGCCGTAAGTATGTTAGAATCGTGAACGAAGACAAATAGACTGCGGGAAGGAAAGAGACAATTATAAATCAGCCTATCAGCGTTGCATTTATGTTGCGGTAGGTGTGACAGGGTGTGGCATGATCACATCTGGCTATAACTTTTTCTTTCCCTCCCAGTCTAACCGTCTTTTTTCACGCTTCTACCATTGTCACGTCACAAATCCTTTCCCCAAATTTTTAATAATTATTTTCTCGTAAAGTACGAATAATTAATCGACGTATAAAAATACGGGTATTTTATTTTTTTGTCTAGTATCATAATATGAAAATATAAAAAAATTGGTCACATACCCCATTATGACAATGCGGTATGTAATTGTCACTGCGCTTGCTTTTACATTGAATGTCAACTGGCCATTATTTGTGCCGCTCTGTTTAAATGAAGACATGCATTGAATGGATTCCTGTCTGCTCTGTGTATTAAAATAATTTTACTGTTCCTTTAACATAAATGTTATTTGATATAATTTCTAATGGAAAAGAAAAACTGCTGTTCCAAGAATTATAGTACCACCTATGATTGATGGGTAAATAATGAAAAATATGATTACAAAAACGTAGATTAATAACTATCTTTAGGTTTTTATATAAAATCAGAAAAACTTGAGCGAGCCTATTGTAACAAAATTGACGTATAATGAAATTGATCAGAATCCGTTACAATCTCAAAGGAATGAGAGGGCCAACGCCAACACCAAGAGTAAAAGTTAACTAACTTCACACCCTCTGCGAAACGAAAGGCCAATGAACGCTGGAGATTTTTGTCCAGCGCAGAATAAAAGTTTCCGGAGTGATAAATTGCACCCACTAATTTATAGTCGTTTTTCATACTCCACTCTTTTGTAAAAACTTTGATATATGAACAAATATGACAATGAATGCATTGAAATAATTTGCATTCAAGTTGCACATGTACGTAGATTCGTGTCAATGTATAAACAATTATTAAAGCAAATTATTTAGACGCACGTTTAGCTGATATATTTTATTTTAACAGGTACTTGTCTCGAATTTCTATTAAGGTGCTTCTGTCATTGTGCTGAGATATTTCGAAACAAAATAGAGCGAAAATACATATTGACTACGTTTATCTCGCACTAATTTATCTACTTAAATGCTAACCCGCTTCTGTAAAGCGGGTTAAAAGTGCAAAATAAACAGGTCGGTTTAGCGCTAAGTGACGTACCTTAAATAATGGGTTAGGTTAACTAACTGAATTGAAATTTTGCGAGATAAACGGTTAAGGCTATGGGTTAACCTCAAAATTTCTTGTAAACTTGTAAATAATTATTACAAATGTATATTACTACACTCAAGATAAAAACTGTTTGCTTCGAGGTTTGCTTCAAGATCCTGAGCGTTTGGTATTATTATTATAGTAAACTAATGCGAAGTCATCCGCAAAATTTTCTATCTCTCCTTGTGTAATAGCAGCGGATAAACGCAAATTATCCTGTAGTCACTTTAAAACATGCGACATAAACAAACTGGAGTTAAGAGTTATACTTTTCACGTAAGAAAATAGTAAATGGCACTTGAGAGCCGACCGGTTTTACATGCATTAAATAAATAATTTAAATTTGTGAAACCAAACTTTGTCAATAATAAATATTTTTATCGGTAAAAACTTACAAGACATGAATATTAAAAATCTTATGTGACCAACACATAACCTCCCGCCGAGTAATTTTAGGATTTAGATCACCTCAACTATCTATACTTTGTTCCATCTAACCAATTCAGTAGATAACGCAGGCGTTCTCATCAGTCAGTTTTAAATAGCCGAAATTAAAAATGACGGTATTCAAGAAAAACCATTTTGAGCTTCTAGTAAAATGCCATTTCCGGTTATCCGATTTACACCAAAATCTAATGGGCTCTTTCCAGTACAGAAAAAGTTCAAAATACAAGGTTTCAAAATTTTCTGAATGATAGTATTTGAGTTAGAGTACAGGATCCACACACACATACACAGACATCATCGTGAAAATGTTAAAATTGGATTCTAGGGACCTTAAATCGTGGTCATGTACCAAAATCTCGATATGCGATTTTTAGCACGATCCCTATACCTCCCTTACCAAGGGTAGCGGGAGGTAAAAATTACAGCAAAACATGGTTAAACATCACTTAATTCTGTAGATTTTATTTAAGAATTGACAAGTGACAGGTGATATTTTTTTCGTTTTTGTGAACTAGGTTTGCATTATGACCAATCAAAGGGCAGAATATATATCCCTGTAATTTTAAGTCACTAGATTTGTAAACGGATTATGTCACTGCGAGATATACGTAGTCATTGGAAATATAGGAATAGTGCTAACAAGGAAGGTTTTTTCGTAGTAACTCACATAATAAACGGCAGATTTGTACAAAAAACTAGCGGCAGTTAAAGTGACAGTTTATACACAAGTGTAAAAAATCCAATAACAGCTACTTTTATAGTTATTCTCTTCGAAAGATAAGTGATTTTGGAAGGAATTTTTGCATTTATGAAAGCAGTTATATATTTTCTTAAATATACTTATTGTTTTATTTTTATAATTTATTTACAACGACAATTTAATTTTCTTAATACTCCTAAACTATTAAAAGTTTAAATTATCTATTTATATGAATTCTATTACTCAACAAAACGCAAAACTTTTAAATGAGATGATATAATCACCCTAAGTTGAATATATGTCAGATATAGAGCTGGGAATATATCTAAAGTAACAAACTGAATTTACGTTCGATGCATTTAGAATGTACGCCTCAAGTTACATCGTATTACATTACTGGAAACTCTATACTGTATATTGAATTGTATAAAAACTTTGAACAGTTATGTAAAATGACAGAGATGTTTCTGTTATTGTGATGACTAAAATTAATAATAAATGTGCAATAGCGAAGTCTAGGTGAAAAAATATCTAATAAACAATTAGAAAAAAGACTTGCCAGGTTCCACAAGATTTTAGCATCTGAATTAACTTCTCGGTCATTTTTCAGATGCTAGCCAAGCCTCAGTTATTAACCTTAGACCGAGAGGCTGATTCTGAAGTTGAGGCCACGCTGAAACATGGCGAGTGATTTTTTCCAATTCTTTAAAGTTAATAACGTATGTCCCATAAGTTTTGGCACAAATTTAAACAATTTTTTTTGTACTATAAAATACATTTACTTAAAGTTTTGTACTACTTGATAATTAACTGTTTCATAAGCAGTGTCGGCCCTAGACTTTTAAGCGCCCAAGGCGAAAATTGTAAATTGCGTCCCTCATTTATTACAATTTTGTTTAGATTATAATATAGGTACAGAAATTAGAATAGAGGCGATTTGTGTCCATAATTCGCGAACAATCACAGAATCTTAATCTGAATGAAATATTAATTAAAATATTTTGAATATTTAAAATACAGAGATTTTTTTTGCTCTTGGCTTCTAAAGAGTAGCTTTATTTTTCTCTAATACCATATACAGGATTAGTCACGGGAGAGTTACTTTCAAAGTCCGTTTGTGTTCAACCCGAAATACAATTTACAAAAGCGTCTAGCTTCCTCTCTTAAAAAAATAGAATATTTAATTTACGATTGCTTTGCCTGTCTACATAATAATAATATAATGATGGTTTTGTCATTTTGACATTAAACAATTAAATATGGTCTGTTGTCATTAGGTACTATTTTGGGTTGCAAGCAAACGGACTTTCAAAATAACTCTTCTGTGACTAACCCTGTATATATCAAAACTCACTTACCTGTAAAAATACGACATCTTATTGGCTTAAAGGGTGCGAAATTTTTTTTGTGACGGTGTAGTGTCAAAATGAAACTTGGTAACTAGGTAGAATCCTAAATATGGATTGGTTTATAAATTTATGAGTGAAATAGTATTAAAGATCGATTTGAGGAAAAATAAAAAATACGGGTCTATTATTTTTCATTACTCTATCGATTAAAGTTATAAATGAAAAATCGTGCATGACCTCTTTTATTTTGATTATTCTCTTTATGTTTAATATAGATATCGTAGCGAGGATTTCATGCAACACTTGCAAATTCCAAATGACTTCTTACAGGGTTACAATATAGCGATATTATAGTGTACATTATAAAACATTAAGTAAATATAATTTATTATAAAAAAAAATGTTAAAATATATATCAAAACTTATGGGACATACTTTAGTTTAATATCTCCCTAAAATTCATTGCCTTTGAAGAATGAACGGCCGGCTTCTGAAAGTACGTTACGAATTCAATCTTGTTTATTTTCCAACGCTGCGTTATTTTATTGCTACAACTACAAACTGAAAACTAATATTCCGAAATATATGTTCCATGTTACAAATATTTTCGGTTGGCATGTTGATTTAAAACTTCATTTATTATTTAGCGATACAAAGTTGTAAATTGTTGGATAGAAATGACAATGAACATTTACTTTTTATTTTATATACAATGATAGAAAATACAAAAGTCGCTTGGGAAATTTGGGCTAGCATTACATGTTAATGAATAGTAGGAGAGAGCAACTAAATGCTGAGAGCTTGAGTGGAGTGTGTGCTTGTGCGGGACAATATTCCGCCTACACTCCAAATTCAGAATTCCTGTCGCACTTCACCCCAGGCTAAGGGTTGAGGGCGAACACGATGCTTCATCTCAAAACCTTATCACATTCACACGATGACACGACAGAGAAACGACACAACATTTGTACCACAATATAAAACTTACAATACCTATCTACCTACATTTATTTATTTATGTATTTGATAATAGTTATTTACGTATTAAGGGCATAATTAAAAAATTGTAGCTCGGGAGAATGTGTAAAGCTCGACGCGTAACGGAGAACTTTAATTTTCCCGAGTACTATAATCTTGATTATGCCCGTGGTCAGAGCTGGGCATACTCGAGTACCTTCACTCTAAAGTACTGTTTAAAGTCCAAGTTTTGTACTCGAGTACATTTTAAAATCTATTACTTTTACTTGTACTTGCGATATTTCATCTAAATACTCGTACTCAATACTTTAAAAAGTACTTAGAGTACATGAAAAGTACTCTGACTACTTATAAATACTCTGAGTATTTCTGAATACTTAGAGTACTTAAAATTAATATTTTAAATTATTATTTTATGTCTACGAGTAGAACGAACATGCTTGTGCACCAATTAATCGTTCATATAAGATCAAATCTGTGTACCATACATCTTTGCAGGTCCGTCATTATATATATATATATAAAACAGAATGCAGTTTATATATTTTTCTACAGTCAACGCAAAATGTCATCAAGTAGAAAAATTTCTAACTATACAATGCTGAGAAATGTCATAGAAACGTTTAGTCTGGAACTAATGGCAATGTAGTTACACATTTACCACCTTCACAAATCAATCTGACATATAACTGCTTCGTCGGTATATTACATAACCAAACAAAATGCCGCACTGCTGTGAAAATAAAATAGGGCATTTATTTACAAAAACGAAAGTATAAAATGGTTAGATTAGATTGAAACAATAGCTCAAAAAGAATAGAAAATAACGATAAATTAAAATTAAATATAAAATAAAAGTGCAAAAGTTTGGCATTATTTTTTTTGTAAAAACGAAATCCAAAACAATATCTTGAAGTCGTATCTGAATAGGTTCCTATCTTCACTGCAAAACTATTGAATAGTTCTGTAAGTACAAAGTGTACATTTTATAATTTTTTGTTATGGTGGAGGACTGTAGAAAAAATGTTGTGTGTGTTTCGAGCGCAAATGGACATTGCCGATTTCGAGAGAATGCCGCGCTCTTGCGTTGCGCGTCAACAACCTCTCAATCAACAATGTCCCATTTTGCGCTCTTAATACACAAATACACAAATTTTCTTACCACTTTCAATTAGAGCTAACTGGAAGTTAAAACTATTGCTTCTAATCTTGTTTAATTCTTAACTAAAGGTTAATAAACTGTCACTTTAACTAGAGGTGGTAGGAAGGATCAGGCCTTAGCATCGAATAAGGCTGTTGCAAGAATTTTTACTTGCCTTCTCTTCTGAGTACTGAATTTAAAAAAAATATTGTTATCTAAATAGTGTCAAATTAAATAGGGCGAAAATACCACGAAATATCAATTAGATATTTTACAATTAATTGTAGAAATTTGTATAATATTTTGAAAAAGTCACTTAATCTGAAACTTAAATAAAAACTGTAAAACTGGTTCATTTCAAAACATTCTTTTTGTAATGGAATTATTATAACAAACTTTATTATCCGTTATTGTTTGTATTTAACAAACTATTCCTGATGTATTGAACGTCCTTGCCCGTATTATTAGCTTATTAGATATAATAAGGATCAATACTTAATATATTATTCATCCTCACAAAAACTCAGACAATTATAGTCTAGAAAAAATACAAATTGGTGTCGTTGTGAAACAGATTCGGTGGCAAACTTTAGCAATTGTATTTCGCACCCTTTCCAAGTGTCGCAGACGGATAAGGCCTAAATGAGTGCTTCGCTAGCTGCCTCATATCATTATCTGCTTTATCTGTTTTGTTGCTGAATTTCAGTCAAGTTTTATGCGGTGATAAGGCGTGAAACGTCCCTGGTAAATAAAATTTGTTTAGTTAGGAACTGTGTAGCACTCCGCTACACTAACAAAGAAAGATAAAACTTGGAACGCAAGATAGAATAATATTTAATCAGATGCGAAAATTTGTATGCGTAAATACAGGCTGTTTCACAAACTTTAACTGACGAAAATGAGTAAAAAAAGCTTAATTGATATGTCTGATCTATAACTGTTTTCCGAAAATTAGAATCGAAGAAAAACTGACAAAGATAGTGATCGAATAAAATTTTGCCTATATCAGTAAATATGCTATAAAAAACAATAAATTTTTATATTTTATATGAAACATTTTTCTCAATTTCTAATAGTTGAGAAGTTATTTGAAAATTAAATATAGGTCAAGAGGTTGCCACAACATTTAATTAGTACAATTAATTGTTTTTTCTAGACAAAAGCTCATCTAAGATGACCTCTAAAAGGTAAAGAAAAAGTCTCATTTAATCGAAGTCCTAACTCTTTTACGGGTGTTATGTAAGTAATATGCCATAGTTCAATTCATGATAAAGAGAATTATAAGAGCTACAAAGACGGTTAAATGGCCAAACAATTTCTATTTCACAAGACAAATTTAAGGAAAAGAAAAATTATTTTTTCGATCATATGTTCTCAAAATACGGGACCAAACTTTTTAATTTTAAATGAGAACATATATTTTTATTTGCTCATTCGCTAAAGAACTTAATTTTGAATTCAGTGATATAATATTTTTATTCCCTTACATAACGATTTTTTTGAGAAAAATGCATGCAAAGTTTTGTATTCATTTGATTAAAGTATGGCTATAATAAGAGTGCCATGAATGGAAAAAAACGAATACGTGGTCGAAAAAAATTAAATCAAATTTGTCTTGCGAAATATAATTTTTTTGCCCATTTAACCGCTTTTGTAGCTCTTATAGTTCTCGAGATAGCAATGGTGGCCCATTTAAAATGAACACCTTGATTTTACACAATCTGTCAAGTTGCAAAAGTTATGGGTATGTAAAGTCGACGAATCTGCTTCTGAATAAGTTAAAATCTAAAGTCAAGAGTACACCGACATGCAGGTGATTTTGCAGAGAAGTGTGCTAAAACAGTCGCTATTAATAAAAATGTCCCATCCATGTTCAGTCTTAAATTTAAAAAAATTACAAGTGTTGTTTTCACTCAAACTACTGTAATTTTTGTATAATTCTTTATTAAAATAAATAATTGTTCAATAATAATAATAATAATAATCTTCAATAAGCACATCAGAAAAGAAATTATTGCTCATTACGACACATTGCAACTTTGTTCATTAAGTGGTAAAGTGTGGGGCGTTGCTTACATAACACCCTGTATACTATAAAAATTCGAGTACAATAAAATTTTAAATGAAACATTTTTCCCATTTTCTAAGATTTAAGACGTTAATTGAAATATAGGTCGCCACAACATTTTTCTTAGAACAATTATTTGATTTTTTCCAAAGGCAAAAGCTCATCAAAGTGACCTCGTACTGGTAAACAAAAAGCCGAAGTTGTAATTTTTCACAGTTTTATATCTTTGAAACTTTTGAAGATCCGACCCATGTGTGTTAAGCTTTATTTTTGTCAGTACTATACGAAGGCAAAAAACGGTAACAGCCCCAAGATATACAGAAACTAAAATGACTGTCCAAGCATCTTTGCTTAGTAAGTTCGGTAGTCAGTCAGACTGGTAACATTCTATTAGGTCCCACAAAAGTTAAAACTCGTCTAAAATTGAATCAGTATCTTACTTCAAAAATAATGTTTCAAACATTAAAATTCGCGTGTTAAAAAATACATTTTGTGACATTCATCTTTCTTCCCTGGCTGTTCATATGTCCTTAAAATTTGTACCCGAAGTTGTGAAACACCCCGTATATCAAGTTCATAACCAAATGTACTTAATTATACAATTACAAATGTTTGCAGCATACGCATTAAAACGCATTTGTATTACCCAGCAATTGCAATGCGACCGAATATTTTAGTGCCATAACTAGAACACCATCGAACAATTCATTGTAATTAATGCCATGCATTTCCAATATCTATCTCAAATGGTTCAGACCAAACAATTCATGCCGCAATAAAATTATTGCATTTTGATTATCTATTAACTTGTCATCCGTTGAAAAAACGACAATTTTATATTTTTCAGCTGCAGAATGTTTTGCAGAAGTAAATGATTCTGTCGTTATTATAAAATCGATGAGGAATCAATACACTAATGGATATTTAATGTTTGAAAATCTGATATTTGAAAAAGATTCCTATAAAAAAGAATCCAGTTTTTTATTTATTGTTGATGATGTTTTAATGTTTATAGCAACTTTTGTTTGTATTGATATTTTAATTTACTTTTTCTGAAATCGCTCCGCAATTATATTCAACCTATTTTTAGCAAATTAATGAGTACAACTCCTGAAATATATAAAGAAAGTGTTGAGTTTTTCATACAAAAAATGGTTATTTACATTTTTGAAAACTGACGACCTTTGTGAGTTAAGGAACAAAGAAAATTACAGAGCTTCTAAGTAGAAAGGTAGGCATTTCATCCACCACAAAGAGAAGCATCGAGTGCTCCAGTTCTCTTAATAAAAGAATTTAATTAACGCTATTACGCGCACTCAACATCGGGCTTGTAGTTTAAATTTTATGTTCTATCATCGTTCACAATGAACAGTCTTTATTAATATTTAACAGTAAATTTGTATAAAACGAAATGTTTGTATATTGAAAATTCCATTACACAGAATGCTGTTTTTATTCCCACTGAAAAATTCTGTTTTGTTTACTCCAAATGCTGCCATATCACCAGCTTCAGCAATATTCATGCTTGGGAATCCACACCTGCTCAATTATACTCGTATATTCAAATTTGTTTTTAAATATTTTTTACATGATTAAATACAAATATCATCAACAACTACTTGAAAAATAGTAAAAAAATAAATGGAAAAGCGAGGTTAAGAGGTTAATTAATCATTATTTGTAATCATATAGTTGCTATGCATGATATAGTTAGAAAAATTGACTCTGTCGAATCTAGCAATCGTAATTATGGCAAGGCGGCACATAACTGTCTTGCCTAATTTTACATTGAATGCAAACGTGCCATTATTTGTGTCACTTTGTTGAAATGAAGACATGCATTTAATGGATTCGGTGCCTACTCTATAAGTATAGTAAAATAATCTTACTGTTCCTTTAATATAATGCTATTTTTGTTTGAAATAATTTCTTATGGGAATGAAAACTGTAGTTCCTAAAATTATTTCAAACAAAAATAGTAAGATTATTTTAATATACAGCGTAGGCAGGGAATCCATGCAATGTATGTTTCCATTTCAACAGAGCGGTACAAATAATGGAATATAAAGTGGTTGTGATTCGGAACATCTTGGTTAATTTGTGTCGGTAAAGCAGGGCACCACTGCATCATTAGAAATAAGCGACAACGTAACTCTATTTGTCTATTTTATACTAACGTAAATATTACACATATCAGTATATTAATGATAATTATATGTTTATACAATTTTATTTACTATATTATAAGAAATAAGACAATGACCACAACAACCACAAAAAATTGTGGTCGTTGTGGTCACGAAAAAGTAACCAAAACTTTCAGGAACCACATTTCGAAATGGAATCTCGATCCTGAAATTGTGTTTTGGTTACATCCCGGAACGCGTAACCAGAATCTTGGTCACCGCGGTTAAGTTACGGAGTGGTTAATAGTTACCATGTTCGAAAATTGTACCATATCTACCAGATTCATCTACCGGATCCATAATTTGTGGATCGAGTAATTCAGCTGGTAAATGCAGTAAATGAGAAATGTAACCTCAAAAAAGTGAAGCGCGCGCGTTAAAAGTGAAAATGTGTTCAATGTGGGAATCGGAAGTAGGACTGTGCTCAGTTTGTTAACTATTAACTACGTCAAATTTCTGTTTAAATCTTTCAAATGTTTTTCATAGGTTAGAAATCTACCCGGTTTACCACTTGCGTTCTTAAAATATCGATTCCGGTAACTGTAACATGGTAAACAGCTGTTTACCGATATATACCGGTAACAGTTAACCGGTAGAATTTTCGAAAATGCCTATAGGAAGCCATGCTTGACTAAATTCTAATCCGTCCCAATGATAGAGATTATTATTCTTGGTTTTATAAATCTCCATGGCTTGTCTCATTAACCTGTTGTCGAGGCGTGCAGGACTTGCAATAATTTTTATTTCTTCGAATTTGATTTGGTGTAATTCTTTCAGGGTATGCTCTGTAACAGACAATTTTTGAGGCTGGTTCAAAATGATCGATCGCTGGTGTTCATTCAATCTCGCATGGCTTTTTATCTCCCGCTTCCCCTGGTAAGGGAGGTATAGGGATCGTGCTAAAAATCGCATATCGAGATTTTGGTAAATGACCACGTTTTAAGGTCCCTAGAATCCAATTTTAACATTTTCACGATGATGTCTGTGTATGTGTGTGTGGTTCCTCCACTCTAACTCAAATACTATTATTCAGAAATTTTGAAACCTTTAATTTCGAACTTCTGTAATGGAAAGAGCCCATTAGATTTTGGTGAAAATCGGATAACCGGAAATGGCACTTTACTAGAAGCTCAAAATAGATTTTCTTCGAAAAATACCTTTAAATGTTATTTTTTCGAGATTAATGTTATTATAAAAATTAAAGATTATTAAATGTTCTATAGATTTGCATTAATACTTTTTCTATATATTTTATGGATAAATTTATAAAATTATCTATAATTTAAATCCGAGAGCTTACGCTTTAAACAAACAAAACGTAGTTATTCAAATGTATGTAACTGACAGATAAATGTCACTATCAAAAACTAATCATTTCAAAATAATATTTGTAACGTCTTAAAACGAAACAAGTAAATAGAACAATAGAAAAGGAATTCAATACAGTTTCCAGCATAAGTAAATATGTAGGTATGTATTTAGATTAATAAAAATTAACGATTCACAAAAATGTTTAAACTAATCCTCATTTTTAGATTAGTGAATTCTATTCTATCCCAGTATTTAAAATTTAATAATCTTCATTTTATAGCTCCGGTGGCTCAGTGGTTAGAGCAATGCCTCATGTCATGAAGGCCCTCGGGGCTCCGATTTCGAATCCCACTAAGGCATGGATGTGTGTGAATGTGAACCCACTCTGTAATTGGGATTAATCTTGTTGAGGGATTAAAAAAAAAGGTAGTTCGACTATATTACAAGAAATAAACTGCCAGGTAATGGCGGGAGGTATTGTGTTGGCCACACCAGATTTTTATATTAAATATGTTGTAATTTTGTTACCTTGGTTACTTGTTGCTAATGTTTTGTTATTATTTATTTATGTATTTTCCCTAAAGAAGGCAGCAGTATATGCTGCCGAAACATCGGGTATTAAATAAAAATACAGAATATAAACTAAAAAGTTGTATTATCCTTATTGTATTATGAGTTCTGAAATATTTTTAAATAATTTACAAACTGTGCACATTAATGTGAATTCATATTTGAGTATATAATTTATCATCTTCAAATGTGTTTGAATTAGCTGAAAAATAAATGGTGTCAATTGAGGAAAAAGTAAATTTATAAACGTACGGTACGAGTTATTTGATTTTTCAGTTCATTGTTTTATATGGAGCTAATTTGAATGTACGGCCTGAAATCTGTTTGCATAGCTGTTAAATTTATTGCTTTGTGAAGCTGCAATCAATATTGAATTGCAATATTTGTACAGGCATCATACAGCTTCTGTTTCCTGTCGTTTTTCCGATACAAAACGATAATGAAATTACACTTGTAGCTCCTTAACCCACAGCACAACAAAATCAACCAATAAACGTATTTGTAGCGGTAGTGGATACAAATCACAGCGAGCGTTTATAATTAAATTCAGAGTTAATAAAAGTTTATTCCCAAGAGCTTTTAGTGCAAGATACGCTGCGATTTTGCGAAATTTATAAAGTTTTCAATTAGTATTTAATTAAAACTTTGCTGTGAAATGAAACAAATTCTAAATATGTGTAAAGCAGGCTTAACGAATAGAATTTGACTGAATGGAATGATTGAGTGGTCCGCACTGCAGATACGATGGAATCCCTGAAGATTACCGCGAAACCTACTCGAATCTACACTCAGCAGACACGGCAAAGCTTCGCCGCTAAATGCCATACCGGCATCGGGATACGAAAACTCACAAGAAATGTGTGATTCGATCAAACAAAAACGCCTCTTGCTATGATGGTATTTATTTCTTCCACGTGGAGAGCGAATGCGATGTGAAGTAGCAGACCACCTTGACCAAATCCCACGCAATAATTTCTTAACATATTCTCTGTACTTGACTTGACTCTCATATACAGGGTACTTTGTAAATAATGTGTCATAGTTCATGATATGATAAAGAGAATTGAATGAAGTTATAATCTAAAATATATTCTGCACAATCTGTCAAGTTGTAAAAGTTGTTGGACTGCAAAGTCGACTAATTACGAACCATAGTTTTTCAATAAATTACAATTTAAAAATCAAGTTGTTCTAAAAAATAAAAATTGTTTTTTGCCAAATATGACTTCAGTGTGCAATAAGTTTCGTAGTGTAGTATTTAAATTTTTGGGAATGCTTGTAACTTCTACTTATCAAGAATATACCAACTTGCATTTGGTTTACGGAGAAGTGCGCCAAAATATTCACCATTAATAAAAAGTGTCTGATTCATGTTCCGCATCTTACTTTAAACCTTCTAAATTCATGCTAAAAATCGCATATCCAGATTTTAGTGAATAAGCACGTTTTAAGGTCCCTAGAATCCGATTATAACATTTTTACGACGATATGTGTGTGTGTGTGTGTGCGTGCGTGCGTGCGTGTGTGTGTGGATGTTGGATCCACGATTTCTCAAATACTATAAGACTAACGACATTTTTAACTACGGATTTCTCAATCTAACAATAATTGGAAGAGTTGATTAAGTTTTGGTAACAATTGGACAACCGGAAGTAGTAGTTACAAGAAAAAAATCATCTAAATATTATTTATCAAAAATTTATGTAAATACATATATTAAAGAACGTTAAATTTTTATTCGGTAAATATAAATTCATTATTACATATACTATAGATTTATAGATAAAGAAATGCATATAAAATAATTTGATGTAAAAAATTTCAGATCAAACTACTCCAAAGCAAGAAATTCAAATGTTTGTAATTGACACATAAATGTCACTGTCAAAAATATTTGTATGCCACTGTCAAAAATATTTGTACATCATTATGAAAATAAAAAAAAGTCAACAACGCAAAAGAATATAAATACGTAAAAGAGAATATAAAAGGAATTTGCGAAAAAATGACGAATATAATGAAAAAGAAAAGGAAAGTAGAAAAAGAAAATTTCAGGATATTGAATATAAAGAAAATGTATGTATTGTACATAATTTATATTAAAATATCCCATAGATTTTGCAAATATATGTGAGAATTATTTTGTAGTGAGACATGAATATATGTATTTGTATTTAAAAATATTTTTCGTTTTATGCGTACAACCAGGTAAAATATCTGGCGAGAGGTTATGTGCTGGCCACATCAGATTTTTAAATAAGTCTTTATTCATATAAATAATTGTTATTGGTCCATCTTGAAGTGCTTTTATAAGTGCAACAAGCACATTATAAAAGAAATTATTGCATATTTTGTTACACTGCAACCTTGTTTATTAAATGATAACGTGTAGTACATTAATACATAACACCCTATATAACAAATATCGTCCAAGGGCATTATGAGTTGTTGCTAAGGTAATGTCAAGAAATTGATAATGATATTGGGATAAAGCAGAAGCATTTACTGTGTATAACTACTTCGTAAATTTTATTAAAACTTTCTGAGCCGTAATCAGTAGAATTTAAAAAAATTATAGTCGGACATTAAACGTTGAAGGCACCAAGGGAGTTAAACGGTCAATAATGTCTTCAATCAACGAACACACCTCGGAAGGCCCTCGGAAAGTACACTGTTGACCTCAGATATTATTATCCTTACAACACTCTTGATACCTTAATTATTATAACCCCATCTTTCTCTGTTTATAATTTGTGTATTCGTAAAACAAATCATAATTTCTAATTTTCCGGCGCTAAGTTTGTATAGTTGTAAACTGAAAGCGGAATGATTAAACCGAGACGCAGCCGATGAGATTTTCATTACAATGCCTTGTTAATATCCTGAGGGTTAGAAGCCATCTTTGCCTTATATTCTCATTTTGGAATAAACACTCATTTTTACCCAAAAATCCTTGTGTGTTTGACATGATGAACTATTAATGGGATCAACAATTTTTTTTATAAAATCTTATTTGATATAATCTACATCTATTAAAGACTTTAGTTTTTTGTGTAAATCAAATAACCGGAAATGGCACATTATTTGAGGGTCAAAAAATTTCTTTGAAAAATACGTTTAACTCTTTTTTCGGAATTTATGTTATTATAAAAATTAAAGATTATTTTGTTCGAAGGGTTGGGAAACTCCGCTGCAGTGCCCAAACTTTCTTGGTTCTTTTAATAAACTGTAACGTGTGAGTCCCGCTGCTACGCTGAACAAGCGTCTAAGTATAGCGATGACGCAATCGCGCTAGCAGCCGGGATACATAAACAAACAAGCCCGATGTGTTTAATTACTTCCGGTCGCCTGTACCTTTTGTGTTCATTGTTAGTATGCGGTCGAACATTCTAGAGCTCTCTGGAATATAATGGCAGCTGTATAAAAGAGACGCAGCTATGCTCAGGAGTTAGTTAGTTACATATTTAGTTACCTACATATTTATGTAGTGAAAGTGTTACATAGTTACATACAGAGTCATAGAGACATTCACATGGAGTGTTAGAGAGTAAAGTGTTAGTGAGAAGTACAGCAGTATCGTAGGGAGCGTATGCAGTTGGTGTCGAGTAGGTACTCGGGAAATAACTGGTATATTGGGATAGCTGTGGATGTGAATACTCGATAGTGTTGACGAGTATTGGGAAGCTACAGTGTACAAGGACAGTAACGGCGAGTGGGGAAGTTACTGGTATACCGGGATAGCTGTGAAAGAGAATACTCGGTAGTGTTGAAGAGTATTGGGAAGCTAGGTGTACGGGGACAGTAACGGCAAGTGGAAGTGAATACTCGGCAGTCGGTGATACTGAGGCTGTGGAAGTTTTAGACAGAGAGTTACATAAATAGACAGATAGTGTGGTGAAAGAGGTGACTTCTGTCCGAGCAGTTGAATATACAGACTTTGTTGAGTCAGTTGAGTATATAGACGCTGTGGAGATCAGTAGGCAGACAGTTGAACGTGATATAAATAAAAAGTGATATAAATAGTGGGAATAAATAATTAGTAATATCGTGGAAATAAATAGTAGTGTTAATTGGTTAAATAAATAAATAAATAGTGTGTGTTATCTAGTTAATTATAGTTTTAGTCTTAATTAATTTTTAATAAGTATGTAATATTAGCAATCGTTATTATTTAATACCTTTTTAATATTTAATTATAGTTTAATAAACCTTTATTTTAATTAATAATAATTCTCTAATATTTATACTTCACTTAAATAAATAAATAAATAAATAAAAACGTTACAATACAATTATTTATTTACTTTTATTTATAATTTAAGTCCCGTTGCACAATTCAGATCTCAAATGTAAGTAACTGACAGAAAGTCACTGTGAAAAACGAATTATTTAAAATTAATAATACTAACGTATTCAAAATAAAATATTAAATATTACAATATGCAAAGGATATTAATGCAGTTTCCAGAATAAGTAAATTAAATATGTATCTAAATAAATAAAAATTAAATGGCGGGAGGTATTGTGTTGGCCACATTAGGTTTTAAACTTTGATATTCCGTATCTACTATCGTACAATTTTAAGATCTAGTTTTAATATACCTAGATGCCCTATGTTCTAATTTGTTATTCGTACTAAACTGGAGGACCCCTTTATAGGAATGCAAAATGAAAAGTTGTTTTTTAGTGATTAGTAAGGGTATAATTTGTGCGCGTCTGAGGAGACACTCGTTGAAGCAGTAGCTGTTGAGGTTGTCGGTTGAAGTGGAGAGGTGGCCATTGTGCTGATGTCAGTTCTCTTGCAACGATTAATTCTCAAGCATCTTGTGTTCCTGTTCCTGATTCATCTTCGGTCAGTCGGTGTGCAAACTCTTTCGCATCATTAATAATTTCTTGTTGTTTTCATCAGTTATTTGCTCGCAGAATTCACTAATTAAAACTGATGAAACTAAAGGGTTTTTCATTTTCAATGTCCGGATTTTAAATTGCTCTCATCCAGCAACGCTAGGAATTTTTTAACATCTGAATTGATAGAAACAATAATTAATGTTTGACAATTAATCATGGAATAGTTCACAGTTCAAAAATACATAGAAATGTGAGATGTGAAAGAACAAAATTTCCGTATATATATATATATATATATATATATATATATATATATATATATATATATATATATATATATATATATGTCGGGGGGTAGTATCACTGGCAAACTCTATGTCGACCAACACTATTTCAGAACCACAGCGATAATATAAACGTGATGATCTCAGCGAGGCGGACCTGCTCTCACTCTCTGAGCACCGCTACACACTGATTCCATCCAAGCATTATATCCTACAACGCTTGACGTTTCGATTACGACAATACAATTAAAAGATTATAAGTGATTCATGTAATACTTGATTCATTAAATGATCATTACGACATGCTTTGATATTACAATCTCCGACACGGCCATTCTGACGTTTCACACGTCCTCGTGTGAACTATCTGAAAACAAAGAATTTATCCACAGTATTTTCGCTCGGCTATCTCTGACCAATAAGTGCTCAAATAGTTACAACTTTGTTCACATTTATATCAAGCTCAAAATTTAGCTATAGTACACTAAATTATTTAATGGACGCCTTTTTTACAAGACGTCAAACAAAACATAATTCTGTGACAATACATTTCACCAGTAAATACATGACTACCAATATCAGTATTCAAGCATTGTTATAGCTTGTCCAACAGCGACAGACCATCATTGCTTAACCAGCAATCGATCGCTATTCCATCTTCGCTTAACCAGCGCAAGAAAACCATACCGTCATTGCTTACCCAGCAATGGAACACCCTTCCGTCATCGCTTAACCAGCTCGGGAAAACCACACCGTCATTGCTTACCCAGCAATGGAACACTATTCCGTCATCGCTTATCCAGCTCAGGAAAACCACACCGTCATTGCTTACCTAGCAATGGAACACCCTCATTGTACTATAGACAATTCTAGTTTTAATTATTTTGTGTAGAACCTGGCTCTTCGTCAGTTCCTAGGGAAGAAATATCATTATTATCTGACATTTTTCTAATTTGGTCATGTGCGTATTTATAAGTGCGATTAGAGTCATGGGCCTTTAGAACATACAAAACAAATTATTACTGGTTTGCTAACATTCAGGTCCTAAATCAGAAATTCTATGGCAAATCGAAAACTTAGCTCGTCGTCTTAGGCCACGCTTCCCAATTCATTTACTGGAAAACACACACGACAGAGGCACCTAGTTAGCATGTTACCTTCGGCAGAGGTATCAGAGTAGCATACCGAAACACCATGACAGAGGCATCCAGTAGCATGTCATCTTCCATCACGGTTAATAATTCTAAAGAATTTAACGAAAATAACCAATCTCCAGACCAACGCCTCAATTACTCCTTAGCTACTTTTGTTATAAAAGTTTGTCGGCTCTTCAAAGTTTTAGTCACCCCTGTGGATTTTCAACGATCCACTCGATTAGCCTAACTAAATTGTGGTCTCAACCTCCAGAAGGTTCATTATTGTACGCATGAACCGCTCTACTTAAAAATTAGAACATGGATTCATGTGTTATGTAAATAATACTTAGAGCTATCAAAATGTTCTTAATTTGTTAAATAATTCAAACAGATAGTTCTTCTTTTCGTTTTCCTAACTGTATTCTGGCTTAGTGTTTTTTAGTTTAATTTTTTGACAAGTTGGTTTTTGCTCTTATTGGAGGTTAGTAAGTTTTAGTCAGTTGATCTTACACTGTCACAGGTGATGCTGTCCATTATAATGTTTCTCGTTTGGCCTGCATATTTCACAGGTATTTTTTTTATTTTTATTTAAACTTGTTGTTTATTATTGATTGATTATACTCTGGAAAACGATTGTTGTTGATTTCAAATATTTTTATTGTAGCACTTGATGAAGGTAAAATAATATACCGAAACGTTTGCAAGAGGAGATGTAGAAACAATTTTTTTTTTATCTTCCTTTATATCCATCATCCGATGAACTTTCTTCAATTAAATTTATCCTTGGATACGATCATAACATTTTAAAGCAATTTGTCCCAGCGTCCATCACGCTGCACTTAGGCGTCCCAAACATTAAGACAAACATTTGAAAAGCAAGTCCCGTCTTGTCAGACTTCTCTGCTTCCAATGGCTGACAGATTTCTGTTGCTCAATTGTTTTTCAGGTAAAACAGTCTGCTTCGCAACCGTGTCAGGCTCCAGTCCGGGCACCAGCTATCCTGTGCAACTCCTCTGCGGATGATCTAGCTTGCCACAATTTAAACATTCAACAAATTCACAATTTAACAAAACTGGAATGGTCACCCCGAAAACGGTCACGAGGAGCCTGATCGGCCACAGCCCCATCAAAACCAAAACGCCAAGTTTTATAGCTACGACCATGCTCACCGGAAATTCAATAAAGTCATATAGTATGTTCTGGGAATAGACTCAGGGACTATTTCAAACCACTACCATATTTGTACCTAAATTTCAATATTCATGAAAGTTCCATCCGTAACGACTCAGGGTTTTGAAACATGGACGTGCAGGAACTTGAATAACTTCATACAAATTATACCATGAACAATTAATAAAAGTTCACTCAGATTTGAACTGTCTGCACAGCGCTATATTATTCACGCTAAGACGGTACATCCAATACATTCTCTCACTATCAGTGCTACACATCGCCTCATTCGTAGATCTTGGGCAGGATGCTCGCCAATTCTGGCTTATTATTTCGAGACAGACTGGTACAGACTTCGTCCATAATTACAGCTCTCCCGCCACTGTCAACAATGTTTTTTCCCAAATAGCATCATCGTACGGTAACTGATCGAATGCATCGATCTCTCACTTCAATCACATTACCCTTAATGTCAACGCAGATACCTGAAACCTGAATACTCAAAAGTCCACATGCAATTTATACATTAACAAAATCATCAAAACAAATCCCGTAGCAGCCTCGGACACAAGCCGCTGTCCTTCTAGCAAAAACTAGAGATTGCAGGCAGAAACGAACCACTGGCCATACATGACCGTATTTGGACCAATGATCACTCATGCATCATTAGTATGGCGGCAAAAATGTAACAAAACACAGCACAAGCGTCTTTGCGGAAGCGCAACGATAGTTTTTCTTTGTATCACATACCACAGGCGCTATGAATACCTGTCCAAGTGCAGTAATGGAATTGATTCTGGGGCCAACGTCTTTGCACTGTGCAAGACAAAACACTTCGAGCTTGGAGATCTCGTAGGCCACTCATAACTTCTGAAACAAAAGCTACACAAGAGAGTTTTTGGTAATCGCCTTCGGTGGACAGTAGTAAGGCCACTCTTCCAAATAGACTCTCTGTCCTGGTTTACGGATATTTCTAAACTAGAGTCAGCAGAAACTGGATCGATTTTATTTGGTCCGTGCTGCCAAATAAAGGAATCCATACACAACGGTTTCATTATATCTCAAGCAATAAATCTGTGTGCTCAATAAACTTAAACAAGCTCTCAAAGGAGAAGCAATCTACATAACGTCAGATAACCAGGATGCTTTCACTTGTGAATCAAAGCTAAAATGGGTACCGTAGTATAAGTGAGTCTTAGGCATTTCCTGTGGATACTTGAAAAGCCATAATACATAGCCTGGAGATATTCATTTCACCCTCGACGATGAACGTTAAAGAGTTATCAGCTCTTAACAAAAGGGATTTTGAATTATGACAAGTATCTTTACTAGTCATTGTTCTATAATATACCAAATTTCAGTTCATCAAAATTTTGAAGTGGCTTCCAGACATTCAGTCAAAACATGCTACAGCAGATCTTACTGGTCGTGGTGACAAAAGTCACCAGCGCTTAAAGCCCTCAACCTTATAATGATAATAACAATTTGTAGCTCAGTAAACTTTATCTGCAGTTAATAAAATATTAATCTTTAGCATAGTTTTCCAACATATTTCCACCATTAACTATCTTCACTGAAGATGCCCAGTGAAATTTTAATGTTATAATTTATATTTCGGTACACCATGGTTCTGCACCCGCATCGGTCATATCTGGATAAAAAGTAAGTAACGATATATCAAGTGTCTCAAGATTGCAGTGTACCTACTCAACGTGTCTGTTAGTTTGCGAAACTTGTACAATGAAAACATTTTACAATCTTTCTTGACATACCGAAACACTTTAAGGAATTTGTATTAGTTCGTTTGTTATTTCACAAATAACTAACTAAATCGCAAACTGGTTGATACTCCCGATCTGTGACTACATGACCTACATTCAGTTTAATAATATTGTCACGTCGCAGACGATGTAAAGGAGTAGAATCTAGCTACCAAAAATGAAATACTTATTACGTCATACAAGCTCAATGACAAAACATCAATCAAAATATAACAACTGCCATGAACACCTACTGTAATAAATAATATCTTAAATAACATATATGGAGATCGGTAATCCGGATCATCGGCCAACACAATATCATAAACAACAAACTCGACTTCGTCTCTCGTTTCTCAACAAGCAACTGACCGAATTGCTTTTATTACAACAGCAACCCAATTGCCATCAACATAGCTCACAACGATATCTTGAGCTTTGTAATAAAATCTCTTACCAGTATTGGAAGATCGCTTAAAATAAATTCAGTACTCATTACTCACGGTTCTACTTAACCAGCTCTTGTAATTGCGTCACCACTCTCCGGGTGGGACACAGACGGAATCCTTGTTACTGGTCAATGCCCTAGGATGAAAACCTGCAAAAATTGCTAGACGGCCTTTCCATCTTAACCTGCTTGGCCCTACACTTCACTTTATAATTCACCAACAGAACAAACACCCACATACAATATTGTGGATCGCAGGCGAATCCCACTTCTGATGTCGGGGGGTAGTATCACTGGCAAACTCTATGTCGACCAACACTATTTCAGAACCACAGCGATAATATAAACGTGATGATCTCAGCGAGGCGGACCTGCTCTCACTCTCTGAGCACCGCTACACACTGATTCCATCCAAGCATTATATCCTACAACGCTTGACGTTTCGATTACGACAATACAATTAAAAGATTATAAGTGATTCATGTAATACTTGATTCATTAAATGATCATTACGACATGCTTTGATATTACAATCTCCGACATATATATATATATATATATATATATATATATATATATATATATATATATATATATATATATATATATATATATATATATATGTCGGAGATTGTAATATCAAAGCATGTCGTAACGATCATTTAATGAATCAAGTATTACATGAATCACTTATAATCTTTTAATTGTATTGTCGTAATCGAAACGTCAAGCATTGTAGGCTATAATGCTTGGATGGAATCAGTGGTAGCGGTGCTCAGGGAGTGAGTGCAGGTCCGCCTCGCTGAGATCATCACGTTTATATTATCGCTGTGGTTCTGAAATAGTGTTGGTCGACATAGAGTTTGCCAGTGATACTACCCCGCGACATCAGAAGTGGGATTCGCCTGCGATCCACAATATTGTATGTGGGTGTTTGTTCTGTTGGTGAATTATAAAGTGAAGTGTAGGGCCAAGCAGGTTAAGATGGAAAGGCCGTCTAGCAATTTTTGCAGGTTTTCATCCTAGGGCATTGACCAGTAACAAGGATTCCGTCTGTGTCCCACCCGGAGAGTGGTGACGTAATTACAAGAGCTGGTTAAGTAGAACCGTGAGTAATGAGTACTGAATTTATTTTAAGCGATCTTCCAATACTGGTAAGAGATTTTATTACAAAGCTCAAGATATCGTTGTGAGACGAAGTCGAGTTTGTTGTTTATGATATCGTGATGGCCGTTGATCCGGGTTACCGATCTCCATATATGTTATTTAAGATATTATTTATTACAGTAGGTGTTCATGGCAGTTGTTATATTTTGATTGATGTTTTGTCATTGAGCTTGTATGACGTAATAAGTATTTCATTTTTGGTAGCTAGATTCTACTCCTTTACATCGTCTGCGACGTGACAATATTATTAAACTGAATGTAGGTCATGTAGTCACAGATCGGGAGTATCAACCAGTTTGCGATTTAGTTAGTTATTTGTGAAATAACAAACGAACTAATACAAATTCCTTAAAGTGTTTCGGTATGTCAAGAAAGATTGTAAAATGTTTTCATTGTACAAGTTTCGCAAACTAACAGACACGTTGAGTAGGTACACTGCAACCTTGAAACACTTGATATATCGTTACTTACTTTTTATCCAGATATGACCGATGCGGGTGCAGAACCATGGTGTACCGAAATATAAATTATAACATTAAAATTTCACTGGGGATCTTCAGTGAAGATAGTTAATGGTGGAAATATGTTGGAAAACTATGCTAAAGATTAATATTATATTAACTGCAGATAAAGTTTACTGAGCTACAAATTGTTATTATCATTATAAGGTTGAGGGCTTTAAGCGCTGGTGACTTTTGTCACCACGACCAGTAAGATCTGCTGTAGCATGTTTTGACTGAATGTCTGGAAGCCACTTCAAAATTTTGATGAACTGAAATTTGGTATATTATAGAACAATGACTAGTAAAGATGCTTGTCAAAATCCCTTTTGTTAAGAGCTGATAACTCTTTAACGTTCATCGTCGAGGGTGAAATGAATATCTCCAGGCTATGAATTAAGGCTTTTCAAGTATCCACAGGAAATGCCTAAGACTCACTTATACTACGGTACCCAATTTAGCTTTGATTCACAAGTGAAAGCAGCCTGGTTATCTGACGTTATGTAGATTGCTTCTCCTTTGAGAGCTTGTTTAAGTTTTTTGAGCACACCGATTTATTGCTTGAGATATAATGAAACCGTTGTGTATGGATTCCTTTATTTGGCAGCACGGACCAAATAAAATCGATCCAGTTTCTGCTGACTCTAGTTTAGAAATATCCGTAAACCAGGACAGAGAGTCTATTTGGAAGAGTGGCCTTACTTCACCGAAGGCGATTACCAAAAACTCTCTTGTGTAGCTTTTGTTTCAGAAGTTATGAGTGGCCTACGAGATCTCCAAGCTTGAAGTGTTTTGTCTTGCACAGTGCAAAGACGTTGGCCCCAGAATCAATTCCATTACTGCACTTGGATAGGTATTCATAGCGCCTGTGGTATGTGATACAAAGAAAAACTATCGTTGCGCTTCCGCAAAGACGCTTGTGCTGTGTTTTGTTACATTTTTGCCGCCATACTAATGATGCATGAGTAATCATTGGTCCAAATACGGTCATGTATGGCCAGTGGTTCGTTTCTGCCTGCAATCTCTAGTTTTTGCTAGAAGGACAGCGGCTTGTGTCCGAGGCTGCTACGGGATTTGTTTTGATGATTTTGTTAATGTATAAATTGCATGTGGACTTTTGAGTATTCAGGTTTCAGGTATCTGCGTTGACATTAAGGGTAATGTGATTGAAGTGAGAGATCGATGCATTCGATCAGTTACCGTACGATGATGCTATTTGGGAAAAATATTGTTGACAGTGGCGGGAGAGCTGTAATTATGGACGAAGTCTGTACCAGTCGGTCTCGAAATAATAAGCCAGAATAGGCGAGCATCCTGCCCAAGATCTACGAATGAGGCGATGTGTAGCACTGATAGTGAGAGAATGTATTGGATGTACCGTGTTAGCGTGAATAATATAGCGCTGTGCAGACAGTTCAAATCTGAGTGAACTTTTATTAATTGTTCATGGTATAATTTGTATGAAGTTATTCAAGTTCCTGCACGTCCATGTTTCAAAACACTGAGTCGTTACGGATGGAACTTTCATGAATATTGAAATTTAGGTACAAATATGGTAGTGGTTTGAAATAGTCCCTGAGTCTATTCCCAGAACATACTATATGACTTTATTGAATTTCCGGTGAGCATGGTCGTAGCTATAAAACTTGGCGTTTTGGTTTTGATGGGGCTGTGGCCGATCAGGCTCCTCGTGACCGTTTTCGGGGTGACCATTCCAGTTTTGTCAAATTGTGAATTTGTTGAATGTTTAAATTGTGGCAAGCTAGATCATCCGCAGAGGAGTTGCACAGGATAGCTGGTGCCCGGACTAGAGCCTGACACGGTTGCGAAGCAGACTGTTTTACCTGAAAAACAATTGAGCAACAGAAATCTGTCAGCCATTGGAAGCAGAGAAGTCTGACAAGACGGAACTTGCTTTTCAAATGTTTGTCTTAATGTTTGGGACGCCTAAGTGCAGCGTGATGGACGCTGGGACAAATTGCTTTAAAATGTTATGATCGTATCCAAGGATAAATTTAATTGAAGAAAGTTCATCGGATGATGGATATAAAGGAAGATAAAAAAAAATTGTTTCTACATCTCCTCTTGCAAACGTTTCGGTATATTATTTTACCTTCATCAAGTGCTACAATAAAAATATTTGAAATCAACAACAATCGTTTTCCAGAGTATAATCAAACAATAATAAACAACAAGTTTAAATAAAAATAAAAAAATACCTGTGAGATATGCAGGCCAAACGAGAAACATTATAATGGACAGCATCACCTGTGACAGTGTAAGATCAACTGACTAAAACTTACTAACCTCCAATAAGAGCAAAAACCAACTTGTCAAAAAATTAAACTAAAAAACACTAAGCCAGAATACAGTTAGGAAAACGAAAAGAAGAACTATCTGTTTGAATTATTTAACAAATTTAGAACATTTTGATAGCTCTAAGTATTATTTACATAACACATGAATCCATGTTCTAATTTTTAAGTAGAGCGGTTCATGCGTACAATAATGAACCTTCTGGAGGTTGAGACCACAATTTAGTTAGGTTAATTGAGTGGATCGTTGAAAATCCACAGGGGTGACTAAAACTTTGAAGAGCCGACAAACTTTTATAACAAAAGTGGCTAAGGAGTAATTGAGGCGTTGGTCTGGAGATTGGTTATTTTCGTTAAATTCTTTAGAATTATTAACCGTGATGGAAGATGACATGCTACCGGATGCCTCTGTCATGGTGTTTCGGTATGCTACTCTGATACCTCTGCCGAAGGTAACATGCTAACTAGGTGGCTCTGTCGTGTGTGTTTTCCAGTAAATGAATTGGGAAGCGTGGCCTAAGACGACGAGCTAAGTTTTCGATTTGCCATAGGATTTCTGATTTAGGACCTGAATGTTAGCAAACCAGTAATAATTTGTTTTGTATGTTCTAAAGGCCCATGACTCTAATCGCACTTATAAATACGCACATGACCAAATTAGAAAAATGTCAGATAATAATGATATTTCTTCCCTAGGAACTGACGAAGAGCCAGGTTCTACACAAAATAATTAAAACTAGAATTGTCTATAGTACAATGAGGGTGTTCCATTGCTAGGTAAGCAATGACGGTGTGGTTTTCCTGAGCTGGATAAGCGATGACGGAATAGTGTTCCATTGCTGGGTAAGCAATGACGGTGTGGTTTTCCCGAGCTGGTTAAGCGATGACGGAAGGGTGTTCCATTGCTGGGTAAGCAATGACGGTATGGTTTTCTTGCGCTGGTTAAGCGAAGATGGAATAGCGATCGATTGCTGGTTAAGCAATGATGGTCTGTCGCTGTTGGACAAGCTATAACAATGCTTGAATACTGATATTGGTAGTCATGTATTTACTGGTGAAATGTATTGTCACAGAATTATGTTTTGTTTGACGTCTTGTAAAAAAGGCGTCCATTAAATAATTTAGTGTACTATAGCTAAATTTTGAGCTTGATATAAATGTGAACAAAGTTGTAACTATTTGAGCACTTATTGGTCAGAGATAGCCGAGCGAAAATACTGGGGATAAATTCTTTGTTTTCAGATAGTTCACACGAGGACGTGTGAAACGTCAGAATGGCCGTGTCGGAGATTGTAATATCAAAGCATGTCGTAACGATCATTTAATGAATCAAGTATTACATGAATCACTTATAATCTTTTAATTGTATTGTCGTAATCGAAACGTCAAGCATTGTAGGCTATAATGCTTGGATGGAATCAGTGGTAGCGGTGCTCAGGGAGTGAGTGCAGGTCCGCCTCGCTGAGATCATCACGTTTATATTATCGCTGTGGTTCTGAAATAGTGTTGGTCGACATAGAGTTTGCCAGTGATACTACCCCGCGACATATATATATATGGGCTGAAGACAATTCACAAAAACCATAGAGCACTCATTGGTATGAGGCGCCGTTTGGGCCAAAATAAAAGTTTCTGTAATATATTTATATTATTACCTAATATATATAAAATTTCGTGATATATAATATTTTCCCATGTTGATATATACAATTTTCAATGTGATATATAGAATTTTTAGTTCTATGAAATGCCGCAATATAATGAGGGCGCTCACTTTTGTGCTTTTATCTACTTATGTTGGCAACATCACAAAAGTGAGCGCCCTCATTATATTGCGGCATTTCATAGAACTAAAAATTCTATATATCACAATGAAAATTGTATATATCAACATGGCAAAATATTATATATCACGAAATTTTATGAGTGAGCGCCCTCATTATATTGCGGCATTTCATAAAACTAAAAATTGTATATATCACAATGAAAATTGTATATATCAACATGGCAATATATATATATATATATATATATATATATATATATATATATATATATATATATATATATATATATATATATATATATATATTACAGAAACTTTTATTTTGGCCCAAACGGCGCCTCATACATTGGAGTCAGAAAAAATCACAGTTTGGTGCAGACTGTGAGTTGGAGGCACCATCGGCCCTTACTTTTTTACTTAGGCTACCTAAAGTTATTTTGAAAACGTATGAAAAATATAAATTTTATTTTTAAAAAAATGTTTTTTTTTTAAAAGAACATTTTCTGTGACGTCATTATTTTGAACTGGAGAAAGGAAAGCATATTTAATCACGTAACCTGTAGATGGCGTGCGACTGCGAGTTTTAATTTGAATTTGACATTAGTTCATTTTTCTCTCACTGTCTCTCTTGTTTATTATTTGCAATTTGCGTGGTTTCTGTTACTTTTATTGCGTATTTTGATTTGTTAAGCAGGATTTTGAAAGATTTGAACTTAGCTTATACTGGTACAAGTTTAAAATGACAAACTAAAATATTAACCTCCAAACTATTGTTCAAACGTCAAACAGATGCTGTCATGTTCAAATTCCCCCACATGCCGTTTCTATGGGGCGTACCGATGCTATGGCTTTACGGCTATTCATTGGTTCGGCGAAATTCTACGTCATACATGGCGGTAATTTAAATATTCAAATTTCATGATTTTTTTTCTGACCAATTAATCAAAATTTTGTTAAAAGAAAAAAATATGGGCAACAAGTTTTTATCGTCTCTTCAAAAATATTAAATAAAAAAATGGCTTGCAAGTAGGGCCAAACATTGACCGACAATGGACATTATTTTTTTGAATCTTCAATACATTTTTTTTAAAGACATCGCTACGTACCACTTAAGTGGTGAAATAATCATTGTTAAACGGGAAAAGTTCTATGGACGCCTAATTTCGCAAAACGGCGATATAAATTGGTCGCCGTAACCATGTGATTTAAACACCTCTAGAATTTTTCTCTGCATTTGATGCGAAATAGCCGGTATGGAGTCTCAAATATGCCAAAATGTGATTGATAATTGGATTTCTTGTATGGGAGCCATCAAACGCAGCCGGGATAGTAATCTCAATAATGTTATTTTCTATTATTAATGTCAATGTTTACACTTTCATTAAATAAAAGTTTGTTGTAATTTTAATTCGTTTAATTTTTATCTAATTTTAAAATCCGGACATTGAAACTGAAAAACCCTTTACAAACAAAATAAATGAAATGTATAATATATCAAAATTTAATTGCTCAATAAAAATTTCATACTATAAATTTCGTTGTGATTTGTTGTACAGCTGTAAACATGTAGGGATTATAAAGTAGTAAATTACAGTGAATGTGTTTGTTTGCAGGCGATCTATGTCGACCACTCAACTGCAAAAAGAAGGAAATGTGCCTGCTAGAAGACGCGTTCACAGCCGTCTGCGTTTCCAAGAAAGAACTTCAGAAGAACGGGTAAGACATTCAATCACTTTTACACGCGGTTATTGCTCCTACAATACCGAAATTAAGTTTTCTTCAAAGAAATATTAAATTGCTGAATGTTATATGCAACACACTTTAATTAAAAGTATTGAAGAAAATGAATATTGCAAAGATGAAATGGTAGGAGACATAAAAAGACTATTAAAAGAGAAAAAAGTAATTATCATTTCTTTTCATTTTGAAATGCAATAGAGCTGTTTCAAGAATTATAAATTTTTCTATGATTTCTAAGTACTAAATTTAAAAGATCTGATGTTGCCAGCACATTACTTTCCATCAGTTCTATGAATTTTGCACAAATTCCACTCAGAAAGTTTCTTGCAAAAAACTCCGTATTTACAGTAGGTACATTACCTTCAGTCAGTTATATGTATTTTGTACAAATTCCATACAGAAAGTTTCTTGTAAGAGATCCTATATACAGATGAACTTCTTTAATCCGAACTAATAATTGCACAGGTTGATCCGGATTATCGAAATATTCGGATTATCGAACAAATTACAGAAAATATCCATTTTCTTAATTCTCTAGAATCTCCACATTCTCACAATAAAAAATACTTTATTTTCAAATAGAAAATTAAAAAATCTGATGTGGCCAGCACATTACCTTCCGTCAGTTCTATGTATTTTGTACAAATTTCATACAGAATGTTCCTTGCTAAATTAAATATTCTATTTCTTGTACATTACCTTCCGGCAGTTGCATGTATTTTATGCAAATTTCATACAGAAAATTATTATTTTGTGACGTTTTCTATATACAGTGTAATGTATCTGCAGAAATAAAAGATTTATTATTATTATTTTTTGTAAATTACCTTAAAGCAGTTGTATATGTATTTTATACAAATTCCATACAGAAAGCAAAAGATCCTATATTTCCCGTAAAATTATAAGACAAACACACTATCTCAATTTCACTTGACACTGACATCTTTCAATCAGAATTTTCTTAATATAGTAGCTGTTTCCATAGCTATGGCTACTTTATGAAATTTAATTTCTTTATAATTTTTTAACTCTATATCCATTTAATATTAAGTTTAAATTGCAGTCAAATCGTATAGAGAATAAAATATTCTTTAATATTTATAATAACATCAAATGTGAAAAAATTATATTTAACATAGTTTTTTCAAGAAAAACTGTTAAAATCTTCAAATAATGGTACTTCCGGTTGACCAATTGTAACCAAAATCTAATCAGCTCTTCATATGGATGTAACGAAGAAGTATACGAAAAAATTGTAATTTTTGTAACTGTAGTATTAGAGTTATCGCAGACGAAAATTTTGTTACACACACACACACACACACACATCCGCACACACACATCCGCACACACACATCCGCACACACACACACACACACACACACACGCACACGCACACGCACACACACACACACACACGCACCAAGGGAGTTACATTTGGCGGCAAAAATATTACAATAATTTTTTTTATCTTCAGGACATAAGTCTTCAGGGTGTCCTGCGGCATTGTTTAAAATCAAAAGTGCATTGGCTTCTAAATTCAGCTGTTGCATTTTTTCGCACTGCTGGAACAAAATTTGTGTAAAACCAGTCCTTAAAAATTTCTCTGGTGACCCAGGCTCTTTTCTGTCCTTGATACCTCACCGACAGCGGTTCATTTCCAAAAGCTCGTGGCTTTTTGAGATTTGCCCACTACAAACAATCTCATTCTATGTGTGCCGGAGGCATTACAGCAGGGCATAAATGTAACTCGTCCCTTGCTCATTTGTCTACCTGGACCTGGTGTTTCAGCTTGCTGAGCAAGTGGTTTTTGAGGAAGTAATTCCACACAACTGCTTTTCTGCTATTTTATTTCGAAGCGCGTATTTCGTTTATTGATCAAAGAACTGGCTCTGGTGCCATAGGATAGAATACTCGTCTTGTTTTTTTCTTTTTTGATGTCGCAAATCGTTGATTTTCCCACATTGTATTTTTTTGATAAACTGGTCACTGTGGTACCCGCCTCTAAACTCTTAATAATCTCGATCTTTTCTTTAATCGATAAAGTAACGTGTTTTCTTTTGGAAGTCATCTTAGCAGTTCTTAGAGAATATGAAATCAAGGGATTCCCTCATTTAGGTAGAATACATGAATCTACGGGATTCCCTCATTTAGGTAACAGATAACATGAAACCAAGTGATTCCCTCGTTTAGGTAGCAGGAATCACTTTGCTCTTCTGATTAACGAGGCCTTGTTCGGATTATGGCTCCGAGTTGTCGCTGTTCGGATTACTGGAGGTTCGGATTAGAGCATGTTCGGATTAGAGCATGTTCGGATTAAAGAGGTCATAGTGTATTTCCCGTAAAACATACTATGTCAATTGCATTTGATACTGACATTTGTCAATTCAAATGAATTTTATTAATACAGTAGATGCTTCCATGGTTATAGCACAGCTGGCTGCTTTTTGAAATTTAATTTCTTTATAATTTTTAACTATATCCATTGAATATGAAGTATAAAATGTAATCAAATCGTATAGACAATTAAATGTTCCTTAATATTTACAAAACATTAAATGTGAAAAAATAATATATAAGAATATTTTTCAAGAAGAAAAACTGCTAAAATCTTTAAATTAGGATACTTCCGGGCGACAAATAATAACCAAAATCTAATCAGCTCTTCGTATGGATGTAAAGAAAAGGAATACGCAAAAATTATAATTTTTGGAAAGGTGGTGTTGGAGTTATGCGATTCGGAAGAATCGTCACACACACATACAAACATAAATACATACATACATCCATACATCCATCTATGCAACCATCCATAAATACATACAGACATCATCGTAAAAAATAGTAAAATCGTATTCTAGGGATACTAAAACGTGCTTATTTATTAGAAACTCATCATCGAATTTTTTGACCAAAGACAATACCTTCTCTACTTGAAGGTGACGGAAGGTAAAAATATTGTTGTTTGAATAGCCTCAATAATTGGAAACTACGACATCCATTACATATTTTACAATTAATAATTGAAATGTATAATATTTTGAAAGTCACTTGATCTGAAACAGAATGTGACGTCAAAGTTTATACAGTTTAACATGTGACAAACTATCGCCAACTTTTATTTATATAAATAACGTAGGTGATAGACAAACTGATTTTCTATTCACTAGAAGTTGAATGTAATTCGACGTCACAGGAGCGAGGGGTTGTTTTTTATGACTATTTCTGACGCCATACTTTCGATTTAATTATTTACGAAAATAACAACAAATTATTTTTTATTACTGTAAAAAGTATTGCATAAACTTTCGTTTATACTCTTCCATTCAACCAATTCAGCGTGATAGCGCTCACATTAGCGCCATTTTTAAGTAGACGAAATTAAATAATGGTAGTATCCAAATGCCATCTGAAATTTTATTTAAATATTAAAAAGGTATCATATTGTCATCGAAGGTGTGAAATATAAATATAAATAATATAAAAATGACAAGAGATGTCACACGTCATGTACATTGACACTAGTCTGAAATTACATTGGATAAACTTGTTTCCAAATTCAGCCAATCAGAGAGTTCAAAACTATGCTCTATTCTGTACAATACTGAAATTGTAAGGTGGAACAAGGTATGAAATACTGTTTAAAAATGTTAAACCGGCTCATTCTGGGTCTTAAAGAACACATAACAAAAATATTACTTTCAGGTGACTTATTTACTGTTTTGTTTAATAATTAGGGCAGTTAATAATTTATATAAAACATACACCATTAATAAATATCTCGTAAAGTGTGAAATTCTCCGTGTTGACATTTCCAGACTTCATCAATATTCATGACGCCTAGAACACCCTTCTACATCTTCTCTTTCTCTGTATTTTCTCCGCGTCTACAATCAATCATGTTATCCTTTTGTTTTGTAGTTTTATGTGCCGTATAAATATAAATACTAGGCAATATTTTTCTCTTTCAAAAATTGTTATTGATATATTATTGACGGTGGAGATATCTTATTCGTGTCAGTTTTGCAAGATGCCGCGCCGGTCTCTGGGGGATGCTCGTTCATTATGTCAACGTGCGTTTTGTCGCATACAAATTCATAGATCTATATTCGCCAGACGTTTCCTATTTCTCATAGAAGAAATGAGATCGTACTCATATTGTGCTGGTGGCCATAACAAACAATAGGCTACTTGCGTGGTACTGAAAATCTGATATCTATCAGTATATACCTAAAGTTATGTTGAAAACGTATGTAAAAATATTAATTTTATTTAAAAAATTATGTTTTTTTTAGTAAATTAAGAAAGAATATTTTCTGTGACGTCATTATTTTGAACTGGAGAAAGGAAAGCATATTTAAGTATGTAACCTGTAGATGGCGTGCAAGTGCGAGTTTTAATTTGAATTTGACATTAGTTCATTTTTCTCTCATTGTCTCTCTTGTTTATTATTTGCAATTTGCGTGGTTTCTGTTACTTTTATTACGTATTTCGATTTGTTAAGCAGAATTTTAACTTGGCTTATATTCGTACAAGATTAGAATGACAAACTAAAATATTAACCTCCCAACTACTGTTCAAACGTCAAAAAGGTGATCTGTCGTGTTTAAATTCCCCCACATAGGTTGCTATAGGGCGTATCGATGCTATGGCTTTACGGCTATTCATTGGTTCGGCGTAATTCTACGTCATACATGGCGGTAATTTAAATATTCAAAATTCATTAATTTTTTTCTGACCAATTAGTGAAAATTTTGTTAAAAGTAAAAATATGGGTAACAAGTTTTTATCGTCTTTTCAAAAATATTAAGTAAAAAATGGCACGCAAGTAGCCCATTATTTGTATTATTACTGCTATACTTAGGTGACACTGATAACCAACGGTTATGTTGCAAAATGGTTCTTACCACTTTTGCTTAGATGTATGTAACTGGAAGTTAAAACAGATGGTTGCATCGTATCGCTTTTAACTTTCATTTTAATTCTTAATTAATGGTTAATAAACTATCACTTTTACTAGAGGTGATAGGATCGGGCTTTAGTAGATATTTTATGTAAACCGTTATCGTTAATAGTTAATGAATTACAAACATAGCTGACTGTATTTAAGCATCATTTAAAATTCATGACAATATTGAAATATTTATTATAATTATTATTATTAATGCGGGTATAATTAATTTACAATACATAATACTACTTATTGTAATGCATCAATTAATCGCCCTGTCCATGGCATCTAGTCTACCACGTTTTCTATTTCTATTTTCTATTTCCCTGTAGTTTCCAATGAAAAACTTTTTTGTGCCAATGTTCTTCAGGCATTCTCAGTAAATGTCCAAACCATTTCAAAGATCTTTTTTCTATTTTGTCTACCACTGTTTGTGCTGCCTTCATTCTATTTCTTATTTCCTCGTTTGTTTTCCTCTCTAGTCTTGATGTTCTCGAGCTTCTTCGTAGATAGTCCATCTCCACTGACAATACCCTTCTTTTTAGGTCTGTATTTTATGTCCAAAGTTTAAACTCAGTCCTCGATAACAGTTTGGGTCCTTTCTATAATCTTTTTTAAAGATAGATACCAGATATGCTCTTTTCCCCTCCGAAGGTACAAACACACGACGTTTATGATGGTCAAGTGGCTTCAAACCTTGGGTCAACACAATCTTATACGGATGCAAACCCAAATCTTTTCTCAGAATACGCCAAGTTGTCATCCTTGAAAGGCCAAGTTCTTGAGAACGTCGATTAATGGACCGATTTGCATCTTCTGTAACACTGGCACTTACAGCGGCAATATTCTCTTGGTTTCTTGCGTTTCGTTGTCTTACTGGTGTTCTGGTACCGTGTAAAGTGAAATAGCAAGCACAGAAGGGCGATTATGTGGATCAAAATCTTCACGAAGGTCACGTTGAGTTTGAATAAAAGAACGAATATTTTTATAAAATTTTTGGATAATAACCAAAAGTTGTTGAAGCGTGTACTTTGTCATGATGATTTGTCAAACTATACTAAAACAAACGACAGCTAGTGAGATTTCTACAATTTTAGATATGGTTGCTATGATGTTTTAAAAACATATCGTTCCTATAGGGCGCGAGCAGACACGTGACTCGAGCGACCTTGACGTGCTTGGAATCAGCTGATTTGTGTGCGCATGTCATTTTGACAAGAACAATGTCACGTTGACAGTACCAATGTTTTGACCTATTTTGATTTTGAACTGCTTTAATGTTATTATTTTACAATTTTTAGGCAGTAAAACATATGAAATTAAAAATATAACATTTTAGCACTTAAAAATCAAAATGAAAGAAAACATTGGTCTTGCCAACGTGACATTGTTCTTGTCAAAATGACATGCGCACACAAATCAGCTGATTCCAAGCACGTCAAAGTCGCTCGAGTCACGTGTCTGCTCGCGCCCTATTGGGAAACCCTTTACCTGTCATAATTCTAAGGTCATTTTTGATGACAGCTACGTTGCGGCGTTTGTCGACGAGGGTGAAATGAATTTCTTCAACTGACGAAGGCCCGGAATGTTTCTCCAATATGATGATGTGGCTAACGTCTCTAAATTTCCACTATCCTTCTTTATATGGCTATTCAAGAGTCCACAAGAAGGTTCAGGCCCATAAAATGGTAATTTGGTTTCCTTTTTGGCGAGCTCATTAGCTTTTCCTTCTTTATATGGCTTTTCAAAAGTCCACAACGGTAATTTGGCTCCCTTTTTAGTGAGCCCATATGCTTTTTCATTACCTAGAAATCTCTCACCTCGAAGTGACGTGGTTGTGTTTGACCAGCTGTTGAAGGGTGTTCATGTAATTCCAGACTAGCTTTGACTCACAAGTAAAGGAACCTAATGCCTTTAAAGTAGTGATGCACGCGAGGCGAGACGAGACGAGAAATATAAAATATCGATCTCGTCTCGTTTTCGGATCTGTAATCTCGATCTCGCATTTGTTCTCGCACATTTTTTTGGGTCTCATCTTGTTCTCGCACGAGAGTCTCGCTATAATAATAAACGCTTGCGCACTACGTATTTACGTAACTGTTTAACTTCAAGAGACAAGTTCGCACCAATGGCAGCGTCTTCCATGTATTTGCAATCGTATAACTATAAAAAAGAGACGAAACATTAAATTCTGGTCACCAAATTATTTCAATACGAACGTAATGTTTATTCATTTACGGTCACCAGAAAATGTGATAAATTAGTAAATAATTTAATTTACCTCTAGAATATTTAATTTATCATCAAATTGTGATCTCTAAATTATTTTAATACGAACACATTCTGTCATCAGTAAAACGAATTAAACATTAAAAAATTATTTTTTGTAACTAAAAGTACCTACAGTTTTTTTATTAAATGTATAGCTCTATTTAAGTCAGATTAAGTCATAGAAAACCGCTATACTGGTAACCGGCCGGCAACCAATCACTCCGCTTCTCTCCCTGTTGGCTCCCATTGACTCTTAATATAACATTCTTTACTTTTCACAATAGTTTCATTAACCGTGGTTTTAACTGGGGTGAATTAGGGGATGAAAATCGCTTTGGGAACTATACTAATCGAATCGACTCTAGATAGATTCAAAAAATATAGTGAATTCATATAATTTTCACATTTACGTGTTCTATGCATGAATTAGCGTTGACTCCACTGCTTGTATGGTGCATTTTTCATTGAATTTATGAATTAAAGCTATAAAGTTACAAATACTTTTTATTGCGAAACTCTCGCGAGAATCTCGCGAGATTTCTCGCTTCTCGCAGTTGTTATATCAATCTCGCCTCGAAGTTTAAACTGCAATCTCGTTCTCGTCTCGCATAATGCAACGAGACGAGACGAGATGTGAGAGTATATACTCTCGCCACTTCGTGCATCACTACTTTAAAGCAGCCTGGCTGTTTGACATTATGTTGATTGTTATTGAAACATTTACAAAATTGAAAATCGATGGTACATCTCTTTCCTGAACGCGAGTAAATCCACTCTACATTATTTAAAAGTGTGACATTATTAATATAAATATTCCGGAGACAGAGTTGAAGTTTTGCCATTATTCACAACTCGTCCCAAAAGCTTCTTGATGGCTTTCAATTTTAAATGATTTATCGAAATGAATATTTAAAGTGATGTGCTGAGCGTCTGCAGATAGACAAGATTTGTGAAAAACATATATTGATTTCTCTCTCAACAGCTTACAAGATGAACGATGACTCGCACGCACATCAAAGCTGCAGAATTCGATTATACAAAATGTAATATCCTCACCAAATTACTTTCAGCATAACTGATTATTATAATATGAAAACGACAGATATGCGAACAATGAGTTTAATTACCGCACTTATTGTCTCCCCAACGGCGATACAAATCATTTCAATAGCGTAAAGATGATAAATTTAATAGGAATATATCACGTTTTTCCCTCGGATATGTGTGCATATGAAAATGACAAATACATATATGTATATATACATCGTCAGGAAATTGAATTATCAAAACACAATACCCATTTCATGTCACAAACATCGATAATAAAAATTATATACACAAACAGTTCAGTATTTAGATGAAATTTCCACACGATTTTATGAAAGGATTCGTAAAAAAAAAGATAAATAGAATGTCATGAAGCATTGATTTGGAAAAGGAGCGATAAACAAGACGGCGATATCTTTAAGTGACACTTTCTTGTAAGTTTGAACGGGAATATGAAATTTATAAGGCGCCCAGGCATTCCCATATACGAGGCCTGTCTAAAATGAATTCGTCCTTCGGTTGGGGAAAAAAAATTGTGTAACTGATGGGGTTGGGACTCTAATACTCCTTAAAGTAGGCCCGTTGCGTCTCCACATATTTAGCCCATCGATCCTTCCACTGCTGGAAACACATCTGGAAGCCTTCTTTTGGTAAAGTCTGCAGCTTCGCCGTCCCGTTCTCTACTCTCAAAACAGGATCTTTTCAGTGGCCTCCTTAATTTCGGAAACAACCAGAAGTCGCAAGGTTCAGCTCGGGGCCACACGAGAATATAGGTCTGAATGCTTATCCCTGCTCAATGCGTCACGTCAAAGTATGAGGCCAGCGCGCTAGTCCAGCCCTCTAAAAACAGTCGGGCTACAGCAGTCAGCGCGAGTAGACGCACGCCACATCGCAGCACGGATCGTCAAATTTCAAATTTTTTTCGTTGAAGGATATTGCAAAAATGGTTTTAAAATGTGCATGAGCAATTACGGTAACACGGGCTAAATTGATATACCTGACATTAGAGAAATTAGAAGCTAAACAAGTTTTCATGGTGAATGTATCTCACGCAGAACGTCAAATTTAGTTGTTATGAAATTTTTTTTGGGATATTCAGCAAATTTTAACTAAATAATTATAGAAAAACTGTAAAGAACTAATTTGTAATAAAAAGCAGTTTAACAAAATGCACCTAAATGTATTTTATTCCAAAGTAATGGTCATTTTAAATGATGACAAGCGACTGGAGCAACACTTTATTTTAAATATATAATATGCGTACCTATGTTAGTTTCATTATTATCATTTTCATATTGTGTTCTATGTTATATTATTTTCATTTGTTAGCTGCAGATCTAAAGAGTTATTAATGTTATTATTCTTCTTTTTATCATTCCTTGTATTATTTAAAAAACAATAAATTATTATTTTTATTATTCCTTGTATTATTTATTTATTCGTATATTTAAGACAATTTATAATTCGTTTTTTTATTTAATTTGTTTAGTTATGTATATAAAATAGTTATTATATAATATTTGAATAATTATTTGCGAGTTTTATATCTTTATAAATCACATTTTATAATCCTATTTGCAAATTGCAAACTAGTTGCGAATTTTGCCGTGAAAACGTACATTATTCAAAAATATAATGCTTCGTCGTATTTCACGTGTATACAACCTTCTGAGTCAACTTCCTATGAAGTCTTCGTCAGAAGGTGGCCAGCACAGCAGGTAATCACAGACGCGTTTCGCACTTCTTGGTGCTCATCAGTGTGATGTAACCTGGGGGCCTCTGTCTCATCCACAGAGGTGGAATCACGGAGCAGAGGCCACCCAACCTAGCTGTGCTAGCAACGGTCTTATGACCGTTCGCTACAGGTATCTGGCCTGTAGAAGGTAGTGTTAATACCCACAGAGCCATCTACCTGCAAAAGGCTTGACTGAGCCAAAATTGCAAATTGCAAACTAGTTGCGAATTTTGCCGTGAAAACGTACATTATTCAAAAATATAATGCTTCGTCGTATTTCACGTGTATACAACCTTCTGAGTCAACTTCCTATGAAGTCTTCGTCAGAAGGTGGCCAGCACAGCAGGTAATCACAGACGCGTTTCGCACTTCTTGGTGCTCATCAGTGTGATGTAACCTGGGGGCCTCTGTCTCATCCACAGAGGTGGAATCACGGAGCAGAGGCCACCCAACCTAGCTGTGCTAGCAACGGTCTTATGACCGTTCGCTACAGGTATCTGGCCTGTAGAAGGTAGTGTTAATACCCACAGAGCCATCTACCTGCAAAAGGCTTGACTGAGCCAAAATTGCAAATTGCAAACTAGTTGCGAATTTTGCCGTGAAAACGTACATTATTCAAAAATATAATGCTTCGTCGTATTTCACGTGTATACAACCTTCTGAGTCAACTTCCTATGAAGTCTTCGTCAGAAGGTGGCCAGCACAGCAGGTAATCACAGACGCGTTTCGCACTTCTTGGTGCTCATCAGTGTGATGTAACCTGGGGGCCTCTGTCTCATCCACAGAGGTGGAATCACGGAGCAGAGGCCACCCAACCTAGCTGTGCTAGCAACGGTCTTATGACCGTTCGCTACAGGTATCTGGCCTGTAGAAGGTAGTGTTAATACCCACAGAGCCATCTACCTGCAAAAGGCTTGACTGAGCCAAAATTGCAAATTGCAAACTAGTTGCGAATTTTGCCGTGAAAACGTACATTATTCAAAAATATAATGCTTCGTCGTATTTCACGTGTATACAACCTTCTGAGTCAACTTCCTATGAAGTCTTCGTCAGAAGGTGGCCAGCACAGCAGGTAATCACAGACGCGTTTCGCACTTCTTGGTGCTCATCAGTGTGATGTAACCTGGGGGCCTCTGTCTCATCCACAGAGGTGGAATCACGGAGCAGAGGCCACCCAACCTAGCTGTGCTAGCAACGGTCTTATGACCGTTCGCTACAGGTATCTGGCCTGTAGAAGGTAGTGTTAATACCCACAGAGCCATCTACCTGCAAAAGGCTTGACTGAGCCAAAATTGCAAATTGCAAACTAGTTGCGAATTTTGCCGTGAAAACGTACATTATTCAAAAATATAATGCTTCGTCGTATTTCACGTGTATACAACCTTCTGAGTCAACTTCCTATGAAGTCTTCGTCAGAAGGTGGCCAGCACAGCAGGTAATCACAGACGCGTTTCGCACTTCTTGGTGCTCATCAGTGTGATGTAACCTGGGGGCCTCTGTCTCATCCACAGAGGTGGAATCACGGAGCAGAGGCCACCCAACCTAGCTGTGCTAGCAACGGTCTTATGACCGTTCGCTACAGGTATCTGGCCTGTAGAAGGTAGTGTTAATACCCACAGAGCCATCTACCTGCAAAAGGCTTGACTGAGCCAAAATTGCAAATTGCAAACTAGTTGCGAATTTTGCCGTGAAAACGTACATTATTCAAAAATATAATGCTTCGTCGTATTTCACGTGTATACAACCTTCTGAGTCAACTTCCTATGAAGTCTTCGTCAGAAGGTGGCCAGCACAGCAGGTAATCACAGACGCGTTTCGCACTTCTTGGTGCTCATCAGTGTGATGTAACCTGGGGGCCTCTGTCTCATCCACAGAGGTGGAATCACGGAGCAGAGGCCACCCAACCTAGCTGTGCTAGCAACGGTCTTATGACCGTTCGCTACAGGTATCTGGCCTGTAGAAGGTAGTGTTAATACCCACAGAGCCATCTACCTGCAAAAGGCTTGACTGAGCCAAAATTGCAAATTGCAAACTAGTTGCGAATTTTGCCGTGAAAACGTACATTATTCAAAAATATAATGCTTCGTCGTATTTCACGTGTATACAACCTTCTGAGTCAACTTCCTATGAAGTCTTCGTCAGAAGGTGGCCAGCACAGCAGGTAATCACAGACGCGTTTCGCACTTCTTGGTGCTCATCAGTGTGATGTAACCTGGGGGCCTCTGTCTCATCCACAGAGGTGGAATCACGGAGCAGAGGCCACCCAACCTAGCTGTGCTAGCAACGGTCTTATGACCGTTCGCTACAGGTATCTGGCCTGTAGAAGGTAGTGTTAATACCCACAGAGCCATCTACCTGCAAAAGGCTTGACTGAGCCAAAATTGCAAATTGCAAACTAGTTGCGAATTTTGCCGTGAAAACGTACATTATTCAAAAATATAATGCTTCGTCGTATTTCACGTGTATACAACCTTCTGAGTCAACTTCCTATGAAGTCTTCGTCAGAAGGTGGCCAGCACAGCAGGTAATCACAGACGCGTTTCGCACTTCTTGGTGCTCATCAGTGTGATGTAACCTGGGGGCCTCTGTCTCATCCACAGAGGTGGAATCACGGAGCAGAGGCCACCCAACCTAGCTGTGCTAGCAACGGTCTTATGACCGTTCGCTACAGGTATCTGGCCTGTAGAAGGTAGTGTTAATACCCACAGAGCCATCTACCTGCAAAAGGCTTGACTGAGCCAAAATTGCAAATTGCAAACTAGTTGCGAATTTTGCCGTGAAAACGTACATTATTCAAAAATATAATGCTTCGTCGTATTTCACGTGTATACAACCTTCTGAGTCAACTTCCTATGAAGTCTTCGTCAGAAGGTGGCCAGCACAGCAGGTAATCACAGACGCGTTTCGCACTTCTTGGTGCTCATCAGTGTGATGCAGGTAGATGGCTCTGTGGGTATTAACACTACCTTCTACAGGCCAGATACCTGTAGCGAACGGTCATAAGACCGTTGCTAGCACAGCTAGGTTGGGTGGCCTCTGCTCCGTGATTCCACCTCTGTGGATGAGACAGAGGCCCCCAGGTTACATCACACTGATGAGCACCAAGAAGTGCGAAACGCGTCTGTGATTACCTGCTGTGCTGGCCACCTTCTGACGAAGACTTCATAGGAAGTTGACTCAGAAGGTTGTATACACGTGAAATACGACGAAGCATTATATTTTTGAATAATGTACGTTTTCACGGCAAAATTCGCAACTAGTTTGCAATTTGCAATTTTGGCTCAGTCAAGCCTTTTGCAGGTAGATGGCTCTGTGGGTATTAACACTACCTTCTACAGGCCAGATACCTGTAGCGAACGGTCATAAGACCGTTGCTAGCACAGCTAGGTTGGGTGGCCTCTGCTCCGTGATTCCACCTCTGTGGATGAGACAGAGGCCCCCAGGTTACATCACACTGATGAGCACCAAGAAGTGCGAAACGCGTCTGTGATTACCTGCTGTGCTGGCCACCTTCTGACGAAGACTTCATAGGAAGTTGACTCAGAAGGTTGTATACACGTGAAATACGACGAAGCATTATATTTTTGAATAATGTACGTTTTCACGGCAAAATTCGCAACTAGTTTGCAATTTGCAATTTTGGCTCAGTCAAGCCTTTTGCAGGTAGATGGCTCTGTGGGTATTAACACTACCTTCTACAGGCCAGATACCTGTAGCGAACGGTCATAAGACCGTTGCTAGCACAGCTAGGTTGGGTGGCCTCTGCTCCGTGATTCCACCTCTGTGGATGAGACAGAGGCCCCCAGGTTACATCACACTGATGAGCACCAAGAAGTGCGAAACGCGTCTGTGATTACCTGCTGTGCTGGCCACCTTCTGACGAAGACTTCATAGGAAGTTGACTCAGAAGGTTGTATACACGTGAAATACGACGAAGCATTATATTTTTGAATAATGTACGTTTTCACGGCAAAATTCGCAACTAGTTTGCAATTTGCAATTTTGGCTCAGTCAAGCCTTTTGCAGGTAGATGGCTCTGTGGGTATTAACACTACCTTCTACAGGCCAGATACCTGTAGCGAACGGTCATAAGACCGTTGCTAGCACAGCTAGGTTGGGTGGCCTCTGCTCCGTGATTCCACCTCTGTGGATGAGACAGAGGCCCCCAGGTTACATCACACTGATGAGCACCAAGAAGTGCGAAACGCGTCTGTGATTACCTGCTGTGCTGGCCACCTTCTGACGAAGACTTCATAGGAAGTTGACTCAGAAGGTTGTATACACGTGAAATACGACGAAGCATTATATTTTTGAATAATGTACGTTTTCACGGCAAAATTCGCAACTAGTTTGCAATTTGCAATTTTGGCTCAGTCAAGCCTTTTGCAGGTAGATGGCTCTGTGGGTATTAACACTACCTTCTACAGGCCAGATACCTGTAGCGAACGGTCATAAGACCGTTGCTAGCACAGCTAGGTTGGGTGGCCTCTGCTCCGTGATTCCACCTCTGTGGATGAGACAGAGGCCCCCAGGTTACATCACACTGATGAGCACCAAGAAGTGCGAAACGCGTCTGTGATTACCTGCTGTGCTGGCCACCTTCTGACGAAGACTTCATAGGAAGTTGACTCAGAAGGTTGTATACACGTGAAATACGACGAAGCATTATATTTTTGAATAATGTACGTTTTCACGGCAAAATTCGCAACTAGTTTGCAATTTGCAATTTTGGCTCAGTCAAGCCTTTTGCAGGTAGATGGCTCTGTGGGTATTAACACTACCTTCTACAGGCCAGATACCTGTAGCGAACGGTCATAAGACCGTTGCTAGCACAGCTAGGTTGGGTGGCCTCTGCTCCGTGATTCCACCTCTGTGGATGAGACAGAGGCCCCCAGGTTACATCACACTGATGAGCACCAAGAAGTGCGAAACGCGTCTGTGATTACCTGCTGTGCTGGCCACCTTCTGACGAAGACTTCATAGGAAGTTGACTCAGAAGGTTGTATACACGTGAAATACGACGAAGCATTATATTTTTGAATAATGTACGTTTTCACGGCAAAATTCGCAACTAGTTTGCAATTTGCAATTTTGGCTCAGTCAAGCCTTTTGCAGGTAGATGGCTCTGTGGGTATTAACACTACCTTCTACAGGCCAGATACCTGTAGCGAACGGTCATAAGACCGTTGCTAGCACAGCTAGGTTGGGTGGCCTCTGCTCCGTGATTCCACCTCTGTGGATGAGACAGAGGCCCCCAGGTTACATCACACTGATGAGCACCAAGAAGTGCGAAACGCGTCTGTGATTACCTGCTGTGCTGGCCACCTTCTGACGAAGACTTCATAGGAAGTTGACTCAGAAGGTTGTATACACGTGAAATACGACGAAGCATTATATTTTTGAATAATATAATCCTATTTGTTTAAAATTCCTTATATTCCCTATGCTTACACTGCTCTGGTTCAAGGCTTGGCGTGACATCAAGCATTCAGGCCTGTATTCTCGTGTGGTCTCGATCAGCTGAGCAAAGATTTGGTCTTTCGTGTCGAAATGCATCACGGAGACAGCGGAGAACTTCTTGATAGTACTCTTTCGTCACTTTTTGTCCTTCCTGTGCGTATTCGGGATGCACAATTCCATGGCAGTGGACAGCCAGCATCACCTTGATTTTGCTTCGCACCTGTCGCGCTTTTTTCAGTCTTGAGGACGAAGGATGCTTCCAATGCGTTCCCCCCACGGCATCTTCAAACACCTAACGAATCTTATGAAATATTTCGCTTTGAGAGTTACCGAGCTTTTGCTCAACACATTCGATAATTTCGAGCGAATCGAAAATCTGACGAATACTTGGAACAACGCCTCACGCAGCGGCTACCAAGCAGCGAATGACGCACCTGATAGCGAAGAAAAAATTTAGGCATGCGCATGAAACCCTTCTACTGTAAAAAGTGGCGCCGCCCTACCGTCATTATTTTGTGCGGGAAAATTAAAGGTCGGATTTTTTTTTAGACAGACCTCGTATAACTTTACGTATTGAAACAAATTCTGTATCTTAATTGTAATTTATATTGCAAGACTGTTCCTCAGAACTTTACAGGCGTGCACGGTACCTAATGAGCGAGCACTTAAATTTCGGGTAACGGTTGAGCATTGTACAATGTTTTATGATATATTGAATTGTAAATAATTTGAAAAAATATTGGAACCTACAAGACAATATATTAAAATATTTGATCGAAATAGTCTTTGGAAACATATGGCGAAGCGAAATAATGAATAAATAAATCTTTATACAACTTTCTTCACCACTAGAGACAGATTACTGTAATGAAACGTTTACGATTCAGTATAACGTAAATATACCTAACAGAAATAGCACAATAAATGTCCTTAACCTTTTGGGTATAATTTTTTCCCCAGTTTTGGGTGTGATTGACTATTAACTTATCAATAAAAACAAACTTTTGATTTGAAGTTCCAATAAAACTTTTGTAAACTAATAAAACGCAGGAAATACAGGTTGAAGTTTTTCGAATTCAAACATCAATTCGGATATTTATGACAGGCTATTATGGAAATTCACTGCTCATTCGCGATATATTTATGTGATTTTGGATATTTTCACCATTTATATTTCCCTCTATTTCAGTGATGTTGTAATTCCGAAGTCTATGGTCCTTGTGGAAGAACTGGCTCGTCGCCGACAGGACAAAAAGGACTCTACGGATTCCTCGGATGAGGACGACAGCGATGACGTGTTCTACGACACGGAGGATGATCCTGAGGACGACCAGGAGGACGATGTCAGCGAAAGCGTTTCGTAAGTTGCAAAAAATTTATTACAGATAAAATTAGAAATAACGTATTTATTAAGAGTTTTTATATTTTATTTATAAAACAACTATTATGTATTTATTATGTCCAGTGACAACTAGATTAGACCTTATTTGGTATTAAAATTTGGAGCATAAAAATTTTCTCAAAACTTTTGTTACATACGTTAATACCGTGAAGGAGAAATTGGGAGAGTGTGGAATTCGGGTCGTATATCTTTCGTGCTTGTGCGGCAGTTTTCTGCCGTATCTTAAAGAAAGGATTACCTTTTATATGTTCTAATATGCCGCAGAGTAAATCCTTATTTAAAGATATGGATACCTTGCCTTGTAAACTATACCTTTATCCTTTATTTTCATTACCTGAAGATTGAAATGTTTGTTAGAGGATTTATAATTTTTATATCAAGCAAGGTTTTGCCTTTGGTCAAAAAATGTTGGAAGTTGGAATAAAATACATGTACGAGCCAAGGGACCTTATACTTGAGACTTCGTAATAGGGGACTACAGCGCAATTGATTTAAGAGAAATTAAGAAAAAATACTGAAAGTATGTATATGCTTAATAATAAATATTAATAAAGAAATAAAACGACATAATTGAAATACTTCGGAAATAAGGGGATTGTTAAAGCAGCTCGTCATTCATATGAATTCCATATATATTATTTTGATTGGCGACTCAAAGATGGCCTATAAATATATAACGAATACCCAGTTAGGGAAGGAGCCTTTACTACCAATGGAAGTAGAGAAATTCAAATAGCGAAGGCGTGGCTATCAGTCCAGTAGTGCAATTATTAAACAGTTTTTATTTGAATATAAATATTTTGCATTAAACTTAATAGTTTAAATACTATTCTAAATCATGTAGACTTGTACAGTATAATAATAATCATTTATTTTTTTATAAATTTAATTTAGAAATAGCATATATTTCAAGAACATTTAGGTCACATCTACATTTTCAAATTTCGGAGGACTATAACTCGCTTATTAATAGAATTTTTTCCCCGACAGTCTTACAAGCTTATTCTGTAAAAATATCGTTATATAACAACTATCGGTATGATCCTGAACGTCATTTTGTAAAAATCGTATTCACTAAATAATATCGTTATAAACGTTCTCATACCGTTTGTCACAACGACTTTAGCCATTTTTTTTTTTAGAAAACTTAGTAGCTATTATTGAAAATTAAATTGTCATTGTAATGTCATTTTGAAAAAAAATATTAACATTATTATTTTAAATATTATTTCTTTATTAAGAAAAGAATATTTGTAAAAAAACGATTATCAAATGGATTAATATTGTCCCATAAAAGACTTTCATGACCACAAACATTTCTTCTAAAATGTAATTATGTTTGTTAATTATATGTTTGATGCATGAATAAATGTTTTGTTACCTATTTTCCATTTCTTCCTGCACAAATATAAATAATAAATTAATTAACCCTTCCATTTGCTAACATTTGACATTAACGGACTGAATAACGACAAGTGAATCCTTATCGTTCACGAACTACTTAAAATAATGACAACACGATTTCAATATAACGACAATGGTTTTACAGAATACGCTTTTTGAAAATTATCGTTACTTACTACTTTTTCATCATAACGATACGTTATGGTATAACGACATTCTTACAGAATAAGCCAGTTAGTTTTACTTGTACGTTCAGATGAAATTGTATTAAGAAAATTGTGGAATCCCCTATTTCTTTCGAATAGTATGAATATTACAGTAAAATTTTTGAAAGATATCCGATCAAAGTCATTTACGAATTGTATGAAACAAGATTTTAGCACTGTCAAATTCAGTAGTGTAGATACTACTGTTATTTTATTATTATAAAAATATATGTTATTAGAGTTAAGACATTCAAAATTCAAAACTAAGTTAACTGGTAAGTTTATTAGCAAATGTAAAACCATATGTGAAAAAAAAGATACTGACTCAATCAGTATGAATAATATTGACAGAAAATAAAGTTATTCGTACGGCTATGAATCAAGGTAATATATAAACTTACGTTACAGAGAAAGTATTGTCGACAACTAGGCATCGTTTTAAAATGGAATGTCCTAACAGCCGTAACAATAAGAATTTTTGAAAGACAAGCGTGTTATATCCATCCTTATTGCACACGCTTGTAGTCTTTACAAATGAGAGATATAAATGTATGCCAATTTGTTAATTCGATCATGATACAGATGACCTTGATCGGACATCTTTCAAAATTTTTACTGTTTTTAGTTTTCAGCATTCGTTGTCATTTGGATTGGCATTCGTTTAAGGCCCAGTTTTTTCACCTGTGGGTAAAGTGTCAGTTAACTTTACTGCCAGATAAAATAAAAAAATCGCAAAATTATTTGCTGCGATATTTTTCTTTTATCTGGCAGTTAAGTCAACTGGCTCTTTATCAAGAGGTGAGTAAACCGAGCCTAAGACGAGCAATTATACATATTTGGCAAGTTCGCATTCCATGACATTAGGTCAAATCAGCTTAAAAAATACATTTATGATTTCTTTCAAATTAAATTCATTGAATAAGCTTGCACCATGCGGCACTTTTTGTTCTAACAGGTCTGTTCGTTTATTGCAGCATTGCCTAGTTTTAGTTTATGGGTATCTCTGTCATGTAAACAATATTTGCAATGTGTTTATCTGCATAAATGCTATTAACTATTTCTTTTGTTATTAATAGTGTTTTTATTGTGTGTTAAGTAAAGTGTAAATAATATTGTAACCAGGGACCTGAACCGAAAAGTATTTATGCTTCAGGTTCAGGAAATAAATATCGGTTCGGGTTCAGTTTCGGTTTAAGAAAATGAAAATTATAACGGTTCATCGGTTCCGGGTCCGAGTTCGAGTTCGAATTTCGGTTCAGAGGGGTAAATGATTACAAGCACAAAATATGGTGATATTAATTCATTTAAAAATAATAATTTATTTTGAATTTACAATTTTTTATTTTATATTTAACAAATTTAAACCGAATCTGAATTTGGAACGGTTTAAATTCGGTTCAGGTTTATTGATCTTGACAAATAAAGGTTCAATTCGGATTCAGGTTCATCAACAATTTGGATTAATTCGAGATTTTCGGTTTAGGTTCGGGTTCAGTTTCAGGTCCCTGATTGTAACGTTCATTGTTAGTGGTAAAACAATTAAAAATAGTGAAATAACACCTTGAAATTGATGCAGATATTGTAAGTCAATTGGTTTGGTACTAATTATTGTTGTAGTATGTTGTTAGTAAAATGTGAACAGATAAATTTTATTATAATATTTATAATACCGTTACTTTGGTTTTCGTTACCTATTCGCGCGAATCTACACAAATGGTGAGAAATTTCTTTCGACTACGAGTATTTTAAATATAGACTTAAAACTTACAAAAATTGTGGGCAAAGTGGCAGGTGATAATAGTAATAGTTCAACCAGCATTTAAAGGGTTATCTTCTAGTCCAGATTTATCTTCTACCGAAACCCTTTATTTTAGGCACAATATGAAAAATTCGTAATAATTAAATGCGTACAGTATAACTTACCTCGCAAGACATTATGTAAACTTTAACAGTAGAATGCCTAATAGGATTAAATATTATATTACTAATAACGGCGATGTAACCCAATGGCAGAATACTTTAATTTGTTCAGTTTTTGTAAATTTAAAATCTATATTTTAAACTGAATAGTGAAAAGAAATCGTGTATGTTTTATAATTTGATTATTGAAAATGTAAATAGGCTGAACTATTATGAATCTGAGCTCATAATGCATAAAGTAAGAGGAAGCTAAAAAGTTGTTTCTTTAATTATCTCAAATTCAAAACTAAAACTAAAACTGTTTCTGCTAAAAGCTCAATTTTATAAACTTGGAATAAAATATTGCTAACAAAAAACAACAGTGTATAAATCAGGGGAGCTTATGTTGTAATGTAAAAGTTATTTTGTATGAAAATTCAGAGTTTAAATCAAAATTTCCGTTGAGTTGTGTTATCAGTAGTGAGCAGCAGGGGCTCTGAGCGCTCTACTGGGCATGTAAAGTCCCATGTGAAGACCCGGGCCTTTGATATCGTCCAGTGTATGTGTGTGACATGCGACTAATTAACTGGAAATGCACTACAATATCTTATCATAATCAAAGCAACAAAAGAACGGGAAGATCATATATTATTTATTTATCATCTTTGCTACCCCTAGCAACAGTAGAATATTTTATAATAAGACTAAGGCTCAATCATATTGTTAAGTTTGACAAGGTTTATTTTCCAATGTTTTTTTGATACAATGTGCACTATATGCAGTTAAACACATGATCAGCTAACAACGTTTTATGCCACTGGCCCTAATTGTTATGAATAATTATTTTCTTAGGAAATTTCATTTGCGTGATTATATGAGACAAATAAAAAAAGAGAACATAAAAACTCTGTTTATTACTGAATCTAAGACAGGGTAGTGGCGGTTAGATATGAACATAGGAATGTAACATGCCAAAACCTGTACAGTACAAAATTGTACAGAATTAAAAGCTGCCTGTGAAACCGTTTTTAGATTTTTTATTACGTTTCTAGTTTGTTTATAATTTTTAATAGTGTTGCCGTAAGACCGGGACCAGCTATATTTTCATGTTTTCCAATGAAGCTATTGTAAAAGTCAACTTCATATTATTGTAAGTTTTCATACAAATGTTAACTCCTTTATAGCACTATTTGTTACATTTATGTATAACTTTACAGCATCCTGATGAAGGATTAAATAAATCCGAAAGCTTGACGAAATAATCCAGAACGAGCTCTACTTTCTTGCACTTTCCCTGAAATCCTACGAAAATTAAAATTATATATATTAGGCTAGAAGCTTGGCTGAAATTTCAAAAAATTGTTAAAGCATATATATATACAGCCTAATTTGCGAATTTCCAATCGTATTTGAATTTTTATATTTACATAAATTAATGTTTGGGAACACAAGATTAACAATTAATATGTCTTTTGTTTATATGAATTTTGAAATAGTATTTAGCATTGCTCTTAATTTTTGAAGCACATTTAGAAAAATATTTTGAAAAAATAGTGAAGAACTGAAGTCGAGGGTCTTGTCGAGACTTCAAGACTTTGTCGACAAGACTCGATATTGGTCTCGTCTCGTCTTGACTTTTTAGTCGAGACCAAAATGATGGTCTTGTCTCGACAAGATCAAGACAAGACCAATTTAGTTGAGACTAAGTCAAGACCAAGATAAGACCGACCGCAAGCCTTGTCTCGTCTTGTGGCACCACTAATTTTTAAAAAGATATTTAAAATTTCTGATACTTTATAGCAATAGCCATGACAGTTTTGTATAAAACTTTTAATTCTGTATAATTTTGCACTCTACAGTTTTTACCGTAAAATTAAAAGGAGAGCAGGAAATTGCATAAAACAAAAATCCCATGTTAAATCCCTATGTTCATCCCTAACCGCCACCAGCCTGTACATATAATAAATCAACAACATTAATGAATTCGCAATCTAAATTAACGATGGAGGCGCTGATTTTTGAAACAAGATGGCCGCCATTCTATGTGTTTGACATATGACAATTCACATTGTTCACTGTGTTTCGTTAACTGTGTATATAAACCTAGTCAAAAAACTTATTTATATGAAGGCGATAAATTTAAATATTTAATTATTAATTACTACACTACTCACTCAGTCACTCAGCTGTCACTTATTCAATATGGCGCTTGTACGATTGCTTTCCGTAGTACCGATTTGCGACACTAGAGGGGAAATTTTATCTACGATCTATAGGAAAATGTTTAGGTAAGTTGCAATATGACGCGATGATTTCCCGATAAGTGCTTTCGAATATGCAAATATTAAGTGTATAGTTGTACTACTTAAATGATGTGTTAATGAATTTTGTTTCTCAGCATAATGCTCCTCTCTAATGATCATACATGTCAGCATAAACTAGACCGCAGTTTCAGCGAAATAATTTCCGGTTTTTTATCAGAGAGAAAGAGCACCGAGCTGTTTGCTTTTTGCCAAACTTGTGTTTCTGAGTCATTTGCTCGGTAATTCCAAGGGTCGCTAAAAGATAATTTCATTTTGCACTCGCGAGCTTTGCAAAAAAATATCTCCAGCTACACGTGTTTGTATTCCCACGGGCCGGGAACAAGCTCTTAATAAAATACGCACGATTATAAAAAACCTAACGTGTGTGTGGTGTGTTCGCGCTCATTTCCTCGCTGAAAATTACACTTTTATTATTGTAATCCAAACCGTAGACAATTATTTACTATGCAACTTCCTTACAAAGCAAGAAAATATGTATTTTGGTGTTGTCAGTTTACCATTTTCTGTAAAACAATATTTACACTGTCAATATAGCCTACATTTTAGATGCTGCTTGTTTGCTAAGCTGCATTATGTTTCAGTTTATTAAAATTTGCACAGAATAATGAAATATGAACTACAATAAAAATGTTTGACCTATTCGGCATCAGTTTTACCATTCGAAGAAGTGTTTAGATTATTAAGAAAATAAGATATTTGGAATATTCCATTGGTTATTTTTGACTGCAATAAAACATACATATTTATTATATTAAAATATTTCAAGTCAAACGTCATGAATAGGGTAGATAAGAAAAAATCAGGATTGAGACGAAAAGAGTTTTAAAAACTTGTTAGTTTTTAAATATTTGAAATTTTAAGCATTGTGATGGCCAAATGAATTCGTGTCAGCCTGTCAACAGTCCCTGTTCGGGCGCCATTTTGTGAGGGCAAAATGGTCATTCTGTCAACTTCACTCGACGTTCTCTTCATCTCTCGTTGCTGTCAAAACGGGTTTCTCGGGCGCCAATCGATCGGTCGATAACACAGCACAGGAGATGTGAAGGACGCTATTATAGCGTCGCTGAAAAGACTGGCTTGAACGCCAAAAGGGCTCGGGTAGCTTAGTGGAGACAAAGTTCGGTTTTTGACAATGAAATCATATAATGAATTTTAATATTTTATTAAAATATATTAAAACGATAACAATAACAAATAAATGAAAATAACAATCGCTAGCATATAATCGGGTAATACAAGTGAACCAGCGATACTTGCAGGATTTGTTCAATAAAAGAAACTGTCGACAATGAACGGGTAACAATGGCACACACCAAAGTTACGGGGCCGCGACATGAACGGTCAACAATGGCACTCACCAAAGTTGAAAAACGCAAAACAGTGTTGTCACTTGACAACACTCATCAACAATCGCGATTTCGAAACGGAGCCGTGTTGACACACACCAACACTCCTCGACAATCGCAATTACAGCAAACAGTGGTAAACCCCACTAGCTTTAACATCCGGCTACGGCGGCATCCGTAGCCGTACAAGGCACCTTCTGCACTCCCTCACGAGCTGCCGGCACACACCAACAGCACTGAGTCAGAGGCAGCCAAAGTCCTAACCAACTGCTCGCCCAGCACTCACCAGGTTCGCGGAAGACGGCACACACCGTCTCCCCGAGAGAGCACTCTCTCTCTCTTGAGACAGCACACACTGTCTCAATAAAACTGTCGCTGGGGCCCGTATTTATACCCCGAAAAACTGTTAAAAATACGAAAATCAGTTTAAACATGATTCTAATAATCCTGCAAATACTTGCTATTTTAAATAAAAAATATAAAACAACATTTTTACTCGTGGGATTTGAACCTCGATTTGAATTTATAAACTTTTAGCAAAAAAAACTAACTTGTTAACCACAAGACTACAATGCTAAACACGCAAATTAATCCAAATCTAGTGACCATCGTCACAGCATCTATATATCTACGTCACAACTATTGCGCGGCCTTCTATAGAAACTGGTGCGAGAAAGATAGCTATAGGTTTCGTTAAAAATCAAATGTAGTAAAACTAAAAACAATTGACTTTTTAATACCACGAATGGCTTCAAAATGATGCGAACTTTCATTTAAAATAAAAAAATTAAAGCGGTTTAGGTCTTTAAATGCTACAATTACTGATTTGTCCATTTTTAGTTACCATTATTATTCTTAGGGCCAGTTTTTCAATATTTTGTTAAAATTTGAACCATAATAATTAAACAATATTACATCGTTTTGTTGACAGCAATGATAAATCTGTTATTTGACAGATTGTTTATTTATTGTTTTTTTAATCATGGTTAAAATTTTAAACAGAGATTGAAAAACTCGCCCTTAGGGTAGTTAAGCGAGTATTGACGCAAATTGACGAACTGCATTGATTGAGCGAAGCACTTATAGTAAGAATCATAAATTGATAATAAAATTTGAAATTAGCCCTTGTGAAATCATATTAAGAAGGAAAAGAGAAATTAAGATTACTCAACATCTGTTAACCATGCCAGAGGTCTTAACAGCCCTTTTCTTAAAAAATGGTTAAGATTTCTCAATATGTAAACCATGTCAGAGAAATACGTATTTAATTTAGTTTTTATTTTTATTTGATTTTAAGATTAACGGTTATTTTTTATTTTCTTACCAATTATATTAGCCTTATAATGTTATACTACATAATATTCAGTTATTAACAATCACAAAGTCTACTTATAAATTGCAAAATCCAATAGATATTTGGTACTAAAATAGCCGAATATTCGACTATTCTGCCATGGAAACCGCCGAATATTCAGCCTACGGCCGAATACACTATCCGTTACAAGAATAGGCGTAACTAGGGGGGACCACGGGGGGGGTACTCCAGCATGGCCATGGTCCCCCCTAGGAAAAAATACATATTAGTGTAGTTATTTTATATTTTAATTATTGATATAATTTTGTGAATGGTGTGGTGTTAATTGATTAATCGACAGGCATAGTGAGTAGTAAATAATGTAGTAATTTTTCAATGTGAAAAATTCTGTTCCGGCTATAATTATTCAACAAAATATGTTCTTTTTTTCAACAATAAAGTAAGCGTTTTGTACTTTAAATTCAAACCACATTATTCTTAAATTCACTGTATTTAATCACTAGTTAAAGTACCCGGCGATGCCCAGGAGTTTTCACGTGGAAAATTTCAAAACAATCCACATTATAGATATACTTAAATACTTCGGAGAGTTCGAAAAGTTTCTTACATGTTTCAAAATCGTCTTAAATGTTCATAAAAGTTTCAGGTTTTTCATAAGTTACAGAGCGTTCTAGAATGTTCCAAAAAGTTTAGAATTTCGGGAGAGTTCTGGGATTTTCCATAAAGTTCCAGAACGTTTTAGATTTTCCTTTTCCTTCTTCAACGATCTAAAATGTTTCTGAAAGTTCTATCTGTTTGTGTCGCTATTTAAAACTAAACTAAGCTCGGTCGCCCTTTATATACTTTTTTAAAATTGCCAAAAATTTGTAGAATATTTTAGATATTTCCGGAATATTCTACAATTTAATGGAACATTCAACAATTTTTTGGAATATTCTAGAACAGTGATTTTCAAGACACATTTTTTAATATGTACGTACGACAAAATGAGATTTCCTATCTGCTTTGCATTTCGAACCTGACCCCCCTAGAAAAATTCTTTAGTTACGCCCATGGTTACAAGTCTATTAAGAAATATAAAAACAAACATTGATGAACATTCACAAAATAATTTGACATTCTTATAGTACATGTCGCTGTATGTAACTCATATTTACAATATTTAGACTGTGGTTGTTTTTTTGCCAAGAGCTCCTCAATTGTTGTGAGCATAAAAAATTTAGGGAAGCGTAACAACGTCGTTATGCTCGCTTCTAGAAAACTTGTTTGTCAAAGAGGGTCTTATTATATTACACCCTCATCAAAACATATAAATCTTATAACATAAAATATTTTTATGAATAAAGTGCAAATCTTTCTTCCATATTAAAGCAGGTTTGGACTCTCTCATTTCGTCGTTGCGCTAATTGATAAATTAATTGAAAAATGATGAAATATGGAAGTTCGTAATTACTTATTTTTGGCAAGAATCCAACTGGCGACTTTTGATATTAATTAATTAGTTGACGACAAAACAACGACCTAGAATTCATTGAGAATTTTATTATTTTTCCAGAGATCAATAAAGATTTGAAAGAATTAGAGCACAAATTACTTAGCATAACGCTTGAATATTAATCTTTGTGGAGTTTACTTGTTCAACCTAAAAGTTAGTTTTGGTTAGCTTTGTTTCGAACAAGCTGCTTAGATTAAATTCTAAGGGTAGCAGTGGTTTCGAAACATGCCTAACCAGAATATTAATACCAGAATTCGAATTAGAACTTGATAATATGTTTACAACTGTTGAAATGATATGCTCAATTTCATAAACGGTTGACGTATTATTGTGTTGTGTGGTTCATCATTTTCAAATTGACCTATAAAAACTCAGGATTACAAACGTCAATTTCGCAGTGTTACCAAACTAGACAGTGATGCCAATATAAAATAGTGTCCAGCGATTTGCTATTTTCTTTGGAATCTAGTTTTGAAGGAGATTAAAAAAAATACTCGAGTTAAAAAAATTATTTTCACATCCTGAACTTACAACATGGCAAATTTTATATCATGTGGTTTTGAAAATAATATCGACCAAGTGGTGTCCGTCATTGCCCAATACTGCTGTAGCGGCGTAACAAGTTTCGCATTACTCTTTCGGGCATTTATTGGGGTATACGAATATACCTATTAAACTATATTATGGTATGACTAGCGAATGAAAGTTGACGTTTTAATTATTTTATAGATGTGGTTTCTTTTGAAACTCTAGAGAAGAATAGAATTGTACGAAATATTCAGGTATGAAATTTTTGCATGAACCCATTTCAATACTGGGCTAGGAAAGCACAGAAATACATTACTATGCCTGGCTGAAAATAGATGACCGACTAGGGTAACTGAATATCAAAACAGGGGTGCGTTTAAAATATTTTAAACATTTTTCGTTTATGTTGATTGTAATAAAATGTTTTAATCTTTAAACTATTTAGTTTGGCAATTCTATGAAATAGGATTATTTTTAATTTTCTCTAACAGTAATTCCGACTCGAGGGTTGCTTACACCTGAGACGAACGAACTAGAATTTGCGGTATTAAATTTTTTAAATACATCCCTGAATCCTGTTGCTAAAGTCATTTTAAATGCCTCCTGGTATTGAGTACAATTCTAACCTTCTGTAATAAGGGTCAGTTTCCTTTCAAATCAAATATAGGGAAATGTTTTCAAAAGAACCACATCTATTAAATAATCTAAACGTCAACTATCATTCGCACTCTTTAAATGTGGACACGGCTCCTTGTGCGCATGCGCCGACTGCGTTTGATTCATCATTGGCTGCCACACGCCTACCGACTGTGCGCGCATGCGTTTGAAGACGCGTGTCAAAGCGCTAGACAAGGATGGTGATAATAATGTAACGGACATTTTCCACTCATATGAGAGATAGGATTTCAGCGGTACATAGTTTAATAGGTATATTGGTATATGGCGGATTGCCTCTACTAGCAAGTTCCTCGGCTTTGAGATTACCTCACAGAAAAAAGTCGCATGATGTTAAATCTGGCTAGTGCGCGGGACAAGGAAAATCGCTTCTCAGGGAAATCAAGCACCCGGGAAACTGCAACTGAAACTTGCATTCTATCCTGCTGAAACAAGACATTTACCAGGCTAATGCTCATATTCATAAACACTCGTTAAATTTTTAACGGTTCGTTATAATTTTTATTCAGTAAAAACAGTCGACACTGACAGATAAATCGAAATGTAATTTGTCAAGTTTGATTCTATTTCTCAAAAAATTTAACGAGCCGTTTTAAATATAACGACTGTTTATGAATATGGACGTAAGTTTTTCAAAAACTGGAGCTATTCTGGTGCAGGCTCACACACCCTTAGAATTGATGGTGATAGTTACTCAGCCAGCTTTCCCTTCGTTGGCTGCCACAGGCCTACCGACTGTGCACGCATGCGTTTTTAGACGCGTGTCCAAGCGCTAGACAAGGATGGAGATAATAATGTCCCGGACATTTTCCACTCATATGAGAGATAGGCTTTCAGCGGTATATATTTCATAGGTATGTTACGGCGGATTGCCTCCATTAGGCTTTGCAAGTTCCTTTGCTCTGAGATTACCCCACAGAAAAAAGTTGCATGATGTTAAATCTGGCTAGTGCGCGGGACAAGGAAAATCGCTTCTCAGGGAAATCAAGCACCCGGGGAACTGCAACTGAAACTTGCATTCTATCCTGCTGAAACCAGACATTCACCAGGCCAAGAAGAACTGGTGACAGTCACTCAGCCAGTTTTCCCTTCGTCGATGTTTTCGGGTGTTCCAGCAGTCCATGTTTGTCCACGTCCTTTTCTGACAACAGATCCTGTTTTCCTAAAGTTTTTTGTTTACCAACAACGTAATCGATTTTCGGACCAAAACTGTTTGGGGAGGGGGTATTTGGAGCCGAGTAATAAACGCGTGTTCTGACCGGCGGCTACAGTCGTTTCGCGGATATTCTGCACCTGCACTATGCTTTTAAATCCTAAATTTTTTGAAACTATGGATTTCTGTGTGTAAAAACATGTAACAGTGGATGACAAGCAGTGTCATGATCTATGTACTTAAGTGCTGCGCTTTTTCCTTAAATGGGTTCCCTCCAAAAAAGTTTGGTGTCTTGAGAAAAACTTTCCATTTTGATTGCTCAGGGTGGAATCCCCAAGTGCTATCATTTATTTTACATTATTTGCCAAGTGTGGCGACTACATTACATTCCTCAAGACAAAAACAAATTCTTTTTTCTGCTGATGCGCTTATAATATGGAAAAAGGGAAAGAAATTCTGTCATACACCACTAGAAAAATTACGAAATAAGTTAAAGAGAAATGTAAATTCGTGAAAATAAATAATGATGGATTGTTGAGCTGTGAAATTTAGTTCAAGGAGCATTATTTACTAATTCTCCAACAAAGGAATACATTTTTCTTTCGAAGATTTTGACATTAAAACTTGTACCATACAATTTGAAACTTTGGTAACAAAAGTTTAATTCATTTTACATAATTTTAACTTCTATTCAATTTAAATGCTTCCAGAAAGTTTCTTTTTAATTTTAAATTACAAAATTATGCTGTAAAACTTGTGAACTTACAATAACTTATACACGTTGGAAGATTTTCTATTCCTAATTTAAATGACTAAAAACTCACTGTCTAGTGTGTAGTCCTTGTCAGAAGGAAACAAAAGGTGGTAGAATGAATGTAGATGAATACAGAGGAGATGACTAACAGTGTTTAACTCTGTCAATCGTTTATGGTTTATTTTAGAGAAAAAATAACTGATGTGGGCACCACACGACTTCCTTGTACGCAAGACCAACGCATGAAGTATAGACCCAATCATAAAATTGCACGTATTTAACGTAATTTGTCATTAACATTAATTTTTTATTTTTTTGTTATTTTTTGTACTAATCCATAGCAAGCTTTATTACAAAAACCAAAAAGTATATAGTTTTTAAATTTAAATATCTCCCTTATACAAAGGGCTAATGTAATAATACTTGATGTGCTAGACGCAGAATTTAATTCTCTAAAACTTTTATTTGAAGCATTTATTTCGAAAATAAAAATAAAACCATTTTATTGAAGAAAAAGTATTAAAAACTTCAGGTAATATATCACTTCCGGTTAGCCTATTTTAACTAAAATCTATTAGGTTATTACCATTGATATAAAAGTCTTATATGCCAAATTTGAAAGGTTTTGGATTATATTTTAAAATAGTTTTTCATTAAAATCTATTATAGGCTTCAAGTAAAGTACCACTTATTTAAATTATATAATGGCCAAAAAGGGAAGTGCACAACTTGATGTTATAGCAGTCCTAAATACAAAATTTTAACTTTCTACGGCTTACCGATTTTGAGTTATGTGAGATTATGTACGTACAGACGTCACGACGAATTTAGTCAAAATTAATTCAGGGATGGTCAAAATGGATATATCCGCTGAAATCTGAAAACCGATTTTTTTGCGATTACAATACTTCCTTTACTAGAAGGAAGTAAACAACCTCGAATAAGAGTTACAGAAAATTTAATTGTACGCAACTTTTATTTGAAGTATTTCCATACGTAATGTAACAAGTGATATGATTATCATTGATGATATTCTCGAGTGAAATGTGCTGCTTCGGCTTCACGAGCAATATCTTCGATTATTAATCATATCACGATCTTATATTTAAGGAGAGAATATAATTAATTTTTGTGACACATTGTGTGTGCTTCTAACCTAACTTTTAATATATTGTATTACAACATGGTTAATTTGACAATTGCCTTATTATTTTCATCGTTGTTGATATCAACCCAACGATTATCGCACATTTTTATACTCAAAATTAACTGTCAATGTCAAATAAAGAAAGCAAATGCCTTAGTAACGAACATAAATAAGGTGATAATTTCTTTGTTTTTTATCATCGCTGTGATAGACATGTAACTAGGGAGATTCTGAATGTTGATTGGCGGAAAACATGTCACGTGACTCTTGAATTATATTCTCTCTAAAATAAACCATAAACAATTGACTGAGTTAAAACACTACTAGTCTCCTCCTTGGGCATCTTCTAATCACCATTCATGCTACCACTCAAACTGTTTTTTTTTAAGAGACGTTATTAAGTTTTCAAGTTGACGGGCGGTATTAAATTTTAGCCAAGTATTCGAAATATTTCTACAGTAACAATACATCACGCCTGACTAGCTCCAGATAATATTCTCACATCTCACATTGTTACACCCAGAAAAATGTCTCCAGAATGATTGATATATAAAATAAATGATAACTATCACTGAAACGATTCTCTTTGATGTGTTTATGTCGTCGTCTTTGTCCCAGAAGAAAGCAGACAGTAGAAAAATAGCGGAGAGATTACTACAGTATTTCTTACTCAGTCTTTCTTTTCTTTTATATATTTTACCGGTTATTTTATTACCCAGTTGTCTAGACAAAGAGAAAATGCTTCTGCTTCTGAATTACACAATTTTTTTTCTTTCAAATTCTTAAAAGATGATGGAAATTGTTGTTTATAACATTTTTCTCGCAATTACATTTTTGAATTTTTCAAACAATACAGAAGTATATTTAAAATTTCACTAGGAGGATCTAATTTAATAAATTAGGTTATCAAGCAAATAGTTATTATTTGAAATCGTCACTAAAGTGCACAAAAATCATAAATCGGATGCAGTGTTGCCAGCCTTATGATAATAATTATTGTACTTGTACGTGTAAAATATTTTGGGCAGGTGTACGATGTAATAGTAAACTAATTAATTCTGGTGAATAAGTTTCAGATAAAACAAATAATCTTGAGTGTTATTTACAGTTTACGATAACTTCAATGTCCGAGATTAGCAACATTAAATGTTAGACTGACAGATATTTAATCATAACCTATAAAAATAAATATTCCTTTCATTTTCACAATTTTTCAATTGCCAATAAAATTTTATATGCACCTCGGCACTGTTGTTCCTTCTTATCACTCATATGGTTTATTTTCTACATTCTCAGTGCCGACTTAAGACATTTTGCTGCAAAATATCGTTTTTGCCAAGAACTTGGGGAAAAAAGATAAATGTTACAGATTTTGTTTTTTCATTACGCGAATTTTAAATTTGAAACCCCATCTAATGTTTTTGGAATGTCAAAGTGTATTAATCTAATTTCGAAACTCATATTGGTCATTTCTTAAAATTATTATATCCAGAGATGGATCAAGTATCAACTTATGTGGGACCTAACAAAATTTCTCCGTTATTTTTGCCGATTTACGGTTTTCGATTCAGCTCCGGTTCGAAGTCCTGGTTTAATGAAATGTCTCGTGGAATACACTATAGGTAGAAATTATGAAAATCCATGAAACTTCCATATTTTTGAAATTCAATGACAAGTTATTTTCGAATTGGTTCTGAAACGTTGGTTAATAGAACATTTCAAATATTCACAGGAAAAATCTTCACTAGTTTCATGACTTTGCAGTCGGAGCTTTTTCGCTACATCAGTCACTCGTCCAAACTTTTTGCGTCGTTTGGTGGTTTTATTAATTGTGTAATTCAGTGGTTAATTTTTAGCGACTGGTTAAAAATTGTATCCAATTGTTTGTTATATTATGTCAACATATGTACTTAATTGGTTGAATTTTTAACCAGTTGCTAAAAATTAACTACTGAGTTACGGAATCTCATCAGATAGCCACTGACTCCGCTCTTAGCTTAACAAATTTCTGTTCAGGACGAGTATTCAAGTTAAAATTTGCGCATATCGCTGTCGAACATTTATCTTTTTATACCCTGACGCTTAGACCGTCATCATTTTTAGTTCTTGTCTCACAATTTCTGAGGCCTGTATCTTAGGATTGTTATCGTTTTGCCTCCTTTATATATACCATTTAAAAGCGCCCACCTTCAATCTATAAGTACCAATCATCTCATTTTGCTAGAAAATGGACATTCATCATTTTTCCCCTGGCTCTTAAATATGCTTTAACTAAATTTTTTATTTAAAAAAAATTAAGAACGTGCTCTGCTCGATGTACCGCCCTTTACGTATCTACCCAGTAATAATTAGCGGAATACTTGAATAACAAATTCAATTTTTATAACTTTAAAATCTATATTTTAAACTAGTCGAAAGAAATTTGTAGAAATTTTCTCATCGTTTGCGTAGTTTTAATTTGTTTATTGAAAATGTTAAGCGGCCCATCTAATATGAATTTGGGCTCGTAACTATATACAGACTAGATAAATGTTTTAAAATGTGCTTAAATGGCCACATATCGGTACTTTAGCTTTCTATACAATAAAATAAACCAAAATTAGGACGTGGAAGTAAGAATTTGTGATGATTTGATGATTTTTGTAGTAAAATGTCGTTGGTTGTTATGCATGTTAAACTGAAAAATTAACGAATATTTCAAGGAATTTGTGATTACATAGACTTGTATAAGCAGTTGTGCTGTTTCATATTTGGTCTCACACTCGCGCAACCACTAATTTGATTATTTACGACGGTTACAGGGCCCAACAGAACTAATTTTTATCCAACCTTAAATCCAAGCCTCTCCTTCCACGGTTAATGTAGTTTTTGTCGTCCCTGAAAAGTTAGGGATGTTAATTTTATATTAAGCATTGCCACTCAATATTATGATTTAAAAAATAAAACTTTTCCGCGCTCTAATTTCATGTTTTTATGATATTTCACACAAAATTCAATTCATAAGAATTGCATTTTAAAACTTTTACCTCTGTTGAATGGCCGAGGACAGGCCGAGGTGTAGTAGAGTACCGTTTTCCTGGCAGAGGAAATGTAAAGTTCGTGTGGTGAGTGAAGTGAAGCGATATGTCCTTACATGTTGGCTCTGTCAGTTTGATCCTTGTCGGTTTTCTGCTGACTTGCGTGCAGGATAACAGCTAAGGTCACATCCGATCGATACCCGCAAGATCACAATTTCGAAACCAAACCAAATCTCTTTCTCTTGTCCACAACAAAGGGACATAATATTTTTAACAAACTCGTAATAAAGTAATTCAGCAATTTTATTTTTTTTTTTTAATATAAGATGCATTTACTTAAATTTTTGTAATACTTAATAATTAACTCTTTCATAAGCAACAAAATTATGAACTTAAATTAAATAAAGTGGTACATGTTCTTCCGCAAAGCGCAACTTTCTATACGGACTTCACACTGAACAACTCCGAAATTAAGGGAAATGATATACACAATATTGCAAAGATCCATAATAAAGTCAGATATAAACCAAAAGCCAAATTCGTGATAAGGCTGTGTATAAGTAGGCCGAGTGAGGTGAAGCCCGGGATAGTCAAAGTCAAAAGTTTTATTGAAGAAGAATACGCTAGGGACGATTTTATCGTCTGGGCAGACGTTGTATCCTGTCACTATGCAACACATACTCAAAATTGGCTAACAGACCAAAACGTACCATTTGTTCCGTGAAACGAATCTCCTAATCTTGTCCCATAGAAAGTTTTTGGTCTAATTTATTTCAAATGAAAGTTGGGAAGCCTAAAATAAGGACGAACTTCAACGCAGAATATACAGGAATTCAGGAAGTCCGAGAAATCATCGTAAATGTCGTCCAAAACCCTAAAGCTATAGGTGCCCGCCGAAAGTCCTTGTGGAAGAACGCGTTCCTCTTTATATAATTTTTCATAATTTTGTTGCTTATGAAATAGTTAATTATTAAAGCCGGGTTTATGCAGCAATGACATAGTCACTATCATAATCATAATCTTAAGTTATAGTCATAAGAACAGTCTTAATGTAGTTCGCCGTTTATGCAGCAGTTTTGTTGTAATTATTAATTTGTCACTTTGTAAAATCAATTACTTAAATATTATATTTGCCGAATAAATAAATATAGATATATATCTTAACAAATAGAGAAAAATTAGTTGTTGCTTGTTTGTTCACAACAAACAACAATTAGAGGTTGTTTTCTGATTCTGAGAGTTCTCGGGCATGCGCAGATAGTAAGTCGTCATAGTATTAGTCTTAAAATTAAAAATATCCAATTCTGTGATTATGTTCATGGTTCCGACTATGACTGACGGTGTTGCATAAACAGATCTATTATAAAAACATATTTTAATTCTTAAAAATAAGACTACACCAATGACAATGACTATGATAATGATGCATAAACCCGGCTTAAGTTTTACAAAATTTTAAGTAAATGAATTTCATTTTACAAAAATCTGATGTAGCCAACACAACACCTCCCGCTATTTAATTTTCATTAATTTAAATATAAATACTTACATATTAGTTATACTAGAAACTATATTAAAATCCATTCCATATAACTATGATTTCATTTACTATTTTCTTTTTAAAACTTTGCTATTATTGATTTGAAATGATTAGTTCTTTGACAGTGACATTTATCTGTCAGTTACAAATATTTGAGATATGAACTGTCTAATCAAGTAGTTGTGTGATTTAAATTATAGATAATTTAATAAATTTATCCATAAAATATATAGAAAAGGTATTAATGCAAACCAATAGAAAATTTAATAATCTTTAGTTTTTATAATAACATAAATCTCAAAAAATAATATTTAAAGGTATTTTTCGGAGAAAAACTATTTTGAGCTTCAAGTAAAGTTCCATTTCCGGTTATTTGATTTACACCAAAATCTAATAGCTTCTTTCCATATTAGAATAAGGTCGTATAAATATAAGGTTTCAAAATTTTCTGAATGATAGTATTTGAGTTAGAGCGTAAACAGGAACTACGCACACACACATACAAACAGACATCATCGTGAAAATGTTAAAATTGGATTGTAGGGACCTTAAAATGTGGCCGTTTACCAAAAGCTCAATATGCGATTTTTAGCACGATCCCTAATACCTCCCTTAACAACAATTTTTTGTAATATTCTAGAACAGTAATTTTCAAGACACATTTTTAATGCATACCTACGACAAAATGAGATTTCCTATCTAGATACTTTGCATTTCGAAATCAAAGGGCCTGCCCCCTCCCCCTAGAAAAATTCTCTAGTTACGCCCTTGGTTGCAGGTAGTCAGTTCTGTTAATAGAGTTGAAAGCAGGTGGTCAGCTGAGTACAGAGTTGAGTTGAGTCAGTCAGTAGAAGGGAGCTGACGAGGAGAGTCCCGTGAGGGAAGACAGGCAGTTGAATGTGCTATAAATAAATTGTGACATACATATAGTGATATAAATATCGCGTATACAATCTAAAAACAGTCTGCAACCGACCGGCAGTCTAAGATTAAAACGCGTAATGAAATAAATGAATAGTTGGTGTAAATAAATAGGACGTTGTGTTAATTGTTTAAATAAATAAATAATCTTACTGTTTAAGTATTTAATTATATTCTAAATTTTAAATTAGTATTTAATATTTGTTTGACCAAAGTAATCGTAATTTTAAATATATATTTATCGTTTAATAAACCATTATTTTAATTAATAATATTTCTTGATTTTTACCCTACACGCAAATAAATAAACGTTACATTATTTTCTTTTCTAGGTGCAAGCCATGCCCCGTGGTGAAACCAACGTTCTTATGCGGCTCAGATAATCGAACTTACAGTTCTCTGTGTCGTCTGGATTATCACAACTGCATCCACCATACAGGCATCCGTGTCTCGTGCAAAGGATTCTGCCCGTGCAAGGGTGAGTAACTTTATACACACAAACTAATTACTATAAAGGGCATGAACAAGTTAATATGTCAGTGCAAAGTTTAAGACGTGACTCTGAAGTGGAGTTAGTAGCTGACGGCGTTTGTCGCTGTATCAATATTTACCTTTAATTCGTTCATTCATTTCAAATCAGGAAATGTTAGTAAATACATATTTTGGAGGGGGGACATTTTCCGAGTTGGAAACAGATTTCGAAATATTGAAAATTGAAATATATTTTTCCAATCAATATTATTTAAGCGAGTCCTAAAATTTATAGGATATGTAGGGGAAGCAAAATAGACTAACTTTTCTTAATAAACTCATATCCGGAAATGCACTGTTTTCGAGCTACAGGCTCTTAAAAAAGTATTTATCTATCGTAATTTTAGTTGGCTGTGACTGTTTATTTTAATTTCTAGCATTGATTTTTATTTAATAATTTTTTTTTTTGTAATACATATTATGATTGCTTAAAATAACCACCACCAACTTCAATGCAAGCATTGCACCTTCGGAGCATATTTTGATACATTCGTTCAAAAATGCCAGGTTTTGTCCAAATTTCTTGTGCTGCCGTACACTCACCCGTGTATTAATATAGTTCACGAAAGACTGATATAATTACTTGCAGATAACTTCACTGCATTCGTATGCATAGCCGTGCAACATGAAATATTTATAGATACATTTTAATTGAAAAATATAAGTGTAAATTATTTGAAAATTGTGTTTTTTTTCAAACGTCGTAGAAATGGCATTTTTTGTGACTTGATTCAGAAGGTAGAAGTTTCATTTCTACGCCGCTGGAAATAAATAAATAAATATCCAAAGAAACTACATAGAATTAGCGAATAAAAAGAAAAGTAGTGCGCTTGAAAAAAGATTTTATGTGTCGTTCAGAATAAAAGTGCAAACTTCCATGCTCGCCACACAAAGTATCACTTTTACTCCTAATAACACAATATACTATTCTTTTTAAATACTGCTTTTCTCAAAGATTTATGTTCTTCATCTATATTTTTGCAAAACACAAAAACATACATTTGACATAAACCATGGAATAATAATTTTTTTTAAACTGGGTAAACATTAGCACAGAGGGCAGTGAAGTAGATAATTAGATATCTGTAACTCTATGACATACGTTAATATTATTTATAGTGTGTTAGAAAGAAACGTTACGTTAACATAAATTACATAGACATACGTCAAATAATCTTTCTCTTTTTAAAATGAAATGTTACTAAAATACTGCTGTATAAAGTGTTGTGTATTCTCTTCGAACAAGTGACCTTGAATAGTCATTTTTCGTGAATCCATGTATACCATGTTTCCATAATCGCGAATGCATAAAGCGCATGAAATTCATTGTTACAACTTAAAATAAACCACAGCTATTTGTGTATTAAGAGCGAAAATGGGACATTGTCGATGGAGAGGTTGTTGCCGAAATCGACAATATCCATTTGCGCTCGAAATACACAAGATTTTTTCTACAGTCGCCGCAATGGGGTCCTCCACCATAACAAAAAGTATTTTTTGTATAATTAATTTGTTTCAAGTACATTAAATTAGTGCAGTGAAAAAGTGAATGTTGATTGGGAGCATTCCCGCCAAATTTTTGTAGGTGGCAACACAACTGTTTACACAATTTATTTTATATTTAATTTTAATTTATAGTTATTTTCCCTTCTTCTTGAGCTATTGCTTGAATTTCTAATCTAAACATTTTATACTTTCGTTGTTGTAAATGAATGCTCTATTCTATTTTGCTTGGTTATGTAATATACCCACAGAGCAGTTATATGTCAGATTGACTTGTGAAGGTGAGCCTGAGTTCCTGATTTCTCAACAATTGTATAGTTTGAAATTTGAACAGCGACCGTTTTTTTTACTTTGTTGCGTATGAGAGACATTTTGCGTTGACAGAAGAGAGCGCAAATGACTACTTTGTATAGACTGTAGAAAAAATAATAACTGTAGTGATAGGGCACAGCCAACTAAAATTAAGGTAGATAATTACTCTTTTAAGAGCCTGCAGCTCGAAAACGATGCATTTCCGAATATGAGTTATTAGTAAAAGTTAGTTTATTTTGCATCCCCTACATGCCCTATGGAACAAGTTTTCACTAACAACCTGTATAATGTGTTTGTTGCAATTTCAGACAGCGATTCGCACCTCCGCAAAAAGCAGCGACAATCCGAACGGCTGAATTCATTTATGAACAAATACAAAGCCACTTTGGATAAAAATGGAGGTGGACGCCAAGACAGATACACCTACACACCAGAAGATTTTAAATACGAGAATAAACATTACAAATACATCAAGTATACCAAGTACAACAAAGTAAGTCTTTATTTCTAGAATTTTATCCCTGTTTTACTTACGTAATTTCCTGCTTCTCTAATTATTTTAGGTTAGGTTTAAAATTCTGTATCTGAATCAATAAACAATTAATTTTATTCACAATCGGTTAGTAATATGACGATTTCTGACTTTTAAAAAGTTAGTTATTGTTAACCTCATATTCCAAGAGGTTGGAAAGTATAACGTGAAGATAGCTGGGGTTGGAAAGTTGACACTTTCCAACCTCAGCTATACTCACGCTATACTTTCCAACCTCGAGGCGGGAAATAGCTGCCCCCCGCTTTGAGAGATCAATGTGTATCAGTGATGGGTATTTACATATAAACAAAGCATCTTTACAATTTATATGATAAAAATATGGAATAAACTTGTAAATAATACAAGTAATGAATGAAATCAATATTTAAGGTTAGAAATCAAACTGTCAGTTCATGTGACAAATGAACAATCTCAGACCATTCGTTTATTTATATTAGGTTATTATTATTTAAATATCAAATATTAATTTTTTATTTCAGATTGTGAATAAAATAGTATACAAACCTCGGTGAAAAGTTTCATTGTCTCGGGCTATAGTTAACCTCGGCGCTGCGCGCCTTGGTTAACTATCTTCGCCCTCGACAATGAAACACTTTCCACCTCGGTTAGTAATATACTATTTCGTACCTCCGTCAATTTTGACTAGTATTACAGAACTTAAAATCGTCCAGAAATGCGCTGTTGCTGACAGGCCGACAAGAGGAGTTGGCATTACTGTTATAGTGATATGTCAATTTAAGATTAATTTCAACACAAGAATTAGCAAAATGTTTACAAATTTTAGGGCTAAATCTTTAATTGTAACTCAAATAACTAAATATTGTCATAAAAATAATAATAATCTGTCATTACTGCCATCTCGTATAGATAGTTTCAAACTTTAGGACTAAGTTTGTTTTGTAACTACAACTAACTTCACGTGATACAACTGAGTTTCCGCCATCTGTCATTAAAAATATGCGAAAGTATATAAAATATATATAAGTAATGGTTGTATGTTATATTTTCAATAGATATAAAATAATTACGCATTTTAAGCTAAATGTAAGTAATTATAATTAAACTTGCAATGCAAAACCGATAAAAATATGTTCATTTTTTAGGTTATGTAACATAGAATAAAGTGTAGAAAAATATACGACGAATTTATGGAGAAGTCGGTACAAAAAATCTTGTGTATCACACGCCGAGAAACTGTTTTGCGAGATCTCGTATTTGCAGGCCCCGCTTTCAGCTCAGCCTGTCAAAATAAGCTCGGTCTCGCAAATGTTCAGTTTCTGGCCTAGTGATACAAATAACTATTGCATGCTCTTTAGAAATGCCGAAAATCGAAAGGTGCTAAAAAGTAACAAATGTTAGCGATGTATCTGTCAAGGTATGTTAATTTATATTTATTATTATTTGTAATTTCTATTAAAGAATAAATTTATTTATTTAACTTAATAGATAAATGTTGGCTTGAATAGATATTACAAATAATACATAATAAAAATATATTAACCTAACGTGACAGGTAAAATGTCAAACATTTGTTAAGTTAAATTTCAAGTCCATGGCTATCGCTATTTTTGGGGAGATTTTTCACATTTTGATACCTAATTTTTGCCGTTACAAAACAGGTTAAATTAATTTTGTTCATTGATTCAGGTCCAGAATTTTAAGTCCTACAACTTTTATTTATTTTTACCTAAAATAATTAGGGAAGCAGGAAATTACGAATGTATGATTTTACATGTCAAAAAGTCTTATGTTTCGGTGTCGCGGTCAAAACGTATTTCAACATTGTTCGTTCGCTGACCCAAACATTACTAACCAGAGAAAGGAAACCATTTTCAGGGAAGATTTTACATTGGGGATTTTGTTTCATTTTGAAAAGTGCTTTGAATTTACTACATATTATTTCACATTCACAGCAATAAATTAAAATGACTATTGCATTTTTTACGAGTAAAGTGAGCGGATATTTGAGCAATATTTTATAATTAATGAGTGCATTCAATGGAGTTAAATATTCAGTGTCTCTTGTGGTATAATGGGCTAATCAAAGTGACTTTAACCCCTTTACGGCCTTATTGTCTGCATCTCTGTCGGGTGAAGAAAGCAAAGTGGAAATTGGCGCTGATAAACCATTCAAAGTTTTTAGTTGCTAAGTCCAAATCGCAATTAATTCTGATTTTGTGTTTGATAAGAACTTGTTAATTAAACTCGGGAAATCTACTCTGCCAATTGTCTAAATTCATTTAGTTAGTTTTAAAGCTGCGTCGTTGGCAAAAAAAGAAATTTCATTCACACAAGAAATTATTTCAAACAAAAATAAGATTTATGTTAAAGGAACAGTAAGATTATTTTATTATACAGAGTAGGCATAGGAAATCCATTCAATGCATGTCTTCATTTTAAGAAAGCGGTACAAATAATATCACGTTGGTATCAGTGGCGGCTTGTACACCAAAACTTTGGTGAGGCAACAACTTCATAAGAAAATTGAGAACTATAACTATATTTAGACAATTGATTCATTAAAAAAATATATAATTAACTTTGAAATTGATATTTGTTAGTTAAAACAACAACAATATCTGCAGAATTTTTTCCATTGTCACTTACTTCGAAATTGATCTTGTCTTTTAAATTAGACCGCCCAGCCGAAGCCATTAACTTGTTTTTGTTTTCACTATTCAACTAAAATTCAAAATCACTATAAACGCAAGGAAAAAAAATTATATACTCATATGTTTACATTGGCTTGCAACAATGTATATGTACACGGCGCTGATCCTACTGACGCATGGTCTATCGCGAATAAAATTAAGCCGTAGCCATCTACTGGCAAAATAAGAACTATTTGTTGTCGTACTTCACTGAAAACGCTATTTGGGCTAGTGTTATTTTATTTGGTTCTTGTTTGTGAACAGTAAACTTTTGTTTTATTATTTCTATTTTACGTGCTCATTTACTACTTCAATATATAGGTATTGACTAGAATCAGACATTTTGAAGACTACTTTCCAGTTTAAATATGTTTCATCCTTAACCTGTTTTACACTTTCCTATTTAAAGACTGTTAGTTTCCTGATTTTTTCTTCATTTACTCAATTTTCTACTTAAAATACCTTGAAGAATTATTGAAATTTAAAAATTTAAATAATTCTCTTTATAAGAGGTGAAGATTATTTCCCAAGAACAATGTCATATTTATCTGCAAATAAACAAATTTTGAGACGTCCATGCACAAAATTGAAATAATAACAGTGAAACTTAATCTTCAAACTTATCAGTCAGTAAAATAAAACCTGCCTAAATATTTTAATAATAGAATAAAACACTCTTGAAAACTGCGTTTATAACATGTAAACAAGCACGTTTGAAAATGATAGTACGACAATCATCCGACATCTTGGTTGATAACAGCGCCGCCACCGGTGATTTTATTCGCGATAGGGCCGTGTGAAAAGTACCTGCATATTATCCTTTACGCACTTATTGCATTTTGCGTTTGAGGCTAGCCTCAAACGGCTTGTTTAGCACACGTATTAGTTACCAAGATGAAAGTATTGTCGTAAACATTAGACGACATTATACTATTCATTTCGAGTACATATCAGAGGCTAGCCTCACAGGATGTATATTAGGTGAACTGCATTAAAAATTAGTTATGGTGGTGGCTTAAATTGTTCTTATGATATTTATAAAGAAAGGTTTAACGGAATAAGTTCAAATTTATTTACATATTATTTTACATAATTTACAGCTTATTAATTACAATTATTAATTTGTTTTTCCTGACAAGCCGTCTATGATACACGGTTTTTGATGTAAAAGCGTGTAGTGGCAGTAATGTGGCGCCTTATTATAATTACGATAATTATAATTTTATTGTTGGACCCGACAAAGTCATTTTTTCTGATTACATTTAAAGAGAAATCAATTGATTTAAATCAAGGACCCGGAACGGAACAGGAACGAAAACGATAATATAAATATAAATAAACGAAAAAAATCCGGAACAGAAGCAGAAACAAAACGAAATTCTTAATTTTATTAGTAGAGCGAAAACTATATAACCGAAATAAAAAATTATTTCGGTTAATAACATTATTTTGTTCTTAATACACTTTTTTTAAATTTACTTTTAAAGAATTTAAGTATTATTTGTCCCAGGTCGGTAAAGATTTACCAAATTATATATTTTAATCTTTAATTAATTAATATTGTAATATTAATAAATATAATTGTTAAAAATACGTTTATTGGGATTTTCCAGTATCAAGAGATGGCGCTGATCGCATTAAACAATGGTACACTTTTTGTTGACGTTTGTCAGCATAGCATTTCTGTCAATTGTATTTCTTTAGATTTCGTATTATTTTCTCATTAATTAGTATTTTTTATTTATAATTCAAGTATATATAATAGAGTTTTTGTAGTCATATAGTTGTAGTTTCATGTAAATGTCAAATATGTACCACTGTTTGTAGTTCCAATAGTCGCCACTAGTTAGCGTTTTCTTATTTGAAAATCCCATATAAGAGTTGTTTTTATACAAAACTACCTGGAACGAAATAACCGGTTCGGAACAAAATTTATATTTCGTTTGACCAGAAACGAATTTTTTTTAAACAGGAACAATGTTAACCGAAACGAAATTATTTTTATCGGACATTTAAATTGTATGTTTCCGTAGGACAACAACGCGTTGTACGCAGACGACAAGGAGCGCCAACGCGGCTACAACGAAGTAGTCGAAACCAAAAACCACTTAAGCCCGTTACCAACTCAGCAATCCAACAAATGTCCTCCCCCTGCTTTACAAACCATGGGCAATCGCCTCTTGGACTGGTTCTCCGTCGTGATGGCCGACTCTAAACGTCGCCGCGCGCACAATAAAGGCAAAGCCCGTTTCCCATCCTCATGCAAAGCGGAAGTGCGGTGGATGTTCCAACACTTGGACCTCGACGGTGACTCCAGACTCTCCTTGCAAGAACTCTACGACTTGGAGCATGACCAGAGCGAGGTATGTAATACGAGGGGGGTCTCTAAGAAAGAGAAATAAATAAATAAAAATATATCATCACGGCATATTACCCATTGCTCTAATCTTATTGCTTTTCAAACGATGACACACTTTCTAAGGGCTGGTGTATGATGAATTTAATTTACGAATTTATAATTTAGATTTTAAAATACAAAACATACTTAAAACGCATACGATGGTTTATGAACGATTTACAAATTTAAATTTGAATTACAACTATATTTTATATTTCCAAATGTAAATTTCAAATTCGAGCCTGTGAGTTTTTTTACTGTGAATTTTGAAAATATTATTTTATTAATAAGCAGTAACTATGACTGCCCGTTGACAAATCTTATTCTGTTCATAGGACTAACAAACAGACCATCCATGTTTTTTAAGTTTGCGTTTGTTTCTTTCTTCATTATACAAAACAATAATAACAATAGCAAAAAAAATCCCGATATATTTAAAAAAATCATCTTCTTCATTAGCATAAATCATAACCTAAAATTTGAACTAGAGAAACGACAAACCGAGTTCAAAAATTGTAAATTTTTGGTTAAAAGTGTGAGGATAAAAATCGGTTAATATTTCGATTTCGGTTAAAGATAGTGTTAATTCTTGCAAAAACGAACTCTGGAGGGTCGATTTGATATATTAATATTTTAAAAGTGTCAAAAAGACCTTAGGAATTTCGTAAAATAGGATCGAAATTTTGGAAAAAATAAGGAAAAATTTTAAGAATTTAAAAAAAAAATCCTGACAAAACAATACCTAACGCACAGTAATGTTATAAGAATTAAAAAAAAATCCTGGCAAAAACAATGCCTTACGCACACGTATTTTTTAAGAAAATTAAAAAAATCCTGACAAAAACAATACCTAACGCACACACTTCCGACATCGCTCGGCTCAGTGCGATTTGGTATCGCGAGCGACTAGACGCCTTATGTTTTGTGTGAAGTAAACGTAGGAAAAGAAGGAAAATAGGACATAATTTTGCAAATATACATTAATTGAAACAGTATTATTCGTATGAAAGCATAAGTACCTACTTAAACATGGAAAGATATATAGTTCATCTAACCTATTCTCTATAAATATAGCTTTCCGCATCCAATTTTTTTTGCGGTATTTAGTGTTTTTAATGGTTTACCAACTACTCGTATATATAACCATTAATATAAAATTCTTGAATACTGGATAAACTAGACTTTAGCCCTAGAGTTTTCTCTAGTACATAAATATTTAAAATACTCTATAAGTCCTAGCTTCATATTTCCTGAAATAACAACATTAAGTATTACACTCGGTATTACATTAATTACTGAAGTATACATAATATAAAAATAGTAACTTACCGGATACAGCCATATGTCATACCATGTAAACAATACCCCAGTTTAGAGTTCCAATGTAGGTCTTGTGTGGCGCTGACATCTACGATGGCATCGCGAATGGGGGTTTCCACCGTAATCAAAATAGTGAAAAATAACACTATTACACTAAAATATATCATAAAACATTTCTGAAAACACTAATTAAATGGTTAAATATGTTTCCAATTTTTTAAAAATGAATGAAAACAATTTACTACGCTTGAAACGCTGCCAGCCAGTGACGTCACGGTCCGGATCGATTTTAGTTTCTATGTTATCCGGCAATATATGTGTGTGTGATGGGAGTAGTTTACAATATTCGATTTTACCTACATACATCAAATACATTCAATATCTTCCTATGTGATAATAGATGGCAGCACATTCAAATTTGAACATTAGATTTAAAAAATATTGAAGGTTAGTAGATATTCTAAACTAGTTAAAATTGTGAATACAATACAATTATTATTGTTTGCCGTATGTTATATTGATAAAGTATTTTCTAAGGTATACGTATTTAATAGATTATTATATTTCGTGGATTAAATATTTGTAAGGTATTTAGTAAATCTCCAACAGCGTATTCAAGGAATTACCAGAAGTTATGCCTTTGCCTATAGTTATTTACAACTTGAAACGGCCGTAAAAGAATATTTGTGGAAAAACCAGGATACAAATATTCCACGAAAGATAGCCTTAATATTACCCAGATGTTCAGTCGACGAGGGATTTGGAATTTTTGACAAAGGTTCATAACAAACTAAATTATAAATTATGTATGCTAGTATACTTGAAACTTATTCCTTTGAAAAATATCTATTTTGTGTGTAAAAAGATTTTTCTTTGTCATGTAATTTATTATTATTAATATAAAATTATCTATGATTGGTAGTATTTACAGGAGCGATTCGTTTAAACTATGAATAAACTAACAAATTCCCTTGCATTTTAATCATACCAATATATGATTAGTTTAAAATTTTTAGTAAATAATACTGGTCATATGTTTAGCCTTAAAGAACAAACACATGCCATGCCAAATGGCATAATTTTTACTAGAGTAATCCTCAGTAATCCTATTTAACACGGAGAAACAGACAGATCTATTTGTTTTATGTGATGATATTGTCAATTTTTTAATTAGATTAAGCAAATTTCGTTATTTTTATTATTTTGAGGTTCAAAGTATACAACTTTCTTTTGTATGATATAATTTACCTTTCCAAATAATTTGTAAGTCTTATTGTCTTGACGTCGTGCTCGAAAGATTCGAAGTTCAGTTCTATAATTCTAAGAATTGTCAGGTTTGGGGAGGGTGAGAGCCTTCACTACCTGTTATTTTTCTTCCTTTAAAAATTTTTGTAAACAAGTTAGTATTCCTATAGACTTGGAGACGAGTGCAAGGGGGTGCAATTACTTCATTTCTTAAAATTATTACAGAATTGATTTTTAAACTTAGAACGTTCGAGCACAGCGTCAACATATTGTATAAAGTAAGTTATTATCAGTAAATCATATTTTTCATACTGTTAAATGAACAATAAATAAATATTTTGAAAACTCCCATCCCCACCTCTATGCGTTGTTCAAGAAAACTGTAATAGGAGAGTGTTAGTACACCATCAATTGACAGATGACGCCACTACTGACTCTAGAGCACAGACCATCATACACCATCTGTTAAGCATTGGCTACATTAGCCGGGCATTTACGCGCTGCCGGGGCGGTAAAAATGGCCGTTCAAACGAGCTGCAAAAAATACTGTTTTCAATAATTTTTTTACATAAAACCTGTTATAATAAAAATGTTTTATTTATTCTAATAGATATAAGTTTTCATGAGGAATAACATATAAAAAAATAAAAAATTAGTGGAAACTCCTATTCTCTGCAATACTGAATGGCTTAAATAGAACAGTGTGCATGCAATAATTTGAACTCTAACGTTACGTTCTGAAGCTGAAAGAACATCTATACAAAATTTGTTGTAGATTTGCCTAGCGGTTATTCTTTTACTTTTATGTCTAAGAAGATTGCACTTACTCTTACCCTGTTACAGGTGTGTCTCAAGCCGTTCCTAGAGCAGTGCGACACTGATCGGGATTTGAACGTAACGCCACACGAGTGGTGTCGCTGCTTTGATAACACAGACAGGCCTTGCGCGGCCGTCAAGAGGAGAATCACGCCCGAACTAGTGGGGGTCTATGTGCCTAGCTGCGATGTGCAGGGGTATTATAGGCCCACGCAGTGCCATGGAGCTACGGGAATGTGTTGGTGTGTGGATAAACATGGGGTCGAGTTTGCAAACACGCGCACGCATTCGCGGCCCAACTGTGGTGAGTGGATACCTAATTATATTTAAGGAAAAGTTAATTTTAAACTTTGTTGTACATAGTCCTACTATAAATACTGTCACATGGTTTATAGGCTGCTAAAAGTAAGTAATTTATTGACTATCTACTCAAAATGGTCGCCTTTGGCTTTAACACAAGCTTAAGACGGTCTGGCCATCCTGGCAGCGCGCATCGTATCGGAACTTTCTTCACTGCGAGGGCCAGGGCGCACATATTTAATGCCCGTATCACACAAGCGGGTTTTGAAGCGGTTGGCGGATGCAGGTGCGTGTGCGGGTGACTCCTCGACCAATAGGAGCGCGGCAGCTAGCGGCTACGGTTGCGGCTGAAGGAATAGCCGATAGGCTATTTTTTCACCCTCCAACCGTACCGCATAGTATGATTCCAAGAACCACCACCCGCACCCGCCAACCGCTTCGAAACCCGCTAGTGTGATACAGGCTTTAGATGGCGTTTAATTCTTTAATATTAGCAGCAACCACCAATCAGGCGCCTATATCAAATTTTAGTGTAGTTGGAGCTAATAAAAGTCATCAGCTTGGGGCGCACGCATGTCTTAATCCGGCCCTGCTGCGAAATGAAAGATTTAGAAAGAGTTTTGAAACCCCCTGACCAACATATTCTTTCCTGGGTCTTCCAGTAGGATTCAGCCCCCGCACAAGAGGCCAAAACGACACTGAGCTGGTTGCGGGCCAATGTTCCAGCTTTTATTGCGGCCGAAGACTGGGCCTCTGGTAGTCCAGACCTCAACCCTTTGCACTATAGATTATAGTCAAATGTTAGAAGAGAAGTCTTGCGCTAAACCGCACCGAAATTTAGACCAGCTAAAGAGGAATTTGGAGAAGGCAGTGAGGGAATTACCGATTGCGTGTTGCCATAGCAGAATGGTCAGGCCGACTTAGCCTTGTCTTAAAGCCAAAAAGCGGCCATTTTGAATATATATATTTGTTTTACTACAAAAAATTACTTTCAATACAAAATGTATTATTATTTCAAAAAAATTTTGGCAGTCTATAAACCATCTTACAGTATTTATGGCAGGACTGTGAGATGGTATTGCGGTACTCATTTTGAAATTCCTGACTGGGCTCCATCGTTGCCTTGTCCGTAAACTTCTCATTCGTACCGTAATAACTCCTCAGCGTTATAACGTAAATTACGTGAATATTGACGATTTTTTTCCTTAGATGCGGTGATTATCAAAGCGGCCGAGAACTTAAAAGCACAAACGGCGGCAGCTGACGTGGGCAGCGATGACGAAGACGACGGCGATGATGTCGAGCAAGGGCTGGAGGGCAGCGCAGATCAACCTCTAGACTTTTAATTCCCAACCCGTCCCTCATCTCATCCTACCGCCACTAATCAAATACATACATTTGCAAAAATAAGAATTGAACTATGTTTGGCCCACTTTTCAGAAGCAAGGTGAGTACCAAAATTCAAAATTTTTCTAAAATCTAAAACTTAAGAAGAAAATGATGGAGGTGTTCAATTTTTATTTTTGTATTATGCACAAAGTTTGGCACAAACTCATGCACGCTCTATTGATGTACTAAGAAGGGGCACTTTGAAAATATACAATTTTTAAATATTACCTTTTAAAATTATTGCTTTTTAAAAGAAACGAATAGCACAATACAGTGACACAACAACAGGGTTTTCCATGATTTTTTGATTTTTTTATGTTAATGTAGAGATAAAAATATTTGACCCATATTTTTTATTTTACATAAAAAATTATAAGACGGGAAAAAAATGCAAAAGAATTTTGCAATTTGCCATGGCGTCATCCCGTGACGCTAAAGCACTATATATAGGGAGAGCAGACTTGTCGGCCATTTTATATCCCACACAGAATACAGAACATTTCCGGGCGTTGAAATCCCGTCTTTTCTTCTACAATTTATTAGCTACTTTTTGCATCTGTTTAAGTCAGTAGGAAATTTGTCTGGTATTACAATTATGGGCAGAACAACCAACCATTATTTAGTTCAAAAATACACAAAATATAACCACACTGGCTCTGAAGTCGAAAGCGTTCGACCGTTATACTGTGATATAATTATTATAACACAATAAACACTCATATAAAGCTTAAACGCATTTTACTTGCATAGGCTTGCATCACGTTTGCACTGACGTACCGCAGACGTTGGGACCTAAGATGGCGGATATATACCTATTAAACTAAATAACTCTAAAAGCACACAGGAAATGTCATTTGCACTGTAAGCGTAGACACGGCCTCTTGTGCGCATTTGATTTATTATTGGCTACTACACGCCTACTAGATGAGCGCGCGTGCGCTTGTAGACGCATGTCCGAGCGCTAGACAAGGATGGAGATAATGTCCCGGACATTTTCCAGTTAAACGAGAGATAGGGGTTCAGCGGTATATAGTTTAATAGGTATATTGTCTGCTTATATTTGCTGGTATATCTAGTGCTCTAACCTCAGCTAGATCTTGGCGGCTAGTCCCAACAAGAGAGAAAGCTTGATGAACAAGTAAATTTAGCTACAAAAATGTAGAGCGGGAAAATATAAAAGTAATCCACATATAACTTTCATTGATTTGCATTCACGTGTGATCCATGTCAAGGGCGGTTATTGATTCATCACGTGTGTTTGCTTTTTATTTGAATTTTTAATTAAAAGTTTAACCAAAATTTTTTACCTTTCAATGTCAACAAAAATGATTCGCTGTAAATGCCAGACATGCGCACCATCAAATGAAATAACTTGTGTAACCTCGTTACGGTTCTGACGTCACTTAGCGACCGGTTTAAACAAAAGTATTTTTGAATTTAAAAATTCATTTGTAAATACTGCTATACATATAATTTTTATTTTATATTGTTCGCTAAAGTTTACTACAATACATATTTCTTCAAAAGCCGTTGCCTTGGAAAACCTTGTTAATTATTATTGTCGATAACTAGATTTAATTCTAAACAATTATAAAAGAATTTCAAAAAATGTTTAATAAAGCAATATTTGAAACGGCATTATTTCTGAACTGTATATTTTGCTTTGTGTCCATACACTATGATATAAATCCCCTGTATGAGGAGTATGCTAGACTGACATTGTGTTGTGGCCTAATTAGCTGCCGATCGATTCGATTTGAGGTTTCGTGTACATATGAGATGAATGTTTGGTTTCTACTCCGTACTTAACTCATGCACCATGTGTCATCATCTTCCATTCTGTACTAAGTCAGTCAGTACCCGATACAATACAGTATAAAGAAAAAAAACATGTAGAGTATATACATAAATAAATAATAACGTTTTGTTTAGAGTTAAGTGACATACCCTCAGAAAATAATACAAATGGGTATGTGCGTGTAGTAGGCAATATGATTGTGTTACTTTATGCGCGCATCGCTTAGTAGTGTAAGTAAATGAACATATAACATTCCATTAATGCTGGTCTCATTTTCATCTACTAATCATGAAAGCAACGGCATCACATTCACCATTCAATTCAGCGCACGAAATATTTGTTGAGTAGCCGATGCTTCAATCAATCAGTAGGATTCAGTTTTGTTGATTATTATTGTAAATAGATATATTGTGCTACAACTACAACACAATATAATAAAAAATACACACAACACACAACCTGCACACTCGAACCAATGTATTATACTGGAACGCACTGCAATGAATAGAAATTCGAGCCCAAACTCAATAGTTCGGCCGGTTTACATTTTCAACGAATTATAAAACCTACACGAATGGTTAAAAATTTGTACAAAATTTTTTCAGTTGTCTTTAAATATAGACTTACAACTTGAAAATACTGTGGGCAAAATGACCGGCATTTCAAGGGTCATCTTCTAGTGGAACAATAATCACAGAAAAATTTGCAGACCCTAGGGAAGCTGATTTTACTAATAAAGGTGATATGTAAATCAATATTACATGACGGAATACTTGAATAACATATTCAGTTTTTGTAAGTTTAGAGGCTATATTTTAAACTAGTCGAAATAAATTTGTAGAAATATCTCACAATTTGCGTAGGTTTTAAAATTTGTTTGTTGAAAATGTAAACCGGGCGAACTATTATGCGTTTTATACCCGGTATGTTCGGTAAAAATGAATATTTTTTATAATATTTAAAATTTCGAAAACATACTTGACACATTTCACAATATTTCAGTCTCTGAATCAACCACTCGGTCATTTATCAGAGACTGGCCCACAAACCCAGAAATACAGACACGTTTTACTCTTATTGGAGCTCATCAGTGTGATGCACTGAAGGAAGCTCGCGGCTTTCTCGATAGATGGCTCTGCGTTTGGTTAGTTACCATGGCGGCCATCTTGGCCTTAAAAAGCAACAATAACGATTTTTATGTCGCTAGAGGCGCTGCTGTTGCAGGTGTCAAATGTCACATTGGTATTCACCAGTATTAATTTTGGTGTGTTAAACAAAATAATATAAACTGAGAATTTACCACATATAATTCCTTGTTACTGTTCAATTAATTGTCATCGTAATAAAAATAGAATACATTTTTTTTGCTTATGAAATGTTGAAAAGAGGCCTCATCAGTGTTTTACAAACATTGGAAGAGCCGATATTTAATCGAAATATGTAATGTATTGTGCAGTAGGAACTTTTTTGCAATAACACAAATACAAATAAAAGCGCCTCTTTTGCTTTATGCACTATGGCGGTACTTTACTTTGTTCGTTACCTCTGGAGGCATCATATCATTGTGGGATATTCATCATCCGTCCGCTCAACCTAATCAGTGCCTCCCAGTCCTAGAGGCTTCAGTGAATGGTCAGTGCTCAACACTGATGACCTCCAATAAAAGCGAAACGCGTCTGTGGTTCTGGTTGAGTGGGTTGGTTCAGAGACTGAAATCTTGTGAAACGTGTCACGTGTTATTTTTAAATATTATATTACAACAGTTTCAACAAGTATCGCAATAATGAGACCCTTAGCGCAAAGCTTAGCGTAGATGGCAGCAGGCGGATATTCTCCTAAGTACGTATTACAATGTACAGACTTTTGTAAGAATAAACAGATATTATTGTGTCTAATCATGATTTTTCATGGTTGTGGCACATTATAGAAACACAAAATATAGAGTAATATACAATAGTTGCAGTAAAACAAATATTTTTAACAACTATGTAATCTAAATTTATTATTTTTATTTTAATTAATGGTTATGTTTGACGTTTCAAAGTCTTTTGAAGGTTAAAGTAACTAACTGACTAGCGAACCTATCGTGAGAAATATTGTGCTAAGGCTCTCATTGTACCTTGTTCTTTTGTTTGAGGGCGCATTCCAGTAGATAAATATATTGAGTTGAGTGTTTGTACCGCTTATACTAATATGTATGTGCCGTGCCGTCTATTGAGAGTATTGTGTATCTATATTTATGTGCTAGTAAGGTAATCTATCTATTGTTAAACTTAGAGATGATTTATGTGGTTTTGATGTACAATTGATAATAAGATGTTCATTTCTACTGTTTGTTTACTTTGATAATAGAGAATAATATGTAGACGTAATATTATATTACATAATTATTATAATCGAGCAGGGCTATTCACAGTTTTGCCATAAATACTGTCACATTATTTACAGGCTGCCAAATTTGTAAAAATACATTTTGTATAGCAAGTAATTTGTCTCGAGTATTTACATTAGTAAAGCAAATATATCTATTAAAAATGGCCGCTTTTGGCTTTAACACAAGACTAAGATGGTCTGGCCATTCTGCTATGGCAGCAAGCACCGTATGTATCAGTAGTAGTAGCGGTTATTTTGGATAGATATATTTTTTACTACTGTAAATACTCTAGTCAATAAATTACTTGCAATACCAAATGTATTATTATTTTTACAAATTTATGGCCGCCTATAAACCATGTGACAGTATTTATGACAGGAGTACCTACCTATGGCTATGTGGTGAGGGAAGTGGTCTTGTCTTCTCTTGTCTTGTATGTATATAACACACTGTACTGTCTCACTCACTCCACCCGTGACGTGACGCGCGCTTATTTATATAGGACATAATATTATATAGTATTTATTTTGCGAGAAGAAGAGTCGTCTTTTATAAACCAGAGCATTCAGTGTTGATGAATCCAAGGCCACACGTTCAATCAATTCTGCCATGCCATAAACATAAAAAGCTGTAGCTGAACAGCTGAAACTGCTTATGTCTTAACACGAGCGAGCATAGCATACATATTATATGTAATTGTATGTTTTCATCATTACGTAATAAAAATACAAATTGTACTATTTATGTGCTTATTATTATACTTGTTGATATCCCGTGAGCTTCGCAGCCGCGAGCCTATTTTGCCTATGCTATAAAAATGTTCCAAGATAACGGTGCAGATATACAGGCTGTCTCCTTTAAAACAACCAGCGCTTTTTTGGGCGAACTAACAACTTTAGAGAAAAATGTTTTATACCAAAAATGATCAAGAATAAGGGGATAATGTATCAATAGTAACAAACCGAATATTTAACCAGTGGTTCTCAATCGGTAGAACCAAATAATATATTTTTTAATGGCACCCTATATAATTTTTTAGCCCTTTAAATAGAATATTATTTTCTGATTTCAACGACATAGGTAAATATAGCATAGGTTTGTATAACAATTATTTCGAGAAATAATGTAATAAAAAATGGGTTTACTAGCGTAACTAGGCAACAGTCGTAGCAATACCTTTGTATTGCTTTATTTTTAATGCCATTTTTCTCGAAATAATTGTTATACAACCCTATACCATATTTATTTTGTTGAAATCGGAAAAAAATTCTCTATCTAATGGGCTACAAAATTATATAGGATACCATTTAAAAAACAATAATTTTGTTCTGCCGTTTGAGAACCACTGGTCGAATTTTCGGTTTGTTATTATTAATAAATTAGCCCCTTATTCTTGATTATTTCTTGTATGTAACATATTTTTCTAAATTCATTAGTTCGTCCAAAAAAGCGTAAAGGAAACACCCTGTATATATCTTTTAAAATGGGCATCTTGTGTATATATGTATATAAACAAAACTAACTAATATATATATACCGGGTGGCGCTCAAAATCCGTTACATAGGCATTTAACATGGGACAAACGATTTTCATAGCGCGTTGCTCGCCAAATTATTTTAGAAAAAAAAATCTTCAAATAAAAGTTGTAGAATATAAAATTCTGCATGTAAATCAGCAAACAAAATTCATTTCGTATGTTCAGTAACTCCAGAAATTGAATAAGTAATTTTTGAAAATTTCTGTTTTATAGTGCTAGCCATGGAATTAAAACAAAAAAGACAAACAAATGTGATGATTTAAATGTTAAATATTGTGACTTTTTGTCAAGAAAAATTAGTATTTGAACAGTATAGAAGAATTAAATTATTATTCTGTTTAAGAATTTTACGTTGTGATAATTTTATTAAATAAGAAAAAGTAAATTAAATTTTATGACAGATAAACACACATTTGTTTGTTAAGCTTTTTGTTAATTCCATGGCTACCACTACTTTTGAGTAGATTTTCGACATTTTCATACCTAATTTTTATGTTCTACAACTTTTATTTGAAGATTTTTTTTCTAAAATAATTTGGGGAGCAATGCGCTAGGAAAAACGGTTATCCCATGTTAAATGCCTATGTAACGGATTTCGAGCGCCACGCGGTATATATATATATATATATATATATATATATATATATATATATATATATATATATATATATATATATATATATATGTATATATAGAGTGGTGAGTTGGACGACGCAGCATAGGGGTTTCAATGGTGCAATCTTAATACGCAGTTATTTGCTCCCCTAATTATTTTACTGCAAAATTGTATTTAGGTTTTTGCTACAGAAAAAAATAATGCATCCGAACATTCTATTGTTTATAAATTTTCAATTTCCGGAACTGTCAAAATTCGTGACGTTTAAACTTATCTTCAAAACGAGGAAAATGAAAACACTTTTATTGTAATTAATGATAACAATGTAATAGTTGATTTCAACAATATAATTTGACGGGAACAAGATTTAAGATTTCTTTAAAGTTTAAACGTGAAGAATCTATGACAGATGTTTTCGATTTTGATAAATATTTGTTCCATGACATCAATGATTTTTGCAAAAATGTTATTATTGTTTTCGACTATTTTTACGGTTCCCGAAATTGAAAAATTATAAACAATAGTATATTCGGGTGCAATATTTTTTTCTGTAGCAAAAATCTAAATACAATTTTGCTCTAAAATAATTAGGGAAGCAAATAACTGCATATTAAAATTTTACCATTGAAACCCGTATGCTGCGTCGTCCAAGTCACCAGCCTGTATATATAGTATATAATAGGGTGTACCAGGACGAGCATACGCTATCGTTATTTTAGAAACTATTAAATATTATTTTACAAAATTTGGTATATAGGGGTTTTCCGACATGCCCGTTTCAACTAAAATATTTTCAAAGCAGTAGCACTTCCGGTTTAACCGGAAGTAGACCCTAAGTTTCTTATTTTATATAGAATGCTATATTTTTTATTTTACCGTTGAATTCGGAAGAAAATTCTACATACGAAACCATAAAAAAAATTTAATTATGATCAACCACTTCCGGTGTAATTAAACTTTTTTGATTTTTTCACTAATAAAAGCCACTTTTTTTATCACTATCTATCTATATATATATATATATATATATATATATATATATATATATATATATATATATATATATATATATATATATATATCGAGAATGGAAACGAATTTCTATAATCTGAAATGGACTACCCCATTTTTCATTATTTAAATGAATACTTCGTTAAAAAATAGGGGTAGTTTGTGTAGCATGGTCTATATTGAAAGTTGATAGATTTTTAGTAAAATGGAAAATATTTAAATTGCATTTATTTACATTAGTTATTAAATTTTTTTAGTATTTTTTATTTTAATAAATTTTTATGAATTACTATCACATTCAATGTAAAATACGAAGTAAACAGAAATAGAAAATATAACATGAAGCTAAAACATAGCCAACTAAACTAGACTTATAAACAAATACCAACGCAACCAAAATGTAATCTACTCTTTATATGAATGGAAAAAACTTAAATACGAAAAATATCAATTTTTGGAATTTTAATATGAGATCGTAGAAGATAAAATCGTCTCACACACAACCAGACAGACATCATTGTGAAAATAAAAAAAAGTGGTGCTAAAAATTCATTATTGAATTTGAACTGTTGAATGTTGAGCTCTAATTTTGTATTGTAAAATTTTGATACGGACAATTAATTGTTTTCGAGAAAATGGTAAAAAATGCTGTCATTGATTGGCGGGAGGTTCTTACACTCAGATTTCCGGAAAATTTTAATATGTTCAACGCATTATTCTGGACAGGATTCCGTAAAAAAGCTTTTGTTGCAATTTCTTTGAGGTAAAATCGTAAATTTTCTGAAATAGAAAGATTAAAAAGAAAAACACTGGAATATATCAATGTGCGCACACGCCATATTCATAATTTCAAGAAGACAAGTCAAGATTTGTATACCTATTCTTTCTTGTAAATAGTCAGTTCATTATCAATTTGGCGTGTTCGGACAGTGTTTGCTTTTTGATTGTATTATTAAATATTGAAATCGATTTAAAATAAACCAAAGAGATTTCTCGTAAGTATAAACGTGTTTTTCCGTTATTTACGGAACAGTTATTGCAAATATTTGTTTTTAGAACATACGGGGATTTCTATTCCATAATGGTACAATGCGAAGCTGGAAGACATCAAGAAAAGTTTCCGGCATCTCGCATTCAATATAATCTGGACAAAAATCCGGATGATCCTCAGGCCACTGAAAAAGTAAGTTAGCTAATTGTTTCTGTGTTTTTATTTAATTGTTCATGTAAAAACGGGTTTCCTTGCAAAAGGTCGGGTCGGGTATACATCGGAGAGCAAAAGTTGTTATTATCAATATTGTAGAAGACAAAATATAACTTTTGTATTTACGATTTTTTTATACGGGTTATACTTATCGAACTACAGAGCAGTGCAGAATTTTTGCAAAATCTGGAAAAGTTTCGCTAAAACATTTAAATAATAGTCATTTACGTTATAAGGCTGGGAAGTGAGTTATTATGGTACGAATGCGAGGCTTACGGACAAGGCAATGAAGGAAGCCGATTGAGAAATTTGAAATTAGTACCGTAATTCTACTTCACGACCGTATGACGTTCAACATTTTATGTCATAACTCTCTACATGTTTTAAAAATTTATATTAATTCAAACTTGTCTATTTAACTTAGATCACATCGTCTTTGAATTTATGACATTTCCCGTACAATGTAAAGTAGTACATAGTGGACAGTATGAAGTAAATTAATTACATTCACTGTGCAATGTTTTCTGTTGTTACTCAGTATTGCATTGCAAGACATTTCAACAATGTATCTAGCATTCATGTAAAGCCTGATTTACGGGAATTTTTCCAGATATTGCCAAAATGGAAGAGTTTTCGAATTATTGATTTTTTTATATGTTAAAATATTTTTAAATCTAAAGCGTACATAACATCAACTATGTGCGAATTAGGTCTCGACATACATGCCCAAAAGAAAGAGACAGGAGCAAAACACGGCCACCTGTTTATGTTTGCTTTGACAATTTACATTTAAAATCAAATAATTTGCTTTTTGCGATTTGACATTGAATTTGATGTTTCAATATCAAATACAGATGTCATACGTTCATGTTTTTATTCTAAACTAGCGCTAGTAGCGGACAACTACTGCGAACCAAAGATGCCGCATACGTCATCGTATTGCGAGCGATTTAAGTAACGATAAATTTAATATTGTTTGTACAAAAATACGCTATATTTTATTAGTTTTATTGTATTAATAGTAATTGCATGCATTGTATTGCAGTAATGTGGAAAAAATCAACATTTCAACATGACTAAACTCCCCCATTATGCACTTTTCTGAGTTTTTTCAATATAACTCTGTTTGCACAAGGCTTTCGTTTCTGCGAAATTAGGTTCTTATTACTGGGCTTGGTCCTTAAACATATAGATACTCGATCTTTTGCAAGGAACCTTGTAAAAGGTTTTTCATTTATGATGTGCGGATTTTGAAATTAGATAAAAATCGATACGAATTCAAACAGAACATACGAGAAGTCAAATTTTCAAGTCATATTTTGGCATATTTGAGACTGTGTGTGATTTTCAAACCTTGTATTTGTACCTTATTCTAATATGAGTAAAGGCCATTAGAATTTAGTGTAAAACATATAACCGGAAATGGTACTTTACTTGAACTCAAAATAGTTTTACTTCATAAAATACCTTCAAATTTCATTTTTTCGAGATTTGTGTTATTATAAAAATTAAAGATTTTTAAATTTTCTACAAATTTGCATAAATACTTTTTCTATATATTTTATGGATAAATTTATAAAATTATCTATAATTTAAATCCCGGAACCTACGCTTTAAACTGGCACAACTCCTTGGTTACTCTCGTTACACAGTACATATCTCAAATGCAAATGTATATAAAAGACCGATAAATGTCACTGTCAGAAAACTAATCGTTTCAAATTAATAATAGTAACATTGTAAAAAGAAAATAGGTAATAGAACCATAGTTATTTGGAATGAATCTTAATACAGTTTCCAGCATAACTAAATATATGTATGTATATTTAAATTACCTAATAAAAATAAATTAGTGGGAGATATTGTGTTGGCCACATCAAATTTTTTGATAATATAATGAAGATTGAATTTAAAATACCGGGATAGAATAGAATTCACTAATCCTAAAATCATGATTAGCTTAAACATTTTTGTGAATCGGGCTGTAAAAGTTAAGTACATAAAATAATGCATATGACTTAGGTCCATTTAAATCAAATCAGTTTGTTCATTGAATAGGACTTGAAAAACTGAACAAAATCACATCAAATTCCCTAAAAATATAACTTCGTGCGTTTTGGAAAACCACTATTCAATTGTCAAACATTAATTATTGTTTCTGTCAATTCAAATGTTTAAAAATTCCTAGGTTTGCTGAATGAGTACAATTTAAAATCCGGACATAGGTACGATTTGAAAAACGACTACAACATTCTGAGTCGTATTAAGATTTTAATTTAAAATTTAAATGTTTTATTTTCAGCATGATAAGAGAGGCTTACGTCGTACTTAGCGACCCTGTAGGACAGCGCAAGCCACACGAGGCCTGCTGGCTGAACTTCAGGGGCGAAGCCACCGTTTCTGAAGAGCCCGAACCCGGAACTTCGGGAGAAGACAAGTTTTTTACGCGGATTTGTATCATTGCGCGTCACAAAAAATACATAAATAGTAAGACAGTACGGTAAATATTGTTTAGATATGGAGCTTCAAATTGGAGTTTTCGGGGAAAAAATGTTGTATAATTTTGTCGGCTACTGACATTTCTGATTGCCAATTATTAATAACTTTTTCTTTAGGATAAATGAACAGTTCCCGGGCGTGGCAACTACAGAAATCGTGGGAATTTCGGATCTGCTGGACTTGGAAAACATCTCCAACTGCTCGCCTGATTTTCTGACTTCATTGCAGCGCAATATCTCATGAACTGATTGGAGTTCCACATCGATTCTAGAACATTCGAACTCCACGTGGGATTCTATGTACATATTTATTAAGTTAGTTTTTTAAAATTAATTAGGGCTGGAGTTATAAAGTTTAAAAAATATTATATGCAAAAAAATGCATTTCCTTTAATAACTCTTTAAGTAATTGAAATTCCGTTTTGATTCTTGAAAATTTGAACTCCATGTGGAGTTTTACGTTTATATTTGTTAGTTTTTAATAATTATTTAGGGCCGGAGTTATTGAATGATAAAAAATTCAGAATGTTCTCTACATTTTATTGGGTGTCAATTATTCTAAAATACATTTGTATTTATGTTAAAATGAATAAAACTTATAAAAAAATAATATATTCTCTTATTTTACAACCCCTATTGATTTTCAGTGAAAAAAGTCCTTTTTAAATTTTTTCAGTACTCTTCTATTTCATGCACAGAACACTAACGTAAACTTTCATTATTATCCGGATACCATCAAAAATTTTCAACAAAATTCGACAAAAGGGAACCCATCATTTCTGCAAATATTTTTTTCGACACTTTCTAAAGGGTATACTTTTTACATTTTCAATTTTACAAATCCGAGAAGAGCTCTTATAATTTTTTTAACGTGCATGGATGCTACTTTCATGTAGCATCTATGCCCGCTTAAAAATTTTTATCCGTGCATGGATGCTACTTTCGCGAAGCATCCATGCACGCTAAAAAAAAATTATCCGTGCATGGATGCATTTTCAAGTAGCATCCATGCACACTAAAAAAATTAAAAATGTAATGGATAACCATAGCTTTTAGAATGTGTCGAAAGTATTTTTACACAATTTACGAATCCAAGAAGAGCTCATAATTTTTGCTACAAGAAGGTAGCATCTATGCACGCTAAAAAATTTTTATCCGTGCATAGATGCTACTTTCATGTAGCATCCATGCACGTTAAAATTTTTTTATACGTGCATGGATGCAACTTTCAAGTAGCATCCATGCACGATAAAAAAAATGTAAATCATAGCCTTTAGAATGTGTTGAAAGGTTTTTTACACAATTTACGAGTCCGAGAAGAACTCTTAAATAAAAATAAAATAAATACATCATCACTGCTTATTACCCATTGCTGGGAGTGTCAATCTGCTTTGTTAACAGATATCGGTTACTAATTGTAAATAAGACATTTTTAAATTTAAAAAAATTATTTATTGCAACAATTACAAGTACATTATTATTACAAAATAAATTATAGTACACTCTATAAACAATAAATAAGCAACAATCATAATTACAACAATTACACACATTTTATTTGTATTACAAGCTAAACGGAAAGGAAATAAATGTGTACAACACAATAACATTTTATCATTGTAATTTTTCTAGTACAAGATACCAAAAATCTGGAGTGAACGGAAAGGGTTGAATAAAAATCGATTTAATATTTCCTAAACTAAAAAATATAAAAATTTGAAATTTATATATATATATATATATATATATATATATATACATATATAAGACGCCCCCCCCCTCTTTAACTTTTTTATTATAAGTAATAGAAAAAATGGCTCATATAAAAGTTTTATTATTTTACATATACTATTTGATGGCAGATGTAGATTTTTTTATAAAGTTAGGTTTACAAGATACGACTATCAACTTTTTTCAAATGGCAACCTATAATTATTTTAATAAAATAGAAACCGCCATTTTTTTCTCTTTTCAACGATGTGTTATTTTTTCTTAATGTATTTGAAAACATTCGAGAAAAATAAGATAATTAATATATCATATTTTATTAAAATATCCTAGATGGCTATATGAAAATACGCAAAATGTAACAATGTTTTCAACTTAACAAGCTAAAACAACAAATTCAATCAAAAAATAATAAAATTCAGTCAAAAAACAATAAATATTTTGTTTATATTCACATAGCCACCTAGTATTTAAGTAACAATTATTTCGTAATTATCTCATTTTTCTCGAAATTTTTCAAATACATTAATAAAAAATCTGATGTGGCCAGCACATTACCTTCCGTCAGTTCTATGTATTTTGTATAAATGTCATACAGAAAGTTCCTTACAAAAGATTATATTTCTTGTACATTACCTTAAGGCAGTTGTATGTATTTTATACAAATTCCATACAGAAAGTTTCTAACAATAGATCCTATATTTCCAGTAAAATTATTACATAAACGTACTGTCAACTTCACTTGACACTGGCACCTTTCAATCAGAATTTTCTTAATGTAGCAGCTGTTTTCAGAGTTATAGCAAAGCTGACTAATATATATGATATTTAATTTCTTTATAATTTTTTAACTCTATGTCCATTTAATATGAAGTACAAAATGCATTCAAATCGTACAGAGAATAAAAAATTCTTTAATATTTATAATAACATTAAATGTGAAAAAATGATATTTAACATCGTTTTTCAAGAAAAACGGTTAAAATCTTCAAATGAGCGTACTTCCGGTTGACCAATTATAACCAAAATCTAATCAGCTCTTCACATGGATGTAACGAAGAGATATACGAAAGAATTATAATTTTTGGAATTGTAGTATTAGAGTTATCGCATTAGAAAATTTTGTCACACACAGACACACACACACACACACACACACACACACACACACACACACACACACACACATACATACATACATACACACACACACACACACACACACACACACACACACACACACACACACACACACACACACACACACACACACACACACACACACACACACACACACACACACACACACACACACACACACACACACACACACACACACACACACACACACACACACACACACACACACACACACACACACACACACACACACACACACACACACACACACACACACACACACACACACACACACACACACACACACACACACACACACACACACACACACACACACACACACACACACACACACACACACACACACACACACACACACACACACACACACACACACACACACACACACACACACACACACACACACACACACACACACACACACACACACACACACACACACACACACACACACACACACACACACACACACACACACACACACACACACACACACACACACACACACACACACACACACACACACACACACACACACACACACACACACACACACACACACACACACACACACACACACACACACACACACACACACACACACACACACACACACACACACACACACACACACACACACACACACACACACACACACACACACACACACACACACACACACACACACACACACACACACACACACACACACACACACACACACACACACACACACACACACACACACACACACACACACACACACACACACACACACACACACACACACACACACACACACACACACACACACACACACACACACACACACACACACACACACACACACACACACACACACACACACACACACACACACACACACACACACACACACACACACACACACACACACACACACACACACACACACACACACACACACACACACACATACAGACATCATCGTAAAAATAGTAAAATCGTATTGTAGGGACCCTAAAACGTGCTTATTCATCAAAAACTCACCACCGAATTTTTTGACCAAAGACAATACCTTCCTTACCTAAAGGTGACGGAAGGTAAAAATAATACATCGTTGAAAAGAAAAAAAAATGGCGGTTTCTATTTTATTAAAATAATTATAGGTTGCCATTTGAAAAATAAAAGTTGATAATCGTATCTTGTAAACCTGACTTTATAAAAAATATCTACATCTGCCATCAAATAGTATATGTAAAATAATAAAACTTTTACATGAGCCATTTTTTTCTATTACTTATAATAAAAAAGTTAAAGGGGGGGGGCGTCTTCTCAGACTCACCCTGTATATAAGAAAATTATTTAATAATGCATTTATATAAAAATTACCAAAACTGTGGGGTAAACAAAAGGGGTACTTTACTTTAAAAAATCGATTTTTTTAAAATATTTCCTACACTGACAGAGCTAAAAATTTGAAATTTTATATCTGAATTAATTATTTAACAATGCATTAATATAAAAATTACCAAAATTCTGGTGTGAACGGAAAGGGTATTTTACTTGAAAGAAATTTACTTTTTTAAATATTTCCTATGCATTCATATAAAAATTATCAAAAGTGTGGGGCGAACGAAGAGGTACACAACTTGACAAAAAAAAATTTTTTTTAAATATTTCTTAAATTAAAAGATATAAAAATTTGAAATTTTATATCTAAGTTAATTATTTGACAATGCATTAATAAAAATAGCAAAATTCTGGAGTGAACGAAAAGGGTACTTTACTTAAAAGAAATTGACTTTTTTAAATTTCTTACACTGACAGTTAAAAACTTGAAATTTTATATCTAAGTTAATTATTTAACAATGCATTCATATAAAAATTACCAAAGCTCTGAGGTGAACGGAAGGGGTACTTTACTTGAAAAAAATCGACTTTTTTAATATTTGCTAAACTAATAGAGTTAAAAATTTGAAATTTTATATCTTAGTTAATTATTTAACAATGCATTAATATAATAATTACCAAAACTCTGGGGTAAACGGAAGGGGTACTTCACTTGAAAAAAAATCGATCTTCATTAATATTTCCTACACTGAGTTAAAACTTTGAAATTTTATATCTAAGTTAATTATTTAACAATGAATTCATATAAACATTAACAAAACTCTCAGGTAAACGGAAGAGATAGTTTACTTAAAAAAAACGATTTTTTCATTTTTCCTACTCTGAGTAATTGAAATTTTATATCTGTTATCACCGAAAGTCTGGGTGCACAGAGGGGGAAGAGGAATCCATGGAATCGACTTTTACAAGTTCTCCAGGGCTGAAATCCAACAATGGAAGTCCGCGCCTCTCGTCTCCTAGTTTCTCAGCATCTCTGGTCAACAGCAGCAGCAGCTCGTATCCACAGATCTGAAATTTATCAGAAAAAATAACTTAGGTGTTAATAATAACTCGAAATCTCAATAAGACATGTATTATAAAACCGACGTTTCTTTATACTTTTACACCTTTTATAGGGTAAATAAGATATAAATTCTTTGAAAATATCTTACCCTGAAAAAAATAAACGTTATATGACAGAGATTTCGTAAAAACTTAGAGTTATTGGACGTTATAAAGTGCATAAAAAACAACTGACATACTTTAAGAGTTTCATGTCGCGATGTCTATCCGTCTGTCCATCTGGAATTTCATGTCGCGATTTCTATCCATCTGTCCATTTCCTGGGCGATTCCCCACAGCCCCACTTCGTGGCGGATTCCTTAAACTTTAATCTATAAATCACATTTTCATCCCTTAAAATTGTCTCGCCTAAGATTCAGAACAATTTTGTCTAGTGGTGTTCGTTGAGGATTTCTATAACCTGAAAAAAATATTTTGGTTAGCTTACTTATTGTTATTGCACAAAACTAACTAACTATACTTTTATTTCCAGAATATAAACTTGACTGACAAGCGATAGGGGAAGAGTAATACATTATTTTTCATCTTTATGTACACTCTTAAATAATTTCTGTTTATTATTTGAATTGAATATTCAACGCTTGATTTAGCGTAATGTTTATAGAAACCGAAAAACTGCAGTTAGTTACTGAATATTTGAAGGTACCATTTTTACCTCTCGCTGTAAGAGAAGTATTGAATTCATGCTAAAAATCGCATATCCAGATTTTAGTGAATAAGCACGTTTTAAGGTCCCTATAATCCGATTTCTCAAATACTATAAGGCTTAAGACATTTTTAACAACGGATTCCTCAATCTAACAATAATGGGAAGAGTTGATTAAGTTTTGGTAACAATTGGACAACCGAAAGTAGTAGTTACAAGAAAAAAATCATCTAAATATTATTTATCGAAAATTTATGTAAATACTTATATTGAAGAACGTTAAATTCTTTATTCGATAAATATAAATTCATTATTATATCTTCTATAGATTTAGAAATAAAGAAATGCATATAAAATAATTTAATGTAAAAATTCTCAGATCAAACTACTTCAAGGCAAGAAATTCAAATGTTTGTGACACATAAATGTCACTGTCAAAAATATTTGTATGCCACTGTCAAAAATATTTGTACATCATTATGAAGATTATGAAAATAAAAAATGCAATACCCAAAAGAGTACACGTAAAAAAGAATATAAAAGGAATTTGCGAAAAAATGACAAATATAAAGAAAAAGAAAATTTCAGGATAGTGAATATAAAGAAAATGTATGTATTATACATAATTTATATTAAAATATCCCATACATTTTGCAAATATATGTGAGAATTAGAGTACCCGTTCTCCTACTGCACATAATATAAGGAATATCCGTTAATCTACTGCACCTAATGAACCTAATATAACGGATATCCGCTACCCTACTGCACCTAATATACCGGGTACCCGTTCTCCTAGTGCATCTAATATAACGAGTACCTGTTCCCCTACTGCACCTAATATAAGGGATACCCGTTAACTTAGTGCACCTAATATAACGGATACCCGTTAACTTAGTGCACCTAATATAACGGGTACCCGTTACCCTAGTACACCTAAGTGCACGATGAATGCCACAAAATATATTTAATATATAATTGTAAAGTTTGATACGTTATGGAACGTTTCTGAAGTAAGATAGTGTATTCATCTTGTCCAAAACTAAGATTGGTTATTTCTTACCATTTTTATACCCACAGATGGATCGAGTTTCAACTTTTTCTTAAATATATTATAACAGTGAACATAAGAAACTATTTATTTATTTATAAATATCATTAATAAATATTAATTATATTACCTATATCTTATTGTAAATAGTGTAATAATACTAATAATATAGTAACAAATATACAAGGTGTTATATTTTAATGGACACAGCAAATATCTCACTTATTTATTAAGTTGGTAATTTCTTTCATATAACATGATTTATACAGCAACATGTAAGCTACTTGATGACGGATGTACATTCCTGATACCACTTCCGGTTTATTAGTAATTAATATCTACTTTGATATTTCAAATGAAACATACTATATTTTTTTACAAATTTGAAAAGTACATCAAATTTGCTTTACAATCATGTAAAATAATCCATAATCCATTTGCTGGGTCCATTAAAATATAAGATTCTGTATAATACAAAATAAATAAAATTCTTAGTACAGTTGAATTATCCTATTTATTTGATATTGATATTTATTATAAATATTCAACATACGATGAATTTTTTGAAATCTAAGTTAGCATGTACATATTTCTCTTCTTATGTTTCGGATTAACGCGTTTGAAATTCTAAATTCAGTTCTTTTGTTTATTTATGTTAAGCCTGTTTGTCAAGATTGCTCATGAATATACCATTCACGCTTCAAAAATAATCGAGGGATGTTTTGCGCTTGTAATAATAACAACTGAATATAGTTATTATGATTAAATTGAATGTAAGATAAAATTTTACAAATGTAACAATTATGACAAATGTAGAGACATGAATTAATCCCTCGTTGTTAATACCCCTAAACAATATCTTCGGTGCAATATGTCAACTTCATTCCGCCTGCACGTTGTAGAGACCCTATGCGTAAATAATAATTATTAGTTTCCTATATTGTTTAACAGGGGATATTCGTAATCGTAGATAAAATTTCCCCTATACTGGCGCAAATCCGTACTACTGAAAGCAGTCATACAAGCGCCATATTGAATAAGTGACAGCTGAATGAATAGTGTAGTAATTAATAAGTAAATATTTAAACTTATCGCCTTCATATAAATAAGTTTTTAAACTCGGTTTGTATACACAGTAAACGAAACACAGTGAACAATGTGAACTGTCATATGTCAAACCCATCGTATGGCGGCCATTTTGTTTCGAAATTCAGCGCCTCTATCGTTAATTTCGATTGCGAATAATTTGGCGCAGTTCTGACTTGTTTCTGCAGTTCTAAATTCAAATTTTGCAGTTGCTTTCACTTCTCTCTATATTACTCGTATTAATTATTCAAATGTGTATACGAAACAAGAATTATAAAATTATTATTCACATGCGCAACACATCTAGGTATTGTACTTATCTTGTATTTCATAGTTTTTAGTTTTCTGCCTTTGTAATGTAAGTTAAGTATTTGACCTTGAACTCACTTCCCCCCCCCCTTTCTAATTATAACCTCTGTTGTTTAATATATATATATATATATATATATATATATATATATATATATATATATATATATATATATATATATATATATATATATATATGTGTTTGTGTCATAATTTTATCCTCATCACCGGCCCGTAAAAAAAAATTGTCTCGTGGCCGTGTGCTTGAGAGTCTGGTCGCGAATCTGGGAATCCAAATTCGATCCCGACCGACGTCAAATATTATTTCAAATTTTAAATGGCACAATAGTACTCATGTGGTGTATTCTCTACTCCAGCAACGAATGAACGTGAGGTAACGCCTGGTAAACACCCACACGGTACAAATATGACATCATTGTTAGAGATATCTGTAGAAAGCAGATTGGCACACCCAGTAATGGGTAATATACCGTGATAATATATTTATTTATTTACAATGTATCAAAAAGCGTGTAAATAAATAAATAAATAAATAAATAAATAAATAAAATAAATAAAAAATATTGTTTAATATAAATGAAACATTAATAATTTCAATTTAGTGCAATAAATGAACTAAAATTAAGCGATGCTTTTTAAAATGAATAAAAATGCAACAATTTATAAATATTCGAATGTAAAATTGTAATTGAGAATTGATTTTTATTACAGATAATGAACAGACTGTACGGACTGTGCCCAGGAATGCAGTCATATATGTATAAATTATTCTAAAGCCTACGTTTCACCCCCATTTGGAGCATCATCAGGGCAAAAGAACAAGTTAAATTTTAAAATAAAATGTCATGAATACAAATCTTGAATATTTTATCAAATATACTACAATTCTTAATAGTACACGATCAAGTAATTTTATGTAATGCACATTGAGGAACAGTAATGGCGAACAACAAGCCATATACTTATATAAGTAAATCTTCAAGTCATGACATTTTATTTTAAAATTTAACTTGTTCTTTTGCCCTGATGATGCTCCAAATGGGGGCGAAACGCTGGCTTTAGACTAAATTATACATAATATATGACTGCATTCATGAGTATAGTTTGTTCATTCTAGCTCTTCACAGTCGTTTACCTACATCTACAGCTGTTTTAAGTGTCCTTGAAAACATATGTGCTGGAGCCCCACTTGTCAAAGTGACAGTGCAGCCATTTTGTTGTGTGTTGTGCTGTTTGTCGTTTGTGTTGTATTTTCTGGAATCTCAGTGTTTATTGTAAAACACCACAACACACAACAAAATGGCTGTACTGTCACTTTGACAAGTGGGGCTCCAGCACATATGTTTTCAAGGACACTTAAAACAGCTGTTTGCCCGCGCCCTATAAGGTATCTCTATAATTTGCAACCATTCAACGGAGAAATCTTTTTACGACGGATTTTATAAAAAAATTTCATCTAGATTTCAAATTTGCAAACGAATAGACGCTATCTACAATCGTGCCAGAGTAGTATTTTGGTAACTAAAAGAAATATGAACTACGTTTATAAGACTTTTTTCACTCTAATTGACAATGACCTCACCAACAAACTATTTAAATAGTTCAACTTTCTTCTGTCAAATAATGTATAAAATTTGAAATAATTTAGATTTATGCGACTTATATCTGCAGAAATTTTCATAATACTGCTTATCAAAGTGACTTGTTACGTTTCCTGGTAGTCTAAAGAATTCCTTTTAAAAAAATTTGGTAACATAAAAGATAGTTGGCTTTATGATGATATACTTCAACGTCTGTTTACGATAAGATTGCTGCGTTGTTTCACAACCCTTGTGAAAGTGCAGCGATTGTTGTTATCACACCCTACTCTACTACTTCTTACTCCCACTTGAAATGTTGCACTTTGTGAACCGTACTGATATTGACAACACACAAACAGAAACAACAATGTGGTTCACATATTCTGTTAATTAAATTAATTATTTACCTAATCTCTTAAAAATTACAATGTGTGAGAAAAAAACTAAAAGATTTAATAATATATAAATATGAGTATGATTATTAATTTGTGGTACTTTGAAATGTGACAGTGAACTGAAAATTTGAATTTAGTGGAAAGTGTAAGTAATTACTTTATATTTAATTCAAAATTTATTTTTTTCAATGTTTAATAAATCATTTAAATTTTTTATAGAAATGTAATTTGCTTTTTAGCTCAAAATTGTCGTCTGTGTACTATAAAATGTATTTAAAAATAATCTGTGCAATTATACTAATTATATTGTGCTACATATCTTTCAAAGAAGTTACTGCACAACAACGAATAAACAAATTACAAACGTATGATGATTTTATAAGGGGAACTGCAAGAGTAAGTAAACTACTGTTAGTACTTTTTATTCTTATATAAAGAAATTTCACTTTTATTTATCCCTCGAGATAAAATTGTAATTCATGACAATTTTGTTTACATAATAAAATAGTAGTTTATATAGGCGTTTCTATATTTATGGATAAAATTTTAAGGGCTGATAATAGAGCTAAAAATAAGTCAAAAAGTCATAATCCGCAAAGTAATATTATCAGAAAAAAGCTAAAAATCAGCTGATTTTCATTATTTTGAGAATTTTTAGAAAATTAAATGCACATATGAGAAGACCCTCATTTGAACAAAGTCGTAACTCCTGTAGTTTATAAGATATTAAACGGAAAAAGACGACAAATCAGTAAATTAGATGAAACAGTTGAGAATGGAGGAGTTTAGTCATGTTGAAATGTAATGATTTTTCTACAATACATGCAATATTACTATTTATGAAATAAAAGTAGTAAAATATACCGTATTTTTTTGTACAAACGATATTAAATTTATCGTTAGTCAAATCGCCCGCAATACGATGACGTATGCAGCATCTTTAGTTCGCCGTAGTTATCCGCTACGAGCGCTAGTTTAAAATGAAAACATGAACGTATGTCATCTATATTTGATATTGAAACGTCAAATTCAATGTCAAATCGCAAAAAGCAAATTATTTTATTTTAAATATGTAAATGTAAAAGCTAAAAGATACGATAAACACAGGAATTAAATTGTCAAGTGTCAAATGTAAACATAAACAGGTGGCCGTGTTTTGCATCTGTCTTTTTCTATGAATCACGTTTTGAGCACGTTTGTCGAGACCTAATTCGCACATGGTTGATGTTATGTACGCCGTAATGGCGGAAAGAAAATATTGCAAAAGTTTAACATTTTTTTCTCCGGTATTTTTTAAAATTTTACAAAATATAAATGTAAAAACGCTTAGTTTTAAAAATAATTTAACGTATAAAAAATTCAAAAATTCGAAAATTCCCCCTTGACGTTTCGTTTTGATACGATATTGTCAATTTAAAGTATACTTAAAATTTAAATGCCATCGGTGCAACCGGGCATAAGAGCTTTTGACTTACTTTTAGCTTTATTGAAATTTGATCCATAAGTATAAAAAAGTCTAAAATAAACTTAAAAAATTATTTCCAATTTTAAAATAGAACAAAAGTTGCCATTATGGTGCTCTCTCCACAACAGCTTGGTAAACGCCCTCAACGGTAAAAATATATCTTCATTCATTATCGAAATCTGCTCGTAGAAGCAGATTAGAACACCCAGAAATGGGTAATAAGTCGCGTTGATATATTTATTTATTTCTTGATAGTCAATAACTTCATTGTGTACCTATTTTCATAGATAGAAGACCCTATAAATAATTACCAAATTTAATAGAAATTTTAGAAAACAAATAAATATATCATCATGGTATATTACCCATTCTGGAAGTACCAATCTGATTTGTTCATAGATTTCGGTAATGGGGTCTATGTCAAAAAATATTTCGAATTTTAAATGGTCTAAAAATGACCCGTGTGGTTCATTCTCCACGCCAGCATTGAGTGCCAGTGCGATGACGTCAGGTAGATGATTGATTTTAGAAGGGTTAAAGAATATTTTTTGTTTATATGAATGTGTGGAATCGATCTGTAATATATCGTTTAATAATTTATTGTAAAATTTCTTTTTATTTTTAAAATAAAATTAATGTAAAAAATTACACACTCGAAAGAGAACATAGTTTAATGGTAATGGTCATGGCAGTATTATGCTGCTTATTATTGAAACTATTTGCAGATACAATAATATTGGCAATGTTTAATAATATGGCACAATTTAAAAATATTAATAATACATTTGTATAGTTTGTTTATATTGAATAATTGTATATGTATATGCAATTATGCATTAGCCAAATGTGGGAATAAATTACTAGGGACCGACGTATAAAAAAAATATTTTGTTCTCAGTAATAATATAACAAGAGAATGAGAATAAATTGAAAATAATTTGACAGATTTTTAGAAAACCAAATGGCAACGTTTGAGAAAAATTTGGAAAATTATTTTCTAATTTATCGAACTCTCGAATTATATTTAATTAGATTATATTTTGAGCTCAAGTTTGAAACAACGGAATCAGGCTGTCATGCTATTGTAACGCTACTATCGTAATTAACTAGCTTCATTCATTTACAAGGCTCAGTTGGTAAGTCTGTTTTGACAACTAGAACATACTTTGACAACGCAAAATAAATAATCAAAAGATATAATTACTAATTATAGTATTTCTAGAAGTGGTTTCTATAATTTTTTGGTATATTGGTCTTTATTTACACATTTTATTTATGTCTTGATAACTATCTGACATTTGTCAACAAAAACAAAAGCTACAGAGATTATTCCCGGGAATAATCTCTAGAGCTTTATTCTCAGTATAATACTGACAGGATTGGTTAAAACTCAGACACGTGACACAAAATGGAACATTTCATTGGTTTGTAAGAAATGTCAAAAAATAATCATCTGTATTAATTCAATGTAGGTATTTAAACCAATGTTTCATGAAAACAAATATTTTTTTAATATATAATTTATAATAATTACATTTATTTTCAAACTTGAACCTTGAAAATTATTTCCAGTTTTCAAATAGAACACTAGTAAACACCCTCTACGACACATATATGGCGCCGTTACCGAAACCTGCGAATAGAAGCAGATTAGCACACCCAGAAATGGGTAATAAGCCGTGATGATATATTTTTTATGCATGAACATTAAATAAATAATGCCCTTTATGCTACAGATATGTCGTCAGTTCATCAGTATAAAAATCTGCGATTTGTAGCGGATTACCACAAAGCACACCCAGACATGGGTAATAAATAACGAATTTAATACATACTGATTGATGACTACTGAAAAACGAAATTGCTCCCGATTTGGCAACGATATTGGTGAAAATATAACAGCTACTTGTCATTGAATCCTTGTCCACTACAATATAGAGTTCAGCGAAAGCAAATGTGTCTCATTTCAAATGTCGAACGTGTCTTCGCATACTTCTCGCTCATTCCGGGCTTGAATTTTAATGAATTCAAACAGCATGAGGAATTATTTGTGACCGTTAACATATGCAGATTTGTTTTCACTTTCCTTCTGTTATGTTTTGAGATTCTGTTGCAATATATTATAATTGTATTACCTTGTCAAAGTCTTAATAAATCTGACCTCACTTATATCATTTTTTAAATAATTTGAACGACATTGAATACTGTTGATTGCTTGTAAGCTGTCAGTGAGAATTATATAATCTTGCAAAGTACTAATCTTAATTCAATTTTAATGATTTCATATTATTAAATCAATATTATATCAATTACTGGTATTTTTAGACCTAAATTATTAATAGAGCTAATAACATTTGTAAAACATTTAAAACAATTTAAGATCTGTAAATGATACTGATACTGACAATCAAAGATAAAGAAAAATTTTAAGCACTTATTTGAACAATCTTTTAAGGAAAAATGCTTGTAAGAAGATAAACAGGAATGTAATATTTTAAAAATAAATGTAAAACATCACAGAAATATTCGCAAGTAATCATTACATTTTTGCATTACTTTTTACTTATTTTCATAAACATTGTAAGTTTTTTTATCAAACTTAATTATTTATTCAACATCTAATAATGTGATTTAAAACAAATAATTTAGTTCATAAGTGAGGGAAACTAAAGTTTTAGCTCTAGCGATTTAAAAATAAAAACATTAATTATATTAACATCGTAGATTAAAATAACAAATACAGTTGTTTTTTAAACGCCATGGTAAAATTTTAAATAAATACTACCATTCATAATAACTAGATGAGACCTTCTTTACATATTTTTTTTAAAACGTCATTTTAAAATATATTAAAAAAAATCTGATGCATTAATTTTTTTTCTACTTTAGTTCTTTAATATGTACTTTATGAAACCCATTTGAATATCATAAAGTACTTCTTTATGACATCCAAATGAGTTGCATAAAGTACATATTAAACAACCGAAATTAAAATTCCTGGACATGAAATAACGTCCTTTTTTGAAAAAATGACCAAATTAGAAAAAATAGTATAAAATACACGTTTCATAAGACATTTCAGTGCACTTGTCCCCTTAGAAAACTCGCGGCAAGCCGCTCGTTTCTAAGAATGACGCGTGCGCTAAAATCATGTCTTATGAAACTTGTATCGTAATGTACTAATATGGCACACGTGTATCAAATACAGTGTTCAAAAAATTAGGAGTTGGCTATGTCAATTTAAAAGTATTTAATTAAATGTCAATTTGACATGAGATATTGTCAAAAATGTTATCTAAAGAAATGAAAACTTTTCTTCTCGAATCATATTTTATAAATAGAAACAAATTAGAAATCGGCGAATGTCAATATAATGTATCCTTCTTTATTGTCTTTTCACTTTAAAATTACATTTCAAGATTAATTTTGACATCTTGACTTCTTAATTGAATAATGATCAGACGTACGTTTCTTTGTTCATAGCTTACACTGAGTTAGGAATTTTATTGAACACACTGTACATGAGTCACTGACATTTTTGTTGCGCGTTTACTTTGCAATAAAACAGACTTTCAATAATATTTTCGTAATCATGCATTGAAATGGTGTTGTTTCGCGTCGCCTAAGCAACGTCCGAAACGTCAAATTCCCAGGTCTACCCCAGATAAGCGACTGAGAAATTTTGGAAAAAACACTCTCTTATTTCTAAAGCATTTCTTAAAGAAACATATTTATAATAAAAAAGTATAGTTTGTCAAACATTCTTTCGCTTAATAATAATAAAAGAAAATGGTGGAGTATTGAATGAAATTTAATTTCAAAATAATGAAAGTGCATTTGGTTCCCAATTGGCAACAATTTCTGCTTGGCAGGGGTCAGCAAAACAGAGCACTCGGGAAGTCGGTAAAACATAACCAACAAACGTAATGTAAATTGTAACAAAATAATAAGAAATTTAACAAGTTTATTGAGTTTAAATTTGCTATATACTACAAGTGAAATTCTTGGTAAGTAATAAATAGTTATTTAGCTACCATTACATAAAAAAAAAAACATTAAAATAATTGGAATTTAAATTTGACACATCACTCTGAAATTAGCTACAAAGCCGTGTTATGTAATAAAGTTAATAAATAAAATTATTTGTATACAAATTACTAATTATTAGTTTTATACTATTCGTACGAAAATTATTGTACAAACCACGTGCGTGAAGTTGGTTCCCGGAATCGTTCTATGGTAACTCTCGCAAGCTCGCGCCGCCAAACACTCATCCGGGAACCAAGCGTTCACGCACTTGGTATGTAAATAACTATTACAAACATACCGGGTGGCCCTGGAAATGCGTTACATAGGCATTTAACATGGTAAAAGAGTTTTTGCTTGCGCGTTGCCCCCCAAATTATTTTAGAAAAAAACTTCATATAAAAATTGTAGAGCATAAAATTCTACTTATAAATTAGTAAACAAAATTCATTTCTTATGTTTAGTAACTCTACAAATTAACTATGAAAATTTTAGCTTGATAGCGCTAGCCGTGGAATTAAAACAAAAAGACAAACAAATGATTAATGTTTTATCATATATAATATCATAAGTGGTAAATTTTTGCCGGAAAATTTTTCTGATTGTTACGAGAGCTGGTAACCTAGTAATTTATTGAGTGACATTGACAAAAAAATCACGAGTTGTCTAAGAGTGATTTTTGATCAATGTCACGAGATAAATTGGCAACAGGCGAGTAAAGCAATCGGAAAATTTTTCCAGGATAAAATTTAACTACGAATGGTATTCGGATGACTATTTCCAAAATAAAAATCAGGTAATCATTTATATATTTTTTTTTCTTGACAAAAATCTTCTAATTGTTATTGTGTTTTGAGGTTATTTAAGTTTGCTTTTCCAGTGTTTTAAATTTTTGTGACGTTTTATTTTTCGAAATGAAACTTGGTAACTAGGTAGAATCCTGAATTTGGATTGCCTTATAAATTTATGAGTGAAATAGTCTGTACAATATCGAGACTTTTTCAGACAGATAAAAAATCTTACATTTGTTACGCTTTTTGTTTTAATTCCATGGCTATCACTATTTTTGACGCGATTTTCGGCATTTTCATATTAAATTTCTGTTTACTGATTCCAATGCAGAATTTCATGATCTACAATTTTTATTTGAAGTATTTTTCTCTAAAATAATTAAGAAGCAATGCGCAAGGAAAAACTGTTTGCATATGTTAAATGCCTATGTAACGGATTTCGAAAGCCATCCGGTATACATATGTATGAATATAAAAATAAACTATTGTTTTTTAATTTAGCCATATATGTCTAATAGATGTTTATGTATAGACTATAGAGGGCCGAAAGAGAAAAGTTTTCTCCTTTGGATGAAGTTTGAGCCTTTATTCGTCTAAGGGAGAAGGAGAAGGGAGTAAATTTGTTAAATAAGACAAAGTAAGTAGAATTTTTCGAAAATATTGACCGTTAGTATCAACAACTGATTATGGGTGATCAGCGAACATTTGATTAGCATTGTTTTATCTCTGTTAGTCGTTCATAAATCATTTTAGAGAAAAATTGAAAAAAAAAATACTTCAAATAATAATTATAGAAAAATTAATTGTACGCATCTTTTATTTCAAGTATTTTTGTCTAAATTAATCTATAAACGATTGACAGAGATAAAACAATGCTATAGTCAAATGCAAATCACTGTTCATACTAGCGGCCATAGTTTTTTGAGCACTCGCAAGATAATCTGTATTACAGAAATATAATGGAGGGTTATGCAGAGGTATATTTTCGGGCTGCCATCTATTGGTATTTTCCTTGTACTACACTTGTGACTCATTTCACTCCGTTGCTAGATTACAAACAAATCGCTGTCATGGTGACAGTTGCAAGATGGTGCCAAGTATCAAGCGTATGGTCTTTGCAACAGTGACTCCCGCTATAATTATAAAGAATACATGACAAATGTGAAATTATTTAAATTATTTCTACAGCCGTCCGAAGACATTGAATCACATATAAAACTCAAATGTCAAAACACAAGTGACAGAAGACAGAACTTTAAAAATGGCGTGGGTTGTTTGTAATCCGATCTTCCATCTCAACTTCTACATCGTCGCATTCTTTCTTGCGTGTGACGTCAAAATCATAACCCTCTTCGCCATCTATGTTTCAGTTACGGTAGTGGCGCACACGTGTTAATTGTTAAATTTATATATAGTTATATTATTAATAAATACTTGTAAAATTCATTAAATTAAATAAAGGTTAGTATCATTACTGGGCGTTTTAGTTTTTTTACAGCCCGGTGGGTGACAAAACAAAGACAAAATGTTTGACTTTCCGCCATGGTAAATATAAGATGTAAACTGACACAGTTGTGCGTAAATTTAGTTAATGACCTATTTTTAACGTAGCTAAAGTTTATCGGACTATGGCCTAGTTTCATAAAACAAATTAATGTAGTTTACTTCCAAAAAAATTTAAAAAGGAACAAGGGCAACGCGATTTTTTGGAGCAATGAATTTAATATCATAAAATCATAGAAACTAATATAATTAAATTTACTTTGGAAGTGGCAGTAAATTTAACTGGACCTTTATTAAACCGGCGCTATATCTTGTGGTAACTTATATATATATATATATATATATATATATATATATATATATATATATATATATATATATATATATATATATATATATACAGGATGAATCATCGGTCTGTCCTCTCTGTATAACTCTTTTATTTTAAGTCAGATAGAAAAACTCTTCAAATATAATTAATAGGATATATTATTGTCTATCTACGTACCATATGCATTTGTATACAGGGTGCTCCGTTTAAGCGCAACAATATGTAACTTTATATTTCTTCATGGAACATCCTATATTTATTTATTTATTTTGATAGTAAATTGGATTCCCTTTAAAAAAGTATTAAGTAATAAGGGGTCGTAAATTATAAATTAAGAAGTTATTTACGTTCATAAAAAATAGTAGTTCAGAGTGGAAAAACCATTACAAAATTTTAGTCCTTTTTTCTTAATACTTATTATAAACATTACACTAATTCCAAAGAAGCTATTAAAATTTAGTGACAGACTAAATAATGCAAAATTATAATAAATGCTCGAAAACTTGTACTTCAACTTCAATGGATTTTTCTATTATAAATATTATAACCATCTCATCTTTACTAAAATTTGTATTATTCATTTTCACATCAACGTCAACAATGATAAACTAAGAGTATTTGGACACCTTGTTTGTTTAAATTTGAAACAATTGATCAAATTATCCATAGCTTACTTTGTTAATAATAACATGATAGAAACATATCATTCAACGAATAAAGGTAAATAACTTCTTAATTTATAATTTTAGACCCCTTATTACTTAATACTTTTTTAAAAGGAATCGAATTTACTATCAAAGTAAATAAATATAGGGTGTTCCATTAAGAAATATAAAGTTACATATTGTTGCGCATAAATGGAGCACCCTGTATACAAATGGATATGGTACTTAGATAGATAATACTATATCATATAAATTATATTTGAAGAGTTTTTCTATATGACTTAAAATAAAAGAGTTATAAAGAGAGGACAGACCGATGAATCACCCTGTATATATAGCTAATGTAGAGAGTGCATTACATTCTGTCTACATAATTATTCATTACAGTCTAACTGGACATTATATTGCAAAAGAAAAACTGATCTCTTAGTTGTATGTAACATGTAACAAATTTTTCTTAAGCAAAATTTGTTTTAAGATTTGTATGTAACATATAACAAATTTTTCTTTCAGCAAAATTTATTTTAAGATTTTCTTTATTCAGAAATGTATTATCTTATCTTAACCATACATAAAAATGAAAGTTTGATGTCTATACAAATCTACACCGTTTTACATATCGACGCCAAATTTTGTAGAAACGTTCTTTTAGCTGTAGAAGTAGTTAGAGTTCAAAATTTTGCATAGTTTTTTTTTATAATTAATTTTCAAAGCTTGCATAGGAAAAGCATTGGCATTGGTTTCGAGAGCGGCCAAGAGCGTTGCTAATGACCGGGATTCGAGAGTATTCTCAAGCATTCGGCAGTGCGTCCATAAATTAACAATAAAATTTACTAATTTCATTTATGCATTACGTGTGAAATATTAAGAGATATTATATACCTAAACGTAAATATTAGGAACATAATAGATAACACTTATGTTTATAAAGTCAAACAAATGTCACATATATAAATTATCCCGTCAACTATAGTTCCTCAAAATACCACCAGATGTCATATTGCTTATTTCCTATCGCCTATACTTTGTTTCACGTAAGAAAATAGTGATGAGAAGATAAGTGCAGTTTGATATTGTTTTTTGATTGGCTAATATCGATATATTAACCAATCAAACAACTAGATCAAACTACACCTATCTTTTCATCACTATTTTCTTACGACCACTACTGACGATGTCAATCTCCAACTCAAGAAGATCTATTCCAAACAATTTGTCACAGGAATATGTTTTATGTATATTTTAATAATATTGTATTCTGTATGTTCCATGTTCCAAAAATCAAAATAGAAAATAAAGTGTCATAAAGTGCCAAATGTCAACTAAAATGTAAAAAAAGAGAACGGGGAAAAATTACATAGAAATAGACAAAGCAAACATGTTGGAGATAAATAAATGTAAAAATAATACATGGGACGAAATTTATAATGAATTTAATTTAATTAATGTTGACATGTGTCAAATTTATTCTATAGAATAAAATTTACTTCCTCAAAAATCGGGAGTAATTTATTCTGTTGATTTACTTAGCTAATATTTTTACTTTATAAAACGAAAATCTCTGGAATAAACTATTTTACTTTGCTAGTAATTTACTTATCCATCTTTTATAAAACTAGGCATAAGTGTACAAACTGACAGATAGACTGAAATTATTTTAATAAGAGTCTTGTGTAATTTATCCAAAAGTTATAAACTGTTAGTTTGTTATAAGGCACATTTAACCTTGCATTAACAAACCAGACCTAAATTATTTATTTATTAATAACTGAGTGTTGTGTTAAATAATTAACGATAGTTCTCCCTATGTATTAACTAGTGATGCACGACGAGCGAGAGTACTCTCGCATCTCGTCTCGTCTCGTTGCATTATGCGAGAAGAGAACGAGAGCGAGATTGCAGTTTAAAATTCGAGGCGAGATCGATATAACAACTGCGAGAAGCGAGAAATCTCACGAGATTCTCGCGAGAATCTAGCAATAAAAAGTATTTGTAACTTTATAGCTTTGATTCATAAATTCAATGATAAATGCACCGTACAAGGAGTGGAGTCAACGGTAATTCATGCATAGAATCCGTAAATGTGAAAATTATATGAATTCACTATATATTTTGAGTCTATCTAGAGTCGATTAGTATCGTTCCCAGAGCGAGGAAATGCAAAAATAAAGACAAAGTCGGTATTGCATCCAATAAACTAGTTTTCTCCAATATTTCATGCCCTAAATCACCCCAGTTAAAACCACGGTTAATAAAACTTGTCGTTCCTGAAAAGTAAATGATGTTATATTAAGCGTCGATGGGAGCCAACAGGGAGAGAAGCGGAGTGATCGATTCTCGGCGGATTACCAGTGTAGCGGTTTTTTATGACTTAATCTTACTTAAATAGTGGCATGTATTTAATGAAAAAGTGTAGGTACTTTTAGTTAGAAAAAATAATTATTTAATGTTTAATTCGTTTTACTGATGACAGAATGTGTTAACAGATATTCGTATTGAAATAGTTTAGAGATCATAATTTGATGACAAATTGGATATTTTAGAGGTAAATTAAATTATTTACTAACTTATCACATTTTCTGGTGACCGTAACTGAATAAACATTATGTTCGTATTTAAATAATTTGGTGACCAGAATTTAGTGTTTCGTCTCTTTATTATAGTTATACGACTGCAAATACATGGAAGACAGTGCTATTGGTATTCGCTCCGTGCGAAGACATGGAAGGGGGAACGAACTCGACGCCAGCGATAGCTGCGGATAACTCTCGTACTTTAGGAATATGTGTCAATTGAACTCTTTTTAACAAATAAATAAAATGAGTAACCGAAGTTGCTTTGTTGTGACTTGTAAAAACACTAGCCGAAAAAACCAATGTAAATTTTATAAATTTCCGGTTGCAAAGTGGAAAATCAATCAAAGAAATAAATGGATAGCTGCAGTAAGAAGGCAAAAGTAAGAATGAATATAATCTTTATATCTGTAATAGTAACCAAAATAGTAACACTGAAAATAGGAGACATCCTAAATTTATAAATATTTTAAAAAATGCATTTTTAGATGCTTAACACGTTTTTTCGAAATATTCTCCTTTGTAATATTTATTTTTGGCAAATTGTCGTGCACTCGGTTTTCCCCACTATTGTTCACTACTTGTTTTTGATGCACTTTCTTCATTATTAATGAAGTAAATTAATGCAGCAATGTGTTTGCACTTTTTACTTTGATTATAAACGCAAGTACATTGCACGTCAGTGACGCATCGCGCCTCATTTATCTGAAATAGAAAAATAAAATTTAATTAAATTATTCTAATATTACTATTTGATGCGATATAAATAATTAAATTTCAAATTACATTCAAAGATGTAGTGTAAGGTGTTGCATGAACTGATGCTTATCTGATGACACGCGACTTGATTAAATAACTCATTATTTTTTCGATGTTCTTCAACATCCCTTACATGTTCAGCAAGGACTAGATTTTTGCCTTTCATTATTGTCTGCGGCTGGAATACAATTTTATGACTGATTGAATGAAATCCTGTTTTAATAATTATATCCATGTTTTATTTGAAACTGAAATGAAGAAAATTTTATAAAGATATAACAATTTAGATAAGAAATGTTTTTTCCACTTTTATTTCTTGTTATTATTTAATGGCACTTTTTGCTACATTTTAACATACTTAACCAAAATTTTATCCAGTTTTAAGCTATTTGTTTCTTGATAATACTTACTTTCATAGCTGAACTAATAAAAATATATAATTGAAATAAATGAAAATAATTTTTACCTGTTTTAAACATCCACAGAGTTTTATTAATACACAAAATTAAACATTTTATTTGGGAAATCCCATTACAATACTGTCAACAAAGCGCCCTTTAGTTCACATATAACGTGGCGCTGCAGTCACGCACGGAGCGAACTTGTCTCTTGTAATTAAACGGTTACGTAAATACGTAGTGCGCAAGCGCTTAATTTCATAGCGAGACTCTCATGCGATAACGAGATGAGACCCAAAAAAATGTTCGAGAACGAGAGCGACATCGAGATTACAGATCCGAAAACGAGACGAGATCGAGTGCATCACTAGTATTAACAAAGCAGAAGTGGATAGTTTTAAAAAACCAGCGTAGATGGGCATACAGATATAATTATGTACAGGGAACAGCTAGTATTACTTAAAAATAGTAGGCACTGGATAGTAAACTCAACAAAAAGGAAATACCTAATTTATGACATTTATAATTTAATAAAAAATCTATTGCAGAGATACAAAGTGACCCATTATGTTTGTTATAACCGCGACCTCCGCAGAGTTTAAACACTATACAGAAAATTCAGTCGTGTTTGTTTTTTTAAAAAATGAGTTAGGTAAGAAATAAAATAAATGAATTTACATTACTTTTTGCAGTACTTACCATACGCAAAAAATGAAAATAATTAATGCTAATTAATACACTTTGCATATTTCATAATACTCGTAAACTATATTTTCATAATGCATTCAAATTTCCAGCTGCATTTATTTTTGGTTAAATTTATGTAATAAATAAAATAGTACTGTAATACGTATTGATTTTCAAATAAAATACTCAACTGTCAACACAATAGTACCTTACCTACCATGTCTAATCAGAAGAGAAGGTAGCTTTACCTAAGTGCAATAGTGTTGCTCAATTTCGTTGATTATGCACCAAGTAAGTGCGTATATGCATACAAGGCCATTGCCATATATTATGATTTTTCTAATTTAATTATTTGAACTGCATTACTCGAACATGTCACGCTTGAATGGGTAATGTGAGACATGAGATCGAAGAAATGAATGTATAACCTTTGAAAATAGTATTTACTTATACAAACTATTATTTATTGACCGTTCATTAAACTTTAATCATTGATGCTTATAAGTAAATTTCAATTCGACCTTACGCATTTCCTTTTTTTAAACATATGCGGATGACCGGATAGGATGATGCATTATAACATGTTACATACGAATGTGAAAATGTCCTTGAGGAAGGTTATAAAATATTATTTACCAAAATCTTCCACGCCCAAAATTACTCGTAAAGCAGCATTCAACATTACAAGTTTTTATACTTAATACGTCAATACACTCTCCTACCTATTCTACTGGTCTATTTAGTAAATAAAATGTAAACAAGTTATAATTCATATAATAATCTAATTTGAATCATTAATGAAGCTTAAGATTTTAAATGTTTTATACAATTTGAAAATGAGAATTCAAAATATTGAAATAGTAAAATAGTATTAAAAAATATACTAAAAATCTGATGTGGACACCACACGACTTCTTTGTACGCAAGACTACTAATATGAAGTATAGACTCAATTATAAAATTGCACGTATTTAACGTAATTTGACATTAATATCTATTTTTTATTTTTTTGTTATTTTTTGTCCTAATCCATCGCAAGCTTCATTACAAAAACCAAAAAGTATATAAGTTTTAAATTTACATATCTCGCTTATACAAAGGGCTAATTTAATAATACTTGATGTGCTAGACGCAGAATTTAATTCTCTAAAACTCTTCTAAAATCAAAAAGAAACCATTTTATTCAAGAAAAACTGTTAACAACTTCAGGTAATATATCACTTCCGGTTAGCCTGTTTTAATCAAATTCTGCTATGTTATTCCAATTGATATAAAAGTCTTATATACTAAATTTGAAAAGTTTGGATTATATTTTAATATAGTTTTTCATTAAAATCTATTATAGGCTTCAAATAAAGTACCATTTCTGGAAATTATGTGACCAAAAAGGGAGATGCACAACTAGATGTTATAGAAGTCCTAAATACAAAATTTCAACTTTCTACGGCTTACCGTTTTTGAGTTATGCGAGATACGTACAGACGTCACGACGAAATTAGTCAGAATGGATTCAGGGATGGCCAAAATGGATATTTCCGTTGAAATCTAGAAACCGAAATTTTTCGCGAATACAAACTTCCTTTACTTTGTACAAGGAAGTAAAAAAGGGTGCTTTTGCTTTGTCAAAATTTCTCATAGGTTACAAGATAATGGTGTAAACCTGAATTTGGTCGATTTTTTCATTTTGAAATTACTTTTATATTATCAGTAAAAGTGATTTAATACATATTTTTATTGTCCATCCAGTGGCGTACGAAAATACATTTTCTATCGGTAAATTACGAGATATAACACAAACACACATTTTTTAAAATGGAACCATTATTTGATTTTATATACTTATATTTTTCTTTTCCGATTGGTGTAAGGGTTATTATGATTTAAATCATTTTTTAGATCATACCTGGTATACCTACTTACGTAAATTTAAAAATATAGCGATACAATTAAATCATGAAGCAGGGTAGGTGTGAAATAAGTTATTTAAGTAAAATGAAATATTATTTTCAAAAAACTAATGAAATTGGTGACAAAAAGATAACAAATTTCATGAAAAATAAGATTGTAAGGATAAAATAAATTTAAAACGCAATAACCATTATACCAATCGAAAGAGAAAAACATAAGTATATTTTGATGTAAAATGAAAATATCTAACTTTTTTATTCGAAACATTTTTCTCGATTAGGTACTAAATGTTTGAGTTTTTTGAAAATGAAAATTTCGACGGCATTATCTAGTAACGTATAAGAATTCTTGGAAAAACAAAAGCCCACCAGATAGTTTCCGACATCCCATCGGTTACCTTCAAAACTCTGTATAAGTATTGATTTTAATTCAATTTTTATTTAATGCCCAATTACATACACAACCGGCCATTAAACATTTAAAAATACTCAAGACTGTGTTTTTTAATGGAAATTTGCACTGTTGAGACCGCTTACCATATGTCATCTCATGAGCTCTCAAAGCTGTTTTGGAGAGAGCACCACAGAAATCTCTTTTGTGCTATTTAAAATGAAAATTTATTTTTATTAACATTTTATTATTATTATAAAAAGTACTATTTTTTAAATATCTAAAATTTCTCTTACTATAGGCTCGGTATCGCGACTTCGCTATCCGCTATCCATCAGTGCCGATTTCAGCTCGTCTCCAAATACCATTCCCAAAATCCATGCAGTTTCCATGTATGAACGGTACATCTCCAGGAATCGGCAGGTCGTTGGAAAAACCGTCCAGTGTACATCAGCTTCGACCTGGTGACATTGACGTCATTGGTGCCATGGGTGATTCCCTCGTAGCTGGAAATGGAGCCATGGAACAGTGGGCCATGGGAACGATGATAGAAAACCGCGGAGTAAGCTGGGCTGCAGGTAGAAATAATAATTATTAAAATTAAAGAATATGTTTACGCTGATTACTGATTAGTAAATAGTTTGTTAATAGTGAAGTTCCTTAGATTATTATTGTCTAAATTTTATTTGTAAAATTGAATCGACTGATCAACAATAGACCTTTTCATTATAAAAAGATAGAAGATATGCGCAATGGGGATCTGCGCATAATAATAACAACTGAGATCCATGGCGTTTGTTTTTTAAAAATTTGGATGTAAAATGTAGGAAATATCTCAGATATGATAACTTTTTATGGAAGTAACTTACAAAAGCTTTTATTGAAGTTAAAATGTCTAACGATGCAAATTTTCACCGAGAATACAGATATTTTAATGACTGCAATATTTTTGACGTTTCGTTTGACAGTCTAATTGGCAGTTGTTTGCGCCATTTTCTTACTAATTGCACCGATAGAAAGTGATAGCCGTTAAATTGAAAAAGTGGTTTTAAAATTTATGTTTATAATATTGTGAGATTCTATATAACATAATTTAACATAAATTTTCGGAAATTTTTTGAATGGTTTAAAGAAAGTACATTAAATTTTAATAGAGAGCTAGTTGTCCATTTTCTTCTATACGACGAAGTTTAGTTCTGACTTGCCCCATGTGTCTTTGGCGGGTTATAAAATTTATTTTGCGTACTTTTTAAAAAATATTGCGCGTTAATTGTTTTTAATTTTGGGCTCCTACAGATTGTTGTATATCTTTCCTGATCTACTTAACTAGATAATAACACGATTACGTGGAATACTCTCCCTTACCGAACCGGTTTCCTGTCGTATCATCGACTGTATTTGGTATAACTTGAAAACTAATTTAAATTATAAAATAAATATATCATTAATATATCAATATATTTATAACGACTATATCGCTTCCGGTGAATCTGGAAGTAGAAATCAGGATCTTTTCACATCAAAAAGTAGCATTGAAGTTCGTCACCAACTTTATAATTTAAAATATAGGTTTAAAATTAATAGTGTCCCTATTTTTTTGATCACCTGGTATACTAAATTTCATTAACTGCTCTTTAAATGACTTAATTTCAGTGGCATTCAGTAACATTTAACAAGTGAACTGTCAAAATTATCTTGGAAAGACATTGCAAATTGTTTGCATTACTTTTTATATTACACGCAACTGCTCATTTTTATTGCGAATTATTTCTTTCATTCTTTCTTATAAATATGCGATTTTTTACGAAATCTATTCTAAAATAATTCCTTAATCATACTTTTGGGTTTAGTAATATTTAATATTGTGATTGTGTTCAAATAAATATGATGCATTTTCTCTCAGAAATATATCCATAATAAAGAATTTATTATGTAATATTAGAAGTAAATATTGAATAAACATTATTTATATATATATATATATATATATATATATATATATATATATATATATATATATATATATATATATATATATATATATATATATATTACAATAAAGAGAGAAATGTTAAAGTAATACCGAATATCCGCTATACCAAACTGCACTCTCTACACTCTATTGTTGTTTTGGTGTGATCTGTAATTGTTGATCCGATCGACACGGACAAGTTTTTCCAATAAACAGGTATGCGTGTTGTGTCACTGGTGTTTTGTTTTTTGTTTTGATTTATAATTTATATATTTATATGTGCCAATGCATCCAATCGTTACTTGACGTCATTATTTTGACGTTGAAGAAACGTTCGACACACGTTTAATATTGACTTGTCAATGTTCACGCTATGGAAACGTTCAGCGACCGTCTCAGTCATTTGTAAATTATATGTATAGCTGTTTTAACCAAAAAATATTATTTTAGTATATTTGATAATTACCTTTATGTTTCTTGAACCTGAAAGCAATTATAAAAGTTTTTAAAAAAATGTAAAAGGTACTAAATCTTCCTTGAATATTGTGTCACGTATGTAATCTTCGTCTATGTAACGTCTATAAACGACGTCAAATTTTCTTCGTTAAATCACGTCGATTCGACCCACGCATAATCGGTTTTGTGACGTTCACAAACTGCGTCATATATCCGTCGATATCGCGTCATTTGGTTGCTTGGGATATTACATAAATGGACCCGACGCCCGAGAGAGAGAGAGAGAGGAATTGACGCTCACCTTAGAAAAGTAAAGATAGATAAGCGGAGCCACGTCAACAAGAGCATTGTTGCGGTCTGTTGTTTTTTTTGCTGGTCTGACAGTACTGACAGTTAGTAAAAGTGCAATATATTTCCTCAGAATATTAGTAAAAATAATATTCTTTTTTTATATATCTAACTAAGAATTAGTTACAAAGTGAGTAATTTTGATTTAATGTAAAATATAAATAATTTTAATGTAGTTTGTTCGTAATTCAGGTAATATTCTGTCATCCATGCTATGCACGTAATTATGATTGCATTTATATTTCAGAATGGATGCACAGTTCGTTACCGAAAAGACAGATAAAATTTCATAAGTAATGTATTTCGAGTAGATTTCCGAAAGATGAAAAACTATGAACAGACTGGCTTATTGCAGTTAGAAGACACAATTTCAAGCTATCCAAACATTCTGTGATATACAGCAATCATTTTCAATCGACGGATATACCTTAAATGTGTATAGAAATAGTTTTAAATAAATAATATTAGCTAAAGCAAAAGTACTTTTCTATACTTGTTATTTTTACAAATAATTTAATATACGAATGAAATATTTTATGTTAAATCGAATATGTACTATAATTTACACTGTCATTTATTATGAATGAGATTCCTAAGCACTTGTGTTATTTTTCATCTTTTGACTTTGCCCCTAATTAGCGCTGTCCTTTTCTAAGGTGTGCGTCAATGTTTATACAGTAAACCAGCACCTACGTTGCCTCCATTTATTTATATAAAACGTCAATGCATCCAATACAATAAAAACAAAATAAAAAATCTGATGTGGCCAGCACATTACCTTCCGTCAGTTCTATGTATTTTATATAAATGTCATACATAAAGTTCTTTGCAAAAGATTATATTTCTTGTACATTACCTTAAGGCAGTTGTATGTATTTTATACAAATTCCATACAGAAAGTTTCTAACAAAAGATCCTATATTTCCAGTAAAATTATAACATAAACATACTGTCAACTGCACTTGACACTGACACCTTTCAATCAAAATTTTCTTAATGTAGCAGCTGTTTCCAGAGTTATAACAAAGCTGACTAATATATATGATATTTAATTTCTTTATAATTTTTTAACTCTATGTCCATTTAATATGAAGTATAAAATGCATTCAAATCGTATAGAGAATAAATAATTCTTTAATATTTATAATAACATTAAATGTAAAATTATGATATTTAACATCGTTTTTTCAAGAAAAACTGTTAAAATCTTCAAATGAAGGAACTTCCGGTTGACCAATTATAACCAAAATCTAATCAGCTCTTCACATGGATGTAACGAAGAGGAATACGAAAGAATTATAATTTTTGGAATTGTAGTATTAGAGTTATCGCATTAGAAAATTTTGTCACACACACACGCACGCACGCACGCACGCACGCACGCACGCACGCACGCACGCACGCACGCACGCACGCACGCACGCACGCACGCACGCACGCACGCACGCACGCACGCACGCACGCACGCACGCACGCACTCACGCACGCACGCACGCACGCACGCACGCACGCAAGCAAGCACGCACGCACGCACGCAAGCACGCACGCAAGCAAGCACGCACGCACGCACGCACGCACGCAAGCACGCACGCACGCACGCACGCTCGCACGCACGCACGCACGCACGCACGCACGCACGCACGCACGCAAGCACGTACGCGCACACACACACACACACACACACAAACACACACACATATCATCGTAAATATAGTAAAATCGTATTCTAGGGACCCTAAAACGTGCTTATTCATCAAAAACTCACCACCGAATTTTTTGACCAAAAACAATACCTTCCTTACCTAAAGGTGACGGAAGGTAATAAGGCACATTTTTTTCTACTTTGAACAAAATTTAAACGTACACTGGCTTGCAAAAAAATCGCGTACACCTTAAAAATCAAGTAACCGAGTTATTGTAATTTTTTAGCTTTGTAAATAATGTAAAACCTGACAATGTTGTCACTATCACCACTATTTGATCTATTATGAAGCTAGTTCTTCATTGTGTTCAATTTACCTACCGTTAAATTACAAATATATTCCAGAAAAACGAAAGAACAACCAAGTATGTATTTCATTTTCTGTTAATTTTGACATCTTAATTGACATTAGTGACATCGACAAATTAAAAATCAAGATCGACTCAATACAGCAAAAAATAGGTGTACGCGATTTTTTTGCAAGCCAGTGTACCTACAATTGATTCCAGTAATACATTCTTCAGAAAACTCACGACGTATTTGTCATTCGATACAAATCAGTTTCGCAAGAAATGAGATTAATGAAATCGAATTATTTTAACTACCCATTCACTCATGGAAGTGATAAATTGAAAAATAACAAGTTGAAAATGTAAGCAAAAATAATCAGACTGACAAACAAAATTCCTATAAATATTGGCTTATGCAACAGCAGTGACATTTTTGTATGAAACATAAATATCGATGTAACTATGTTATATTTTGGCTATGTCTAGCATCCCGGCGCCTTTATCCGTATTAATCCTGGTTTTGGAGTTAACTTGCATATTTCTCTAAATATAAATATATATAAATAAATAAATAAATCATCACGGCATATTACCCATTGCTGAGTGTGCCAGTCTGCTTTGTACGCAGATGTCGGTAATGATGATGACATATATAGGGTCAATTTTGTGCCATTTAAAATTCGAAATATTTGCTGTCGATCGGTATCGAACTCGGTTCCCCAGATTCGCGACCAGACTCTCAGGCGAACACTCATGCAGACCGTCTCGAGACCCCATATAAAAAACCATTAGCTCACCTAACGCACAAGACTCGCCCCGAGTTTCCCAGACCCAGAATCGACTGTTGTGGGTTAGCGTTAAGTGAGGTTATTGTTGTTATAGTTAGAGAAATTACAACGAAAATCTGGCTACGTCGTTTATGTTTTAATTTGAGATACCCGAGATTGTTAAGAATCCGGGAAATCAGTGACGTCTATTATGTGATGTCGTGAAAAACCGGGATTAATACCGATACTTACTATGTCCGAAGTATCACGTAAGCCAAAATTTGAGAAATAAACAGGACATTAATCATGGATCCTATATTTTGTTGTTCTTACTGTACATTATTTACAAATGGATTATTTTAACCTCTTATCCTTGAACTAATACAAATATTGATGTATAGCCATAACAAAAGTTTGCAAAAATTTTTACTACATATTAATAATTTATTTTTTGCGCACTTGTATTTTTTTGTACATTGGATTTTTCGGTTACTGTTAGTGAAATCGAAGAAATACGTAATATCAATATATTTGTCGTTATAACTAATACTGTAATAAATATATTGAAAATCATAAAACTAAATAAACCTAAATTTATATTTTGAATCATATTTAAGATTTCTTGAGAAATTTTCCAATAGAAATTCTTGTTGGAAATTTCTTACAATATTTCGGGAACTGTCCCATCACATTACCAATAAACATTCTTTTGACGAAATAAATAAATGTAATTGAAAAATATATATTTCCTTCATTATGAAAATTACAGGGGATGTGTCGTACCAAATGCATTAAAAAAATGCACGCCAATGCTTAATTTAATGATGAATTCTTCACATTACATTGTATTGTTATATAACATTAAAAAGATCACTTCAAGGTTAAAATATATCATTTAATATATCAATTTGCGCAAATTTATCATACCGAAAAAGCAAGATGTTAATCGATGTAATTAATTCTTGAAATATTTGTTTTTATTGCAGACGAAGGTCACGCTATAGTTATTGTTATTGAGAATAATAAAATCAGGTAGGTCGAGGAAAATAAAATTTGCACTTTCATTTTAAACAGTTATTTATCTATCATTTGTGAATTAAGTTGCGAAAGTTAAGTTAGAACTTATGTTTTTTTTAACACGTAAAGCGCCAAGGTAGACTCCTGTCTCTGTTTGTTGTTTTAATGACAGAGCCAACGCAAAGACCGATGTCTGCTCTATTTGTCCAAATGTGCTAAACAGACACATTCAATCTGGATTTATGTGTCTGCTGTGGCCCACTGATGATATGCTTTTTTGAGTTCTACGACAGGGCCAAAGCAGACACGGTGACGTTCCATTTATAATAAAATAGATATACTATAAAATGGTTCTATAAACTAATTTATTTGAAAAAATAAATAATACATTTAATGTAAACAAAATAGACAAAAGAAACTGATAAATGTACATTTACAAAACCTAATTGAAAAATAGTACAATAAACAACGCATCTCTGGAATCGTCGGAATCATAAAATGTTTCCAGAAAGAAATGAATTATTTCATTATCTCGAAGATCGATTTTTGATACAAATTATCGTCGGCACTGTTGCTTTTACTGTCATTTTGGGTTATTTGTTTTTCCAAAGCTAATTTTACTATAGGGCGCTAGCAGACACGTGATTCGAGCAACCTTGAAGTGCTTGAAATCAGCTGATTTGTATGCGGGTGTCACTTTGACAAGAACAATGTCACTTTGAAAAAAACCAATGTTTTGACTTATTTTAATTTTGAACTACTATAAAGTTATTATTTTTTAATTTCATGTATTACACTGCCTGATAAGTGTACAATAATAAAATTTTATCAGTTCAATATCAAAATAAGTCAAAATATTGGTCCTGTTAAAGTGACATTGTTCTTGTCAAAGTGACACGCGCACACAAATCAGCTGATGTCAAGCACTTCAAGGTTGCTCGAGTCACACGTCTGCACGCGCCCTATAGTCTTTTAAGCCCGATCCAGACGGCATGACAAATAATTGGCATATTTTGGCGCATGTAATATGAACCAATGTTGGTTATAAATTGGCAAATATGAGCATTTGCCAATGAGTAGCATCCACACGATATGTATATTGTAGTTTTTGAAATTTAGGCGAACATCACTTCCAGCATTTGCCAAAATGCAAAGTGACGAGGAAGTCGCTATTGCAAGTGCTGCAGTTGTTGTAATTTGCTCTGCAGCAAATTTATTATTATTATACTATAGTGAAATTTCTCGCTAATTGTTCCCTTATTTTATTCCAGGCATCATTAATTTTATTTCTGTTTTTGTGATTTAGATCTTTTGGATCCCAAAAAAGTTGATATTTTTCATACAGTGCAATGAAATCAAAGATTAAATCATTAGACCATTCACTTTGACCCTCAGACATGATGACTTGTTGCTTGTTGCACCACTGAATGAATGCAAAATGCAATGAAAATAATACTGTAGAAGACAAGTTCGTACCAGTCGTCTGGATAGAGTTGCCAATGTGTTAGCCAACTTTGGTTATTCCTTTGATGTGTGTACAGTTTACCGCCTCTGAAGCGAACGTCGACCAATGCCAAAATTTGTGATGGTTGGTCATGGTTGGTCATTGGTTACCCGTACACACGACATGGCCAACTATACAAATGTAAACATTGGTTCACATTTGCCATGTCGTCTGGATCGGGCTTTAGATCTGCTGCTCATCGTGGCGTTCTCTTTACAACGGCACTCGTTTCTAACAGTCTTACTAATAAAATGCATGCGAGAAAATGCAGGTTCAGATGTATCTGCTAAACGTGTCTGTTTTGGCCCTGTGATAACTCACGCTGTGCCTGCAAAAAATATCTGCTTAGGCCTAATTTAGCAAATTTCTATCACAAGGCCAGTGCAGACATATTTTTAGAAGTCAGCTAAGTATTAGTAAAAATTGACAATAGATGTAGGCGTAATTTGGACGGTATAATACGGATCTGGATAATGGCCCTGTGATGAAAATGTCAAAATTTTCCTTGGCGCGTTAAGTAGGTATTGTTGTACGTAAGTGAAAATAGAAAATATGTAATATGAAAGCATATTGTTCAATTTTTCGAGAAAATAAGTAAAAGTAATTGAACACCTGCCATACTTACCTGATTTAACAATGCACAACTTTTGACTATTTTTTTGGATTTACAAAACGGTGTATACCGTTTAAGTTTGAAGAAGAGAATGATACTGTAATAGTGCAATTCACGATTAATTTAGAAGCATTTCAAAAGAAGTTTGGTTGGGGGCTTGTAAGAAATGGAAGAAAAGAATAGTGAAGTGTAGTACTGTTGAAGGGAATTACAAACATTTTTAAATAAAATTTCAAAAAATATTAACCATTTCTTATTCCCAATAATTCCAGCGTAATCCTCGTATTAAAAGAAAAGTCTACCTTTTATTGTGCAACAAATTTCTTATACAATAATAAAAAAAATCTCATTTTCTAAGACTATTAAAACTTTAAAATTATAGTTCATTACACAAAAAATAAAATCTAAGCTACATCAATTATTATTTGTAGACTGGAGGGGCCAGTTTCTCAAAAAATACTAGTTTACAAGTTACTAGTTAGTTACAAGTGAAATTTTTAATAGTACTAGTAAATTGTGTTTCTGAAAAGTATTTTACTACTCGTAGTTTACAAGTTACTAATTCACAAGTTAATAGTTACAAGTGAAATTTTATTAGTCAAGTAAAATAGTGTTCCTGAAACAGTTTCAATAATCTAGTAGTTTTTTTTTAATAAATACTAGTATTTAATCCAATATTCTTTAAATCATGTGATTATTATTATTATTAATCGTATCCAATAAAGTGGTACAAACATGTATTTATAAGACAACAACAAGGATGTATATAGATATCCACTGTTGAGTTCTTCATATATCCTTAAATTTGTTTCCACTTGTTGGTAGATGCAGAACTATGTACTGTTTAAAAACAAGTACCCAGGGTCGCGACGAGGGCGCTTCTGCTTGGCCCATTTTCATATGTGGTTTTTCATTTTGACAGCTGTCACTCTTCAACAAATTTTTATCCAAAATTATATCTTCAAAATTTTCGTAACTTTTTTTGAGTTCACCACGTAAATTATATAACAAAATACATCAAATTTAATAAAGAATCGACTTCAACATTTAAATTTGTGATACTAAACCAAAATTTTGTAAGACACTGCACAAATGATGTTTACATTACTGAAAAACAAAATAATTATATTAAAATCATGTGATTAAATTTTCTGATTGTCGTTGACAATTTCAAGTGTTTTAATTTGAAATTAAATTATTTTTCATATATAATATCATAAGTGGTAAATTTTTGCCGGAAAATTTTTCAGATTGTTACGAGAGCCGGTTGCCTAGCAATTTATTGAGTGGCATTGACAAAAAAATCACGAGTTGTTAAGCGAGTGATTTTTGATCAATGTCACGAGATAAATTGGCAATAGGCTCGAGTAAAGCAATCGGAAAATGTTTCCAGGATAAAATTTAACCACGAATGGTATTCGGATGACTATTTCCAAAATAAAAATCAGGTAATCAATTGTATAATTTTTATTGAGTTTAGAGGTATTATGTTTCAGTTTGCTTTGTTAACGTTTTAAATAGATTTCTGTCCGAATCGACTAGTTTTTAATAAAAACTGATAACAATGAAAATATACAGACTTTGACAGGTAAGTAAACAATATCTTTCTAAAACGTGAAAAAATTTTCGCTTATCAAAACTCACTTATAAAAATACGACATTTTATTGGCTTAAAAGGAGCGAAAATTTTTTTGTGACGGTTTTTGTCGAAATGAAACTTGGTAACTAGGTAGAATCCTTAATTTGGATTGGTTTATATATTTATGAGTGAAATAGTCAATAAAAATGTCTACACTGGATGTCAATTTAAAAATATTTAATTAAATGTCAATTTGACATGAGATATTGTCAAAAATGTTATCTAAAGAAATCAAAGCTTTTCTTCTTGAATCTTATTTTAGAAATGGTAACAAATTAGAAATGGCGAATATCAATATACTGTATCCTTCTTTATTGTCTTTTCTCCTTAAGATCAATTTTGACAACTTGACTTTTGAATTGAATAATGATCAGACATACGTTTCACTGTTCATAGCCTACTCCGAGTTAGGGATTTTTTTGAACACACTGTACTAGTTCCGAACTTGTAACTAGTATTTTACACTAGTAAACTATAGTCCCGTATTTTTTGAGAAACAGGCCCCAGAAATCATGAATGCGTCCTAGTTTCTATTTTGTTACAAAAATCTGCAAATTAAGGTGGTTCTATCATGACAGTCTCATACAAAAGTTTTGCCAAGTAAAAAATTCTTAAAAATAGATATTCTAAATTTTTAATTAATTAAGAAAATTAAATTTGTTGTAAATATCTTATAAAAATTTAGTTGAAAATTTAATGTAATAAATAAATTCGAATGTATCTGCTCTTATGACATTTAAATCATTACTGGCAGAAAAACGCGTTGCATTTTTTCATTTCATTAAATTTACTGTGGAAATAAAAGTAAACAGTGCTTTAAAGTTCACAAATATATAAATAACTGTCGAAGAGAATAACTATAAAAGTAGCTGGTAACTGGTCGTTTTTTACACTCATGTATAAACTATCACTTGAACTGTCGTTAGGTAGTTTTTTGTGCAAATCTGTCGTTTATTATTTGGGTTACTACGAAGAAACCTTGCTTGTGAGACTCTATTCCTATATTGCCAATGTATTTTCGCTCTATTTTGGTTTCAAATATCTCAGCTCACGGCTGGTATAACTTTTTAAAAATTAGCATACAACATGTGTAAAAACTCATGAAAAATAACAGAAATTTCAATAAAAACTGTCGTAAATGCTTATAATGACAGAACCACCTTAAGGAAGACCCACTTTCTAGAACTGTTCCGATTATTTGCTAACTGCAAGTTAATATTTGCAAGACAATGACTAAATATTTACTCAAAAGCAAGGACTTCACTGGGACAGAAATACCAAGTATACAGTTCCCAAGAATCCTTTGATACATTCAGTGTCCTCGAACTCAAAATTGACTTGACTGTCGTTTACTCTCACATTTTGCAATTATTATGTTAATTTAGCAAAAGTTATCGAGCCAATGACCATAAACTGCTGGTAACTAGTTTCGTTTTAAGGTAAAAATGTATCGAAGGACAAAATTTTTCAAATGAAACATAGAAATTGCATTAATCACTCATAAATGTGACATGTGCAACGCATGTTTGAATGACAAAAGACAACTGATATGGTAACAATCGTTCTATTCTAAAAATACATCCTATTATTGCTATAATCGAAACGGTCATGCTATGTCAACTGCTGAGGCGTTCTATGTAATTATTCACTTAAAACTTAATTGTATTATGTAATATAGAGCAAGCTAGATTCAACCGCAGACGGTTTTTTGCTACACAAGATAAAATAATAATAGGAAGATTTTGTTTTATGATTTTGCATTTTTGAAATGAAGTAACTAATTAAGAATCATAAAGTTTATTAGTCTAGTTCTACTAAATTATAAAAGTAATTTGGACTGATTTATTAATATGCATAAATATATTTTAAGTATCGCAAAAAATATACTTAACATTTAAGAATTTAATCCATTTATCAAATTATCTAATGATACTTCAGATTGGTGATGGCTTAATTTTTCAAAAGTTAATTATTATGTGAAAACAAAACAAAGTTGTTAACTCTGCAAAACATGCCAATTCTATTAATTGATCATCGCAAGAATTTAGTTTTTCTATCTATAACCATAAGTAAAAATGGTCCATTTCGCATACTTTAACATTAACAAGGGGAAATGAGTTTGTTTGTTACCGTGTAGGAAATTTCATTTCATTGCAGGTTGCAGTGTTTTAAATTCTAAAAATCTGATGTGGCCAATACTATACCACCCGCAATTTATTTTTTTAAATTTTAATATATACTTACATTTATGCTGGAAACTGTATTAAATAGTGGAGTATCACTGTGAAATTTAAATGTTTTGGTAATGTATAAAGTATATCATGTAAGTAGCCTAATAGTAAATATAAAAGTCAAATTTATATTATCTTGTAATTAAAAATCGTAATTAAAAGTATCACATGTTCAAAACGGTCGCCACATAAAAATCCGGTTATGACGTATCCGGCCCTGGGAATATTATATATTAACGTAAGAAAACTTACCATAAATGAACTCCAATTTTATATATATATATATATATATATATATATATATATATATATATATATATATATATATATATATATATATATATATATATATATATATATATACGTAAAGTTTACATATCGGCAATGTGACAAAACAAAAATGTCGAAAAGAGAATCTTGGAATACACGTTTAATGATTCACGATAAACTAAAATGTTAAATACAGTAAACTGACAGTTTGAATGACATATGACAGATGCCAATATGATATTTTACTTCAATTATATTTTGTCTCTGCGCCATAGAAACATACTCTAGGGCCACATATGTACTTCCCGTGGTATTTAATATTTAATAATTTTTTTCGCAGTAAATAATACATTATAAAAAAAATAAAAAGTACGTATTTCTTATTTTTTTATGTAGATTAACATATCATATTTAAAAAATTATAATACTCCCCTATTCATTTTCGTACTCATGCATTGAAATGTGTTGTTTCGCGTCACCTAAGCAACGTCCGAAACGTGAATTTCCCAGGTCTCCACCAGATAAGCGACCGAGAAATTTTGGAAAAATACTCTCCTATTTCTAAAGCATTTCTTAAAGAAATATATTTATAATAAAAAGCTATAGTTTGTCAAACATTTTTTCGCTTAATAATAATAAAAGAAAATGGTGGAATATTGAATGAAATTTAATTTTAAAATAACGAAAGTGCATTTGGTTCCCAATTGGCAACAATTTCTGCTTGGCGGGGGTCGGCAAAACAGAGCACTCGAGAAGTCAGTAAAACATAACCAACAAACGTAATGTAAATTGTAACAAAACAATAAGAAATTTAACACATTTATTAAGTTTAAATTTGCTATATACTACAAGTGAAATACTTGGTATGTAATAAATAGTTATTTAGATACCATGATTAACACTACATTACATTATAAAAACATTAAAATAATTGGAATTTAAATTTGACACATCACTCTAAAATTAGCTACATAGCAGTGTTATGTAATAAAATTACAAAAATAGTTATTTATGTATTAAGGATATAATCAAAAGATTGTAATTTCTTTAAAAACATTCAGAACATGAAATAAATCTTGCCAATTTCTTGTACTTTCATTGTGAATCATTACTTATAAGTAGATGTTAAGTAGGATTAAAATGATTTTTACCTAGTTTGTACAAGTTACCTATTATTATATGACCTGTGATTTTAAATAGTCTGATTACTTGATATTTTGTTACCTAAGAAATTATATATTTTTTATAAAATTATTATTTTTTTTTTGTTAAATAAACGTTACATTCATTTATTACTTTCAATTATTAGTAAAAGTAAAAAGTACGAGGTACGTTTCTTTTCTAAATGGTGGTGTCAATTTATTTTCTCTCGCGGCAACAGCCATAGTCATATGTCATTTAACATAATTATAACCTGAAAATATTTTGTCATAAATTTATTCTTTGAATTAACATGAAAAAAGTAGACTAATAATTTTTTATCACAAAAGAGTGTTAATAATATCTATATTAGACTACTTTTTGTAGGCAAAAGATTGACGTAAAATATTGAATGTAGTCAAGAACTGTAGTATCAAATTTGGCCACCAGAGGGTTCAGTAACGTCGCTAAGTAACGACACGGAGAAAATTTAAAAAATCTGATTTGGACACCACATGACTTCCTTGTACGCAAGACCAACATGAAATACTCGTATAGACCCAATTATAAAATTGCCGTAATCTAACATAACATTAATTTTTTTATATTTTTTTGTCCTAATCCATTGCAAGCTTTATTACAAAAACCAAAAAGTATATAATTTTTAAATTTACATATCTCGCTTATACAAAGGGCTAATTTAATAATATTGCATGTGCTAGATACAGAATTTAATTCTCTAAAACTATTATTTGAAGCATTTATTTCTAAAATAATAACTTCAGGTAATATATCACTTCCGGTTAGTCTATTTTAACCAAAATCTACTATGTTATTCCAATTGACATAAAAGTTTTATATACAAAATTTGAAAAGTTTTGGATTATATTTTATAATAGTTTTTCATTAAAATCTATTATAGGCTTCAAGTAAAGTTCCACTTCTGGAAATTATGTAATAACCAAAAAGGGAGGTGCACAACTAGATGTTATAGCAGTCCTAAATAGAAAATTTCAACTTTCTACGGTTTACCGTTTTTGAGTTATGCGAGATATGTATACGTACAGACGTCACAAAGAAATTAGTCAAAATGGATTCAGGGATGGTCAAAATGGATATTTCCGTTGAAATCTGAAAACCGAAATTTTTCGCGATTACAATACTTCCTTTACTTTGTAAAAGGAAGTAAAAAATAGTTATTTATGGAACATGAGTCTTATTTCACGAATAAAAAAGTTTGATCAAATCCTATGAATGGAATAACATATTTTTTACTTATGTTGCATATTTATTTTACATCTACAATAAACCGTGAAAAAAGTGCTATAAGCCAATATTACATTAGTCAACTTGGGCTGATGGAAACTAGTAACCTTGGTTGAAGCAACTTACAGGTTTCTTCAACCCAAGTTGCAAAAATTGATTACACTTGTCAGCTTATATCTACAACCAGATTAGTTCAGGTTGTCCAAGAACGATATATTATTTATGTAGTTGAACTGTCTGAAAAATAACTGCAAAAACTCTTCAGATTGGTTTGTGTGTAGTAAGTGTTAGTTTAATCCACATAATATTATATTTTTCATAAATAAATATTCAGAAATTGATTTATATCGTCCGCGTTCCACTTTGCCATATTTAATTTTAAAAGTTAAACCGTCTAAAAAAGTCAAACACGGACTAAATACTGCAGCTGCAATATGAATGGTTGCAAAATGCGGGAATCTTCTATATTACATTTCTACGCAACTGCAACCCCGAGTTGACAACTTGCAACTAAAGTTGACTGATGGAATGTTGGAAATAGCGTTTTCATCTTACACAGCGCAAGTGCGCACCGAGTGCAACATATAACGTGATCAAGTTCTGCCTTCATCCGGTAGCAGTGCTAGTTTAGTATGGAGGTATAAATAAATATAGAGGGAGTCTAAACTGTAATTATAGACGAGGGGATTGAAGCATTGTGGGAATGGACGCTACACGGAAATTTTCCTTATTGGAGTGGGGATACAAAGAGGCAAAATCAAATTGCAAGTTGGAGTTGTATTGAAAATTATAATTTGTATAATACAAAAAGGAACTGGAAGCAATTTTGAACATTATCTAGTATAAAATATATTAAACAAAAATTGATTTTTGTATGTTGTTTTCAACAGTAGTGAATTGAAATGAAATTTTATGGTATATTTTTATTACAAACCAGCAAGGAAATAACGTATTACGGACGTACTTTTTTACAATAAATAAAACAAAAAAGTAATAAAAAACGTCAGTAGATTTGTATTATTATACTTAATTATACTTCATTTCATGTAAGAAAATAGTGCTGGGAAGATGGGTGCAGTTTGATCTTGTTGTTTAATTGGATAATATTGGAGTATTATTCAATCAAAAAACAAGATCAAACTGCACCTATATTCGGATCACTATTTTCTTACGTGAAACGAAGTATAGTTAAAACAATTTTTACTTTTATGTATGAACGGAGAAGGGGGATATTTGGAGTAAACTACAATAAATACGGTTTACTTTTACTAAATGACTAAAGCATTTCTAAAATATTTGTAATAATAATAATAACGACATCTTATTTCCAAAATACATTGCAAAATCACAAAAACAAATCACATAAACATGCACTGACGTTAACTCTAACCTTAACCTTACAAAGAAAGTACGTTTCTTGTTAGAATATGTCATGTCAAAACTATAGAAATTGGGTTAAAATTTATTTAGTAAATAAATTCTTGGTTTTACTAAATAACATAGCTTTAATAAACTATAACTTGTATTTGATAACTCGAGACTCGACGATTATGATATGTTACTTTCCTATGAAATATAACGACGCAGTACTATGTGACCCATCTAGTGGTAAAAGTCATAAACTCAAAAACTAGCCCATTGGAGTGGGGACATCCGGCTTCAATGTTTTGGCTAGCGCTCCCCATTGACATATTACATAAATGGGCCCGACGTAGAGAGAGGAATTGACGCTCACCTTCGAAAAGGGAAGATATATAAGCGGGGCAACATGAAACAAAAACATTGTTGCGGTCTATTGTTTTGTTTGCTGGTCTGACAGTAGTTACACTTAGTAAAAGTGCAATATATTTCCTCACAATATTAGAAAAATAATATACTTTTTTCTACAGTCTATATACAAAATAGCCATTTGCGCTTTCTTTTGTCAACGCAAAATGTCACTTTGCTGGTCATGCGCGATAAAGTAAAAAAAAAAACGGTCGCTGTCCAAATTTCTAATGATACAATAGCTGTATTCTTTTTGGACAAAATCTCAGCTCATCTCAGATCACTTCAGATACACTCAGGAAATCGTTGTTCTTTCTGATACAACTGATCTGAGTTGTTCTGAGTAAACTCACTTCCCCCCTTTCCGATGCTACACTACCAGTTTACAGAACTCAAAATGATTTGAAACACTCAGTTTGCATTTTAAGGATATATAATTCAACAAATTTTATATTCACATATATACAGATAAAGGATATATAATTCAACAAATTTTATATTCACATATATACAGATATACTTACAAGTAATATATTTTCAACATTATCCATTTTTCGTTTATAAACAGTATCATAGATCAGACAATAAGTCAATAATTTTGACAGCTGTTACAGCAAATACTATCGGTAAAGAAGGAAATGATAAAATGGAATAAAACTTGTTCTTTTTGCAAAATCACAAATCACTTCAGCTCAACTCAGTTATGTACTGAGCTGAGATACAATTAAGTCAAAAAGAATACAACTAATGTTGAGGAAATGTCACTTGTCTACATTCTTAATAGAAACGTTTAGTCAAGAACTAAGGGCACTGTATTTACACATTTACCACCTTCACAAGTCAATCTGACATATAACTGCTCTGTCGGTATATTACATAACCAAATAAAATGCAGCAGTGCTGTGAAAATAAAATAGGGCATTTATTTACAAAAACCAAAGTATAAAATGCTTAGATTAGATAGAAGGAATAGTTCAAGAAGAATGGAAAATAATGATAAATTAAATTTAAAATAAATTGTGCGAACAGTTGTGCTGCCACCCGCAAAAGTTTGGCGTGAACGCTCCCAATGGGCATCCACTTTTTCACTGCACTAGTTTAAGGTACTTCAAACAAATACAGTATACAAAAAACTTTTAATTTTCATTACAAAATTGGCATTAATTTTTTGAAAGCCAAAACAATATCTTGAAATCATATTGAATTCCTATCTTCACTGCAAAACTATTGAGTAGTACTGTAAGTACAAAGTGTACATTTTATTATTTTTTGTTATGGTGGAGGACTGTAGAAAAAAATCTTGTGTGTTTCGAGCGCAAAATGGACATTGTCGATTTCGATTAATTCACAAATAGATATTTTATGTCTCTAAATAAAAATTAGTTACAAAGTGAATAGTTTTGATTTAATGTAAAATGGGGTCTCGTGATTGAGTGTCAGGTCGCGAATCTGGGGAACTGGTTTCGATCCCGACCGAAGCCAAATATTTCTAATTTTAAATGGTACAAATTGACACCTGTGGTGCACTCTCAACGCCAGCAATGAATGTCCGTGAAGTGACGCCTGGTAAGCGCCCGCACAGTACAAATATTTCATCATTACCGATATCTGTGTATAAAGCAGATTGGCACACCCAGCAATGGGTAATAAGCCATGATGATGTATTTATTTATTTGATTTATATGTAAAACATAAACAGTTTTAATGTAGTTTGCTGGTAATTCAAGTTGTGTTCTATCATTCATGCTATGGCACATAAGTATGATTTCATTTATATTTCAGAATTCTTTTAAAATGATAATGTCATGCAGTGCAAATGGATACATAGTTCGTTATTAAAAAGACAAAGAGATAAAATTTCATAAGTAAGTCTTTCTTTTTCGTCGTAAACTAGATTATGATATTAACGAATATTTTTCGAGTAGATTTCCGAAAAATGAAAAACTGTGTACAGACTGGCTTATTGCAGTTAGAAGACACAATTTCAACCCATCCAAACATTCTGTGATATACAGCAACAGCAATCATTTGCATTCGAGGGACTACACCTTAAATGTGTATCTATAAAAATAGTTTTAAATAAATAATATTAGCTAAAGCAAAAGCACTGTTCTATATTCGTTATTTTTACAAATAATTTAATATATGAATGAAATATTTTATGTTAAATCGAATATGAACTATATTTTACATTCGGTCATTTATTATGATTATTCCTAAGCACTCTGTGTTATTTTTCATCTTTTGACTTTGCCCGTAACTAGTGCTATCCTTTTCTAAGGTGTGCGCACGGTGTGCGTCAATGACAGTAAAGCGTCCATTTATATAATACGTCAATGGAGCTCCCTCCATATTTATACCTCCATGTAGATTAGCCGCCATATTTGCACTGACACTATTGCACTTGCCTAGGATATCAGTGCACAAAAGTGCGCACTGAACTTTTTTTTGTTAACCTGAAAACGCATCACCTGACTAAATGTTACACAAGCTGAAAACACTCGGTGCAAAAAGTGCGCACTAACTTGTAAGCTGAAAACGCTATAATTTTGGTTGATAACGGTAGCCAGTTTCCTATCAATTGGCAACTAAATTACATTAGTCAACAAGTTAACTTTGATTGTTACAACAACCGAAGTTGTCGGTTACCGTCAACTAAAGTTGACTAATATAATATCGGCTGTAGCGTTTCATTTTTTCATCCGTTTGCGTTAAAAAGTCGCATGTTTTTCACGCTCTTTTATTGCGTAAAAAATTTATACTATAGAGCGCAAAATGGGACATTGTCGATTGAGAGGGCATTCTCTCGAAATCGACAATGTCCATTTACGCTCGAAACACATACAAGATTTTTTCTACAATCGCCACAATGCGCTCCGCCACCGGAACAAAAAGTTTTTTGTATCATTCATTTGTTTCAAGTACATTAAACTAGCGCAGTGAAAAAGTGGATGTCCATTGGGAGCACAAATGTTCATACAATTTATTTTATATTTAATTTTAATTTATCGTTAATTTCCATTCTTCTTGAGCTATTGCTTCAATAGGTGCGTTCGGTAATTCCACATTGAACACACTATGTGCACGAAACGCACTTTAGTCGTTCGGTAATGCCACATTTTTAACTCCAATTACACCAGAAAATGTTCGGTAAATTCGGTGTAGTGCGACCAGTGCTTACACTACATGCACAACCTCAGCAGTGTGTGCACGCGGTGCGCTTGGTCTAACAAACAAAATATGTGTATATAAGAAGTTGCATACACATTAGTAAAAATTTTGCAGTTATTCATTAATATAAGTAATTGTTCAAATGTTTGTGCTGACATTCTGAAATGCATTTTGAATTGCCTATCATTCATATTAGGTACAGTAACTTCTGCATAATAATCTATTTTTTCGAATATATTAGGCTCATCTTCGTCTTCATCCGAATCAAAAAAAATATCTTTACTCCTCGTCACAACTGTATTAATAATTTTATTATTCATATCTTAAATAGAGGCTATATAACCTACAGTAACAAAATAATAGATGTGTAAATATTTATTCAATGAAATATTTTTTACTTAAAACGTATAAATTTGTTGTAAATATCTACCAACTAGATAGCAAAACCTCAAAACACAAATTACAAGTAATTTTGACAGTCAGACGCACTAAAAATGTTCGGTTATTACTATTATGCACTGCACACAACGCTGTCACGTGACTAATACACCACACTATCACTGCACGACACCAAAATTATTTGCCGAACGCACCTAATGTAATCTAAGCACTTTATACTTTCGTTTTTGTAAATAAATGCCCTATTTTATTTTCACAGCAGTGCGGCATTTTGGTTGGTTATGTAATATACTGACTCAGCAGTTATATATGTCAGATTGACTTGTGAAGGTTGTAAATGTGTAACTACAGTGCTATTAGTTCCTGACTAAACGTTTCCATTAAGAATGTAGACAAGTGAAATTTCTCAACATTGTATAGTTAGAAATTTGGACAGCGAGCGTTTTTTCTACTTTGTCGCGCATGAGCGACAAAGTGACATTTTGCTTTAACAAAAGAGGGCGCATATGGTTACTTTGTATATATACTGTAGAAAAAACCTATTTTTAACGGACGTATTTTTTTTTCGTTCAATAAGGGAAATAAGATTACTCATATAATTATTTACTTATTAGAACAAGAACATTGTGAATACATTTTTTTTTGCTTTAATAAAGAAATTACGAAAATTCATGTAGTATTCCATGAAGCCTTAATGAAAAATTTCTGTCTAGGTGGACAGGGCACTTGGAAAGAATTCCTCACCGTTCCAAACATTCTCAAAATGTTCAACCCTAACATCACCGGCTTTTCGACGGGCACAGGAGAATTCCTTTCTCAAAAATCGAAAATGAACGTCGCTTTTCCTGTAGCCGCCGACGCTGATGCTTTACATCAAGCCAGGATTCTTGTCACAAAGATGAAGCAGGACAACAGAATCAACTACAAAGAAGACTGGAAGATGATCACAATATTTTTTGGGCAAAACGATATATGCTCAGGGCAATGTTATGGACCTGAAGAAGCATCGCCCAATATGCATGCAGTGAAACTGATGAGAGCGTTAGATTACTTGCAGGATAATATGCCCAGGACGTTTGTCAATTTAATTCCAGTGTTAGGTATAGCATATTTGTGATAATTGAACTTAAAACCATTGATTAAATAATATGAGGGCCGTTCAAAAATTAAAGATACAAAAATTACCACAAGTCGAAAACAGAAATTATTTTCAAAAATCTTACAAAAGGATAGGCACACACAAATCTCAACTATTTTTCTACATAGTCAATGAACCTTATGTTTCACTTCCTCATTTACCTCATCTTCGTCTAAACTTTTTCCTGTCAGATGTAAATAAGCTAAGAGATAAAAGTCAGATAGTGCCAGACTGAGGCAGTGTGGAGGTTGGCCTACAACATCCTATCCTAAATCGTCCAGTAAAGTTTGGGCCCGTATTCTGAGCGCACTTTTATAATAAAAGCGCTTTTATGGAGCGCGCTTTTACATTGTATTATTATGAGGACTTTGCTCCATAAAAGCGCTTTTATTATAAAAGTGCGCTCGGAATACGGATCTTGGTGATTCGCGCTGCGTTGGGGTTGCCAACTCTGTCAAGGGACACTCCGGGAGATTGCGACGAAAAAAAAACATATGACAACTTCATGGAGAAAGACACCGCAGGCAAAATTTTCTTCATTCAAGGTCAAATGCCTTATAATTGAAAGTTACATTTTCCAAGGAATGTGAAGCCGCATGTTTTTCCCCTTTCATGTACAAAAATAAATTGCCAAATCACAGAACATTTTAGAAAAGAGAATATATTTAACGGATTATTGACTTACCTGGATAAACTGTCTAAAGTCTAAACGTAATATAACACAATATGGCGCGACTACATTACAATAAAGATGCTAAACAGGTTAGTAGTGAAAAATTTAAACAGGATGTTAAAATGAACATGACGATTTACAGATTACACCCCGAACATTTAATCTGGCTTGCAACAATGTACAGTAAATGTCATGAACCTACTTACAAAATTTGTCACGACGCGGCGTTGATTGTATTTTGTATTTGAAACATGCCTCAAACAGCTCCTTGTCTAGCGTACATATTTCTTACCGGAATGAATGCTTTATCAAAAACATTAGACATTATACTATCCATTTCGAGAGGCAAGCGTCACGAGATGTAAATTAGATGAACTACATTACAAATTAGTTATGATGGCTTAATTTTTTACTTTTGATATTTATAACGGAGTAAGTTGAAAATTAATTTACATAAAATTATTAATTTGTTAAATTGATATTCTGAGTTATATCTTTTCTAGTGAGGCACTGTCTCACCTGCCTACCCTCTCAAGCCGCCACTGGATAGTAATAAATAGTATTTTAGCGAAACAGAAAGTTCTACGAAATATATGTAAAAGATTTCCCGAAGGGTTGATTCCGGGAGAAAAACAACCTTTTGGTGAGATGAGAGAAATATTAAAATTGAAGTTCCATTCCGGGAGACTTCCGGCCAAACCGGGAAGTTTGGCAACCCTACCATGCGTTATCGTGAAAGAGACACACGCAGCGAGGCAACATTCCCTGCCGTCGGTTCTGAATAGTGAGTGGTTCGACGTTTCTTTAGGATTTTACAGTTGTGATCCGCTTTCACAGCAGACACATATAGAAAACGTATGATCGAGCGAATCTCGCATCTGGTGGATGAAGGGGTTACTTTGTCGCAAAAGGCTACTACTGCCAAACTGTTCGCCCTTCACCCAAGAGAGCTGCTGAACCACTCATTTAAAAAAGGATGAGTCCTTTACACGCAGTGGTGCCAACTTTCCGAAACAAAATTTCCCCAGGCCATCACTACCTTTGTATCTTTAATTGTTGGGCGGCCTTCGTATGCGTAGGTATACGAGTATATTAAATACCTTACGAGATTTTGGGTAACACAATTTTTCCGCTAGGAATGATAGCGCCATCTTTGATAATTTAAAAATATAGCCTTACGAAGATTCATGTTATATAATGTTAAACAAGTTATAAAATAATCCAAAGTGCATTTGTTATAAATAAATTGATAATTAAATTAAATTTCTCAGAATACTGCTGCTATCATGCAGCGTCTACGACATGTGTTTATTATACTAATAGACCATTTCAGAAATTTGAGCGACCGCTACATTTACTTTTTAACCTAAAAAATTAGTGCCGTTAAATGGCGGCATTTCAAATTTATACACGACTCCGGCAAATAGTTTTAAATTTTAGAGCTAAAGAGGAGTTGTTAAAATGAATTTGGGTATAAGGTATGGTTCTTATTTTACAAATAAAAACTTATTTTAGTATGTGAAAAACTGAAGTATATTTATCAATCAATTATAAAATATCGTATTACTAACCCTAATCTTTTCATTTTCCAAACCAGACAAAACATTTCAAATGGCAGTATTTTATAGACCAGAAGTTTAGTACCCATCATAATTGTTTGAAAAACGAAAAACAAAACAAAAAAAAAACACTGCGAAACAGACAGAACTATCATGTAAACAAGGATGGCTATATGGCAAACGGCAATAACTTTTTGTGGCAGTCTAACAACGCATCTACACATTCGCACGAATGGCGAGTCGAATCGCAAGGCGAGTGGCGGGGCAAATGTGTAGTCGGTTCACTCGACATTTGCCTCGTTCCTCGTCTCGTAGCGCTCGCTCCGGGAGCGGGTTTTTTGGGGACGAGGTAAAGGCATGTAGCGATGCGGCGTACTCAGTCTTTACGCTCTGCTATTGTCAAAAACGGTAATTCGTGTTGTGGGGACGAATATGCGAATACAACTCGCGAATTTCGGCGAGTAACGAGACAAAACACGAGTGCAAATGTGTAGATGCGCCTTTCCACTTGGCGCATACGCTCTGAATTTCTGAAATGGTCTATTATATCAAAGAGAAGGAAATACTTTTCCAGGAATAAAATTCCGCTACACAAATTTACTATAACATTGCCAATCTTCCTATATACATTATTTAATCAATGACAAAACATATACATATACACAAGTAAATAATAACTAGCATAGGACGTTTGAAAATATAGTCGTAGAAGTTTCACAAAATTAAATTTTCCAAAGATACCTACGGAAATCTAAAAAAATCTTTTCAAATGTTTAATTTTCAATATGGCGTCTTTGTAAAAATTACAATTATGAAATTTAACTTTAAGTCCGACCGTGATAAAAAAAAGCATTTTCTTCCAAGTAACGATACATCATTAAAATGGTCTCCTAATGGGGCAACTTTTGCCACACCTATATTTAATACTTATAAATAGACCCCTGTGGTGCACTCTCCACGCCCGCAATGAGTGCCCGTGAGGTAACGCCTAGTAAACGCCCGCACGGTACAAATATGTCACTATCATAACGGATATCTGCGTACAAAGCAGATTGACACACCAAGCAATGGATAATATGCCGTGATGATATATTTATTTATTTATAAATAGAATTATTGAAAAACATATTTTCCTTTCATAAATATGTAAATTTAGTGGATTTGCGTCAATTTGTTAATATTTATACGCTCCACTGAATACTAGATCACAAAAAATTTAAAGATAGATTCTTCTATTTACATGTACTTGGTAAACTGATTCTACTTCAAAAACCTGGTACACGTCTGGTTTTTTAAAAAATACTTTGGTATAATCAAATTTCGAAAGAAATCGGGTTTTTTACATTTTGGTTTTTAGAAAAAAAGGAATTTGATTCACTATTATTAGAGAAAAGAAGAAAACATAAAATAAGTAAGACCTTGAGCTCTTGCTCATTTAGTTGTAATATTGAATATAATGTTAAAATAAAAATAACCTGCATTATAATTTTATTATAATAAATATTTCCTAACTTCTTTTTAAAAACGTAATTATTATTAAAATATCAATTAATACTTTTCTAAAAATAACACGTTATTGGGATGACCTAAAAGATCTGTTAGCATGTGCGCAATATGCAATGTTTAAAATTTTTGCGACATTTGAACGCAATTTTAAATAGTCTGTAGATTCTTTGTACGGGGTCGTTTGGCTGTGTGCGTATGACCGGTTGTGATTTGGATAAGACAGCCTGGGTTCGATTATGACCGAAATCAAACTTGGAACTTAAAAATTATTTCCAATCTTAAAATTACACAAAAGTGACTTTTATAGTGTGAATATATTTATTTTTCTATTTTGGTTCTTTAATATGTACTTTATGAAACCCATTTGGATGTCATAAAGTACTTCTTTATGACATCCAAATGAGTTTCATAAAGTACATATTAAAAAACCGAAATTGAAATTCCTGGACATGAAATAACGTAATTTTTTGAAAAAATGACCAAAATAGAAAAAATAGTATAAAATACACGTTTCATAAGACATTTCAGCGCACTTGTCCCCTTAGAAAACTCGCGGCAAGCCGCTCGTTTCTAAGAAAGACGCGTGCACTAAAATCATGTCTTATGAAACTTGTATCTTAATGTACTATTATAGATTTAAAAAAATCTATTTTGGTGTATGAGTCTATAAACGTACTGAAAACACGTCGTTAAGCAGATATCTACAAACCCACTGTTTATGGCGTTTTTCGTTTTGTAGAGATGGTTTGATTGTTTTTAATACTGACAGATGAATGACAAATAACCGCAAATTGCTGTCAGTCAACAATGAATTTTCATCTGTGAAGTTAAAAATTTTGGCGGAAAGCGATACCAACATAAACCACCAAGTCATATTTTTAACATATTTTTTAAAAATCTAATAGAATTATAAAATTACCTCAATAGAAAAAATAGTATAAAAACAAGTTTTATAAGAATGTTAACGCACGCCGCGGAGTCTAACCATGGACACGTGCGTTAACAGATTGCCTTATGAAACCTGTTTTTTAATATACTTAACCATTCAAAAAATTTATTTTATATTTTAATTAGCATTATTATTTATCGAATATTGCCCAAGTCCTGAAGATGTCTCTGCGTGGAGCTGTACGACATAATTTTAAGACGTTGTTTCGACGTCATTTTAAGACCTTTCGACGTCATTTAAGAAGTTTTTTCGACGGCATTTTAAGACTGATATAAATAGGTAGTGTCCGTGCGTTTAGAGAAAAAACCGGCGCACATACCAAAATTCATCCGGGGGTCCAACTTGTGAAAGTAGGGATGGTAAGATATTGTGACAGGTAGCAGCTGTTTGTAGCCTATAGGTTATAGATATAAATATGTATAAAGATATTTAATCAAATGTCTTTTGTGCGACTAATAACTATATGTATACTTGTGAATGAATATGGCGTATCGTAAATAACATTTAAATATTATTCAGTTAAATGTTTATTAATAGTCAATATCTGTAAGTTGGGTAGTACAACTTCTACTGCGCCGATTTGTTTTTTCTCTAAACGCACGGACTCTAGGAGAAATTACAAGGAAAAATAAATAATTTATTTCTTAAATTTTATTTATATTGCATGTATGTACTTTACTATTTCGGATATATAACAGATTACAGAATGATACATCTATATGGAAAATTCCTTTGTAAATTTTTGATGACTATTAATTCATACACGAAAAAATTTTCTCGTTAAATTATGTATTATTGACAATGACTATTGGTTTTTATCACTTGTTAAATATTAGTAATTTAAAAACAAGTATGATTCACAATTAAATTCTCTGATTTCACACATACGAAAATGCGTTTTGGGAATTCCCCTTTACGTTAATTCGTGAAAATTAATATTACCATTTTTTTGTAGATCCTTCAGTGAGTTTACGAGTAAAACGGTCACTTATGTGCAGGATTTTTCATACTATGTTTTGTTCCTGTTTTCATCAATTTGGCATGGTGGATGAAATGGCACAAATTACAAACCTAGCTAGAGAGTACCAGTATGCAGAAGAACAACTCGTAAGTATATATCATTATATCAAGAGCTGCTCGACAGATCGTTTAAGGCATAAGCGCCGACTTCTCTATTAGTCAGGGGGGCCAAATTATTTCGATAAAAAATATTATTTTTCCATATATTTTTTATTTCATGAAATGTATGTATATCTAATTTTAAAAAATACAGAAAAAATATTAAAATATAGTTTAATTAATATATTATTACCGATATCTGCGTAGAAAGCAGATTGGCACACCCAGTAATGGGTAATATGCCGTGATGATATATTTATTTATTTATTTATTTTAAATATTATTTTAAACATATTACGTCAAACAGTGTTTTTTTTCAATGAATCTATTTGACATTATATTTAAATTGAGCTCATTTTTAATTTTTGCATGACAATTGAGTATAGCAACTTGATTTAACCGGTCTTGTGTCTTGTATCATTGTCGACTATTAAACTAAAGTGAAAATTGTGGATTTAATGACCATCTATCTTATAAGAACCAAATGAAACTTGATAAACATAGTTTCGCTATACCTCTAAATTTTCTCAGGGAGGGGGCAAAACCTCCTTTGCCCCCCCCCCAACAGTCGGCGCCTATGGTTTATGGAAAAAACTGACTGATGCTACTTCTATTCTATTACTTATGTACAAAACTTAGACGGTTAATACAATTTAATATACTGAGGCCCGGTATTATAAAACTTAAAATTTGGTAGATAACTAAACTTAATTTTGTGTTTATTATATACAGTAAAATAAATCTAGTTACTGTAGTGATCAAGATATCTTATGAATAGTTGTTTAATTTGTTTCTGTTGTTATTTATTTCTCATGTCAATCATTTCAATGTTATGTGTCGATTCTGTTCACATCTGTAAATCTTACAGATCTGTAAATTTGTAAATAATGGACAAAATCGCAACGAATTCTGCACTCTTATGTATAATTTTATATTAATCAACAAAAATAGATGTGTTTTTGTCAGGTTTTTACAGATTTACAGATCTGTAAGATTTACAGATGTGAACAGAATCGACCCATTAATTTTTTGTATTAGTTCAATTATAGTACAGAGTGATCCAGAATGATTGAATGTCACGTGACTTAAAAAAGTACTGATTATGATCAAAATTATCTTCCACGGAAAAAAATTAGTATCAATTTACTGGCAATGTCAAATTGTTTCCTATATTACCGATATTTGGAAAAGTCAGCGGCATTATGTATTTTGAATTTTTTGACATACCTACAGTTTGTTTTTATCTTTTAAAATTAAACTGTTGTTTATTCAAATCGTTACGTTATAATGGTGTTTATGGAAGAACAAGTTTGTTTTGGCTGGAAGTATATTTTCTTACTGCGGGGAATAATGAAAATGAGTGGAAATATTTATGCCAATGCAAAATGTCAATCCTATTTCACTATCACAACCATCACAACGATACGGCAAACAAAAAATCAGAACGAGGCGGAACCTTCAATCATTCTGGATCACTCTGTATAAACTATTATTCACAAAAGATGACTTTTCAAGGTTATTTGTTCGAAGAAAGAATACACAGCATTTTATAGCAGTAGCTTAGCAACATTTTGTATTAGAAAGAAAAAGATTATTTAATTATTTAATACGTGTGGTGTGACAGATATTTGTAAATAGTGCCATTACTTTCTAACACACTAAAAATGGCAGTGACGTATGTCGCAGAGTTACAGACATGTACTAATGTTTATCCAGTGGCCTTGACATCCAAATCAAATTATTATTTTATGGTTTACGTCACGTCGAGTCTATATTTTTATTTTATACAAAAAAAATGTACCCACTAATATTTCGCGTTGCACGCCTATGAGTACAAAATGAAGTGAACAGGCGGCTCATAACTAAACTTGAATAGTCCTCTTTCGTGAATAATACTATATTAAAGCTTTAATTCCTAAACTCAAACAGCCGTATTCATAGTAACTGAGATAGACCTGGTTTAAACTAGGTGTAAGTAGACTAGGTTTACACTAGGTCTAACTTAGACCACCCTGGACTTATGCATAGTAAATTTAGACCCAGTTTAAACCTAGTCTACGTAGACCGAGTTTAGCCCATGTATCCATCTGGACATGATCTGCGATGAATATAAAGTAAGCTTCAGACATAAATATTCGAATATTTTCAAATGTCATTTAGTTGTCAGTAAAAATTAAATAAAAAATATATAAATTAAAATATGAATATTTAGTAAATAAAATTGCTAACGGCGGTGCTGGTTTTGACAATATATCATAACTTTTATTTGGGAATGAAACTGGTTGCAATTTACAGGGAACGTGTGAAATTAACAAAAAATCATTTATTTATACTCCAAATTTGTCTAATATTAATTTTTATATAAAAATATTTGACAACTACATGTGAGGTTTGAAATGTTTTCGTTTCCGGGCCTATTGTGATTTTGTCTAAATATACTTCGTTACATATAGCATTATTTAATTCAATATTATCTTTACTGAATTTCTGTCTCTCATTATATTTTCTAAAATTAAAATAAATTTCAATTATATTAAATTTTCAGATATGATAAAAGTACCGTCAACATTGACATCTGATCTTTTCTTCATCCTTTATACCATTTATGTTGCACAAATATCTTGAATATCCTCAATTTTATTCATTTAATACCAGAATTGTCAATTTGATAATTAATAAAAACAAATTGTTTTATGAATGCAATTTTTTTAAAGCACACTATATATTCGTAACAATGACAGGACTTAGACCTAGTTTAAACTAGGGGTACGCTCGGTCTAAATTTTAGACTAGGTTTAAACTAGGTCTAAGTCAACCGTTACTATGAATAAGGAAAAACCTTAGTCCTACGATAGACCTGGTTTAAACCACGTCAGAATTACTATGAATACGGCTGATAAGGTCTACATTCATTACAAAATTTTAATCATAGATTAAATGTTTTATAATATCGAACCTTTCTAAACAGAACCAAAAAATACTATTATACATTTTAACATCATTGGATTCGAATAATTGTCTAATAAAACATAACTAGTATAATTAAACTTAATTAATTATATAATAACAAATAAAAGTAGCGAATTTTTTAAGGTGCCACTAGACTAAACGTCCCATAATATTGCACAATATTTAACATTGTACAATATTATTGAAGGCCAGTATGTTATATTGAATTATTGTGCAACATATTGTCTCAAATTATATATAAATTATTACATTCCTAGTAATGGAATAAATGTGAATATTGCACAATTTGTTTAGTTTTATTTAACCAAATAGGGACTACATCAATATTATTGTACTGAAACTGTTACTATCCCTAGACAGTTGAATAAAAATAAATAAATTGTGCAATCATTTTTTAAAACTTGTACTTAAATGTTATAATATTGTCCAAACAGAACAATATTATACACTCAGCCGGTCAATAATATCATACAAAATATTATACAATATTACTGAACGACTACAGACCGATTGTTATAGATATAAAAAATAAGGATGTAATGCTTACTTTTTAAATTGACATCAAGACAAAAGTAACTTTATTCACAATGCAAACACTCCTTTTACTTTCAATAACGCGAACGAAACTAACCAAACTACTTACCTACTGCATCAAAAAATATAAGTTAAATTAATGTATTCCTTACGTAACATTAGACAATTGATTATTTATAGTGTAGTGGTAGTGTTTATATTTTATTTCATTACTAACCCATTAATAAATAAAATTTATTATCAAACCAGTGGTAGTAAATAGTACCAGGACAGCACAGAGGCAAGATGTCGCTTCGAATACTGGTCGGGCATGTATGTTGGTGTCTTCATCATTTCTATTATTATATTATTAATAATCATCAAAATACATCGACTATCGATTGCTGCATATAACCTTAATAGTTGCGCAGATATGAACTATTTTAAAAAATTATAAAAAAATATGTTAGAATCAGTAGCTGTATTAAATTATATAAATTTCCAGAAAAGAATTAAGTAATTCTAATAGATTGTTTTATAATAACAATAAATTAAATTTAAAATATGCTAATAAATTATAAAGATTTATAAAAATTCAAATAATGTTTTCATTTGCATATTATATTTCCATAATTATAAATTACTTTTCCTTTTTTTATTATTAAACCTGAGATGTAAAAAGTATGAACTATGAACTCTTAAACCATAATTATTCACCAAGAAATCTGCCAATATATTATTATAAATATTATTTTATTAACTAATAGAAGATGAGGCGTATCAATTTTATCTATCACGGTAATGGGCGCGTTAAATTCTCCATATAAAAACTTGAAGAAATTTGGTGGAAAATTTCTCTAATAGGACACGCGAACTTTCCAATTAGCGGCAATCACAGTTGATTGACGTATGGATGTGTTCAACAAATATTCCAGGGCGGAACGACTGGGCGTCGATAGGCGACTATTAGGTGACAATCAACAGGCCGAAATTTGGGCGATAAAAACTTTTTAAAAATTGCATGCTTAGTAGTATATACTCGTAATTTGGCGGTTATCTTTTTTAACAAGAAATAGTAATTAATGTACCAAGGGTGTTATAAGGATAATAACGCCCGAGGTCAACAATGTACTATCTGAGGGCTCCTGGCCGAAGGTGTACGTTGACGGAAGGTATTATTGTTCGTTTAACTCCCGTGGTGCGTTCAACGTTTAACGTCCGACTATATTTTTTTAATATTCTACGGATTACGGATCAGAAAGTATTAATAAAATTTACGGAGTAGGTATAGGCTATGAATGCTTCTGCATGTTTTTTAGGCTTTATCCCAGTATCAATATCTATTTGTTGACAACGACTCATGACACGCTCTTGGGTGTTATTTGGTATATAACATACCAGTCGGACGATATAGTAATTAACGTATCAAGGGAGATATAAGGACAATAACTTTCCGTGCATTACCATAGCAACAACTTATAACACCCTAGGGTGTTATTTGTTATATAACGTACCAGTCGGACGTTCAATAGTTAAATAGCTGGACGTAGATTTCATTTCAATTACGTGTTATTAAAGGCCTTATCACACGAGCAATGATATTTGCAACAAGGCCTGCGAAATAAACAACTTTCTAACTGACACTAACTAAAAATATTTGATTATTTGGATTGTAACTGTTGGTAGAATTGCATTTTACGTTCCACAACCATTCATGTGACTTTAGTAATTCAATTAAAAGTGTTTCAAATTCACTTTCTTTACTTTTACTTTGAGACATTTTTAGCTTGTTATGTTTTGTTTGACACTTCGCAGTATGACAGATGATCTGTGACTGTGATGTATTATTGCATTTAATTACTTATTTAAATCTAGAAATATTATTTCAAACTGCTCATGCGCATTCAATGAAAACCGGCGACTGGCAAGAAAGTTTTCGAACAAGACCGAAATCTAAGTTTCCGCAAATCAGTCACACAGTCACATGGGAAAAGTTGCTTGAAATACATATAAAAGCGACAACTAGTTGCCGATATCGTTGCACGTGTGATAACGCCTTCCTTAGACGATAAGATTATTATATTTGAAAAAAATTGACATTGTCTAAATTTATCTCGAACTCAGATCACCCGTTTAACATTTTAATCGTCTAGTGACAAAACTAATTCTTAACGCTGTCTTGTAAGCAGTGTGAGATTAAAGTATGGAATATTTAAAAAAAACAGCGGACACAACCGGTTTTTTAATAAGGCCAAAACACGTCGATTTTAGTTTTTAAAAATACACATTAATATGTACGATCCAACTTCTGACATTCATTTGTTTCTAATTATGACAAAACAATTAAATGGCAATGTAGATTTTTAGTAGTGGAATCCGAAAATCCGATAGTGATTTTTCTTCTCTTTATGATCATGCAAATAAATCATAAGGTTGCATAACAAAAATTCTGAGAAAAATCGAGCTGAACATTTAATAATAATGAATAATCAAAATATCTTGATATATATTTTTTTTAAATCTTTAATGTTGATATTATGGTACTTATAACTTATAAAACATGATAAACGAATCATGAAAATTGAGTAATGAAATCTAGGTATTCTGATTATTCATTATTATTAAATAATCAGCTCGGATTTTCTCAGAATTTTCGTTGTGCAACCTTATGATTTTTTTGCATGATCATAAAGGGAAGTAAAATCACTATCGGATTCCACTACTAAAAATCAATATTGCCATTTAATTTTTTTGCAATGACATAACTAAAAAACAAATGAAAGTCGGAAGGTAAATCGCACATATTAATATGTATTTTTAAAAAATTAAATCGACGTGTTTCAGAATTTAAAAAAAAATCGGCTGATTTCGCTGTTTTTTTTTTTAATATTTCATCCTTTAATCCCACACTGTATATCGCATTGCTAAAAAGACATTTTTCTACAAATCTATTAAAAGTAGGCTTTTCAATTTTTGTTTTTAGGATTAAAAATGTCGCGTTCAGCCGCACCTAGCAGCTAGCTCGCTAACCCGCTGAATGACCGCTAGGTTTTAGCCGCTAGCGAAAACAAATTCCGCTAGATTACCTAGCGCAGCGGACCGCAACCTATACACTGAAGTGCCATATAATATTTTTTTTAATGTATTAGACACTCAATGTGCCATTGAAATAAACTACTTCTACTTCGACTATATAAGAAAAATTTATTTGTATGACTATTTGTAATCCAACCTAATTGTTTAAATCGTAGAAATGGGCTTTAGGATCCAGGAGAAATATATTTAAACGAAGAAAGAATTATGAAAAATAATTCTTTCTTTGTTTAAATAAATTTCTCCTGGATCCCAAAGCCCATTTCTAAGTTGAAAAAAATTATTTGATTATAATAATAAACATTATAATAAACTATTATATTAAAAGCATCATAACAAATTACAGTATATAAATGAAAATCACTAACAGTTAGTGACTTCCTTGAGGCTTTAGGTTCAACTTTTGAAGCTAACATTTCAATGTTTGATGCATTATTTGAAGTTTTTAACTTTATTTATCTCCGTATTTCCTTCTGTTAAACCAGTGTTTTCCAAACTTTATTACTTGCACCCCCTTCAGGCTTCAAAAATTCTTGGCGCCCCACTTAAAAGTTTCAAAAAATTTTCGCGCGCTCTAACTGCGCCCGTTCCAGTAGATTTTGAATCCGAAATAGTTAATTACTTTCCTTTCGCACCCCCCTTGCAAAATTCCGCACCCCCTTTGAGGGCGCCCCCCACAGTTTGGGGAACACTAAGTTAAACGATTTCTATACGGATTTATAATATATTTCATAATTGAAAATGTTTGCTCAGTAGTAAGTTGTACCAAAAATAGTCAAAAGTGTAAATCCGACTTTTTTCCTGCATTAACCTGTCTGGGAATCACAATATTGGGGCGCTCACCTCGGTTAGTGAAGAAAAAAATTAAAAATTTATATGTTTATATAGAATATTTTGCATATAACAAACGTAGAAAGTATCAAAAAATTTAACTAATTGTCTTATTATTTATTATATACTAGACCATGCCACTAAAAAAATTACCGCGTGCCACGAGGTACCATTATAGGTTGCCGACCGCTGACCTAGCGTACTGCTGGAAAATGTCAGATATGGCGCCAGTACATTCAAAATCAAATGAAATTGTTGCATATGAATATGAAAATTTATTATATTTCTTGTAAATTTCTGAACTTCGTGTTTTGAGAAAAATTATACAAAATAATATGAACTATCTTCTTAGAAAAATTTATTTGGAACCAATTACCGTTCGAGTTACCATCACGACCGCTATTGAGAACTGACAAGATGCGAAACGACAACTAGCGGCGAAAATCAGAACTTTCTCGGAAGAGTACTCTTTGTTTGCTTTCACATGTGCCAACATGAGCGATTTAAATAAATTTTGGAAAAAAAGCATATAAATCTTGCACAAATTTTTGTGTTTTTGGATGTCACTCAAGGAGAGACAAAGACAGCTGTTTAGGATTTTATAGTTTCCCTAAAATAGATAATATTTTTGTTGTAATAATAACTTAAGGCGTAAGGCGTTGAACAACGAATGGACAGACGCAAGCATGGGAACATATTTTTGGCAGTGGGAAGAAAATAACAAATAATATGAAAGTATGTTCCCTTCATTTTAAGAAAGATGATTTTATCTTTCCAGGTAACTGGTAAAAATGGAAGTATAGAATTTTCTAATCGTAATTGTAACCTATAAATTAACCTATTTGCAGATACTCAATCTAGCTGAATGTTATGATGATATTTTTATAGTAGTTTGTGGAATTGTAAATTTAAGTGCACCTATTATTCGAATAAATGGTTTTCAACATTCATAAAATAAATATATATCATGATCATGTATGTATCACTTTTTCAAAATAAATATGTTTACCGCAATTTAAGATATTATATGTGAATTTTTTTATCAAAAACCATCTCTACTTTACAAATAAAATCGTTAATGGACGAATATATCCCAAAATCTGTTTCGGTTTCATTTAATACAGCCATTCCTAACTGCCACCATAAAATTTGTGCTTTAGTTTTAAAGTGCCGTTTTTATTTAAAAATTGCAATTTATTTCTTAGTTCTTGCGCGGGCATATATTTCCCATCATATGGGCATTTTATTTTGTATCCGAGGCATGTTTTGTTCATAATTCCACACTTAATTATATGGTGAGCATTCATAACCGTTTCACATATAAATTGAAAAAAATACACATTTAAACTGTAAAACATTAGTCTCAATACATTTACTACCTTCTATTATACACTGGGAGCTTGCCGTAGCATTTAAAAACCGAAAATTTTCAACTACACTTAGTTTCATTTCGTTTCTTTACATTTATTACATGTTAAACCTACAACAGTACTCTTTCGACATCAGATAGTGCTGCCTCTATCGGTAATGTCAGTTCTCAATTGTCTAGCCCTAGCTAGCAGCTAGACAGCTGCTAGGCGAGGCTAAACGCGACCTATGTTAAATGTGAATTAGTTACCTTGGTAATGACAAATGGAACAAAATCGACATTTTTCACATAGGTATGTCAAAAAAATTACTAGAAATACAAATTTAAATGAAAAAATAGTTTGTAGAAAAAATAATGTATGATATACGTGTTAAAAGTGATAATATTTTGTTCGAAGATTTTGACCACTCCGTTTCGCGTCGTGTTCCGAACTTCCTTCTCACGGAATAAAATGTCACGTTTAACACTTTATATTATAAATAACTATTCTATAATTTGTATTTATGTCAAAAATTGTTCATGAAATAATGATTAGCGGAAGCTATGCTGTCATATTTTACAGTGAAATTATGATGTAAGCAATTTTGATACAGCCGGAAATCGATTGGTCTAAACAATCCAAAGGCTTGTAGCAATAACAAAAAAAAAAAAATATTAAAAGGTTGAAGATTTGTTTTTAACACAACGAATGATGAAAGTTTTAGTTAATGCAATTAAATGGGAATGTCAACAACTAAATAAAATATTATTTTACATTTAATATTTTTTTTCGTGATTAAATAGATAACATTCTAAATAACCCTCGCATGTTTTACTGTAAATAATTTGATAAACAAATATTGTAAAGGTTACTCAATGAGCAGTGACCATACTGTTTACCTTGTACATTTAAGCCACTCAAATGGATTTAGTTTTATTGACTTAACCAATTCGAGATAAACATATTCAATTTAATACTTATAATTTTAGAGTTAACATGCAAAAGATAAAGCAACAAGAATGAACTACCTACTCAAAATGACAAAAAACTTTAGGCAATATTTTAGATAAAATTAATCATTAACTTGATCTCGAACAGGTGGTAAACATAGTTACATATGAAAAAATACTCTTATTGAAGAGGTCACATACATGTATCCGTTTCCTTAGCAACATATGGCACTGATTGGAAAGTCTACCTTTGATTAAGTGTTAAGAACGACAACAGAGGGACTCAATAAATCCAACATTATATTATTTATGATATTTTAAGATGAACAACCGGCCAAACCAATGATCCCGAGTCCTGAGTCTAACAAAATACTTGAGTATTGGGTATAATAAGTACGACTTACATATTAGCCGGTCGGTAGACTGCAAACTCGAACTAAAGTACCTCACGTGTGAAAGTAGCATGTACTACACCAGTGTTCGAACACGTGCAGTTATCGCTTCAGTTCGGTGTACGTCTACAACAATAATATTAGAATGGAAATTATTTTGTTTAACAAATATGTACACAAATAAATTACTATTATTTTACCATGCGGTAATTATAAGTTTATTTAGCTAATCAGTTTTATAACCGTATAAAGAATAATTGATTTTTGTTCCAGGAAATACATAGATATTTTTTTATTGCGAAGAAAATATAAATTTATGTTTAATGTGCCACAAATCAATAATATTTATTTTATTTTGTAAAGGTCTCCAATAAAATAATAATAATAAGTTTATTTGTTTCAAGATTTTTACAAATCTTATACAAAGATGATTGACAATGCGTATGTTCTTTTGACATAGGTACTGCATTGAGTAAACCAAACAAATAATAATGAATCAGTTGCACTGATAATAAACCATTTATATATTTATTTTAAGCGTTCTTCGAGTTGACAATATCTAATCGAAACGAGACGTCAAATGAATAATTGAATATTATTATTACAATTTCTATTTCCAGTTTGTTTACACCTAGTCAAAAATTAAGTGTCAGCGCTGCAACTGGGCATTAACATTATGACAAAAGGAGTGAATAATTTTACAATGATAAAAATAACAACCTAACGCCTAGGAAATTAGAAGAAACATTAATCATTGTGGCAGAAGCTTCCAATTTACTTGCTATAGCAAGACAATGGCTGGGACTTCGTAACTCGCGCGACACCCATCGGAACCACTACCACCATGGAAACATAATTTATAAGTTGATTGGCTTTTTACGTCATAATTAACGAATAAAATGTAAATTTCTATGTAACCATAGTGATATCGGCCCCGACAACTATCGGGCGAGCCACAGAGTCCCACCCAATATATAATTAATTCTTTCTTACACTAAGTTAATGAGTAGTTGTAAAAAGTTTGGTTGTTAATGTTAATTATTTTACCAGTGAAAAGAATAACAAAGATAACAATAGTTATAAAAATTATGTTCACAAATGGGAATGTTTATTTAAAAATATATACAAAATTAGCATTAGAGAACCATTTAACATTGTAACAACAAAATCAATAACTATTTTTTTTATAAATGACAAAATCACGTCCTGAAAATTACAATGGGCCCGTCCAAGTCTTAGACTTTTTAGAAATTACATGTCGCATATGAATTTTGAATATAAATAAATGAAAAAGAAATAAAAATTGCTATATATTTTGTATTTTTATACCTATAATAATATAATTAAAGTTTTTAGCGTAAACTGTCTGCCATGTTGTGACGTCAGCGTCATTACAGTCGTCCAGTTACCCTGTGAAAATGTCACTATACAGTGGACCATGCATATTTTGATCATAAATTCGCGATTGGCTCTACACGTCCTCTAACATACACATATTTAATATATCCGAGTAATTTTTTATTAACATCAAAAGAAAATTCAATTATTAAATAAATTTATATTAAAATTTATATTTTAATTATTGTAATCTCAATACTTGTCATTGTTGTAATCATATAGTAAATAGGAATGTAAATGTTGCATTACTTTTTATTATGAACTATGCTTTGATTATTGTAATCAATACTGTCATTGTTGTATTTAATTATAAATTGAAAATAGTTAAAATACAATTTTAATTAATGATGGCACTTGGTGAGTATGATAACGTTCAATATTATATTAATGAAAGTCTTAAAGTCACATTAATTAAAGCGAATGATTAACCTGATTATGAAAACGAGCAAAATTATTAATTTTACTTACCTGATTTTTATTTATGTATAATATGTACTTTTGAAGTTTTTCATAAAATATCATTTAACACTACTCCGATACCTATTCATGTAAGTAAATCAAACAAATATATATTTTGAAATGATATAATTATCTCGTTTATTTATTACCATTAGCTCTAAAGATTTTTGACCACAGTTTGTAATGAATAAGTATTTTATTCTTGCAACATTTATTGTATATTATATTACCATTATTAATGGTAACGTATGCCTGTTCTCTCTACTTATGACAAAGTGACGCTAACATCATAACTTTCGCGCCAAAACTTTAATAATTATTTTAGGAGTTATTAGGCATAATTTCCAGAAAACCAAAAATACAGAATTTCTATTTTTAAATTCTTCGTAACATATAAAAAATTCAAAAAAAGTTGGACGGGCCCATTAGAATTAGAATTATTCATTGTGACAAAACCTTCTAATTTTCAGGGCTTCTATAACAAAATAATATATATTGTTAACTTTTTCCTTCGATCAGTTACTGAATAGTTGGAAATAATTTGATACATTCATGTTAATAACATTATACTTTTGTAGATAATGTTTTCTGATAGAAGAATACAGGGGAGAAGCAATAAAAAAATGACATAGGTTTTCATTCGTTTTTAAATTACAAATTGTGCAAATAACCGACGTGTCAATTTGATATTTAATATTATTAAAATAAAAAATAATAAATTTAGTATTAGCCAGTCTTATTTGTGATATTATTCGAATTTTAGTTATTGGTAAGTTAAAGATTAAATAATTTGAAATACTGAAATCTTGTTTCAGTGTTTTATAGTAGTAGTTATAACTAGAGCACTGAGATTTGTTTATATCATTTTGTGTTAATTCAATTTTAAATTTTTCCATTATCTCATTTAATGTCGTTTTAGGTAACTGTTGGCTTTCCCAAATGTTACTGAAACCTAAATCGGCTAGAAACATTTTTATATGACTGCACCAGTTAAAGTCGGTTTTATTACTGTGAGTATTTGTTAGATTCAAAAGTCTGTCATATAGGATTTTCGGTAAACGGTTATCTTCCATACGCAGAATTGTTTGCCACCAAGAAAGAATTCTTTTCCAGACATCGTATTGGATGCTTATCACCCCAGTCTCCATTCTCACCATACAGCTTGGGGTGGTTCGAGAACAATGCAAAATTAATTTTAAAAACCGAATTTGACCTTTTTCGAGAAAATTAGAATTATTATATGCCCATACTTCAGCGTTATATAACATAGTTGCATTTATTTACCGACTTCAATAATTTTTGTTTATCATTCCAACTTTGTGATTTTCCCTTGCTAAATATGGACAAAGTTTTACTAATCGCGATAACTCCTTTGTTGAAGTTATTATTTGCTGCATGCCCGAATTTACCAGATGATGAAAAAGTTACTCCGAGATATGTAAAAGTACTCACTGTTTCTATTGAGTAATTTCTATACAAGAATTTGTATTTTTTTGGTCTACCGTGATGAAACTGCAAAATTTTAGTTTTCTTCGTATTTACTGACAAAAAATTACTTTTGCAGTAATTTTCTAAAATTTTGTTTTCTAGAGACATCTACGGAAGAATTGCATAGGATGACAATGTCATCCGCGTATGCAAGTAGCAATAGGTCATTATGGCCATCTATATTTAAGCCTTTTGCACCTAGATTACGAAAATATTTTTCCAGATCATTGATGAATATAGCAAATAACAAAGGTCTCCAATAAAGTATATAATGACGACTTTCAATAATGCACGCAGGAATATTTAATAAAATTATACAGGGTGAGTCTGGGAAGACACCCCCCCTTTTAACTTTTTTATTATAAGTAATAGAAAAAAATGGCTGATATAAAAGTTTTATTATTTTACATATACTATTTGATGGCAGATGTAGATATTTTTAGATCGGTAAAAAATACAAAAATATAGCAATTTTATTTTTGTTTTTTTTTTTAATTTAAAATTAATTTATGTACTATTGATCACTTCAACAGTAATTACAAGTAATAATAAAAACAAAACTAACGCAGCGTAACTTGACAAATAAACCGTTAACTTTTGTTAATTTTTGTTTCAATTCCCTGGCTATCGCTATTTTTGGGGCAATTTACGTCATTTTAATACCTAATTTCGGAGATTACAAGGTACGCAAAATTATTTTGTTTATTGATTCAGATGCAGAATTTTATGCTCTACAACTTTTATTTGAAGCTTTTCTACTTAAAATAATTACGGGAGCAGGAAATTACGAAAATATGATTTTACATGTTAAATCCATATGTTCAAATTTTTAATAACAATAATTAGGTAAATTTAAAATTTCTCAACAAACGTTCAAAAAAAATTTAATTGAACATATTAGAAAAAACAGAAGCGTGGCTCAAATTTTTAACAGCAATTAAATTTTTAAATATTTACAATTTTCAACAAAAGCTGTTGAAAAAATTAACTATTTTCAATTTAAATTTGAGAACCATTTAAGAAAACAGAAACATGGGACATTCTAGGTAGTACCCACGTTTTAAAACGTCGCTATCCAATACTCTGTACAAAATAAAATTAATAATATTGTAAAAAAATAACGTAAAAGAAACAACTTATAATTTAATAAAAGAAATAACGTAAATTTTTTTTCTGGCAAAGAAAACATCTGGACAAAATACATCTAATAAAAATCGGTACTTTACATAGAGAAAAATTTAATAAAGATTGCTTCATTCACAATATTAAATAGTCTTTCTAGAAAAAAGGAGAAATAAATTATACTTGTAGTACAAAGAAAATGTCAACTACGACAAAAAAAAATATCAATATTACAGTTTAACTTAATTTTTGTTTTCTGAAATAAAATTGCAGTCTAGAGCGGTTGTCTGTAGACACCTCATGGACACCTATTTATTACTGGTGACATTATCTTGTTTTCACAAACTGTAACTTTTAAATTAATTTTAAATTTATTTAAAACAAAGTATATAACATTTTTATACATATACAGGATGTTCATTTTAAATGGGCCACCATTGCTATCTCGAGAGCTCTAAGAGCTACAAAGACGGTTAAATGGGCAAACAATTTCTATTTCACCAGACAAATTTGAAGAAAAGATTTTTTTTTGTACCAGTGGTTAAAAAATACGGAACTTTATATTTTTAAATGAGAACATATATTTTTTATTTACTCATTCTTTAGAGAATTTAATTCTGAATTCAGTCATACAATATTTTTATTCTCTTAGATAACAATTTTTTTTTTTTTAGAAAAATGCATATAAAGTTTTATACTAATTTGATTAAAATATGGCTATAATAAGAGGGTCATGAATGGAAAAAACGAATACGTATAGAATGCCATGAAAGAATATTTTGTTTGTATTGACATTTATGATCAATTACATGAAAAAAATATTTATTTCTTTCGGTCAGAGCACTCTAATTCTATGTAATAAAAATAACATGAATTCATTTTTTCCATTCGCGGCACTCTTATTATAGCCATATTTTAATCAAATTAGTAAAATACTTTGCACGCATTTTCCAAAAAAAAAATCGTTATGTAAGGATATAAAAATATTATATCACTGAATTCAGAAAAAAACAAAAAAATGTGTTCTCGTTTAAAATAAATAGTTAGGTCCCGTCCACTGGTCGAAAAGGATAATTGTTCTCTTCTTTAAACTTGTCTTGTGAAATAGAAATTGTAAGCCCATTTAACCGTCTTTGAAGCTTTTATAGTTCTCGAGATAACAATGGTGGCCCATTTAAAATGAACAGCCTGTATAGATATACTTAATTATTTACAAAAAAACAATATTTATTTATGTTAAATTTTTTCTGAAATTAAAAAGTCAAAATAGTTCGGTAGTCCTTAAAATTCAGATACGACGATAGTAAAAAAATTGATAAACAAATTTATTTTCGAAACTGCCCTTTACAATGTAAAAGTAATTAAATTTGATTATTAACCTTCCTGTACTGTTCATTTCTTACCTACACTTGTACTGCTCGGGTCATATTGACCCATTTGGCAATTTATGCTAAATACATGCGTTTTAGGTTAAATATGATGTATAATTCATACTGTATTAAATGGTATTAAAAATAATTGGTTTTCCATGCCCAAAAATATTTATTATATTAATTTACAATGATATAATAAATATTTGCAGTTATTATAGATAATAATTAAGTGTTTCGGACAAACATATTTTTTGCAAATATGACACTGTCTTATACTTATTGTCACTTTTGATGCACATCACACATCTACCTCTTTTATTTGACGATGTATGAGCAGCGTTTGTAGTAGCAATGTTGTTAATATCTTGTATACGTTGCACTATTGGTTTCTAGGTTTCGCCACTCTTCTTTCAATTTCTGAATTGATAAGGCTTTTTCCAAGTTCTTCAATATATAGTCGTCGTTTATACAATTTATATTTTTTGTTCCAATATGGATTAATTTTACGCCATAGAACAAAAGCATTGCACGCTGATGTATCTAGCATATTATAAAATAATATCATTGGCCAACGCTGGCTCATTATTTTTGTAGTATAAGTCGTTACCAGCTTTTCTAAAATTTCTGCCGCACCTTTTGCAACATTATAATCTAGGATTGCTTATTTCTATCTATTTCTTTTAATTCTTCACCGAACACCCGTTCTCCTTCTATATTCATTTTCTTTATAGTACTCAAAATGATTGTTGGTATTATGAAATCGAAACTTGATTTTATATCGAAAAAGCGACTAGTAGCATAAACGGTTGGTCCTGGTACTGTTTTCATGACATTTGCAGCACCATGATGCCCCCTATTTGCCGCTGAACTCAAACTCCAACAAATAGAATTATTTTTGGAGTACATTACATTAGTGTTTTCATTTTCCTCGCCTTCCGTTGTGTTTGCCACAGCAGCAGTATTTTTTGGGACAAGCGTTTCGATATCATCCGAAGTTTCATCAGAATGGACGGAATCGTCTTCTTCATAAACTGAATCTTTATCTATTTCTGAAATCTTTTCGTAAAACTCTTCATCTTCCAATATTTTTCTCAACTAATCATCACTAAGTGCTCTTGTTTCGTTATTCATTATAATAAATTATAAAATAATTGTAAATTATTAAATTTGTCAACTATAATTTTTTTATAACTTACTTATGTTACTTATGAATCTTTATACTGCAAAAACCAAATAATACTACCGTAAAACAAACCAGAATAATGTATCACAGCGATTCACTATGCACAAACACGTCGAAACACAGGTTATTCGGTAAAATATTACCACGGGTCATATTGACCCGAACGTAAGGAATGTCACTTTTCAATTTTCAAAAAAACTGTTATAAATATATATTTAAATTGTATTGTATACAGTAGTATACTATAAAATATTAATTGTCCTAAAAGCGCATAAATGTAGAATTAATTAAAACAGTAATGCAGCAATTTAAAGTCGCGCTTGGGTCACATAAATCCGAACAGTGCAGAAAGGTTAATCAAGTTCATGTTTGTTTGAAGATCGAACGATCAAGTTTTATTTTGAAGCCCTACTTCGTATGACGTCAATGGTTCCATCTTTAATTAAACGCATCCGTTCATCTTTGACGTCAGTACAAAAAATAAAAAGAAAGCCAAATTTATTGGAGAATTCACCTGACCATCTGATGCGCACTAAAAGAATACCGTAACTGAAGAAGAAGTTAATACCTTTCTTTTAGTAATTCCTTTACAAAAAATTTTGAAACAGATAACATCATTTTTATGATCAATTTTCTTTTAAAACATATACATTTCTATACATAGTACAATACGAGATGTGAAATTTGCAAGTAAAATTTTTTCCTGTTTTGTTTATTAAATCCCATATAAAACTTTCATAATAGGTATACACATATTTTGAAAACGGAATAACGGGGGCTTTTATCTAAATAGTTAGTATCCACTAACAAATAGAAAACTACAGAGATGAAATTAATTTGTATCCATATGTATTTTTATTTATGTATACAAGAATTATTTATTATGAATATATAAATATTCATTGCCCTATATTCGTTCGATGAATAAAAACATGAAATGTAAGCCGATTAATTACAATTCAAAGAAAAACAGGACAGGTGTTTTTCAATATTTTATCCACGGAAATAATCAATTTAGCAAACATTAATAAAAAAAACCATTGACGTAGGTAGTATAAATTCAAATTATTTCCATAATTAAAGGGTTAACAACATGATTTAAAAAGTGTACGTTATAGAAGAACCTTGTACTTTTTTCGTTGAAATTGTATTTTTTTACCGTCACTTTCAGAGGTAAAAGATACTTATTGGTAAAAAAATTCAATTCTAGTTGGAAAAATTTCCTCCTGTGAACTAGGGTAGTTGAATATTATTCATTTTTCCAATTCTTTTATAAACAGATACACAATGTAACTAAATTATATGCTATCGATATCTCGGCCCACTACCTTTTATTTTATAATGGTTTTAAGGGACAACAAGAAGTATGAGACCTTTTAACATAATTTTTATTTATCAACAACTTTTTTCTATTTCATAGATACAAACATATCATTCTTGATTATAAAAAATATACAACAGCAAACTAGATATAGTTATAATATTTTAACAATTTGTTGACCGCTTAGGCTTTAACAAATTGTCATTGTTTTGTGTTTACCATTGCATCAGTGTCAGTGTAGTTTTGTTTTGTACTCATCATGTCGTCTCTTTATATCAATACTTTAGCAGGTGATATGAATGTACGATATGAAGAAACAATTAAAATTATTGACAATGTGGACCCATCGACGAATCTATTTTTTGCTGAAATGTGGATTTATTTCCTGACATTAATTTTGTGATATGTCGTATTATTTATTAATAAAAGTGTTTATCCAACACCGACTCATAATATACTTAGTATGGTTATTTGAAATCTCTAATGTACAACATTAGTCATTCCGTGAAAGAATATTTTAGAAGTCACGGAGGAATTATTAATGTTTTTTTATGTTTTTAAATATAAATAAAAAGCAATTTTACAAAATTATTTTATTATTGAAATAATTTAATATTATGAAGCTTATTTATTTAAATTAATATTAACATTTATGCTAAAATAGGTTACTTATCTTTACAAAATGACAGCTGTCATGTACGGCTGATGAAAAAAAAACGAAAACCGAGTTAGTGATTACTTGGTTCGGAATTAAATTCAAAGATGCTGCTTTTGCTTCTAAGTGAATACGTTTTAAAGGAAGATCCTCAATTTCATCATTTTATTGTATTTTTCTTTTAAATAATTCCCAATGACAGACAATAATTATTACAGCAAATTTTTTTCAAGAACAATATAACAAAACCATAACAACCATTCAATGGCTACTTTGTAATTTAATATACTACATCAATTGAATTGTCAGTGTCAAACGATGAATGAAAACATAAAAATGATTTAAGAAATTTTTAAAAAAGTGTCGGATAAAACGTTTTATTACACTCGTGCGGAATGTATATTAGTCACTAAAGAAAATTAGCTACTCGCCCTGCGGGCTACGTGGTTAAACTTTTTCTTTCGTGATTAATATGATACATTCCACACTCATATAATAAATAACTATTATACGGCGCAAGAGTATAATTTAGCAAAACACAAATACTAATACAACACAAACACAATAAATATTAAATAAGTTCAAAGCAGCAGTATAAATTAAAAGAACAATAAACAAAACACACTAAAAGGGTTAAAACATGCAGTAAAACAAAACAAAAGCACAACAAAACTTCAAGCGAATAGAAAGAAACAATCTAACTTTTTAAACGTCAGTTTGATAATTTCACCTATAGAATACTAACGTTCAAATTGCTGCCAACGCAAACACCCCAAACATGGATTGGCCATAGAAAACATATGTGTAGGCCCGGGATCCATTGGTCCGACCTGTGGCAAAATCACGTGCCAACCGCATGCATTTGTTTTGATTCGGTGACTCTCGGATTAGAATGAACTATACTTTACAGTGTTACATTTTTATCTAAAGTTCTACAAGAGGAATAGATTTATTTTATCAAAAACATATCCGGCCTAGTGTTTCTTGATAGCAGCGAATAAACATTTTCTCACTTATAATGTTACATTGAATTTATATTTTTTACCATGTCTTTTGTATTTTTCAGATATCCAGTGGTCGCTACGACAGAAAAAAAGATTTTACGGTAGTCATTCAACCTTTTATGAAATTCTTCAATGCTCCTTTAGACCCGAAGCACTTATACGATGAAGTCATAGACATTTCATATATTACGTACGACTGTTTTCATTTTTCACAGAAAGGACACGCTTTAGGTAAGTATAAATCATTTCTATGTGTCTTTCTTAATTAATATAATTAATTTTACAGCAGCTAATTTACTCTGGAATAATTTACTGGAACCTGTAGGGCGAAAAAATATCAGAAGTCTGAACTATGTTATGGAAAAATTTAGATGCCCTACGGAAGATGCGCCATTTTTGTTCACCCAACAAAATACCAGAAAATTTTTTGATACCGGGAAACAATAATTATACCAAAAAAGTTGATAATTGTAGGTTTTTCATAAATTGTATTTATTATTAGATGTAACAAAAAATAAAACTTACATAGAACCAAAAAACTGATACCTATTACTTTAAGGAGTCTTTTTTACAAATCTCATTAAAATTGGTTTTATACAGGGTATTATGTACAGAACTGTAGAGTATAGGATATAAATAAATTATAATAACGAATCGAATTTGGAGAATTATAATAGTACATTAAAGGTACATTCACAAATGAAAATTAGGCTTAGATTTATGTTTTATACTTTAGATTAAAGACCTTGACCGCATATTATGTTATGACTTCATTCACACTCAGAATTTAGTGTCTCTAAATCCAAATAATAAAGCTAAACATTGCAAGGTCCAAACTTTAGCTTTATGATTTAGTTTGACGTCCCAAACTTCACCAATGAGAACGAGTCTAAAACGATATAGAAATATACATCCATCTTTATTTAGTATTCACTTGGTAGATTAGGCCAAATGCGAGAAGAACAAGGAGACTGGCAAAACTTAATTGCTGAAATATAACCAATAATGCCAAGCGAATGACAGTTTCACGGCGCACGGGTGTCTATTAAGTATTGCTCTACCGATATTTTAATTATTTTTTTTAAGCATTTACATAGATGTCAGTACAATCAAAACTAAATTAGAGTTAAATTAAACTTGCATTTATGAATGACTTACTTAAATCTAAACAAAAACCATAAACCAAATTTTCATTTGTGAATGCACCTTAACCTTCCGTCTGTCGGGTGCCCTAGCTGAAACACTTGCAATTGGCTGTGGTCTGTGGAGACCGAAATAAAATATCCTCTAAAAGGCACCAACATATCTTCCAGTGCTAATTTCACTTAAATATGTTTTCTACGGATCTGTTTCTGTATATTGCCATATACAGGACTAATTCCAAACATATTTTTCTTGTGACAGTGAAAATTGAAAAAAAAGCTTCCAATTTTACTACATATTTTCCAAAATTTGAGAACGCCTAAATAAATTGCGTTATAAGAATATTTATTTAAAAATTATTATAAAAAAAATATAAAAACTAAAAAATAAAATTCTATGCATATACAGAGTGTCTTGGAAATAGTGGGACATGGCTTAACCACAGATTCCTGGGACCAAAATAAGACGATTTAACTAAACTTACATATATCCGACTGTGCACCATTTAGCCAGTATTCTGCTTTAAAGTCTTTGTAAAAAAAATAATATTGCTTATAATAACGAAACGCTTTGTTCGATTTGAATGAAATTTGGTATGACAATCCATATGGATATAATTCATCTTTTAAGACGGTATTTGTTATTGTTAGTGTTAGTATATGAAAGTTGGGTGTCGCAACCTTGAATAGACCACAACTTTTTAATGGCAACGCTAATAATGTAAATTTATTGTTTTTGAGAAAGATACATTCAATAGTAAACTTTCGTGTCTCTGCGTAAGTTATGATATCTGTAACGATTTAGTCAGAAGAAAATAAAATATAAGTATTTATTTATTTTAATTATTACTGCCTCTTGATGAGTACCACAAATTAAATATAGATATTAAATATTATAAATAAAACACATAAAATAAAATCTTCTTATCGATTTCGGTTTATTAAACCATCTTCAGAGAAAAAATACATAAACAGAAAAATTATAAATATAAATATAAATATTGAAATATTTGACATTATAACAAATGAAATACAACATATATATATATATATATATATATATATATATATATATATATATATATATATATATATATATATATATATAGTAGGTATAAAATTATTTAAAATTAATTAAATCCATAATTTTAATAATTTAAAAAATTCTAAATTGAAAACAATAAAATTGAAAACAATAAAATATAATGATATATATTTGAAATATAATTAAAATTAAAATATAATAAAATCTAATGAAATATGTTATAATTAAATACTATAATTTATATTTATAATTTTTCTGTTTATGTATTTTTTCTCTGAAGATGGTTTAATAAACCGAAATCGATAAGAAGATTTTATTTTATGTGTTTTATTTATAATATTTAATATCTACATTTAATTTGTGGTACTCATCAAGAGGCAGTAATAATTAAAATAAATAAATATTTAAAATGTACCATCAAGAAAATGTAACAACTTATAATTTAATAAAAGAAGTAAAATATAAGTGCCTGCGCCGTGTAATTTTTAAAATAAATTTTATCTAGCAGTCTTTCCAAATGTTAAACAACTAATTTTTAATGACAGTAAATTGTTTATGGGTTGTCAAAAATTTCCTTTGCCATATTTTAAAACTAGCAACATATCCGTTTGTTCGGCCTTATAGTATTTTACTGCTTTTATTATAATAAGATTAGAAGATTGACAACTCATAAAAAATTGTTGCTGTCATTAAAAATTAGTTGTTTGACATTTGGATAGACTGCTAGATAAAATTTATTTTAAAAATTACACGGCGCAGGCATTTACATTTTATTTTCTTCTGACTAAATCGTTACAGATATCATAACTTACGCAGAGACACGAAAGTTTACTATTGAATGTATCTTTCTGAAAAACAGTAAATTTACATTATTGGCGTTGCCATTAAAAAGTTATGGTTTAATCGCGACACTCAAGTTTCATACACTAGTGGTTCACTAACAATAACAAATACCATCTTAAAAGATGAATTATATCCATATGGATTGTCATACCAAATTTCATTCAAATCGAACAAAACGTTTCGTTATTATAAGCAATATTAATTTTTTTTACAAAGACTTTAATGCAGAATTCTGGGTAAACGGTGCACAGTCGGATATAGGTAAGTTTAGTTAAATCGTCTTATTTTGGTCCCAGGAATCTGTGGTTAAGCCATGTCCCACTATTTCCAAGACAGCCTGTATATACAGAATATCAGAAATTGTTTACCATTAGGAGTGCTCATTCTGATTCCGCTGAGAAAAATTTAAAATTCCGAACATTTTAAAAGTTATTTAAAAAAATGAAAATTTTGATTTTGGGTTAATTTCAAATAACTCCATAATTATAGAAGATATAAAAATATGTTTCATATAAAAGTTTCATGATTTGATGAGATAAACTTAAAAATGATGTCAGAATAAAATTTAAGATGGCGATTCCCAAGATATACGAATTTATATATTGTTACACGTTTGATCGGGTGGAGTCTGCCAGGAAAAAATGACATGCAGCAACTATTTGAAATTTTGAAAAACAGTTTGGTATAGGTAAAACAGTTACTATTCAGAGACTTGAAAGGTACTGTGGCGGTAGAAATTTTGAAAGAAATAATAAACAATTTATCTAAAAATTTCAATTTGCCTTGGACTCACAGACCACACCCGACAGACGGAGGTTTAAGATACAAGTTTCATAAGACAATATTTTAGCGCACGCGTCTTTGTTAGAAACGAGAGGCTTGCCGCGAGTTTTCTAAGGGGTCAAATAATTTTTTTTTCCAAAAAACACTTTATTTTTTATTTTATTTTTAGAAAATTTTGAACTATGACAGAATTGGTCAGTTTTGAGGGGCTCCAGTTATAGAAAGCATGTAAAATAAAAATTATTGCCAGATTTACTATCTATGAGGTTAGTCTACCATCGGTTAAGCGTTGTACGCTTACTTAAATAAGACCCTGTATAAAGAGAAGCATTTGAGTTCAAAGAGAAAAGGATAATAAGAATTTAGCAGGAAAAATGTTGTAGTTTGAAGGAGTGGACGAATCTGGTCGAAGGTCGAAGTAAAGTTAAAAATTAGATTCGATTTCCAAACAGAACAAAAATAATCCCTATGGCGCTTTCTCTATGACAGCTTATTGAGCTCGTGAGGTATCATCTGGTATGCACTCTCTACTGTACAGATTTATCATTACCGAAGTCTGTGAATAAATAGCGAATTGGCACACTCATCAATAGAAAATAAACCGTGGTGATATATTCGATATTTCGAATTATAGTAAAATTTATTAAATTTCTCTTTATTTTCTTGCATAACAAGCCACAATAAATTTGAATTAAACTATTTTGGGCTACATAATTCTATTTACAAAGTCCATAATCCAAAGTCCGAAAAAAACAAGTCCTCTATGTTTTATATAAGAATTGTTCTCTTAATTTTGAATCAATAATCCTAGAACAAAAGTTTACTAGGATTTTTCCTTAAATTTTACTGTAGAATAACGCCGTTATATTTGTTTCATTGAACAAAACAATCTGTATATATTTATACATGAAAAAATTCTGTGCAAATCCAATGTTGTATAAATGGAATAAATTTCAACCAGACATGGTTGAATTGTAAAGCCAAAGATGAAACTAGTTTTAAGTACAAAGAGAAGATGTAAAAAGAATACAAGTATTAAAATATTTTGAGTACAGATTGTGAATGTTGAACACGTATTGAAATAAAGGAATAAAAAATTTAATAGAAGAAGTTGTAACGGTGGTTTCCTTCAGAATTTTTTTTTTTCAAATTACTTTAACGGATAAAATGACTACCTTATTTTCAACATAAATTTTTAATTATTAAGTATATCAAAAAATATCGAATCCTATTATATTCTTCATTTCAAATATACATACATAAAAGTCGTTAAGATGTTGATCAGCAAACTTTGTTCATAGCTGAATATACAGGTGTTTAAAAATTAAATAATCACACATAAAATTTTAAAAAGATTCTAGAAATAAGTGGGCTAGTTTCATGGAAACAAAATCCAACAAATGCTTCGTTTCACTCCTTTGTTTCACTGTTTCAGAGATATTCGCATGAGAAGACGTAACTGTCATAATGCAAATAGTATAGTTTTGGGTTTTTATAAACCTGAATCAATTTTAAAATTGTAATGTACAAATTTCAGTCAAAATATTAAAAATTTGCTCAAAACCCAAAATGATGTGCTTGAACCTGTAGACAATCATGGCACCGCTATTACCTACTACACCACAGTGTTTAATTGGGGTAAAAAATCATTAATTGGTTCTTCGTAAAGTATTTGTTTAATTGCTCCCCATACAAAAACAAATCATTTGCTACTTTCCAATGCGAATATCTCTGAAAGTTCAAGGACGTAGTTTTGAGTAAATTTTGTTAGAAAATATTGTGAAATTTAATTATGTACAATAAAATTTATAATATTTCGTTGTAACTAAAACTATTTGCACTGCACCAGTTCAGATCTTACTATCTCTGCTCAAGCAAATATCTCTGAAACAAAGTATTCATTATTGTTTTTAGGGACCTTTATTTACATTATAAATTTGTCTGTTTAATCTTGGACTATCATATATTTGTCTATCGAAATAAATCTAGTATAGATGTCACATTGGAAAAATGTAAGTAAAAGGTATGATGATATATTTACCTTATTAATTTTACTATGGGATGTCGTGCAAATAAATAAAATTCACCTTTCTAAGTTTCTTATTTTCATGCAGGAAATACCGCTCTAATTTACGTTAAAACGCATTTTGAAAATCAAATAGTGCATTTAAATAGATGTATGTACATATGTACACATAATCGTCGTGTAACATGTATGAATGCATGCATCAATAATTTGTTAAATTGCTTCGACTTGTACAACTAAATGGGCATTAAAGAGAAACGCTGTTTTATAATGTAATGGTACATAAAAAAGTTAACTATTAACGAATACTTAAACATTTTGTAGTTTTTTTGCGCATTAATCTGCAAAAATTACTAAAAAGTTTATTGCTTGTATTATCTTAAGTACTACATGATAGACAGATTTCCAAGAAAAATGAACCAAATTGTACAATTGGAATCATAAAGTAGATTAATTTCAACATTATCAAAAAATATGAAAAAAATCTGATGTGGCCAGCACATTACCTTCCGTCAGTTCTATGTATTTTGTTCAAATTTCATACGGAAAGTTCCTTCCTAAATTAAATATTCTATTTCTTGTACATTACCTTCCGGCAGTTGCATGTATTTTATGCAAATTTCATACAGAAAATTATTATTTTACGACGTTTTCTATATACAGTCTATCTGCAGAAATAAAAGATTTATTATTATTATTATTATTATTATTATTATTATTTCTTGTACATTACCTTAAAGCAGTTGTATGTATTTTATACAAATTCCATACAGAAAGCAAAAGATCCTATACCTATTTCCAGTAAAATTATAAGACAAACACTATGTCAATTTCACTTGACACTGACAACTTTCAATCAAAATTTTCTTAATATAGTAGCTGTTTCCACAGCTATGGCTACTTTATGAAATTTAATTTCTTTATAATTTTTTAACTCTATATCCATTTAATATTAGGTATAAAATGCAATCAAATCGTATAGAAAATAAAATATTCTTTAATATTTATAATAACATTAAATGTGAAAAAATGATATTTAACATAGTTTTTTCAAGAAAAACTGTTAAAATCTTCAAATGAGGGTACTTCCGGTTGTCCAATTCTAACCAAAATCTAATCAGCTCTTCGCATGGATGTAACGAAGAGAAATACGAAAGAATTATAATTTTTAGAATTGTAGTATGGAAGTTATCGTAGACGAAAATTTTGTTACACACACACACACACACACACACACACACACACACACACACACACACACACACACACACGGACACACACGGACACACATACATACATACATACCCCCACACACACACACACACACACACACACACACACACACACACACACACACACACACACACACACACACACACACACACACACACACACACACACACACATACAGACATCATCGTAAAAATAGTAAAATCGTATTCTAGGGACCCTAAAACGTGCTTATTCATCAAAAACTCACCACCGAATTTTTTGACCAAAGACAATACCTTCCTTACCTAAAGGTGACGGAAGGTGAAAATATAGTAAGGCCAACACAATACCTCCGGCCATTTACAGCCCGAATCACAAAAAGATTAAGCTAATCTTTATTTTCAGATTAGCGAATTTTACACTAATTTTGGCAGTTTATTTTTTTAAAATATAGTTTAATCTAACCCAAGTAACTACCTTTTTTGATAATAAAATGAATATTAAATTTTAAATACAGGGATAGAATAGATTTCACTAATCCAAAAATGAGGATTACCTTAACTTTTTTGTGAATGGTTATTTTTATTAACCAAATACATACCTACATATTTACTTAAGCTGGAAACTGTATTGATTTCATTTCCTATTGTTCTATTTACTTTTTTCTTTTTAAAACGTTACTATTATTAATTTGAAATGATTAGTTCTTTGACAGTGACATTTATCTGTCAGTTACATACATACAATTGACTAACTGCGTAACAAGGAGTTTTGTTTATTTAAAGCGTAGGCTTCGGGATTTAAATTATAGATTTTATAAATTTATCCATAAAATCTGTAGAAAAAGTATTAATGCAAATCTGTAAAAAATTTAATAGTGTTTAATTTTTATAATAACATTAATCTCAAAAAATAACATTAAAGGTATGTATATTTCGAAGTAAACTATTTTGAGCTTCAAGTTAAGTGCCATTTTCGGTTATTTGATTTATACCAAAATCTAATGAGCTCTTTGCTTATTAGAAAAAGGTCGAAATACAAGGTTTCAAAATTTTCTGAATGATAGTATTTCAGTTAGAGCGGAGGATCCACACATACATACAGGCATCATCGTGAAAATGTTAAAATGGATTCTAGGGACCTTAAAACGTGCTCATTTACGAAAATCTCGATATGCGATTTTTAGCACGATCCCTATAATAGATGTCAAGGATTAATAATTAATATTTAAAGAATTTTAAATGGAGTTTAACAAGTCATGTGATAATACCAAGAGACCGAGAAAAGTTTTGCCTTTCTTAAAGATTAATTTGAATTTTATTTTGAAGCGTTTTGTACAATTATAACCTTTTCTATAGTCTCCGTGCCAGCGATGCTTTAACTTTAGAATCCCGTCTTTATAGAAGTCTACAGTTTGCTTCTTCAGGAACTGGCCTGCACTTTTGACTCTTTAAAATGCGTTCCACGTAAATGACTCTTCAAAATCTTGAATAAATGATAATTAGAGAATGCCAAATCAGGTAAATATGGTGGATGTGGCAATATTTGGAAACCCAATTCGGCCGCTTTTGAAGTTTCTGCAAGCTGAAACTCAAGTGTGGGGCGACGTATTGTCACGCTGTGGCAAGACTCCGAGGCTAAGCATTCCCCTGCGTTTGACTTTAATATTTTCCTTCAATTTAGTTAAAATACACGCATAATAATTCTCCAAAACTAATTTTTTCACTTTTGCCACCATTTCTTCATTTTGAGCAGTTGCAGGGAATCCACTTCATTCATCGTCTTCTAAGCTCATTCTTCCATGTTTAAATTCTTTTGACCAGCGTCTAACTGTAGATTCTAAAGCTGCAGACTTTCCATATACCTTTATTAATCGTTCCGAAAATACCGTGAAGTGAATTACCGAGAAAATTTTTTTTATCGCGCGGAACACGATTTTTTCCATTACCCTGTTATATTCTGTTTAATAAATCAGAAATTAATAAACGAAACTTTATGAAATATGCAGACATACCTACCAAATCTTTGATAATTACGACAATCAAGAATTATTGTGTATTTCTTTAATTCTTTAAATCACACTTGTACTTGTACGTCTTGAGAAACAAATGTTTATTCTTTTTTTCAGATAAAAATTCACCTTTAAATTATTTCCTGTTTACAAACAACAAGCAACAAGTGTTTATTCTTGTAAATAACAATCTCAGTGAATGTAAAATCCCCGAAACCCAAGCCGTTATCCAAAAATTCTGACAAATAATGACAATATTCTCACCTCTTGAAGTAGCGTTACCTCCGAAAAATCGCTACTTTAACTGTCAAATGTCTACTTTAATATTAAAAATCAGAGAAATAAAAATAAATTATATTGTAAATATCACTTGTTGCAAACATTACAAGGTTCCATATAAAAAAATATGAAACCTATTACTGTTTATTCATAAAATTAAAATTTAAAAAATCGAAATAGCGCTACTTCGAAAGTAGCGCTACTTTAAGAGGTCAGAATACGGACCAATATCTTTCTGGTTTATTTCGACACCATTAACGGGTTATCTGTCTGAATTTAATAATTATAAGGTCAATAAAGGAGTCTATTAATAATATATTTGGCGAACATTGCTCTTATGACCTTTTAATTTCTTGTCTAGGTCAGCTTACATGAAGAACAAATTTCAAGATATTCAAGTTATAATTTTGCAACAAGTGACATTGAATTTAGACAACCTGTTTATTTTTATGAAATAATCAAGGCCGGAAATATATTGATAGTATTATCTAACACTTTGAAAGTATTTCTTATCACATTAATCAAAATGAAATTTTGAGAAACGTGACATGTAAAATTTTAATTTCATTGGCTATACTCGTACTATGTACGAGTACTCATAATCAAAGATAATTAAGATATTATTAGACTCTGACTTAAGTTGGTAGTATTTATTCTTGGATTCTTGTTTAGGTTTGATTAAAGTAACATCTTCAGTTATTTCTTAAACAAAACTTTATTGGCCGATTACACCAATATTTAATTGGGAATTAAACAAAAAATAAATGAAAATCACCGTTTATATACGTAATAGTTATTTAAGTATTAAGGGCAGTAAGTGCTTTCTACCGGTTGAGGATGATCCGATACCGGTAGAAGAGCACTTACTGACCGCAATGCTTAGGGCCGTTTTCATAAATAAATTTTATCTTCACTTTAACACTTTAAATTAAAATTAAAGTTGAGTTTGTTTTCATAATATAACTTTAGCACTTTAGCGAGTCCTGTAGTATTACTTTAAAATAAAGATAAAGTCTTAAATTAATTTTAATTAAAGTCTTCAAGTAAGCCTGATTATGAAAACGGCCCTTATTATACAGGGTGGTGACATAGGGATTTAACATGTAAAATCATATTTTCGTAATTTCCTGCTCCCCTAATTATTTTGGGTAAAAAAGCTTCAAATAACAGTAAAAGTAAAGCATAAAATTCTGTATCAATCAAAAAACAAAATTAATTTTTCGTGCCTTGTAACGCCAGAAATTATAGGTATGAAAATGACGTAAATCATCACAAAAATAGCGATAGCCATGGAATTAAAAGAAAAATTAACAAATGTTAACGGTTTATCTGTCAAGTTACGCTGCGTTAGTTTATTTTTATTAATACTTGTAATTACTGTTGAAGTGAACAATAGTACATAAATTAATTTCAAATTTAAAAAAAAACAAAAAAATAAAATTACTGTATTTTTTGTAGTTTTTTTTTTCATTTCTGGTTACACTATTTGCTAAAATAAATATATCATCACGGCATATTACCCATTGCTGGGTGTGCCAATCTGCTTTGTACGCAGATATCGGTAATGATGATGACATATTTGTACCGTGTGGGCGCTTACCAGGCGTCACCTCACGGGCACTCATTGCTAGCTTGGAGAGTGCACCACAGGGGTCAAATTTGTGCCATTTAAAATTGGAAATATTTGGCGTCGGTCGGGATTGAACCCGGTTCCCCAGATTCGCGACCTGACCCTCAAGCACGCGGCCACGAGACCCCATACACTATTTGCTAACTTAAGTTAAACCGAAAAATATAGCACCGATATTTATGTGTCAATTTTTCGTTTTAACTGAAAAGTTAATTAACCGACAGTTTGGCCAGAGATGGAATACCGGGCCTAAATTTTTACAAATTCAAGATCGTTCTATAGTTTAGTTCAAGATCATTTCTTTGACTTCTATAATCCATGCAATTTCGACTACAATAGCGAAAACCGCATATGGTGAACTTATAGCAACAGAAAATAGGTTTTACTTATAAGCTCTTTCGGTTCACGTCGATTATATAGAAAATTGACCTGGAAAATTTTCAATTCGTACCGATTTTTCTAGGTATACTTACAGCGGATTGTATTTGAAAAATAATTTTATCACATTTCTATGTGATAAAATTATCTATCAGCAAATAGTGGAATACGGCCCTCAAATAACAGCATCTATTGCTATAAGTTCACCATATGCGGTTTTCACTATTGTAGTCGAAATTGCAGGGATTATAGAAGTCAAAGAAATAATCTTGAATTAAACTATAATAGATTGAATAACGGTGGTTAGGATGACTAAAATTTGAAATAAATTTCTCAACCTTTGTTTATTTTTTCAGTAAATAGATTTTGTTTTTCACTGATGTAATTTTGTTTATTTGTCCATTCTACTAGATTTAAGGAATTGTGTTATTTGGTAATAGAGATAAACAAATAGTAAGTATAAAAGTTTTATTTAAATTTTAAATTATAATAAATTATTATAATACGTTATTATATAAATAAAGCAACTACTGCCTTAATAAATTATAGAATAAATACATAAATATAATAAATAAATTAGCAGATTCTTTGATTACAGTCCCACTGATGAAATATTCAGGAGAGCACCGGATATTTCACAATTTTTAAATCACTTGAACTTGATTTTATATTCTTTAACGATTCTTCAAGAATATCTTATTTTCTTCTTTAGTTTTGTTGTAGCGACGATCTTCATGACTGGCAAATATTTATCGACGATCTTCGAAACTATCTTCTTTAATTCTTCATTTCTTTTCAACGAAGAGTATAGTAGGTATATCGATGCTTTCCATAATTTTCGGTGGTTCTGTAACAATAGAAACAATTTTATTAGTTTATTTGTCTTTAAAACCATTATTTTTTTTGTAAAGTTAGACAAAAAGTTATGTTGTATTATTTTTATTATGGTATTTTTTTAACCTACCTATGATTGATCCACGAATATCTTGAGCATTTTCATAATCCATATGTCTTTAAAACCACTTCATTTTGGTGTGAAAGAAGCAGAACTTGCGTTGCTGGAAGTAGAAGCACAAGAAGAATCACTTCCGTATCTCTTCAAGGGTTGGTTGAAATTCTTCTTTGACCTCCAGTTGTTGTTGAAGTCAGGCTTCAAGAATTTGTCAATAACTTGACGTATGGTAGAGTGTTTACGATTGAACGGATTTGGATACATGTTGTATGTTTGCTTATCAGTATCACTTCACAGCACTAGGATGTAACTACGAATATGTGAATTTAACGCGGCGAGAGTTTATATAGCAAGCGCTCGCGAAGGCCAATGTCAACGGCGAAGCTCATACGATAGACAGCTCTGACGTCAATGACTGGTCCGAAAGCCGTAGTTTTTCACCGGTCCCACAAAAAGGTGGCCCAGCCAGAGGCGTTTTTCGGGAGATTCCACATTCTGTTGTGGTTTGCGTCAATACCAATCCATTTTTTAAGATTTAATATTTACTAATATGTTTTACAATTACTTAATTGCAATACGGAAAGGAAGTATTTGTAAATAAAAGGCATTTTCCGATGATTACTTTACTGCTTATTATGATTTTTTAAAAATTTATTGAACTTTTATTATAATTTCTAATTTGTTTATTAGGAAATTTTCTACGTCTTCTGAACTTGTTTAGCTTCTATTACGCATATAGTAATTAATGTTAAAATTAGAAACTTAGCATTTGGAATATTTTTGTGTTTGATTTTTTTCAATTTCTAATTTGATGTTGTTGACTTTTTTTTCGTTAATTGAGAATTATTTGTTTACATAATAAAACAACAGCATGTAGTATACACATGGGTACCATATTTTATACGATAATAATTATAAAATACTATGTCTATAAGAAATTAACAAATGATAAATTAGAAAATGATTAATACTGTATAAAATAATTAAATTTGCTATATATTTCTCTGTGGTGTACTCTCAACAATGAGTGAGGCGACGTCTGGTGAACGCCAGCACGGCACGAAGATGCCATATAATCATTACCGATATCTGTGAACAAAGCAGATTAACACACCCAGCAATGGGTAATATACCGTGTTGATATTTATTTACTTATTTTTCTCTTTAAAAGTAACAGATATTTGCTACATATGTACGGGTGTCCATCTATAAATAAATCAGCAAATATCTCGCTTATTATTACTTTTAGCGATTTCAATTATTTAATGTAAATTATAGCACGTTAACTCATAAAATTTCGGAAGTAGTTCAATATTATTAGGCTTAAAATTATTATGTTATTTCGTTTTTTTTTTTCGATTGTACACTTACGTCTGAAACTATATTTTCTTTGTTTTTTTGTAGGTATATATTTTTCCAGCCCTCAGTAATTGGGATACTTTTCGGTATCCTGTTGAGTGGCTGCTAATAAATAAATAAATAAATTATTACTTCCGGTTTTCGAGTAATTAATAGCAACTTTTAATTTTCAAATGGAACATCCTATATATATTTTTCCAAATTTGAAAAGTACATGAATCTGGAGTTGAATGTTGATAAATCCAAGGTGTTAGTATTTGAAAGGAGTAAATTGGGGACTGTGTGCAATGTGTTGGTGGATGAAGTGAAACTGGAACAAGTGAATGAGTTTGTATATTTGGGTAGCATGATGTCAAGGGATGGTCGAATTGATAGAGAAATTGAAAGGAGAGTGAGTGCGGGGTGTAAGGTAATGGGTGCTCTGGGTACGTTTGCCTGCTTTGATGTATGGAAGCGAATGTTGGGCATGGACGGTAAAGCATAAAAAGAGAGTGACTGCCGTGGAAATGAGGTATCTACGTGGTGTATGTAAGACGAGATCGCGTGAGGAATATTTTGGTGTATAAAGAATGTATGGTTAGGAAGAATATTGTTAAGAGAGTAGGAATGAGCCAGTTGAGATGGTTTGGTCATGTGGAGAGAATGAAGAGTGACCGGCTTGTAAAGCGTATATATCTTGGTGAAATTGAGTGTGTTCGATTGCGTGGCCGTCCAGTGTGTAAATGGATGGATGTGTGTGATAAGGTACTAAAAGAGAGAAAGTTTCAGAGTGGGAAGAGATGAAGAACGTGCATGAATGCGATTATGAATGTGGCCGAGGCGAAAGAATTGTGCTTAGACAGGAATGTGTGACGAAGGATGATTGTTTCGTAACTATTATTATGGTCCGGTTGCGATATTTCGCAATCGAAAATCGGTCACTTTAATATGTTAAGAGTGAGGAATATATGTTGTATGATGTCAGGTTAGTAAGAATGTTGCTGAAAGAGAGTGATTATTTTTTGGTTGATGTTATTTTTATTCTTTCGGATTTGTGCTAACCCACTAAGTGGGAAATGTCTGGATTTTATGTATGTATGTATGTATGAAATTTGCTATCCAACTGTATAAAAACAATCATATGTTGTATTATTAAAAAACAGAATGGTGAATGATTCAATTATTACATTATTGTAAAATGTAGGAGGCTTTGCATTTAATTTATTTTACATTACACCTTTCAAATATAAATAAATTAATTAAATATTTAAATTGATATGCATTAACTTTAATATGATATTTAATTATTATATTTCATTTCATTAGAATATGTCTTATTCAAAAAATTGTACTGCAATGTCTTCTACATTTAATAAAAATGTAATATTTTAATCATTCGCCATTCTATATTTTAATAATATAACATATGATTGTTTTATACAGTTTATACAGTAAATTTCATGTACTATTCAAATTTGAAAAAATATATTGGGTGTTCCATTTGAAAATTAAAAGTTTCTATCAACTAGTCGAAAACCGGAAGTAATAATATTGAAATACTTCCGAAATTTTATAGAGGAGTTAACACACTATAATTTATGTTTTATAGTTGATATCGCTAAAAGTAATAATAAGCGAGATATTTCCTGGTTACATTCGGAAATTGAATTTAATATTTCTGAAATTGAATTTAAATTTTCTGAAATTGATGTTACGTTTTCTGAAATTGAATTTACTTAAACTGAAATTGAACTTCAAAAGGAATAGATTTTTTTCTTATACATAAGTAACGTTTTTTTTTTCTTCCATATACTGTTATACATTTTATATACCATTTATCAATTCCATATTCTATCTAGCATTTGTTAATTCTATATAGCTTTTATTTTTTCTATATAGCAAATAGATTTTTTCTATATAGCTTGCCTCCGCATTTGTATTTTTATGTAGCATTTAATTTATTCTCTATTTTATATATGACCTTAATCTACATATTTTGAACTATACCAATATGTCAAAATTAAAATATAACTGGCTTAATTTTTCAATTAGGTCACCGAATAGTTTATAAATGATAAAATAATGTCAGTAGAATAGCATGTATAGTTCAAAACATTTACACTTTTCATTGAACTTGATTTGAGATTTCTAATCTGTTTCCTTCCTTAAGTTTATTAAAAATGCAGCCATATGGAGTTCTATATTTAAAGTCTTGTGTTTTATTGTCTACAAATCAATAGCGCACACGCAAATCCGGTTTTTATGCATACTAATACCGCCTAAACATAATAGGGGATCCCCGTACAAAACCTTGCTTTCAGATACTAAAAATATACTCAAATTCACATTTCACCTTGATAAATTATTAGGTTTTAATTTTTTTCATATGGTAAAAATAAAAAGGGCAAACTCCGATAGAAACATGTTTATTAGTTTATTTCCTTATTTTTTTGCATCTTTGACGCAAAAGAAGATGTGATATAGTAATTTACTAGTGGTCCATTACAGAAAAACTAATTTTAACAAGCAAAAAATTAATTATATTCAAAAATCGCGAAGAAGTAAATGACTTTCTATACTTCCATGAATAAAACGTCAAATATAAATATTGTTTTTATGAATCGTTAAATTTACACGTAGAATAACTTTAGGTAATAAATAAAAAGGCAGTTTCTACAAATACGAAGAAACAGTTAATATACCTATACTTACAATAGACAAATGCGTTTGTTTATTACGTCCTTACTTTGAAATAATGACGCGCGCTTTTCTCGGATTGACGGTACTCAATTATCAACAGTGAAGTAGAAAAAATAGTTTTAAAGCAAATAGTAATTTAAATAATAAAAACAGTAGGATTATTTGTTTGTTTATTACGTCTATAGTAAGGTTTTTCTACTTTTTTACCTCCCGCTACCCTTTGTAAGGGAGGTATAGGGATCGTGCTAAAAATCGCATCGAGATTTTGGTAAATGAACTTCGATAACTCGAATTTTTGATTACTTGAACAAAATTGGGTGGCAACAGTGCCAAGAGTGAAATTTACATGTAATTTTTACTTCATAACTCGAACTTCTTTTACTCGACTTCAGGCTATGCATGTCTTGATTCAACTACATTTTGTTTCTTGTGGTTATTAGTGTTTCACGGTTTTAAACTAGCAGTCAGCAAAATATATTTGGAAAACAATTGAAGATATATGAGTTAAAAATGATTTAAAAAAAGATGTGGCTAAAAAATATGGTATATCTCCTTAATTGCCAGATAAAAGTAAAATATTGCATCATATAATTGACATGTGTGTATAATTTTATCAATTTACACTCTAATATTGATGCGATATTTTCAGTTTATTTGGCAGTTAAATTAACCGACACTTGATCCAGAGATGAAAAAACCGGGCCAAAATGAGATCTTTTAAGAAAAAAAATGTGTTACATTTATTTTCATTTTCTTTTCAAAATAAATTTATTAGGTACCTACTTCAGGGTGGTGACTTGGACGACGTAGCATAGGGGGTTTCAATGGTAAAATCTTAATGTGCAGTTATTTCCTCCCTTAATTATTTTAGAGCAACATTGTATTTAGGTGTGCTACAGAAAAAAATACTGAATCCGAACATGCTATTGTTTATAACTTTTTAATTTCCGGAACCGTAAAAATAGTCGAAAACAATAATAACATTTTTTCATAGATTCTTGACGTTTAAACTTATTTTCAAAACGAGGAAAATGAAAACACCTTTATTGTAGTTGATGACAACAATGTAATAGTTGATTACAACAATGTAGTTTGACGAGAACGAAATTTAAGATTTCTTTAGGGTATAAACATGAATAATCTATGACCGATTTTTGCGCTTTTGTTTAAATTTTACGGTTCCGGAAATTGAAATATAATTAATAGCATATTCCGATGTAATATTTTTTTCTGTAGCAAAAACCTTAATACAATTTTACTCTAAAATAAATAGGGGAGCATATACTCGTAACTGCACATTAAGATTTCACTAGTCCGGAACAAAAAAGTAATGGATTTGATTTTCATTAAAACAGATTTAGATATAATATTAATAATTTATAATTTATTTTCTATGACCCCAAATGACTTTTGTTCATTTATTAAACCAAAATTCTTAAGAGTCACAATACAAACATTTGTTAATATCAAGAATAATTTATCAATATTGATACATAATTCCCTGATAATTCAAAACAAACATGTTTTGTTTATTTGGTTACTTGATTTTGGATTTGGCATAAACACTAAATCAATATAATGTCAAATTTATCGTACAAAATTAGGTGATTTCTCAACGTTTTTAATTAAATTATATATAAACTTCCGCTTCAACAAAAAATAAATTACGTACACACAATTTATAAAATTTTATCTATCCATCTATAATTTATTATACCAAATAAGTATACGTTCCATTACCGCTTTCATATTATTAATACTTACATTTTACAACAAGAAAATCAACCTTTTTCATTAAAAGCTCCAAGGATTCAAAAAGAAATAAATCACAAGAAATACCATACACCAAAGAAAATTAAAAATTATAATTCAAACATGTTTTGTTTATTTGGTTACTTGATTTTGGATTTGGCATAAACACTAAATCGATATAATGTCAAATTTATCGTACAAAAGTAGGTAATTTCTCAATGTTTTTAATTAAATTGTAAATATGTAAACTTCCGCTTCAACAAAAAATAAATTACGTACACACAATTTATAAATTTTTATCTATCCATCTTTAATTTATTATACCAAATAAGTATACGTTCCATTACCACTTTTATATTATTAATACTTACATTTTACAACAAGAAAATCAACCTTTTTCATTAAATATCTCCAAGGATTCAAAAAGAAATAAATCACAAGAAATACCATACACCAAAGAAAATTAAAAATTATAAAATATAAATTCACAAACAGCACTGACACTGACTTTAAGTTACTCAGTTTTATCCAAAAATGGATGTTGTGTTACGAAGTGACTGTGATATATTAAATGGTAGAAAATTGAATATTTATATATTTAAATTATTTTGTGAGAGAAGCCTTGATGTTTGTAGCATAAGCACGATATTGCAACATTTTTGGTCACAACTAATTTTTTTTTTTTGCTCCGTATTTATTTATTGAGGTGTTGAGGCATGTCATTTACCAGGTGGGTACAGGGCCGGGCCGATGCCTTGTGGCGCCTGAGGTAAGTTTCAAAACGGCGCCTTTTAATTTTTTAAAAAAAACTCATATTGTTATTGATTAACAATAAAAGCAAGAACGAAAATTGTATTGAGCAAAAAAAATAGACCCCATCTACTTATTATTTTCACGTGACCCATCCCAACGGGTGTGAGAAAAAATTATGGCTTAATTAACAAGAAATTTTTATGTATTTAAAAATATATTTAATATTTAAATATAAAAAGACACTGAACATCAAGAATGCAGAAAAAAGAACAAAACATTTAAAACAGTACTGCACAGTAAAAAAACATTTATTAAATAATTATTCGAGCTGTTTTTACCACAAATAACTTGATAGCATCTTTATGGTTTTGTTATCTATTGCTTCTATGGAAATTATGCCTAGATCATTTAGTCGTTCTTGTGTTCCTTTTCGAAAACAATTATTTATAAGTTTCACTTTCAAAAAACTATGTTCAGCTTTTTGCTGCTGCTAGTTTCCGGGAATATTAAAAGTATTCTTAAAGCTATAACTACGTTTGGTAATATAATCGTACCTACATTCAAAATCATATTTACAAATTATATTCAATCTTTCTTGTGCATTTTTTAGGACCTTTGATAAAATTAGACAAATATTTATTAGTTCCTCATTGATATCAATTGCAGATATATCGGCTTCATCGTCATCGTAAATTGTTTAAAATTTAAATCATCAAAAGAATTAATAGGTACAACGTTTGTACTTCGCTTCGTATCTTATCGCTATAAAAAAGGAAAACGATGTTAGAATGTTCAGTGGCAAACGAAGAATCGGTTGTAATTATATTTAATATAATTTTATAAATGGTATAAGCGCATAAAATTATTAAGAAATTTTTCAGCTGTTTATTAAAATTTTATATTTTTAGTATGTCGTTTTGGCGCCTATTTCAATTCGGCGCCTGCGAGGCAGTCGCCTCGCCGCCTCACCTATCGGGCCGGCCCTGGGTGGGTAGGTACTTATTAATTATTTCGAAAACTGAATTGAACTATAAGAATGATGAATAAATCAAGAAGATCGTATCAAAAAATATTGCTGTTCTTGTAACAGACACACGATGACAGAAAAAAAGACCTTGATTGCGCAGATATCAAAATTGATTTATCTACGCCTAATAAATAATAGACTGGAGAATATTGACGGATGATGGATATAAATGAAGGAAAATAAATATACTCCTTATTTGCAAAAGTTTCGGTTTTTTATTAAACCATCCTCAGTGCTGTATTGGAAGAAACAAACGTTGCAATAATAAAATACAGAGCAAATTGCCCAGCTGACATTAATACACAAAATTATAATGTTTACCATTAGGAGATTGTTATACAAATTCTTAAAAATGAAGTTTTTGCATTGTTCATTCTGCTGCAGTGTAAGTACAACTGCGCGAGACAGGATGCAGAAAGTTAAACATTAAAAATATACAATGTTACCAGACTATAAAAATCTGTTGGTATGTATATTGGCACTAATTTTAAACAATAAGTCGTTCTTTGTGTTTACAAAATGACGTTTGATCTAAATTAGTGAAACATTCAATTTGATCCCATAAATCCACTATAGTTGAAAGGACTAATTCTTTGGTAACATTAGTAAATAATGATGTAACATCAAGTGAAATTAATATGTAACCTTCTGGTTGAATGTAATCCTTGCATTTATTTACTACTTCTAGTGAATTTTTGACATCATAAGTTAATGTATTATTTAATTTTTTTTAAATATTATAAACAAAAGATGAAATTTTATAAGACGGAGAATTAATACTAGATACAACAGGTCGTAAGGGTACTGGGGGTGTTTTATGTGTTTTGGGTAATCCATATATTTTCGGCGATACAGCATTATATACTTTTAATTGTTTAGTACATTGGTCATCTATGTACTTTTTATCATTCATTTTTTTTAACTAAATTATTATATAAATTTTGAAATTTGTTAGTGTGATCAGTCTTTATAATTCTGTAAGTATCCGTATCACATAATAACTCGTTCATTTTTGAAATATAATAATCTTTGTCGATTATAACCGTGTTTTTACTCTTATCTGAATTAGTAACTAATATATCTGGGTTTTCTTTCATAAATTTTTTAGTTTTGTACATTAAGTTGTCAAATTCATTTATATTTTTATCCTTGCGTGTGTGTGCATTTTGCTTAATTAAACTATTGGTAACTACATTTGTGGTTTTCAATCTTAAGGCATTCTTTGCATTTTCATCTATGTAAATGTTCTTGACTACTGATACAATATTCAATATCTGTGATTAAAGGTATTAACGGAAAATCTTTCTTATTGTATGGCAACTTAAATTCAGGACCTTAAGATAAAAAACCACCTATGTCGTTTGGAATATTCTTATTACCATTGTTACTTATATTACTATTAACATTATTGATGATTACAAATTACAACCGTTGCTCGCTTCGCTCGCTCGTGTTGCAAACTTCATCCTCGGTAATAAAAGCATCCATTATAGCGTCGTTGTACAATTAAATATTATGGACTAGTTTAAATGTTAAAATAGGGGAGTTCGTTGTATACATGTTTACTGATTGGCTAGCACAGCATACAGCACGTTTTCTTGTAGATTAGCGTTTTTAGATTACATTAATACAATCAGTTCGTGCATAATCTAATTTTCTTATCGTAAGTTTGCTCTTTAAATTTAATATTTTCGACAAGGGCTGGGAAAATAAAATATTTGATATCGATATTCGGTATGATAAATATTGGTGACGATAAATATTATCAATATAATGATCATTACATTTATAAATTTATCAGTTTTGATAATTATAGATAAATTTCTAAAACTATCGATAAATTTCTATAATTATCAATAAAATCTATTCGCTATTTTGTTAAATATGGTCATTAATTAATAAAATCCAAATTTAATGATAAATACCAACATTTAGGTGAGTATAATATGAATATATTATACTCATAATATCGATATTATCTATACTTATTGATATAAATATAATCAGAAATTTTATCGATATTATCCATTTATCGATATTTCAAAATCACAAAAAATATATACGGAGTGATATCGATATTTATCGATATATCTATAGTTTCCAACGCTATTTGCGACAAAAGTTTTTTTCTAACTCCACCACTGGTTTTTCAATTCGCTGTAAAAGTTATGTAAAGAAAATAAACTTCATGTGTCAAAGAAGGTGTTACTTCATTGAAGAGATAACTACTTAGTAATTAGGAAAATAGGCGTTACAAAGCATTAATTTTAGCTTTCTTGGATTCACGTGTAAACAATAAGTAACTTCCGTCTCACACTATTGACTTACAATGTTCGTATTTGATCAAGAAAAATAACTTGTTTCTTATAATTGTTTACCATATTCATCAGTACTTATTTGGAATTAATTCGTCGATAATGATTATTGATTTCAAATTGTAATTTATTTCTTGTGATACTTTTTTATTATACATTTTTTATACATTATGAAATAGCATAAATTTATAAAATTCAATGATAACACTATACAATGAATTTAAAATTATATTTGATAGCATTCCAATAAAATAATATGAATAAAAATTAAAGGTGCATTTTGAGTTATCGTATATGTTTAAAAAATCTTGTGATTAATCTTCCTACAATATTTAATATACAGAGGGATTCAGCACGAGTGTGCCAAAATAAAACCATATTTTGGGGGAGTTATTTTAGTAAAAAATGTTATATGAAGATATATCTGGAAACTTCTCATTACAGAGTTACAGCCCTTTGAAAGGCAGACACATCAGACACATTTTTATTAATAACTCTGGTACTAGTCGCACTAAAATTTTGAAACTTGGTATGAGGATACTACTCATTTAGATGCATATTTATACTTTTTTTCGTTTCTGTATCTCAATAATAGGCGTCTCGTATGGGGGAGTCATGGAGATTTTTTATCGTTATTTTTTGACCGTTTAACATTTTTTTATTTTTACTCACAAAATATTTTGATAAAACTTGATAAACGCAGTAGTTTTGAGATATTTTAATATCAAGTATAAAATCAAATATACAAAAAAATTAGATAACAATAAGAAACAATCAAATTTATATAAACTCATTCTTTGATACCTACGTCGATATTTTCTGGATTCACGACAACAATTACTGTTACAATATTTTACATATTTTTTAATTAACAGTAAAATTTACCAATAATGAAAATAAGGTAAATTTACAATAGTTATAAACAAATTTTGTTTTGTTTTTTATATTTTGTTCTATTTCCTATGGTAAATTGGTTGTATATTAAGTGTTATCTAAATATTTTGGATACTTGATTTTGTCTAACAATTGAAATATCTCAAAAACTACTGCGTTTATCAAGTTTTAGCAAGAGCAGAGCCGTAACTAGGAAATTGAGCGCAAAAAAATTTGCGCCCCTCAAGAAAATAAAAACAAAATAAAGTTCTAATGAGCGGTTCGCGAGTTTTAACAATTTAAACTTACATGAACATTTTCTAAACATCTGCAAATCGGCTTAGTTCTTATATTTTCATCTAAAATTTTGACACGATTAAAAAATTACGTATTTAATATGTGTCGAAATTTCAGATGAAATGAGATCTGAACTGATTTGCAGATTTATAAAATTTTATATAAATTTCATATAAGTTTAAGTTGTTAGTAACTCGCAAACCGCTCATCGGTAAAAATCGTCTACACTCTGTTTCATTTAAGCCAGTCAGCAGATGGCGCTCGTATCAGTGTCAGTTTTAAGTAGCCGAAATTACATTGGGTAAACTTGTTTCTTGTCTCCAGTTTCAGCCAATCAGAGAGGTCAAAACTATTCCCTATTCTCTACAATACTGAATGGCTAAAATGGAACATTATAAAAAAATGATTCAAAATACATCAATAATAAACTGTTATAAATGGTAAAATCTATTATACTCTGTTCCATTTAAGCCATTCAGTAGATGGCGCTGACATCAGTGCCAGATTTAAGTAGCCGAAATTACATTGGGAAAACGTATCTCATGTCTCCAATTTCAGCCAATCAAAGAGTTCAAAACTATGTCCAATTCTCTACAATACTGACTGGCTTAAATGGAACAAGATATATACTAAGTATTAAATACTTTTTTTGCTTTTGGGTAATTTAAATTTCCATCATAATTAAATTGTTATTCTGGTTAACTATATTTTAACATAACTCTCTGAGAGTTCATCCTAGGCAAAAAATGAGAAATGTAAGAATCCTTTTATGTACAGGAAATTACGAGCTTTAATTTTGTATTCTTGAAAAATTTTGATACGGGTCACTTTTTTCAAGAAAATGGCCAAAAACTCATTTTTTGCTCTTTTGACCCAGATGGTAGCAAAATCCGGGGTCGCTAGAGGGTGCAAAATTAATCCTTTTATGTACAGGAAATTACGAGCTTTAATTTTGTATTCTTGAAAAATATTGATACGGGTCACTTTTTTCAAGAAAATGGCCAAAAACTCATTTTTTGCACTTTTGACCCAGATGGTAGCAAAATCCGGGGTCGCTAGAGGGTGCAAAATTAGTATGTCTTTTTGGAGATTCCAATTATTTCCACAATAAACACCTTACCGACTGGCCTATCTGGAGATAATTATTTGCTAAATTTAGAAAATAGATTTTAGTAATATTTGATCTAAAACCATTTAAATTATTAAAATTTTGCGCCCCTAAGAATTTTGCGCCCATGGCGTGTGCCACCTTTGCCACGCCCTCGTTACGGCACTGACCAAGAGTGCCTTTTTGTTAAATTATACGTATGTAAATAGGTAAAAAAAATATGATAATAAACATTTATGATTTCACCATACATGAGAGGCCTCTGGTTACAGAAACAAAAAGAAAGTATAAATATGTATCTAAATAAGTAGTAAATTTGTACCAAATTTCAAAAAAATTATGCCACTAGTATAATATGACTAGCCAATAAAAGTTGACGTTTAAATTATTTAATAGATGTGGTTTCTTTTGAAAATAATTCCCTATATTTGATTTGAAAGGAAACTGACCCGTATGTATTCCGTTACAAAAGATTAGAATTGTACTTTGTACTCAATACCAAGAGGCATTTAAAATGACCTTAGCAACAGGATTCAGGGATGTATTTCAAAAATTTAATACCGCAAATTTAGTTCGTTCGTCGCAGGTGTAAGCAACCCTCGAATCGGAATTACTGTTAGAGGAAATTAGAAATAATCATATTTCATAAAATTGCCAAACTAAATAGTTTAAAGATCAAAATATTTTGTTATATCAACATAAACGAAAAATGTTTGAAATATTTTAAACACACCCCTGTTTTGATATTCAGTTACCCTAGTCGGCCATCTATTTTCAGCCAGACATAGTAACGTATTTCTGTGCTTTCCTAGTCCAGTATTTAAATGGGTTCATGCAAAAATTTCATACCTGAATATTTCGTACAATTCTATTCTTCTCTAGGATTTCAAAAGAAACCACATCTATACCTTGTTCCATTTAAGCCATTCAGTATTGCGGAACATAGGGAATAGTTTTGACCTCTCTGATTGGCTGAAATTAGAGACAAGAGACAAGTTTACCCAATATAATTTCGGCTACTTCAGATTTGCGCTGTTGCCAGTGCCATCTACTGAATGGCTTAAATGGAACAGAGCATACATATAAAATAATTTAAACGTCAACTTTCATTCGCTAGTCATATCATACCAGAGTTATTAATTAAAATTTGTCTGATGAGGTGCACCTTCAAAGTATTTCCGGAAGTACGGTCATGTAACATTTTTTTACTCGGAATGACTCCCCCAATATATGCCTTTATGTGAGCACACTCATATGGTATGACTAGCGAATGAAAGTTGACGTTTAACATTTTGACTAGTATTACAGAACTCAAAATCGTTCAGAAATGCGCTGTTGCTGACCTCGGCCGGCAAAAAGAGTTGGCATTACTGTTCTCGTAATATGTCAATTTAAGATTATTTTCAACACAAGAATTAGCAAAATGTTTACAAATTTTAGGGCTAAATCTTTAATTTTTGTAACTTAAATAACTAAATTTTGTCATAAAAATAATAATATTCTGTCATTACTGACATCTCGTATAGATTAATTATAAGTTCCAACATTAAGACTAGTTTGTTTTGCAACTACAACTAACTTCACGTGATACAATTGAGTTTCCGCCATCTGTCATTAAAAATAAGCGAAAGTATATAATATATACATATAACAAATGTTTGTACGAAATATTTTCAATAGATATAAAATAATTACGCATTTTAAGCTCAAATGTAAGTAATTACAATTAAACTTGCAATGCAAAATCAATAAAAATATATGTTCATTTTTTAGGTTATGTAACATAGAATAAAGTGTAGAGAAATATACAAAGAATTTATGGAGAAGTCGGTACAAAAAATCTTGTGTATCACACGCCCAGAAACTGTTTTGCGAGATCTCATATTTGCAGGCCTCGCTTTCAGCTCGGCCTATCCAAATAAACATGGTCTCACAAATGTTCAGTTTCTGGCCTAGTGATACAAATAACTATTTTAGATGTAGTTTCTTTTGAAACCATAGAGAAGAATAGAATTGTACGAAATATTCAGGTATGAAATTTTTGCATGAACCCATTTAAATACTGGACTAAGGAAGCACAGAAATATATTAGTATGTCTAGCTGACAATAGATGGCCGACTAGGGTAACTGAATATCAAAGCAAGGGTGCGTTTAAAATATTTTAAACATTTTTCGTTTATGTTGATTATACATACATATATACATACATAAAATCACGCATTTCCCACTTAGTGGGTTAGCACAAACCCGAAAGAATAACAATAACATCATCCAAAAAATAATCAGTCTCTCTTTCAACAACATTATTACTAACCTGACATCATAGGTACAACATATATTCCTCACTCTTAACATATTAAAGTGACCGATTTTCGGTAGCGAAATACCGCATCCGGACCACAATAATAGTTACGAAACAATCATCCTTCGCCACACATTCCTGTCTAAGCACACTTCTTTCGCCTCGGCCACATTCATAATCGCATTCATACACGCTCTTCTTCTCTTCCCACTCGGAAACTTTCTCTCTTTTAGTACCTTATCAATCACATCCATCCACTTACACACTGGACGGCCACGCAATCGAACACCCTCAATTTCACCAAGATATATACGCTTAACAAGCCGTTCACTCTTCATTCTCTCCACATGACCAAACCATCTCAACTGGCTCATTCCTACTCTCTTAACAACATTCTTCCTAACCATACATTCTTCATACACCAAATTATTCCTCACGCGATCCCGTCTTACATATCCACATACTCCACGTAAATACCTCATTTCCACGGCAGTCACTCTCTTTTTATGCTTTCCCGTCCATGCCCAACATTCGCTTCCATACATCAAAGCAGGCACTAGCACTCCATTATACACACTTAAACGAGCTTCTCTAGATACGTTTACGTTTCGAGCAAACATACCCAGAGCACCCATTACCTTACACTCTGCACTCACTCTCCTTTCAATTTCCCTATCAATTCGACCATCCCTTGACATCATACTACCCAAATATACAAACTCATTCACTTGCTCCAGTTTCACTCCATCCACCAACACATTGCACATAGTCACCAATTTACTCCTTTCAAATACTAACACCTTGGATTTATCAACATTTAACTCCAGATTCATACTTCTTCCAACTACATGTATTCTCTCTATCATTCTTCTGAGTTGCTCTTCATTTTCACCTAAAACAACTACATCATCCGCATACGCTAACGCAGGCACAATAACAAAATATTTTGATCTTTAATCTATTTAGTTTATCAATTCTATGAAATTGGATTATTTTTAATTTCCTCTAACAGTAATTCCGATTCGAGGGTTGCTTACACCTGAGATGAGCGAACTCGAATTTGCGGTATTAAATTTTGTAAATACATCCCTGAATCCTGTTACTAAGGTCATTTTAAATGCCTCGTGGTATTGAGTACAATTCTAATCTTCTGTAATGGAATACACAAGGGTCAGTTTCCTTTCAAATCAAATATAGGGAAATGTTTTCAATAAAAACCACATCTATTAAATAATCTAAACGTCAACTTTCATTCGCTACTGAATACCCTGTATTCTAAAGTGCTGTTAACCCAAAGAGATCGCGTGGAATCGTGGAAATTATTTTATTATAGGTAGATAAAGAATTTTTAGTAAAAAGAAATCTGAGGAAAGTATTTTTTATACATAATGAACTAGCATAAATTTATAAAATTCAAATGTAAAAACATACAATGAATTTCAAATTATATTTGACAGCACTTCAATAGAAAATTATGAATAAATATTAACGGTGAATTTTGAGAGTTTGTTGTATACTCGTCGTATATGTTTAATAAAAATCTTGTGATTAATCTTACTACAATATTTAATATATTATAAAGTGCTGTTAACCCGGAGAGGTCGCCTGGAAATTTTTTGATTATAGATAAAGAATTTTTAGTAAAATGAACTCAGAGGAAGTAGGTTTAATAGTATTTACTCGTATTACACAGATATGTATACCAGACAACAGGAAAGGTGAGCTTAGGGGTTTAGCACGGAAAACAGTTTTTTCTGAAACGGGAGCGAAAGTACTATTTTCGCGCCAAAAATGCGGTGCGAAAGTTGCATTTCCCTGACTAGTCATGAAAACATTTAAACGTTTATTTAAAATTTTATTGAATATTAATATTTTTAGTTGTATTTTGTACCTTGCATATTATGTTAATCCCAGAATCTCTAAAGGAAACTCGTTGCAATTAGTTGCTTTGCAAGACATTGCACATAAAAGGAAACGCTCGCATCAAAAATGTAAATTTATTGGTTTTCGTTTATTTATTAAATTTTTTCTGTCACCTTAGAATCGAGAAAAGCGCATTACTAAATACTTATAGAAAATCAGATTTAATTATTAAATTTAAAATAAATTTTTATTATAATCAAAGATTTCAGAAAAAAATTAATATCAGACTTGTCAGTAAAATGTCGGAGCCGTAAAGTGCATCGTATTTCAATATGCCTCAGTGCCTCCTCCTTCGAAGTTTAGGATCACTCCGCTTCGCGTCGTGTTCCAAACTTCCTTCTCACAAAATAAAATGTCACTTTTAACACTTATATCATAAATAACTATTTATTTCATTATCTGTCAGAACTTTTCCTGGTGTGAATAATTCCACAATTTCATGGGTGACAGCTAGCACTATAAAGAAAAATGAGTAACTTCTATAAAAATTTAAAAACGATTAATTTGGTTACTGAATGTGCTAAACAAGATATAATCATTGAAGCATTATTGTCTAAAATTAATAGGCCACTAGGCCACTTTTGCGCAAGGTAAAACTGTTTCCCCATCCTTATCGCCTATGATATTTCCATTATAATTGTTTCTTAAGCCTGTTATAGTTTTTATATCCAACAAATGCAACATTTAATTGTAACTTATGCCCAGTTTCACCAACAAGGCTTAAATTTTAAGTTAGACAAAAAAAATAATCGAAATTTTGATAGCAAAATATTATAATTCATTTAATATTTCATATCGATGCAATAATTGTCAATTTAAGCAAAGTTTAATTTTTAAGTTACCGTGGTACACCACATTTTAATTTCTCAACTAGTTTCCTTATGATTTATGATATTGGTTATTTTATAAATCAGGTTTTTGTCTTTCAAAGCATTCGAGAAATTGTCCCTTCTACATGTATGTAGGTTGTAGGTAGGTACTCGTACATATAGACATCATCGTAAATATTTTGAAATCGAATTTGAAGAAAAGACCAATTCATTTTGATTACTACATGTCTGAGATTAAAATTAAAGAGTCTTTGATTGCACTGATTTGGGCGTTACTTTCAAGACCGATTTAAGATTTCAACTGCATATATCTAATTCATGTAAAAGTGATTATAAAATAATGGGATTAATTACACGTAACTCTAATTGTTTTTCCGAATCCAGTACCTTAATTAAATTATTTAATACTCTGGTCAGACCTAAACTCGAATATTGCTCTGTGGTTTGGTCCTGTAATACTAAAATTTATTGTGATATGATAGAGAAATTGCAAAAGAAATTTTTAAAGTTTTTGTATTTCAAGTGTTTTGGGGTATACCCAAACTTTATGTCGTATGAGACATTAAGTAAAAGTTTCCAAGTTTGTACACTACAGCAGCGTAGAATTTACTTAGACATGTTATTCTTATATAAATTGCTAAATTTTGTTATATATTTACCTCAAATTTTAAAAGTGATTGATATTTGTGTTCCAAAGTTAGGTTTACGTAATCTTAATAATGTATTGCTTAACTGTAACCTTTACTATATGTTATCACCTTTGTATCGAATTATATATTTGTATCGTCTTAATGTTCATTCGCAAATTGATTTTTTTCACTGCAATATTTCTATGCTAAGAAATGTACTACTTCTTATTGATTGATGAATGTTATTTGTATCTAATGTAATTCTTTGTCACAAGCTTGTAAATAGGGCTTTTCCTGTAGTTTGTTGTGTGTGAAATAAATAAATAAATAAATAAAACATATGTATTAACCAAAATATCTATATGCAATTTGTAGTATGATTGGAGGCGAGAGATAAAAAAATAGACACAAATTCTATATGGCGCGAGCAGACACGTGACTCGAGCAACCTTGACGTGTTTAGAATCAGCTGATATGTGTGCGCCTGTCATTTTGACAAGAACAATGTCACTTTGACAGCACCAATATTTTGACTAATTTTAATTTGAAACTGGTAAAATATTACTATTTCTAAGTTTATGTGTTTTCCTGCCTGGAATTTGTAAAATATTAAAAATTTAACAGTTCAAAATCAAAATAAGTCAAAACATTGGTTTCGTCAAATTAACATTGTTCTTGTAAAAATGACACGCGCACACACATCTAGTTTATAGAATTAATAAATACAATCAAAATATTCATAAATTTTCCAGAACTCTAAAAGCAAGTACAAGAAGATGTAACTAAAAAAAGAATTTATATAATTGTATAAATTACCCAAGGCAAACGTAACAGAAGGAATTTTTATGATTTTGTACATATTTTTAGCAACAAAGTGTCCAAAAATAACTTATCGTCGCATTATCTAAGATTTTAGATTATACAAACTGAGTAGACAAGTTGAACAATAAACAACTACTATGAACATGAACGCATAAATTATTAATATTATGTAGAAACATAAATAATACAAGCTTAAATATGAATGGGGTCATATTAACCCCTACGTGACCTCTCCTGGATTAAAAATATATCCAACAGATCTATAATAAATGTTTACTATTAGCTACGATAACTGTTTTATTACTGATTCCAAATTCTGTTTGCGTAAATTTCACATTGTCCTCTAGTTCCCACCGAAATAATAAATAAATCTTGAAACTGATAAAATCTACATTTACGACAAAGGAAATGTCAAACTTATGTAAACAACACAGTTAAAATTTAAACTCGCATGTTTATTTCCTATTTTTAAAACAAAAATTTAAAAATAGAATAGACATTCATACACAAAAAAAACCATTATAATACTTTTCATACAAAAGTAAGGCATTGTACTTACCTTTGTATATACATATGAGTTGTATAACAGGATTCAGAATATTTGAGCTTATCGGTCAGCAAAAATTTTGACCTGCAACAAAAAAGTTGGATATTAGATTTTATTTTATTTAAATTTTTTATTAATAGTTATTTACAGTAGAGTCAGGAAAATGGTACATTACTGACGAGGAGCCATATTGAAATACGAGGCACTTTGTGCTGAGTATTTTACGGCTCCGAGTCAAGTACAGACATTTTACTGGCGAGTCATGTATCATGTATTATTTTTTTCCTGAAACCAATGATATGTAAATAAATTTTAAATTTAATAATTAAATCTGAATCTCTATAAGTATTTAGTAGTGCGCTTCTGTAGTATCTAAGCATCTAAGGTGACAGAAAAAATAGTAAATAAACGAAAACCAGTAAATTACTGTCTGTTTTGCATTGTTGCATGCGTTTCATTTGCAAAGCAAATAATTACGACGAGGTTCCTTTGTTTGACATTCTTGGATTAATATATCCAATGCACAAAACAACTATAAATATTAATATTCAATAAAATTATAAATAAAACGTTTAAAAATTTTCATGACTTGTCAGGGAAATGCAACTAAATTTCACGACGCATTTTTGGCGCTGGCCCGGTGTTGTCATCTCTGCTTAAACTATCAGTTATAAGAAAAATTGACGCAATTGCAATTTTTACAACTTAGTCTGTAAGTTCTATCGATGCTATATATTTTTTTAACTGATAGTTTACGGACTGTGCGATATGTAATTCAATTATAGATAAAAATGTTATTATCTTTTCTACATGACCCTTGTTTTTAATGTTT